>CM061919.1:217188363-217555447 GCA_031002005.1 Vandiemenella viatica
ACTAGGAACTAAAGTGATAGACGAATCCATAGTTTTGTAGCCACGATACAACTTGTCTGACGTCCAGAACAGGGAATGGCTAATGGAGAGCAGTGGCAAATATTTGTCGGAGACCAAAATGATGCATGCCACGCCACCTACCAGTGAGCCAAAGAACTAACGGGGGCTGCCATCTACCAGCGGATCTGTGAACTAACGGTCCAGCGCAAGCCCGACTGCTGCTGCCATCTGTGCGGCCGATCGGTGAACTAACGGCGGCCATCTTGGCGGCCAAAGAACTAACGGGGGCGGCCATCTTGTGACGTCATACGACCGTGCTGCCACCTGGCGGTGCGCTTGAACTCTTGTTCTCCCCCTACTCAGGAAAAACCATGGAAAAAACAGATCATGATGGCTGGAGTGCTTTATCGAAAGCTACTCCTGTCAGATTTTAAGTTTACTCGCCCAGTAAATCCTTTCTATTCCATTCCCTAACCTCTCGTGGGAAAAATGAGTACAGAAATGAATAGGTTCTGGCCCTGATTTCTCTTATCTTATTTTCGCGGTCATTACGAGATATGAATGTTGCTGGTAGCAATATTTACTGGCTGTCATTCCGAAATACGTCTCGGAATTTTTGAATTAGCTTCCGTCGAGCAACGCCTTCGGTGTTTCAGGTCTTCCCAACCTAACTCCTTCAATATCGCACTTACGCTTTCCCTCCAACTATATATACCTGTCAAATCGGGTGGCCTTCTTTGGACCTTCTCTAAAGCCTCAATTAACCCCTTTTGATGGGGACCCCATACAGAGCAACAATATTCTAAGTGAGGACGTACTAGTGACTTGTATACAATCGATTTAACTTCCGGAGCGCATTGATTTAAATTACGACTTAGAAATCGGAGCATACGATTTGCTTTCCCCTTTACATTCTCGATATGCTCATTCCACGACAAATTATTACGAATTGTTACCCCTAGGTATTAGCGGAATCTACCGTTCTAAGGACAATACCATTAATTGTATATTCATAGTTAAATGTTGTCACCGGTTTTACTTACACGCATGACTTTGCACTTTTTAACGTTTAACTCCAACTGCCAATCTCGCAATTATTTTCATAATATCGTCTTGTAACAAAGCGCAGTCGTCCTGGGTTTTGATTTCACGATAAATAATAGCATCATCGGCAAATAATCTTTTCTTCCCCCGCTATTATGTCGCTTAAATCATTAATGTATCAACCTGGGATTGCTCATCTATAATTCGGCACAAGTCGTGAATTAGAAGTGCATGTTGTGTTTCGCAGCATCGGCCTTTTCTGAATCCACGTTGATTTGGGTTTAAAAGCTCACCTTTATCCAAAAACCGCATGACATTTGGATAGATGATATGTTCTAAAATCCTGCAAAATATTGAAGTTAACGAGATCGGCCTACAATTCTCATTCCCA
Organism: Vandiemenella viatica; assembly: GCA_031002005.1. NCBI lineage: Eukaryota > Metazoa > Arthropoda > Insecta > Orthoptera > Morabidae > Vandiemenella > Vandiemenella viatica. The sequence goes on from CM061919.1 coordinate 217,189,799, forward strand.
TTTTTAAACTTCAAAAACAGTCTTGAAGCCTGTCAACTGTAGTATCATACAAGGCTGCCATTTATCGCCATTTACGCTTTAATATTCATTAATCAAGCTCTCGAGCACTGGAGATTAACCATACATGGAAGCATAACGCTAGAGAGAAATAACTACCTTGATGCTTTATACCGATGTCCATGTATTAATAGCAAACATTGAGGATGAACAACAATTTTCAGTACATTATTTCAACATGACAGCCAAAAATTTTAATACAAAAATTTAAAGTAATAAACAAAAAACATGGCATATCAAAGGAAGGACCAATTCTGAATAAAAATAATCTTGAGTAATGAAATTTTAGAACAGATAACGCATTTAAAAATTTAGATAATATACTACCTAAGCAATATAAAGAAAGAAATGTTAAATTACAATAGCTAACAATGAAAAGTCAACAAAATCTTTAACCAGGCTAAAATTCAATTTCTGAAATGAGGCGTATAAAATTATGGTAAAACCAATTTATTTAAAGTTCTGAAATCAGGTCAATAAAAGCACATTACTATTCAGGTAGGTGGCAATGTTCCTGGAAAGCACTGCATGACGTACTATAAATATATATATAGGTCATTTCTAAATTAAAAATAACACCTTTAGTTGAACTGATTCAGCAGTAATGTGGTTTCAACAAGTGGAAAAGGAATGACTGGCAGACCAAAAGATAAAGGGATTCTTACTTCCTAGTACTGGAAAGAAAGATTATGTTGATGACTGAAAAGCATGACTACAAGTGACAAAAATATTAGAGTATTGTAATAATTTACTGATGAATAGTACTCATTTACTCCTGATCCTCTGCATTTACAAGAATGGTGCGTATAAATTCTTCATAAAACTTGTATGTGATTATATTAGTTAATGCGCCGACCTAACAGCGAGCTTAGATTGTAACATTAAATGGGCGCTACTTGAAATTATTAACCCTCTGTTAATACTTCGACTGCGCGAAACAGCTCACGTTTCGTTGAAAGAGAATCACTTAATTTTCCTGGGTTTTAGAACACAGCGCATCTCAGAATCCAAGAGTAAAGTGAGGTAAGTTTCAACTTCACAAGATGTCGGTAAGCGGGGAAGAAAATAAACCAGTGTCTGAACATGAATCTGTTTGTTTCATTGAATGTGATTCCCTAAAAAGTTATTGACCTGATTTTAATGTGGTTTCGGAAAAAAAATTTGTAAGAAGTTAAAGAATTAGTGCCAGGAAATTAGGTTTCATTTTTCTTTGAACGAGATTCAGGTAGCAATGGATGGATTTAACAGGAAGAGGTGACTATTAACTGTAAAAACAGACAAAATGCTCTAGTAAAGACCTGGCAAAAGTTTTGTATGGAGTGTGGCTCTTTACGGGGTAAAGACGTAGACACTGAGGCGAGAAGATGAAAAAACGGTTAGAAGCTTTTGATATATGGATGTGGAGGGGAATGGAGAGGATAAGCTGGTTGGATAAAGTAAGGAATATTGGAATGCTGGATAGGGTTGGTGAAAGGAGGATACTACTCCAAGAAGAATTGTATGGGACACTTGCTGAGAGGGGAGTGCTTGCTAAAAGACGCCTTGGAAGGACTAGTTTGTGGGAGGAGAGTGGGAGGAAGACGGAAGTGCAAAATTACAGATAACATCAGAGAAAACGGCAAGTACATGGACATGTAAAGAAGGGCAAAAGGCAGAAGAGCATGGAGAGCAACCATCTGAAAACCTACCTTAGAGCAGAATACTGATGATGATGATGAAGAAGAAGATGATGAGATTCACGAAAAAACTGTTGGTCACGTTTTTAGAGGTTTCGATCAATGAACAGCATATCGACACACAAATAAAGAGAATATGTTTGATTTTAATGTGACGTCTATGATATGAGAAATTAAGATGATCGTAATTTAGTATCCATCTTCCGATGAACACGATTCATGCCAGTTATCGGGGATTCACTTTCGGTGAACTTTTCTCGAATTCTTTAATACAGATTCCCTCAAATGATACATCTGAATTCAGTACAAAAACAGATTTTTTAACTTCCAATTAAATAAAAACTGTAATTTAACTTATTCATAAACGATCAAAGGAAAAACACGTTATTCTTAACCTAACTTATTTTATCTTCACCAATAGACTCTTCCATAATATTTGTTGAATAGATGACACAAAACAATCTTCAGCAGATTATACTTCATAAAAAAATATAATCGTTCGTTTCTTACAGTCAATTTAACTTTTCTTTGTTCAATATCTATCACTTGGAGTTCAAATATCGTGGGAAAAAATCTTGCTGAATCAGATCTTAGCAACTCCGTTTTACAACTAACGGCGATCTTAGAAGCCTTACGGAATGCCAGCCACTCCGAACGTAAACCAGTTATTATCCTCTCCGACTCAATGCCAACAATGCAGCTCCTAAAGCACCACACAACCACCGCGCATCCAAATCCTGTGGCCCTCGACATTATAAACTGAATATCCATATTAGAGAAAAGGGGCCAGCCAGTCACTATGGCGTGGATCAAAGCACATTGTGGGGTAGTGGGAAATGAAACAGCAGATGCGCTTGCCAAGGAAGGAGCCTATAATGGCAAAGTGAATCACCTAGATGTACCCTACTCCGACTACTTTAATTACTTCAAAAACAAACTGACGACTTCTTGGGAGGCAGACTGAAAGACCGAAGCCCAGACAAAAGGAAGATTCTACAAATCTGTACAGCAACATATCCCTACCAAACAGTGGTTCGACAAAAGCACATGCCCCAAAAAATTAGTAACAACGATAATTCGCCTTAGAACAAATCATGGGCGCTGGCGACAACACCTCCAGCGCCTGAACTTAGTCGATAATCCAACTTGCGACTGTGACAGCAATCAAGAAGAAAACACCAGACCACATATTTTTTGGCTGCTGCAAAAACACTGCGGCTAGCGACACCCTCGTAAGTGCCTTAGTAAGGGAGGGACAGCAACTGCCTACATCTATACCAACTCTTCTAGCCTTAAATAACTTAAGTGTATACCGGCTTCTGTACAACTTTGTTGTTAGAAACAATATAACAATCTAACGAAAATTCAGACTATGGTGAAATAGACAAAAATACCCATATTCCATTAAAACTTGAAGTTCAAGATAATTTGTCTCTATATATGTTGTATGGCTACTTAACTATGTATATAGGTAAATATGAAAATAATCAAATATGTAAATAGCTAAAACTATAAATGTATGACACATGGCTGTATGGCTACATATATAGTTAAATATGCACATAGTTATATTTTTAAACAGTTTATTATGTAAATAGCTAAACATGTAAACAAAAATGTATGTGGAATGGCTGCATGGCTACTTGCCAAATGCCAAAAAATAAATTAAAAAAAAGCTTCGGCCCCTCTCGCCAGAGATCATATTTTCACTCCTTGCTTTAAAAACAAATACCGCTACACACAGATCTTCCTTCCCTCGGCAAAGATATTACTTTTCATTCGTTACAACATATTTTCATAACAATTAATATTATTAACCAAGTAATCTTTCTTTCCTTTGTATTAAATACTAAAACAAGTAAAAATAATCGCAAAAGAAGGTAGGGGAGGAATTAGCACTTAAATTATATAAGATAATTAACAAAGGGGTAATTGGATTACAATGAATTGCCACCGGAATGTGTGCTCCACCGCAATTAAATTAATAAAAATAACAATAATAATTTCATACAATTTGATCCCATCCCTTACATAATGCTACTGTTCGATTTTTGATAGAATTTCAATCATTGTATACAGTCTATGGTTTTATAAGTCAGGTATGTTTCATTTTGGTGCGACGTAGTTGAGATGAGAAATCAGGGAGAAAGTGTTTGGAAATTGCTACATCGCATTCGAAATTATGCCGAGAAACGTATCCGTGGCATCAAATTTCTCGAAATTAAAATGATTTTTTTTTTTTTTTTTTTTTTTTTTTGTAACAGTTTAAACGTCCCTTTTTAACAACGTGGTCTTTAGAGACGGGAAAGGATGGGGGCAAGGAATGGGAAGGAATTCGGCCATGGCCTTTTGAAGGAAGCATCCCGGCATTCACCTGGAGTGATTTGGGGAAACCATGGAAAACCCAAATCTGGATGCCCGGACGGGGATTCGAACCGCCGTCCTCCCGAATGCGAGGCCAGAACGCTATCCGTTACACCACCACGCTCGGTGAAATTAAAATGAAATCACTAGCGGTTGACTCTGGGACGCACCATGGTTTGGATTCCACGTTAAACTGTAAGTTGTAAGCTAATAACAATATTTTGTCTCTATAATTTTCACGCGTATTTATTAATATCTTGCACTTCCAATATATATTTATATAGAGATTTATTTGTTATTTACGGCCACCAGGTGGTAAACTCCGTTTGTGAGGAGGATAGAATGACGTATAAGGATTATAATCACCGCCCAAAGTACATCCACAGTTAAGGTAGAACACGATTTATTTTTCCACTTGCAATAAAACATTCCCTCACAGAAGTCAGCAACCAAAATTATTCTGTAACAGACTTCTTCGCCTATACTTTGCAATGTCCGTCGAAGAGAAAAACTCACTCATTACTCCAACTGAGGCCATAATTTGCACGATTGCAACAACGAACCATCACCGTTCAACTGTCATTTCACGACTTCACAGAGCTATCTATAGTTATCTTTGAACGTACATACAAACATTGGTAACCCTCAATTTGCAGTACCATTGATGCTGTAATGTTTACAAGGTCCCTGTTATTACGGAGAATTATCCGGTTAGTTGAGACAGGAGGATTGAGAAGCCGGCAAGAAACTCTGACAAAGGGTCGATAAGACAACACAAAAATACTATCATTTACTAATAATTATACTAAAAAGTAACCAGCCCACGGGCACGGAAATAAATACTGAATAAACTGATTTACCAATGTTTTTTACTGACACTATACTGTTGTGTCTGCAAATCATCAGTTGCATAGCTGATTTAAGAAATTCTTGAATATGTGTTCACTACGAATAAAGAAGCAATATCCTCCTTGCGAGTAGCTTTGGTAGAAGAAATGACTTAATTTGATCTAATCTCGAATTTTGAAGAACAAGTGTTTGAATTACCGTCCTACCATTCAAGTTAGGCTTTTCCATGTTTTCCTCAAATCACTTCAGGTGAATGCCATGATGGTTCCTTCAAAAGACCATGGCCGAATTCCTCCAAGATCCTTCTCCCTAGTCATTTTCCGCCTCCAATAACCGCAACGTCAACGAGACAAAGCAATAACAAAAACCTAAAACTATTTCATAACCCGTTTAAAAAAATAAAATAAAACAACAACAACAACAACAAGAAGAAGAAGTAAACAAGGTTAGGGGCCAGAGCTCTGGTGAGCAAATAAGATGCTAGAACCTGTACATTTATAACACACTCAGCAGATTTAATTCTCCAGTATTCTTGTTAACACTGTGTAGTAGATTATAGAATAACAAGTACAAAAAACGGACAAAAAAAGAATGATGCAAGAGATGAATTTTTTAAGACTGCAGTTGGAGCCAAAAAAAAAAGTTGAATAAATGGACATTAAATTACAAAAAAATATAATTGTATTGAGGAATAAAATGAGTGTAATCTAATTGTATAAGGAGTTGTTTAATGAATGTGAAGTTGAGTGAAAAGTCGAAGTGATTAATGTTGGTGAGCATATGGATGAATCTCTCTAAGTAGGAGAGAGAAAGGTAAGGTGGAGTATGATCATTTCATTTCAGGTAAAGGGGAGTACTGTTGGTGGAAAATAAGACTGAAGAGCCCACATCAGGAGCTGGATAATGAATAAGAAATGATGGAGAATATTGTCTTTGGTAAGAGGATATAGAAAAAGCGATAAGAGGCAATGTGAAATAATTGTACTGTACTTGTAGCGAAAAATGGTCAAAAGTATTACTGTAGACCGTGAGAATGTACAGTATATTAAGTAAGTAAAAAGTTGATAGTGCTCGAGAGGCTTTTTAAAAGAAATGAAAGGGGAGTAGGGACATTACAACTGATACGTAGTAATAGAGAATAAATTCCTCTCACCAATATCTAGGACCAAAGTAGACAAATAATCATTGAAATTAATGACAAATGTTTCAAAATTCAGTGTAGACTGTTATTCTTGCAAACGCATTTTAAAGCGGCTTTATATCTGAAAACAGCATTCGATAAAAAATTGTTTTGGTTTTTCAACTCTAGGAAAATTGTCGGGATGACCACAAGCGGCCACAAATCTGTAATAGGACCATAAGATCATTACCTTAGTCAAAAAGGAAATACAAAGCTAGCATACACAAGAGACCGTAGATTATCACGACGTTGAGAATTAATATAACGTTTTCCGGTGACTATGATTGAACTGGGTGTCTACACACAATATTTCGGCGATCAAAAACTCTGTAACCATCGTTTGGTGATGAAGAATCATATACATAGATGAGTAAGTATTCCAACGAATATTTTGAAACATAATCTTTAAAAAATATTAACTGATATTTTGTACTTCTATCAAATCTGGTCCTAACTTTATATTTAATCTCTTCCTTGAGATATAACTATAACCTGATTTGCCCCCTCATATTACACGCGAAAGACGAACTAACTAATATTTTTTATGTTTTTTCCCCACGAAAAACCTTGGGGGCAAGTTGCTGTAAGGTCTCAGAAACCCTTTTCGGCTGACCTAACGTAAGGACAGAAGGAACAGTAAGGCTTAAAGCCATGGCTTTCTAAAGGAATCATCCCGGAAATCGTCTGGAGGGATTTCGGGAAACCTTGAAAAACCGAAATCGGATAGTCGGACGGAATTTGATCTCACGCCCTCCCAAACGCCAGGTAAGAGCGAAATCGCTCATTCACCAGGTTCTGTGAAAGGACTTCTCAAAAAGTGGACGAATATAAACCCACGCTAAAAAAGAAAAAGCTGAGAGAACCCAACTGAGCATTATTCTTTTATTGGTCATTCTTTTTTCTTTGTTTATGGCTTTACCCCACGTCAAAATCGAGGTAATTAGAGGTGGGAATGCACTGGGGGCAAGGAATGGGAAGGAATTCGTCCACGACCTTTTGAATGAACCATCCCAGAATTCACCTGGTGTGATTTGGGGAAATCATGGAAGACCAATATCTGGATGACTGAACCGGGATTCGAAGCCGCGTCCTCCCACATGCGACGCCAGAGCGTTACCGCTTGCCCAACACGCTCGATATAGGTCTTACGACTTGTTTCATACAATTTTCCTCCTAATGATTTTGTTATTAGTAAAAATATAATGTTTGGGTGTTAAAGGTGATATTGTAATTATTTAAGTGTAGTTCGATAAATGTTGAACTGGAGTGTAAAAATACTAGGTATACGAATAACGAAGCCATTTACCAACCCACGTAAGGTGTTCTCTCCATAATAAATTTGATTCGTTAAGAGTTTATGCGTATAATACAAGTGGATAAACTTACCGGTTACCAGGTTCTGTTACCTAAAGTTAATTCCAGATTGTTATTCAGTGTCGATGAAGTATAACTCAAACTGAAAGGAGATGATGTATTAGGCTTTTGCACGACCTCTTATTAAGTTCTGTAGTATTCTTTTTAACAGGTTGGAAGGTTTTTATCTACACAAGCCTCAGTAAAATGTCATTTGCTTTTTGCATACATCGCTATAGGAGAATATTACCGAGCGTGGTGGATGAACGGTTAACGTTCTGGCCTCGCATTCGGGAGGACGCGGGTTCGAATCCCCGTCCGGGCATCCAGTTTTGGGGTTTCCATGGTTTCCCCAAATCACTCAAGGCGAATGCCGGAATATTTCCTTCAAAAAGACCATAGCCGAATTCCTTCCCGTTCCTTGTCCCCCAGTCTCATGCCGCCTCTAATGTTCTTAGCCGTCGACGAGGCGTAAAGCAAAGAGAGAAAAAAAAGAAGGAGAATATTGTAGACACTAGTTGTAATTTTTACCTCGTGTACTAAGAAACATTCCAAAATAAATGCTCAGATAAAATGCAATTTAAGTAAAGAAAATGGATCGTAGTGGCACTGTAGATAAGACCAGGAAAGTATAATTCAATAACGGTGCTAAAAGTAATTCAGCTTCTGTAGTGTTTGAACTGGAATGTATGAAAGATAGTAAAGTGTATAGAATCCTCTGCCATTCACAACTATTTTGCTGTGGCGTTAAGATATATTATAAAGGATGTAAAGATGACAACAGGACGCCAAATTGACCATCTATGAACTGCGTTAGCGGTTACGACAGACAGAAAAAGATGAATAGATTATGAAGTTCATTAAGGAAACTAACCCTGATAATACGACTTTGAGCTGATAATTTTCAACAAAACTTTAATGTAATGATCATGAAAACAAAAACCGATGATTTGATTTAAAAGAAATATTTCAAGAATAATTTTCCAACGAAGCAGCAAAGTCAGTTATCATAAATTTATAGACGAATTGTAGAAAAATTCTGAACACACAACGAGGACTATTATTTTGAAAGTAAAATAGATCCAAAAGTAAAGAAGATTGTAATAAAATGGCATTTTTTTTCATAAATATTTTCTATTAGATTAAAAAGTTGGTACGGGATAGATAGCACAAATTTAGAAAAATGCTTGAAAGAAACATCTCACATTTATCTTTGAATGTAAAATGGTACTACTTTTATTGTTCCAGATGCCGTGAGCTAACGGAAAATGTAAAATCACGTCAACGTACAAGCCATAAGACCCATCATTAAGCTTCGAGCCTCTTTATACGTTACAGCCGTCACAAGCAAAGGTTTTCCATTTGGGAACACAAAAAGTCTTCATTAAAGACTTTATTTATGTGCAGCAACAATTATGAGATAATTACATTGCGCAACGAGTAATACTGACAATGCCGCCGGCGAAGCTAAAGGTACTCTACAAAAAAGAAGTCCAACCTCCGCCATGTTGCTCCCCATCCCCACTCCATTTCCTTCCACCTCCTTTCTACCACCACAGTGGAGGCCATTACCAAAGTGTGCGTGCCATTAAGACACCATTTGAAACGGAATACAAAGTCCACGTGCCGCCTGCCTGTGTTTTTGTTTGATTCTGGACTCAGACATAAAAAATACACATTAAACAAACTGCTGAATCTTTGATACTGGTTCATTTTAAGATACAAATAATGAGGTTAGGATGGGTTAAAAGTTACACTGCATCCTAGAATACGTATGCATCACTTATTTGTATCAGACGCGACTTGATATGAACCTTAACAAATCACATTTGTGTTGTTGTAACACAATAGTTCTCAGCGCGATTGTAATGAAACATGACTGTTTGTAAACAATGACATCTTCCAAACCTCAAAAAACTTTGTTCAGTAAGTATCTAGGAACCAGAATAAAAAAGTCAATTTACTTGCCTTTTTCGGTAGATGATTACTTAGCATGAAATTGCTATGCTGAAATATATTTATAGCTTCAAAAAATTAAACAAGTCTGTGGAAATTTCTGAAGAAAAAATTAACATTATCGTATCATAGTAAAATTTATAGTAAAACAGTTATATTTGAAGTTTAAAAATAAAATATTTATATAAGCAACCTCATAAATAAAATATTTATATGTTACAAAATATTTTATAAAAATAATTGAGTATAATCATACCACCGAGTCAAGTTTGCTCTTTGGCATCCTTGGTAGATCTTTCCTTTTATTGTGTCCCTGACAAAAAATTAACGAACTTCATATATCACAATATTCCACACACTATGCTGGCCGATCTGCAGGTCACAAACTTATCTCCTCAATTTCTAAGATTTTCGAAATTAATTACAATCTAATACATAATTTCCTAAGATCACTCACTCACCCACCTCGATAGCTATTGAGTGAAGAACGGTGACGTAGCTCGCAAATTAACTGCGGCCAGATATATCATTAGACGAAAGTCGAGGTTATGTCCAAAATTTAATAGCGAAACAGCTGTTATAAAATTAATTGCCATAACAAATTCATTAAGTTTGATTTTCGTAGCATTTCATAATTAAAAAAAAATCAATAAACCTTAGTGTTGAAAAAACGTGGAACTTCTTTCTAGTTTCATGTCGCTAACGAAAGCAATATAATTAAAAAAAAAATAACTTAAATTACTCATGGTCTCTGCTGTAAACACTAATGCCAGTTGTCATTCCGGCATAGACTAAATTTCAATTTAATTAAAAATTTCGCTAATGTTGCTGGTTGACCAAAGTATATTATTACAGTTTATTTGCTTTTTACGTAATTTACTGGCCACTTTAGTTAATGGTCTTTATTCATGTTCGATGTACGTGAGTTATTAGGTTATTTAAAGTGGACATCGGACCACATGTGCTACGGAATCAAGTATTCCCGCGACTAATTTCTTCGAAGTTGCTCAACTATTTAATAATCTGGAATCTGTATTACGTTCTGTGACCAAAGATTACATTATGAATGTTTATTCAGGCTCAACAAAAAAACAAAGTGATGCTTTCGAGCAATTGCGCACTCCCTTTAAACACAAAACTGTCAAATCTGGAACTACAGATTAATCTTCATTAAAACAGAAAAATAGTAAAAAACAGTAACTACTGATGTTTCGGTAAGTGCAGTAAAACACAATTAGACATACGAATTAGTTATTTGCCTTTTAAATTATACTTTCCTTAGAAACTTTTTTCATAACAACAAAAATTTCAGTAATTGTTGACGGGCCTTGCTGAAGTAACTGCAAGAAGTACGAAAACAGAGGGCAGAGATAAAAAAAACATTAAAATGGCAAGCAGAAATGCGATTCCATATTCTCCCTGTTAATCTGTTTTAATCATTGTGTATTCTGTTTGTCTCCCATTGTTTGGAAGTATAAAAAGCGAACTATTTAAGAACATAATTTTTTTTATCACAACTTATAGTGTGGTTATCGGTATCCACTCTAAAAAAATTTCAATAGTTCCTCACGATGCCCGTGTAACGGGCTATACCATAATAAGAAGAATAAAAGATTACACTACTTGTGCTTGTTGTTGTTGTTGCTTTATGGCACGTCGACAGCGAAGTCATTAGCAACTACTTGTGCAGTATAATAACATCACTGCTGTGTGCTCCATGAATACGTGAACTTGTGTACAGAGGAAGCATTTTAACAGTCGATCTATGAAGATATGTTCTGCTAACACAGACAGGTCGATCTATGAAGATATGTTCTGCTAACACAGACAGAAACATGGTATTTTCATTGAAAAATCTGATCGAGTACATTGTATTAGTCTCCCCTTCTTTAGATTCACTTAGATGCACCTTCACTGTTTTAATAAGCTATCACTCAACCCAAGCAGTATGGCTCACTGGGTAAAGGCGCAGCACACTTGATCAAGACAATAGAAGGGAATCAGATTCGAGTTCTGGTACCCGCGTACTGATCATTCTAATTACTGTTTTTAGCATTGTCTCTGGTTTTTAGGTGGTTTCCGCAATCATCTAGGTCAGTTTTTCTCGACCTTTCTTAACCCTCTGACCAGTAGATTGTTGAAAATAATATTGCGAACCACTGACTTTTTTGGGCCTATTTTCTTACCTATGTAATTATTATTAACACTGGTGTAACAGCCCTCATACCCAAATTTTAAATAAAATTGAATTTATGAATTATTTGTAACATGCTATGGGTTGTGTAAATAAGTTTTTGTATGTCTGTCTTGCAATTTCTTGTAAATCGGTGTAATTAGACTTTGTTTTACGGAAAAAGTTATGTAAATACTATTTAATATATTCAAGGACAGAACTATGCAAGAAAAATTGGTTAAATGTTTGTAATTTCAAGTATTAAGGTGAACTACGATATTTAGAGGACAATTTACATCAGTTTAAACTAATCGATGTGGATAATTCTATGTGTAAATATCTCTAATTTTCGTTTCTATGCATTTTGTAATGATTGTAATTGATTTTAATTGTTTAAGTATTGTTAGAGTTCGAGAAACATGGGCCGAAAGCCTTAGTAATATTCTGGAACTTTCTATGAAACTTATATAAGCGAGCGGCAGAGACGAGTTTTGAAACAGTTTTACGTGAACAGTAAGGAACAGTTTTTATGTATGCAAGGAATATTGTAGTTCAGTAATGTGAGAGTGTATAGCAGTATTGTCTTTGAAATCAATATTGAGTGTAATCGCTGGAGCTTGTGTTTACATGTGCAACAGTATCTTTGGAGTCTGATGTCTTCTGAAAATAAACAAAGTTAGATCTGTATCTTGGACTAATTATTTTATCATTAATAATAAAACCCGACATACCTACCATTGGGACATATTTTATTATACAATAATAACGTAATAAATCTAAAAGCATGTTTTGAATTCCTACGGAAACTGATTATGAAACTCGAAATGAAATATGAGAAGTTAAATATTGTCTATACACTTAATATTTAGTAAACAGTAATAATGTTACTGTAGCAGGATGTTACACTATATCACGGACCTATATGACAAAATAAAATAAAATAGCCTAGACCTTTAATGTTGTTTAGTTCGCCACTCAGATTACTGACCATACCATTTAACACGGTCTCTTACTCCTACTACAAGACCATCAGAGAACGGTCATTACCTTAATCATTAGACGAACAGTGCTTTTTTTATGCTAACTAAAGACTAACAGACAATTGTAATAATATACTTTTTGCACGGTCATTGAAATACTTTTGGCTTTTAAAAATGTTGGTCATATTTTTTAAACTAGCTTATGGCCTTATACAGTACGAAACCGGCGTTTATATTTTTAATAATCCATATGGGGACCGCTAGTCGCCCGCGGATCACAGGTTGAGAAACACTTATTCACAAACAAACGAAAATACACTTTTCAATTTTTTGCACTTTTCCCAAACGCATGGCAACAAAGGCTTCCCTTCTGCAGGGTACGTAAACCATGTCAAACAATCCCGCTTTAAATTCGGGCGCGATCCAGTTCCTTCCCCTTCTCATGATTCACACTGGCTATCTGTGTAGAACAGGTGGCTGGTGGCACGTGGTATTGAGCTGGCCCGTTCAAAGTTAGGAGTAGATCTTTGCAAAGGGTTTTCAAAAGACATAGAAACGTCCCAGAAGGGCGACATTCCACCGCGCCTGAAACCAGGAATTTTTGTCAAATATTTTATTGATTATGAATTTTTTTTGCGACTCTGTCTTTAAAACTGTTTCATTCCCAGCACATAAAATGGAGAAGTAGTCGATTTAAAAATAATAAGGAGACAAATTTTCTTTCATTTGTTTAATGTAACTATTGTTTTATTTTTAGTGATTTTTGGAAAAACAAATATTTTCATACGGGAGTGGTGAAAAAATACGAGAGGCAAACGTATCTCGGTCAGTTCAACGAACCTAGTGTTGATTAGAATGGTAGACAATACGCATTGTGGATGTACTGGCAGGTAGGAACAGCTGATGTGGTCGCCTCTGGCGAGATGAATAGAGACTAGTGAAAGCGGACTAGGGGCCCTCACAATAGCAGGGAGGTTAGTTACCCCCAGAGCGGGTATCGAGCTGCTAGATGAGTTGTTTTGTCTCTCGGCAGTACAGATTCCTCTACTTCAGTCTCCTCACGAAATCGCATAGAAATCTTTCTCATATTGCCTTCAAGAACAGAAGTATGAGTTGCTTGTCGATCTCCAACAATTTCAACCCTATTCATAATTCACAGAAACGTTCAGGAATTTTAGGAATTTTTCAGGAATATGATTTTCCAATGATCTGGTTCTATTAGCAGAAAGTGAACGAACTATAAACAAAATTCTAAAAGATTTAAATAAAGCTTGTAAGGAGTATGGAACGAGAATCAATACAGTAAAAAAGGGTATGGTGATTGGTAAATATTAAGCTCGGACTAGTTAATATCAGCCAAGTAATAGCCTTCAAATATCTTGGAAGTACAATCACAGAGCAATCGAAATGCCAACAAGAGGTAAAATCTGTAGCGAAGGAAGTCTGCTTCAAACTGAAACCCACAAAATCAATCCCCATCCGCTCAGGCCAGGTGACGATTTTTTTTAAACTGCTTAACGTCTCTCTAACAGCGAGGTCTTTAGAGACGGGAAAGGATGGGGGGCAAGGAATGGGAAGGAATTCGGCCATGGCCTTTTGAAGGAAGCATCCCGCGCATTTGCTTGGAGTGATTTGGGAAACCATGGAAAACCCAAATCTGGATGCCCGGACGGGGATTCGAACCGCCAGGTGACGATATACAATTCGGCAAGGGGGAACATCTTACAATGTTTCAGCAGGTGTAACTGTCACCCTATCTGCCACTCTCATGTAAGGGAAGGTCGGGTATAGCCCCTCACGGGGAGTAACGCCGGACATTTAAAGTTCTAACAAACCAACCACGCTGCGTCGGTAAAACCTTATTGTAAATATGCACCCTGTAGTGTAAAAACAAATGCAACAGAGCTGCGAGTTGGTCGCCCAACGAGTTACATGCTAGTGTGTGTTTTGTTCCCGGCAGACGTTTTTTGTCGCTCCCTTCAAAATTCGTTGGAGATTATTGAATATGACGAATCAAATAAACGCATAGTAACGCGGGCTCGAAAAATCCAAAAGGGCGAGATTTTAAAATTTTCACCATATAAAAAATATGGAGAGAACGGGCAAATAAGTAAAGGCAGTAAAATGGGCGAAGCGAAAAATTATAAGGGTAAAGGCGATATAAGGAATACAAAGAACAGTATTTAAAATCTTTGCGAAGGGAATCAACTAAAATAGACTGAATGTATCGTGAGCGGAGAACGTTTTGAAGAAAACGGGATTCAGGGCTATGAAGACAGTCTTTATGTAGATTCTTCAGCCATCCATTATTATTGAATTTTTGTAATGCCAAAAAAAAAAAACAAAAAAAAAAAAACGAACGATTAGGCCACCATGTATTACTGTGTCCGGGACTACCTAATAATTTTTGTGTTGCCAAAATATTAAGGTGAATGTGTTTAAATTAAATTCGTTGAAAAAATAAAGTTATGATTACTAACTTCTGACTAATATGACTGCAGAAGTACCCAGTTTGATTTTAAGATTAAAATAAAGACAGAAAATGTATTTATTTTATTTTTATTTGTAATTAATTTTAAGTTTCCGGGACTGCCCGAAGTTCCAATATTACTAGAATTTTTCTATGAGCTATTCGCAAATACTTTGTGTATTTACAACAAAAAAGTCTTGTAGTAATTGCAGGCAGTATTATATCTTTTATTATTTTATTACTGTGTCAGTACAGTATACTAATTTCTTTTAGTATTATTTCAAACATTTATGGCCTGCTTTACTGTATTAATGTATGTCTCGTAAAATGCGCTAATGTCAATTAGGTAAAGCCTTAGCATTCAAGAGAGAATCAAGAAGCACCGAAGAATGAAATTCCTTGCGAAACCGTTGCTAGTCTAAGGAGCTTCCAACATCGCTATAAATAACTTATTGTGCGCATTCGTCTAATGCCGCAATTCCATTAGACGAGCTCCAGGCGGCAAGTAGAACATAAAAGGAAAACAGATTCCCCTTAGGAAGGAGGCGGTGTAGCGTTTGCAGGTGCGTAGTTGCTCTTTGAGCAGCAGGCATCGATTAGCTCTTTAGACAGAGATGGACCAGAAATTCGTTTAGTAATCCGCGCTCGGTGCGGTCCCTTTTAACTGTCTGTCGCTACAGTGTTGCGAGGGAGACACGTTCGCCTCGCTCGCCCCCGCGTTTATCAATATTTGTCACGCTGTCTGTGCCCGGCCGTGGACTGCATTGCCTTTGACGGTGGCCCGTTGTGACGTCAGTGACGGGCTTACCACTCAGACACGTTGTCCCGCAACAGAAACTATTTAAAAAGTAAAATAAAACTTCTCACATCTCTTTCAAGCTACAGAGCTACGCAACAAGAACCATTTGCATAAATTCAAATTAGAACATACAGCGGCCTGATGGCTGAGTGGTTAGGGGGCATCCATAAATTACGCGAGGTGTTTTTAGGGATTTCCAGACCCCTCCCCCCCTCTGGTGAGACTGTTTGAGATCTGGTCCGCCCCCCCCCCCCTCTGGTGAGATCTGGTCCGTGAGACCCCCCCCCCTTAGAAATCGCCCTCGCAACTTTTTGAGACTTATTTTAATAGGTGTCAACAAAGGCGGTTAAACCCCAACGTTTCGACGAAATACCCCCCTAAAATCGACTTCCGCGTCATCTGTAGACTTTTTGTTTTTAGCTCTACAGTCCAACAAAAATTTCCAAACCTCACGTGATATTTCCAATGACCACCCCCCCACGTTCCCCTTGGTGAGATTTTGCCGGACCCCCCCCCCTCCCCCACCCTATTTCGCCTCACGTAATTAATGGACGCCCCCTTAAGGCATCTCACTGGAGGTCGAAAGGTCCCGGTTTGAATCCCTGTCCCGGCTGGGATTTTTGTAAGCCATTAACCCGGCCTTCACCTGTGGCACAGTTTACTACGCCAGAACGCTTCCGTGGTTCGGATTCCACTTTAAACTCTAGGTCCCAGCTAGGGCTAACAACCCTAGTTGTAACATTGATGTATACACATCTACAGCAAATTCAAGTCTAAAACAAGGGCTTAACTTGGTCGTAGCTTGCCAAAACGAACATATACATACATAAAAAAAGTTTATCAGTAGGTATGAAGAAGTTTATCAGTTGCCGACTGGGATCGAAATGAGATTAACAACACAAGGAATATTACTATATTGGTTCTCCGGGTGGAGCCGCGTCGATTTATTAAAACCTATCGTTTCAGCCACCGTGATGTGGCTTTCATCAGAGGACATTCTCTGGTGAGAGCCACAGCACGGTGGTTGAATCGTTAGGCTTTGATAAATCGTAGTGGATCCACCCTGAGAACAAAGATAATATGTACAAAGAGCGCGGAAGTCTACCGAACTATGCGGTCCCCTGTGATAACTATATACGTACTCAACTTAAAAGGGAAATACGTTGAGTAATCCGTGAGCAATAATTAAAAACGAAAACCGGTACAGTTATGAAACGACTCTGCGCTGAAAAGATACACCGGAGGAAGGTTCCATATCTTGATGAAGGATACCATCACAGTGAAGAGGAAGTGGTTACAGTACTGAGTGACACCATGAATATTTGTTTGTGGCTTTATGCCTCGTCGACGGGAAAACCCAAATCTGGATGTCTGAACGGGAATTCGAACTGGCATCCTCCCGAATGCGAGGCCAGAGCGTTAAACGCTCACCCACCAAGCTCGGTGATACCATGAATGAGGGAAGAAATGTTTATTCCAAAACAAAAATAAGGGAAAGCACTTAATTTAATAAAGAGATTAGAAGGTTGTTAAGAATAGAAGACAATAGTGTTAGTACACAGCAGGGCAGTACAGAACACGTGAAACAACTAACCAATGAACTAGTAGCAGCAAAGAAGGAACCAAAAGATGTGTTCATGAAGAATATTATGGCTGTAAGGCGGTTACTGAATGATTCTAGAAGAAATATCAGACCGAGCGTGGTGGGTGAACGGTTAACGTTCTGGCCTCGCATTCGGGAGGACATACGAGCATCCAGATTTGGGTTTTCCATGGTTTCCTCCAGGTGAATTCCGGGATGCTTCCTTCAAAAAGGCCATGGCCGAATTCCTTTCCGTGCCTTGTCCCCAGACCCATCCCGCCTCTAATGACCTTAACCGTCGACGAGGCGTAAAGCAATAAGAAAAAAAAAATAATAATAATAAAAAAGAAATATCAGTGTTTTATTTAGAAAATTAGAGAAAGATACGATATTATGAATGAGGATGGAGAAGAAGGTGCCGAGAGTTTGAAAAAATAAATTTAAGTTTAGTAACTGGTCTAACGGGAGTGTCTGCATGATTTGTAGAGGAAAAACAGCAAGAGTGGGTGCCAAAATTTGGTTTTCTAACTTGTCTCTCGATGTAGAAGAAACAACTGGCCCGCAATAGTTAACAGAAGGCACGGCCAAGGTTCCAGCGCACTAGGGAAGGATCACACAATACAACAGTGCATTTTAGTCGATCACCCTTTTGAATAATTATTTTTTTCTAACATATGGATTTCATTACCGAAGATCATTGCGATTAGTTCGCCCCGACTTTATGGAGTTTATCCCCGCGTCTACCATCCCCTTCGGATAAGAACTTTTTCTATTGGCAAGAGCTGATCTGTTGCCATCCGTTTGCGGAATGTGTTATTTGTGTTTTGTACAATAAATATATCTATATTCGGGAAACTAGTTTTAACGCCCGTCAAAGCGACTGATATCACCTATGGTGGTAGTAGGAACTTATTACGGAAAAGCGTGTAGGAAAAAACGAATAACGATCATTTTAAAGATATTTTTGGAGATATATGAGTACCTTAGTCTGGCAATATTCTGGGAGTATTTCGCTAGAATTTTTTTTTATATGTATTTTAAATTAAATGATGTAAAGTATAACACCAAAAACGGATAACTCTTATTTATTTGATTGATATATTTCACGATAATCTGCTTTTCGTGTAAACATCGTATAAGATTTTAATAAACTTCACTGTTTCTTATCTTCTGTCAAAAAAAACTTAGGTTATGTTTTAAGCTAGTTCTTATAATTGCTACAGAGGATGTAGCGTAAACATTGAAAGCCCTTCTACTGAACTGAATGTCTGCATATGATTGTCATAAATAAACAAAAGGCAACATGTAAATCTAAACGAACGTATCATTGAAAATTGTAACATACGATTTCCTCGCATTAAATTATTATTATTTTTTTTATCCCAACTCTTCGTATTTTTGTGCAGCTACTACCACAATAGGCGACTACCATCTACTTGGCATCAAATTAAGTTGTTTACTTATAATATACACTTCCTTTTAACAATATAAATGCAAATAAAGTAAATACAGTCATTCATATGAAATTTGCTGTTTAGCCAAGCAGCGCCGTTGTGGCGGTCAGTGTAACTAACGATTCGGGCATTATCGAGACTCGTCGACGGTAACCGATCTATAGAGGTCACCGCAGTCTCCGGACAACGCAATTTGTTAAAAAAGGATGAGGCGGAGGTTGGGGACCATAGCAGCTTCCACCTAGGTGATTACAGGAAACCGTCTCGATACCGCAGTCATAACAGCTGGT
Source organism: Vandiemenella viatica (assembly GCA_031002005.1). Lineage (NCBI taxonomy): Eukaryota > Metazoa > Arthropoda > Insecta > Orthoptera > Morabidae > Vandiemenella > Vandiemenella viatica. The sequence goes on from CM061919.1 coordinate 217,208,982, forward strand.
ACGCCGGTACCGGGATTTGAACAGGTGTGGTGGTACTTTGACGCGTATAGCCTCATTGTTTGATATTTTAGGTATATAAATGGATAACACTGTAAGGAATAACTTCACTAGTCGAATGCGGAGAACTGGCTTAGGCTTATCCAGTCCGAAGAATTTCTTGTTCATTATTATTTGTACTACCATTTATAACAATACACTGCCATTTCAGTTTAGTTAATTTTTGTCATTTCTGCTGAATTAAGCTGTGATTATGTGACTTCTGTGCAGCCATATCAATTTCTTAGTGTGTTTCTATATATTCAACGGTTGAGTAAAATGCTGCATTATGGCTGGCTGGCGTGCTGGGTTTCTAGAACATTCGGCCCTGAATGACTTCTCGCACGTTTGATACGGTCATCGCATTCGGAAGAACTTGGGTTCGAGTCCCCTTTCAACTTTCCATTGTGAATGACGGGATGATTCCTTCAAGAGGGTCATGGCCTAATTCCTTGCCATTACTTGCCCCCAGTACTTTTCCCCTCCTATAATGACCTCAACTACAATGAGACGAAGCCAGGAAAAAAAATAAAAAATTAAACGAACAACGCTACATGTTGCCGAAAAATCTAAACAAAAACAAACAAATTTTTCTCTTTTTATGCGGGACCTGCAGTTTAACATGAAGTCTGAACCATGGAACATCCTGGCTGCAAGTGTTACGAACGAAGCAACATCCGTGAAAATTCCTTGTCCAAATTATTCTATAAAATTTTGATCCACTGAGCTACCGCACAACACAGATTTCGCTAAACTGTTTTTAAATGTTTGAAGTTAATAATGTCAAATGTTCTCGGGGAAAGAAAATGACCAGCAGTTAGGAGCCGAGTTCTGTTGACATTTGGCCGCTACCAATTTTCTTTTCAACGTCCTTGCTGCGTTGTCGTAACAGCACTCTGCTTGCTGATCAATATGCCATTTGCTCGTAATCTCCAAAGTGTATCTCCGAAGTTTTACTTCACTTCCCTGCCTTCTGTTCACATTACCCTTGCATTAGTATTGAGGAGGAGTCTCGGGAAAAGCCTGGCAATAGTAACCAACGATTTTATAGTAGTTTTTTACACCAAAGATTAAATCCTACTGAACGCATTCATGAATGTAACCAAATTTCATTTTGATAAGATTCGTTAGAACCGCATCAGTAATTTTTAACCATATTCAACTTTTTTCAACTTTCAAATCTAATTTAATTTTTTTATTTCCCAAAAACTGGCCTTAATAGGGGCAGAATTATGCTTTACATATTTCTAATCAAGAAAATTATTCTGAATTTAACTGTAATTAAAAAGAGCGGATACGAGCTGACAAATGAAACTTGTCCAGTGTTATCAATGCCTAAAGGCTATATCTAAATCTGCATTTCATCTACTAACGAATTATTACCAGAGTTAGGTTTGAGTGAGAATAAAAGCAAACCAAATATTTTTTGTGTTTACAAGTGCTATTTTTATTTATTTTTTGCTTGTGGCTCTATGCCTCGTTGAGGTCATTAGAGGCAAGAAAGGGTGGAGACAAGAAACGGGTAGGAATTCGGCAATGACGTTTTGAAGGAAGCATCCTAGCATTCGCCTGAAGTGATTTTGGGAAACCATAGAAAATCCCAATCTTCATCCGCGGACAGACATTCGAACCCGCGTCCCCCCGAATGCAAGACCAGAGCATTACCACTCACCATCACGCTCAGTTTTGTAAGCTAGTTTAAATCCAAACAATGATGACTAATGTAACAAGGATTTAGTTTAAAGAAGCTGAGTTTATATTTTAAATCGAAGATTCATGATACTATTGCTAATATATTTTCTGATGATGTGATTGCATGTACACCATTTGAAAAGATGAAGGAATAAAAACATGCTAAGGATTTTTTTAGGTCGCAGAAATTTGGTACATACTGCATACTTCGCCTCCTTGCTACCAACTTCAATTTTTCACCCCTTACAGTAAATCTTTGATATTAAATCCAAAGCAAGCGGATAATTTGGGTATGGTGAGTAACTACACCCACCAAGGAAATTCCGGGTGGGTATTTGAGAGCGTGTAACGTATATAAAGAGTATAATAACTGATAGAGAGAAAGAACTGAGAGAGAGAAAGTAGACAAGCTGAGCATAATAAATTTAAATGACAATAGTTAATTATTATACACAATTAAAATGTATTATTGAATAAACTAAATGGTAATTTATTTTTTACTCTATGACCCTATGAATTTCTCTTATGAATTTGTTTACATGATTATTACCATTATTGTTATATATATATTTTTATGTAGAGTAACCAAATAACATTTTCTGGGGGACCCCTTTCTGTCTGACTGCCCACCTGAGCCTAACACGAAACTGCAGATAAATGTAACTGACAACTAAAACATTAACAAAAATTTCTACCCGATGAACCACAATTTAGACCAGGTAGGGATATATCATTATAATTTGACTGCAACAATGATCTAAATTAATTTATGTAGTTTTTATAATTCCTGGAGAATTATGTTCATACGAGAATCCAATGTGTGACATTATGTCAGTGTTAATTGCTCTTTTTACTCGTGTTGTGAGTAGCATTGCTTATTCGGTTGCAGTACCATTTTTATCTGAGATTTAACTGCTGTGAAGATCAATATTTGTTAAAATATTTGTGGTTAGATTGCTATGTTGAATGGAAACATATTAACAGTCAAAATTTGTGTAATTTGTCCCTTCTTACCATATGTTTAGGAATTATTTACTTCAGACACTACCACATACCAGTATTTTATTTTTCGGATCTAGATTTTTTTGGAAACAAAGGCCCATTTCCTCATTTTCATACGTCATTATCCAAATTCTTTTGAAAACTGTAGAGAGTATCGAATAGAGTATTGGAAAAATTTATGATCATCTTTCGAAAGTAGATGGAGCAGTATATCATGAGTAAAAACTAAAAACAAGATGATAATGAGAGAGTTCAGAAAGTCATTTTAAAGGACTTCGTAGGCAAGGATACATTTTGCGGAAGTGATTTCTCCATACGTGAACGAAATATAAAGCAGCGCTTGCAGTTAAGCATATTTCAAGTGATTTAGCATGAAAAAATTCAATTTTGCATATACCACATAATAAGAATTTTTCCTGATAAGTCAACAATTTTCATTTACATACCTTTCCGAATTTCCCAGTATCTTTTCATTCGTTGAGATCTTCTTTGTCTATCCCATCTGTAAATACCCTCTTCATCGTGTGTCGTTTGTCTATTTTTGGTTTAAACATTGTTTTTTGTCTTTCAATTTTTTGAGTTTTTCTGTTTTGTTCTGCAGATCATCCAGGGTTACTTCTAGTCATTCCATGTCTTCTCTAACTTCCTTGATCCATTCTGCCTGTTGCTTCAACTTCTGAAGCTTCTCTATTATTCTTCTTGTTAATCTGGTTTCTAGTCTCATCATGATGTGACCAAGGAAAGAAATTCTCTTCTTACGATAATATCTGTGATGGGATCCAGTTCCCTGTACGCCACCTTATTTGGCACTATCCGCCATTGTCCCACATTTTGATATTTTTTATTTATGCATCTTATGGCTATTCTTCTCTCCACTTTTAAAATTTTGTTAATTCTGTTTTACTGAATGACTTTTTCCGTATGTTACCTCTGGCTGAACCACTGTCTTGTAGTGTTTTAATTTTGATTTGATTGATAGATACGTTTTGTTGTATGTATAGTACCATGTTAGTTTTTGATCTTGTATCATTTTGTTAATTCTTTCTTGCCAAGCAGGTTTTTCATTCAAGTTGTATGTTATAATTTCGCCCAGGTATTTAAATTGTTGAAACTAATATAAAAATATTCGCTTGCACATTAGAGCAGATTAATTATCATTAAAATTAATGATAAGACACAAATTGCTCTTAGATCATATAGACATGCTTCTCACAACAGTCAAAACCAATTCAAAAGTACTTTTAAACTGAAAATATTCAGGCCAACTTGTCGTCTGCTGTTTCGGCTAATGTGCCAAGATCTAATCCAAGAAAGAATCTGTTACATGTTTTAAGCTATTTCAGTTTATATAAGTTGACATTTTTCGTATATTTTATATAGCACAGGTTAGATTATTAACCACATGGAGTCTACACCTTTTTTATTTATCATGTTTCCATTATAAATTTTAAATTGTTCAATTTCCCCTAACAAATAAAGACTCTACCCGTCTAACTCAAAACTTTTTACTTTTCTTTTAAAATCCGCGTAACAATAATCCTTGCTTTCTTTTTTTATATCTCGACTCCATCAATATTCGGCTACAGCGATTCATTTGTTTCAGAGATAGTTAGTTATCAACTAACGGTTCCAAAGACCCTTTTCTACTCGTATCAATTATACCCATAGAAAAGTTACGTGTATAATCTCCATTATCTCACAATGTGCACGGACAGAAGGTGTGATGGCAGATATCCGATTCGTGTGGCATATTTTGGATGCAGGCTAGCGCCTTGGAGATACGACTAGGGAAGCTAAAACGCTAGGCATTCTTGACGCTGTGATAAATACCCTCGCTATGAGATCCGCTGTGCACCATCCCGCAAATAAGACGTGAGGAAGACACCAGCAACGCTGGAATCGTGGAGTTCGCAAACACGACGCAGCGCCCACAACAAACAGCGCGAGCAGCTGTGTCCGGGCCAAGGAAGGCCATATATTTGCGGCTGCTGGCAGGCAACTTGCGACTTGATCAATGCGACCCCGACCAGAATGTTTCGGAGGCGCAGGCAGATAGATAGCGGGACCCGCCATCAATTGCAGGCGCGCTCTCACACACGACGCGTTGAAATATGCCACTAGCCGGCGCTAATGAACGAGAAGAATGTTCCCGCCGGCGGCAAATTTACTCTGCGCCTCAATGAAGCGGCGATTGGTTCCGAAGCTGGCCGATAAGTGTCGGCTGAGGAGCTCATTAGGGTTCTGTCGCAGAGGCCACTGCAGCACTGTCTGTCAACCGTAATTGGAGAGGATGGACTCAACACAGTAATACATTCAACCAATGTACTATTAAGTGATGTTACAAATTCATGCCAGGAAAATTTATCCAGCATCTATAAATGCTGGTAAAAGCTAACGGAACAGGAGAATTTCTGGCGCATTAATGTGGACGCCAGTGAGAAAAATCTACAACTCAATTTCTCTATCTGTAAAACACCTGCCATCCTTCTGAGAATAAAGTATCATGTAATTAATGGAAATACAGATATTACTGCATAAAATAACATTAACGTGAGCAACTCAAACAGAGAAAGACAACGGACTTTTTAGTGCGATGATCTAGTTTAAAAAAAATCTACGTCTACAGTTATATGTTTCATATATGCTAATCTCTGATCTGGCGTAGTTTTACCTTCAGCTCTATCATCCACTAACAATTTAGCCAATCCCGTATGACTTAAAATGAATCCCACTATTCTGTCTCTTGTTTCCATAAGACTCTTCCGCTAGTTTCTTTTCTCATTCAACGTTTCTAAAACACTTTAATTGTTTACTTTATTTGTCCACTTAGTTTTCAGCATCACCTTTACAATGCTTCATATATTTCTAAAGTTCATGCTTTACTTCTGTGCTCCACACAAAGAGTTGAAAAAGTTCTTTCTGAGTCCTAGATCAATATTTGAAACTAAAAGATTTATCTTTTTCATTAAAGCTTTTTTTGGCTAGTGCTACTGTGCGTCGGCCACCAGTTGTATCGTACTTCCTAAGGAATAGAACTCACTTACTTCTCCTATTCCTTCCGATCATATTTTTAATTTAATGTACTATTTCTGCTACATCTCATCACTTTCGTCTTGCTTTGGTTTATAGTCAGTCAAAAATTTTCCTTCATTAGTTTATTGAAGTCAATCAGTTGCTTCTTGGTATAGATCTTAACGACATAAAATGTTTAATGTGACATTTCTCCACTGAATAAGTAATTCAGGGTTCCGCGAATGTAGTTGGTTATTGTATAAACTAATTTGAAGGAAGTCAGTCTATGAAGAAGATGTGTTAAAAATTCTTGTTTTGTATTACCAAAACACCATAAAACATAAAATAATTTTATAACATACTTTATAAAACTATTCCTATTATAACAATTGCAGTAGTCCACTCCCTCAAATTAAAACCTGCAAGACTCATTTAATGCCTGCAGAGTGTGGTGTATTCGAAGGAGCAGCTAATATTAAATACAATTGTCGGATGCGATGTAACCTAAACTTCAGGAAGAGCTTGAGCTTCCTGCAACTCAAATTATCAACACATAAATACGAAAAATTACTATTTTTTGGTACAAAAAAATATGTTTATAATAGTCTGAGACTTTATTTCAAACTGTCCTTTCTCTTCAAACAATCCGCCGACCGATATGTAAATTTAGAGATAAACTATCATAAGATTTCCGCCACCATAATGTTTCAAAAACTTTACATCACATTTGAAATTTTCTATAAATTACTATTCTCAATAGTAAGGTCCGAAAAATAATTTACTGTAAGTAACGGAAGCGTTATCAAATCAAACGTCTTTCTTTGAAATTTATTTTCATTCATTCCACTTCCTCTAAACCATGTCAACATATTCCACAACTAGACACTTCACTCTTAACTGAAACAAAACTCTTTAATGCAAACCTATTTCGCTTGTCGTGAAAGTTGTACAGCTTTAATATTAAAAAATCTTATCTGAGTAGAATCTACGGTCGTTTTCTATGGAACCACACAACACTTTGAACTGTCGTCAACCTTTCACGACACTTTATATTCTATTTGGCCAATTTCAATTATTCCATGGTAAACGTTGATCAGATTTCAGATACCAAACAACAAAACTAACAATGTTTCACTGCAGCTGAAATCTGTAGGTTTCATAACTCCTCTCCTGGGGGCGGAACATACGTGACCGCTCACGCTCGGCGATGGAAAAGCCACGCTTCTCGCAGCTCACCCGTATTTATAACATCTCACACTTTCTGACTAAGGCGCAACCCAGATAGACGCCTCCAAAAGAAGTAGTTCTTTCTTAAGCATCAGTGGTGCAATTTATTCTCCTTCAAGATTCTCAGATCATTGCACCACGCTCTAAATTACCAAAATATGGCCCAAAAAACACTCCAATAAATCTCTAAATGAAGTACCGTAACGTTACAACTTGAATTGAAACAAAGGTTTTTCAAATTCTATATCTGTGTCTACAAACATTTCAGTAGAGTCACTAAACATTATGGATTTTTCACTCCAATGATTACAAAGAACTGTGTATCTATCTCAAATGTTATTTCTTTAGTATTACTTTTATTGTTTCATAGTAGCACTACAGAATATTATGGAAATTGTTGGCAAAGAAAAGTTAGTTGATAAATTATAACCTCTTTTTTAAAATCCTTTAAACATTGTGATCCACAGGAGAATCACAAACACGCTATACAGGGTGTTACAAAAAGGTACGGCCAAACTTTCAGGAAACATTCCTCACACACAAACAAAGAAAATATGTTATGTGGATATGTGTCAGGAAACGCTTACTTTCCATGTTAGAGCTCATTTTAGTTTCGTGATACAATACGCCATTCTCCAGGACTGCATCAGCGCATCAGGGATTCCATGCGACGGAGGGTGGATGCATGTATCCTCGCTAACGGAGGACATTTTGAACATTTCCTGTAACAAAGTGTTTGACGTCCCGCTGGTACGTTCTGTTGCTGTGTGTTTCCATTGCATGTTTAATGTGATTTGAAGAGAAGTAATAAAATGAGCTCTAACATGGAAAGTAAGCGTTTCCCGACACATGTCCACATAACATATTTTCTTTGTTTGTGTGTGAGGAATGTTTCCTGAAAGTTTGGCCGTACCTTTTTGTAACACCCTGTATATCAGCAAATCAGTCTTAGCAGACATGAATAAAATCGTTGACAAAGCACAATATTGAAAGAGTCTCTGCATCATACATTCATTCAAGAGATTTGTTCAGTCGCAGAACGATGCAAAATTATGATATGAAACAAATAAACCCTTACCTCTGCAGCGCTTGTTTATGTTTCTAGATTCTGTAGCTCTTTACGAAATAAATTCCCTACGAAGAATTCGGTACTACGCGATTATTTGTTAGTATCTGATAGAGAAAACGCTTGAAACGATGTTTGGCTATCCATTATTGGCATTTGCGTTTCAATTTTTTTGTGTGCTATAAATCTGATGATAAGCACTACAGTTACAATTCTGGAATAAAGTGTGCATAATAAACATAAAGGCGAGAAATGAATTTTTATAACAATGCACGAGAAAGAGGGTACAATCTGAACGTAATCTAAGCGCGTAGCCAATCTGCTGGAAGCAAAAGAAATGGATTTCGACAGATGCGTCTGCTATCTTTATTGGGTGTAGACTACCTTCTGTCGTTACACAGTAGACTTGCAATCGATGGAAGCTACTCCACTGCACCATTAAGCCTAGAAATTCTCACTCACACAAAGTTAGTTTTTTTTCTTCATGGCAACGAATAGTAACAAATTTTAATCTAAAAGATGCGATTATAAATTTCTTACCAGTTAGTCAGTCTAAAATTTTTCGTGATCGTAATTTATTAATTTAATTTAATTGCAATGGAGTACACGCTCCGGTGGCAATTTCCCTACGCACTCATCTTCTCCCTTTCCTGCACCCACCTACATTTTCCCTCTACAAATTTTAACTTTAAATTCTTTCAACGTTTTTGGTGAATTATTCATCATTTCCCTTGGTAACTTATTCGAATCCTTGACACTCTTACCTAAAAAATAAAATGTTCCCACACCCTTGTGCTTGAAATCGAGTGACAGCTTGTGGTCATGGCCATCTTTTCCCTTCCATGCACTAATTTTCATACCTACACCGATATCTTTCTATGCCTCATCGCCAGTATACGCCTTGTACACTCCCATGACTCTCTTCACCCTCCTCCTGTCTTGCAATGAATCCCAAGAACCCAATACGAGTATTAATATGATGGTTTAACTTTGATAAATCCAAGTTTAATATAATTATGCAGAACGAAATAAGTTTAATTCAGTGTCAGATTAACGAATAAAGCAGCAATTATATTCAGGATGGTCGGACAGCACGAAATCAAAGACATCTGATTCGCCCCATTTTTGTGTTACGCCCCTTATATCGGCTTGAATAAAAACATATCTATGAATATAAGGTAAACCCGCCTGTGTTGCTCAGTGCCGTACACGGGATAAACAACTGAGTTGGGCACGAAGACAGGCACTCGCGTATCTGCCGTCCAGACTGTGGTTTTCAGGCGGTTTTCCGCAACCATCTACGCCAATCCTCGCCTTATAAACCATACGTTTCACAAACAAAAAATTACAGTTATCACACTCAGAACATAGTTATACATATCGCAGGCAGATGACAACACTTAACCTCCGCCATTAGTACGTAGTTTGAACTAGTAGTAGGTTTAAAATACTTGTCGTCAGCAAGGCCACGCGGCCGTAAAAACAAAGCTCCAAATTTGAATATGTCAACGATGAGTATAAAACTCATAAATGGCAGCTGACCACTGGATGTTGGGAAAAGGTGATGAAAAAGAAGATATGGTAATATGGGATGATAAGATAGGTCGTACTCTGATGATTTTGATCTCTTTAACATATCATTTCTTTCGCGACATTTTCAGAATTTGACAATTGTAAAAAAAAAAAAAAAAAAAAAAAAAAAAAAAAAAAAAAAAATTTCTTTGTATTTCAAGTTTGCTTGAAACATGAATTTAACACTGCTTTGTTAACTTGGTAATCCCTGTGCAGCTGTAAACGACCAGTGTGCTTATAAATTTTAAGGGTGGCACCCACGTTCACTTACTAAAATATGCCGTTCTTCCCGTAACGGAAACTATGATATAAACAAAGCGGCTAATGCATTACTCTCATGCAAACGTTCATTTTACAAGTGAATGTGCGGTTAAGGCTTAATTAACACCATGAAGTAATTGAGGTGCACTGTAACTGATATCTTAGTGTATGATGTTATGGAATAGAAATCGCAGTGAACACTTGTTTAGTCGTGGACCGTAATACCTCTCAATAACATTGCTTGGGTCAGGTTCTGTAATTAACAATGGCTGCTGCAGGTCAATATCTCATTGCAATAATTATGTGATAATCCCTTAAACTTAACAATGGTAGCACTATCATAACCGTGGCGCCGCAATTTGATGATGGATTCCTATTTCATTCGACGAGATAATTCGAAAGTGAATATATCTCTTAGTTCTTGAAGTAACCACTGGCAAAAATTAGTTATAGGCGACGTTTTTCTTCTGAACTTGGTCGCATTTCTACGTATTAACTACCGGTAGTGAAAAAACAAAACACTCATTTTACGTGTCCACCATGTATTTTCAAACGGTATAAATTATGGAAACATATATTAAACGGGTCTCCTTCTTACATTTAGGGATCCGTTTTGTCGGTTAGCTGCTCTTTAACTACTCAACACTACACATACTTTTACTGCAAACGGCCATGCCTTACTGCTTTTATAACTGAGACACATTACCTCCAGTTGACCAGTTCGCAGCTTGTATTATCTTATCGTATTCAACCTTTAGCACTGTCAGCTTTTAGCAATCCCAACTTCTGATGGAACATCTTTAGTTATATTTCTTTACACAAAATAATTTCCGCCTTTTACTTCACAAATACAACATTTATTCGACAATGTCTTTTATACCATTTTACATCACTTATTTATACAAGTACGATTCTCCGAAACCATGATCAATACGTTTGTCATTTAATCACATCTTCAATAATGCTTTCCCATCAAAAACTATACTTGCATCGATCTTTTTCATGCCTTTCTCTCCAAATTTTTGTTTTTATTTAATATATCTTCTTTCTGCTATATCATTATCTCTGGCCCACTTCTCCTTGCTGCCAATGAACTCATAATAATGCTGTTATTAATAATAATAATTTATAACAACATAACTATCATTAAATTACATTAATAATTATCTATTTATTTACATCAGCACAAGTTCCTTGTGGCTTTGGGAATTTATTTTGTCCAGTGCGCATTTCAATATAACCGCCTCACATTTGGGACAGTAGATTTCAAAACAAAGCGAGATATAAACAAGCAAAAAAATAAAATAAAAAAATCCTGTTTCGATTTGTCTCGTCAATTCACATAAGAATACATAACCAAATTGCGGCGCCTTGGTTATCGTAGAGTTCCCATAACATGATATAAACATCTGAAATATAGATACAAGGGAATGGTATAAACCAGATTTCTCAACCATTCTCAACACGAGGAGCAAAATGTCAACAACAGAAAAATAATACTGGGGATCACTAACTTTTATTACTATTAAGAGAGAGATTTCCTCACTACAGGAGTTTTACTCCAACACAACAATAAAAAAACTCGGAACACAGATCTTGACTTCATCTTCTCAAAATATTTCTCCAGATATTTGGATCTTGCATATCTTTCTCTTCTGCTACAAATCTTCTCATTGCTATTTGTACACTTTGGAACCAGGTAAACATGGACCGTCCTCTTTTACTCCTTCCATTAACTTCCCATTCCTGTACTAGTTTTGGTAACCTAGTGTCTTCCATCCTTCCTAAATGGCCATACCATTCCAGTCTTTTTCGTTATATAACTTCATAAATTTCTTCTTTCAATTCCATTAGCCTTATTATTTCGGTATTCCTTACTTTTTATTTTTTGATATTCTTGCTGATCTTCTCTAGAAATCCATTTTAAATGCTTTCAACTTCTTAATATGTTTTTGATTGTTTGGCCCTGTTTCTTATCCATATAAGAGTTTACTTTCCAATAATGACTAAAATATAATTCTTTTTGTTCTATTCATAACAATCGTGCTCCATAGATTTGAATTGAGCATCACGATTACTTTCCGGCCATTAGTAATTCATTTAATAATTTCCATATTCGATTTTCCTCCTCTTTTCAAAATTGAACTGAAATAGCAAAAATTGTCTACCTTATACTTACTTACTTCCTCTTCATGGATAGGCCAAAAGCCTGTTCCGACCTCATTCTTCCAACCATCTCTTTCTAGATCTTCCAATGTCCCTTCTGCCTGTGGGATGGTAATCCAGGGCAAGCTTAGAAAATCTATCATTTCCCATCCGTAGAACGTGGTTCTTCCAGTTATAACTTTTTTGGGTAATTCTATCATTTAGCGGGGAGATATTCAGTAGTTCCCTTATTTCCTCATTCTCCTCCTATCATTTAGGGAATATCCTTTTAATGACCTTAAAAACTTAATTTCAGATGTTTTACCTTATATTGGACGTAATTTTTTCCTACGTATATATTATCAACGTCTGGGACGTATTGTGTCATTGTAGTATAATAAATCTAAGACCAGGTTTTGAATCTCTTAACGATACGCAGTTATGAAATGGGATGTCAAGTATTAAAAGTTAATTGTACATTGACTCGTCTCTTAATACTTAGTAGCCAAATTAATAATAATGTGAGTATAGGCTGAATGGTACGTTACACCACCAACCCTCATGCACCAAATAAAAGAGCTTTTATTTTTGTTTACATTCGGGAGGACGGCGGTTCGAATCCCCGTCCGGGCATCCAGATTTGTGTTTTCCATGGTTTCCCAAATAACTTCAGGCAAATGCCGGGATGCTTCCTTAAAAAAAGGGCATGGCCGAATTCCTTCCCATTCCTTGCCCCCATCCTTTCCCGTCTCTAAAGACCTCGCTCTTGAGAGATTTAAAGCAGATAAAAAAAAAAAATGTTTACTTCGCCACTCTCATGTTAGCAACCCTACCGTGTACCGCGGTTCCTCACACCTACAGAAAGATCCAAAAAACATCGGTCATTTAATTAATCATTAGACGAATGTTGCTTTTATTTATGCTGGAAATGGTAGAGATGGCAGATTTTTGCCTGCTCATTCAAATATTCGTGGCTTTTAAAAAGTTGGGCTAATAGTTTATACTCGTATACTGCTAATACAGTAGGAATGGCATATCTAAATTTGTAATATTTTATACGAACGGATGTAAGACTTCACCGGTGTATAATTGCGTGAAGACTTCATTGCTATAATATTTTTCCTGCGGACCACTGATTGAGAAACACTGGTATAAATGTTCACCAGTGGTCTCTTAACAGGAAGCGCAAATGACATGGCACTGCTGAGAGGAAACTTCGTTGATGAGTGTAAGAACAGCTGGGTGATAACCGCCTCCCCTGGCCTCGCTCCGCTTAGTTTCAATTTTAAACTCATCTCAGGCAGTCGCCTCCACCCTCGCAATCAGCGGGAGCGTTTTAATTAACATTTTTAAAAGGCTCGTCAATCTGGTAAGGGGCTGACAAGGGGAAGAGAGCTGTGTACAGACATACATAATGGAGTGGTGCAGCGTCGGCGGGGAGGGTCAACAGAGATCTCTATCGAGCCGGGGAGGCTCGCTTACCTGCAACACGAGACAGACACTGGAAGAAGACGGATTACCACGCAACCGGCTACCTCCGTGACGGCTCTATACACTCCCGGCAGTAATTTCGCCAGCCCACAATTTACACTAGAGCAGCGTTTCTCATCCTGTGATCCGCAGTATGGTTCAGGTGATCCGCATGGAGAATATTGTAAACTATCTTCAAGCCTGTCAAAAATGACGGATTGAATGAAATATTCTGGCAGTTTATTTTTTTTGCAGTTGGTTAATGATACGGAATTATTATTACATAATGCTAATGGCCTTGATTTTGTAATGTTCTACATATTTCATTTGCAGTTCACATAACAATACAGTAGTAACTTCTTCTGAATTAATGACGACGGAAGTATAGAACCAGTGAAATTTTTAAAAAAAATGGAGTCCAAAAACGTTTGCTATCCATGTAATATCAATTTTATTTCTGGTCCAGGCATAATTCTGCACTTTAAATAGAGAACTTCTCCACCTGCATTAAGTAATACCTTTAGTAACGTGGCACTTATGAAACCAGTTTTTTCAGAGTAAATTATGCTGTAACAATATCGTCGTTCTAAAATCATAGTTCCTATTACCCTCATATGAATAACGACGGGTATCATCTATGATGGTAGAAGGAATTTATTCTGGAAAATTTTGTAAGGAAAAATGAATAACGATCATTTTTAATGATATTTTTCGTGATATGAGTACCACACTATGGGTAGATTAAAGGAGTATTTGGCTACGATTTATTCAAATAAACGCATTTTACTTTAAATGACGGAAAGTATAATATCAAAAACCTATAACTGTCATTTCTTATACTGATACATTTCGCGATTACGTACCTTTCGTGTAAACTTTCTCTGAAATTTTAATAAACTTCATTGTTTCTTATCTACTGCCAAAAAAATTCTTAGGTTATGTTTTAAACTAATTATAACTGATATAGATAATGTAACATAAACATCGAACATTATTCTCCTTAGACGAATTTCTGCATCTATTTGTCGTAAATAAACAAAAAGCAACATGAAGGAATGAACGTAATATGGTGGTTGTTGATTGGCGATTGAAGGCTGGCACGTGACCGTTCTCTAGCCAATAGCTATAGACGACGTACACAGTCTCCAGATTAGCGTTTTATATAAGAGGATGTATTCGTACCGCAGAAGTCTGTAAGCAAGGCATAAGACAGGATTGTTCCTACAATAGTCTATTCACTAAATACGTTTATAATTGGCATCATAGAGAACGCTGTTCATTTAAGCATTCAGTTAATGACAGTTTTATGAGGGACTGATCTAAGTCTGAAGGGCCGTGGTAAGTGGTAGGGTTGGTAATATAATAATGATGAAATAGACATTAATATAAGGTGAGTAAAATCCTCTCGTATGACTAGCCATTTTAAAGTCACTCAGTCACTTGACAATGGTTTGTTTCATCGATGGATTCACTCGGCTAGATACCATATAAGATATTATTCATGTTCAACAAGAAGAAAACCTCCAGTCTTACATAAAAATATAAGGTATTTGCTCTTCCTTCTTTTATTTTGTGCTTGTAGGTGAGTAGTATAGTGAGGTAACGAGCATAAAGTGACATTATTATTAAATTGATTACTGAATATTAAGAGCCTTGTCAATATGTAATAAACTTTTAGTATTTCACTTCCAGTTTCACAAGTGTGTTTCCGTAGTAATTCAAAACATACTTGGTTTTCCATGGTTTCCCCAAATCACTCCAGGCGAATGCCGGGATGCTTCGGTCAAAAAGGCCGTGGCCATATTCCTTCCTGTTCCTTGTCCCCGATCCCATCCCGCCTCTAATGACCTCGACGTCGACGAGGCGTAAAGCCATAAATAAAAAAACATACTTTTAGGTTTATTATGTTACAATGATACAAAACAATCATTTACAATTGATGACAACATACACATAAGAGAAAATTATGCCCATACGAGTTAGTGGTCCGTAGAATTATTTTTCACAATATACTGGTCCTTGGGTTGAAAAAGATCGAGAAACGCTGGGCTAGAGAATTAAACAAATAGTGTTCGGGAAAGTGTATATATTTCAAATAAGATTGCTATCCACCTCAA
This sequence comes from Vandiemenella viatica, assembly GCA_031002005.1. Classification (NCBI taxonomy): domain Eukaryota; kingdom Metazoa; phylum Arthropoda; class Insecta; order Orthoptera; family Morabidae; genus Vandiemenella; species Vandiemenella viatica. Next base: position 217,224,582 of record CM061919.1, read on the forward strand.
CAAAACGGTTGAAAACGTTATAGATAGTTCAGTTTGTTTGTCAGGACTCATCTTGTTGTTAGCTGCAAAGAATTTTATGGTAAAATATTGTAGGATTAGCAACCCCTATTGCCTGAATTGATTGCGGCATCGTGATGATGTCTGGCTCCTGATACTGGGTTATCTGGTATGAGTCCTTGTGGTGGAGGAAATACTGATCATCAGTAATTGGCCAGCGGAGTAAGAGAGGTGGTAGCGCACCATTCTTAATCACCATATTGTGCTACAAAGTTCTGGATTAAATCCAAAACCTCTCCGCAGTGCGTATAGTGTGAAGGCATACGACAATGTCTATGGTGATTCGTATGTAGGAAGGGGAGTTAAGCTTGGCGGCCCCTATTTTCTTTCGGAAGAGTAGGCCTGAATGGGTCAGCAGCGGATTTAACCCTCTCCTTTTTTCCATCTCTCATCCACAACACAATCAAAACTCAATAATGAACACACACAATGCCACAGTTATCCACTCTTACACTGGTCAGACAGAACATTATGACCACCTACCTAATAGCCGATATGTCCGCCTTTGGCAAGGATAACAGCGGCGACGCGTCTTGGCATGGAAGCAATGAGTCCTTGGTAGGTCGCTGGAGGGAATTGGCACCGCATCTGCACACACAAGTCACCTAATTCCCGTAAATTCCGGGGAGGGGTTAATGAGCTCTGACGCCACGTTCAATTACAACCCAGATATGTTCAATTGGGTTAAGATCTGGTGAGTTGGGCGGCCAGCACACCAATTTCAACTCGCAACTGTATTTCTCGAACAACTCTATCACAATCTGTGACATGGCGCATTATGTGCTGAAAAATGCCGCTGCCGTTTGGAAAACATGGTCGTCATGAACGGGTGTACGTGGTCTGCAACCAGTGTATGATACTTATTGGCCGTCATGGTGCCTTGCACGAACTTCACTGGACCCATGGATGCCCACAGGCAGGGGCGGATCCAGGGGGGGGGGCTAGGGGGCTCAAGCCCCCCCAAAAGTATCTAGGTCCACCCCCGACATTGTAATAAAGACTGCTCCATGGCCGACTCAAGACCTCCCAAAAACCAAAAATCCACTGAAGGCAAGCCCTCTGAACCAAAATTCACTCAAGCCAAGTCCCCCCAAACCAAAGTCCACTTAAGCCCCCCCCCCCAAACCAAAATCCTGGATCCGCCCCTGCCCACAGGAATGTTCCACAGAGCATAATTGAGCCGCCGCCAACTTGTCTCCGTCCCGCAATACAAGTATCAACAAGTTGTTCCCCTGAAAAACGACGGATTTTCCCCTCCCATCGGCATGATGAAGAAGGTATAGGGATTCATCAGACCATACAACGATCTGCCACTGCGCCAACGTCCAGTGACGATGGTCACGTGCCCATTTCAGTCGTAGTTGCCGATGTCGTGGTGTTAACACTTGTACTCTGCCCAGCATTTAAGTCTGATGTTAGTTCCGCCACAGTTTGACGCCTATCCTGTTTTACCAGTCTGCCCAGCCTACGACGTCCGACATCTGTAGTGAGGGGTGGCCTCTCATCCCTTGACGTTTACGTGGTTTCACCTTGGTTTCGCCACTTGTTGAAGACAGTCACGACAGCACTCCTCGAACACCCGGCAAGTCGTACAGTTTCACAAATGCTCGTGCCGAGCCTCCAGGCCATCACAATCTGCCCTCGGACAAACTCAGATAAATCGCGCGCCTTCCCCATTCTAAACACGGATAGCACGTTCACTGATACTACATGCACCGTGCGTGTGTCTGACTAGTAGTTATTCCTCGTCAGGTGACGCTGCTATCGACTGGACGGGTTTACATCGATAGTACATAGGTAGTCATAATGTTCTGGCTGATCAGTGTGTATCGTTTATAGAAGTTAATACTTCATAACAAACCCTTCGTCTCCTTTTATACGTAACCAAAATCAGTAAAGAAGGTGCTATTTAAAAATTCAGTTCTCCGCTTCTGTTGAATTGCTAATTTGGAATTGCGTATTGTATAGTTGTTTACAAGTCGAAATTTTGACCCTAGCGTTGACACGAGTGACATGACGTTCTTTTTAGGAATACATGATAAATATTTTACTTGAAGTTACTACACTAAAAACGTTCAACAATCTTAGAAACCTACAGTGTCTGCTATAATAATCGTATATAAATAATTATTGTTTTAATACATTTCGCTGTTTAACACATTATCTCTGGAACAGTTTACTTTAATACAACTCAAATATAGAGCCACTGACTATAAAAAAAAAACAAAAAAAAAACGCTGTAAATAGCATCCAAGGAGTGTTCATTCGTCAATCGAAAAATGGAAAGCCATGTTTTTGCAAACAATTATTACTAATCTTCTCTCATAAATCATTCCATATCGTTTGCATTTATATACATCTTTCCTGCAAACTGCAGAATTTACGCACTGGTCCACCTGTACAATAGAAATACTCTTGAAAACTGGATATCGATTTTAAGACCTGTCCTAAGTTACAGATAGGCATCCGCATTCTATCCGTAATTCATAACATTTAAAAAGAAATAGTGTCTTACTGAGAAGGAAAGGTCTTGATAAATACTAGTGGCACTGTTGGAGCTCTAGCGGATATAAAAATAAAGTAGACTCCGTAAATAAAGCCGCGACGGGAACGTCAAATAATGGAGGTCCGCCTTCGGTAAGTCCTGGATAGAGACAGTTCCTCTCGCACAAGTGGGAGTCGGGACTCGCAAGAAAGAATTCCGCTTTCTGAAAAATTCACGTTGAGTAAACCAAGGGAAAGCGGATATTGGGGCCGGTGACGCAGCCTCGCCCCGCGGGGCTTACCTGGTGGGTAGACCCGGCGGAGCGATTCCACCCGCCGCAGATATTAGGCTCCCGAGCAGCTTTCTTTGTTCCTCCAAGTACTCCACAACAACACATCCCGACTGACGCGACGGGTAGCGTGTGTTTGAAGCTCTTCGCAAAAACAGGAGAAAAACGCCATCTCAACTGAAATTCTACGGAGATAATAGTTTTATTTTCTTTTACTGGCATATGTCGAAAGCTTCGGTATTATAGAATGACTATACGCTAGCTGTTGGTCCTTATCATCCCAACTCGGTAGTTTTGTTTAAGGCGTTAAAGCGCTGCAGTACTGGACAGGGGGAAATACGTCCTTATGCTTACCAGCACCCCAAAATCACGCTTTATGGTCTTTAGACAGGTTTCTGTAATTTTCTATACTTATTTTTATATATTTTTTTTTTTCGTTTTCCGCTGCCTAAAACACGTTTTACAATCAAAACAGCACAAACTTACACAATTGACTGCCAAATGGCAATATTGCTTTGCCTTCCTTTGCCTAACTTTCTAATGGAGTCTGTGAATGACAAATTATTTAAGCACGATATCTCGAATTACAATGAACCATTTAAAAGTATGTTTTGCCTATCCAGTGTTGGGCCTTTTTACGGTCTCAGTCCATCTTTTTGCTGGTCTGCCTACATCTCTCCTGTCTCTTGGATGATATTTGAGGATTTTTCGTGGGATCAACTCCGTCTTTATTAGTAGTACATGGTCCAAGATGTTCTATAGTTTTACACAGTTTCGTAAACTGTTTTAATATTTAGTGCCTTAAAGATTTTAATTGATCTTTTTTGTCTTGTAGTGTGCAGCCAACTTTTCTTCTCATGAATAGCATCTTAGCAGTTATTGGTCTCCGTTCATCACCTTTGCGTACTGTCTAGGCCTCGCTGCCATATTCTAGGATAGGTTTAGCTAGGATATCGTATAGGCTGATTCTGACGTGTCGTTGAACAAGACATGGATTTAAGATGCTATTTATTATTCCTGTAACTTTCGTGAAGTTTTTAATTTTTTGTTCCATATCTGTTTCTAGGGAGTAGCTGAGGTTGTAACCTAGGTATTTAAATACTAATACTTGCACAATGTGTTTGTTTTCTATTGATTTTTTTTGTTATATTTACCTATGAAGGTTATAACTTTAGTTTTATCCAGGGGAATCTCCATGTTGTACTGTATTTTTAAAAAATATACACTAAAGTTGTGATATATTTAAACTTTGATTTTTCTTTCTAATTTAAAACCATTCTTTTATGATACTTTCTTACTGTAGTTTGATGGATATTTTACTAATAAAGACATAAATGTGCAGTAGTGTATGCGTAAGGTACATGAATACGAGCTTTCATAGGCTCAGATTATGTGACAATTTTATTGCTGTGCTTAACTAATCTGAAAAACTTAACACATTTGTTCAACTTATCACATTTTTACCACTTTTGAGATGAAGAATCCTATAAACATCTCTTTACATATTTTTCGCAGAATACCAAAAACTTTAGTTGTTTCCTCAAACATTGATCATAATTAAAATATTTAATCAGAATTCCATGTATGCCCATAACCGCAACAGTGTTTACCAGGACTGAAGAAACGAAAATTATTTTTATTTATTGTCAACATATAAGAGTTATATTTGATGCATTTATCTAAATTTTTTGTTTGTTATGCGTCTTCCAGATGTGTGTTGAAAGTATAAATTCAGACGATTCAGCTATATCCATTTTGTCTCTGCTTTCGCCTTTCAATTTCTGTGACCACATACATCAGGAAAAAAGTAACGTATTTATAACTGTGATGTTGAGTGAACATTTTTTGATTGTTATATGAAGGCCATTCTAAATGTATATTTATGAATTTATTCTGATGAAAATTTCCATTGGTACACAACACTGACCAGAAGAAAATTAAATTTTTGAAATCACAGGTTGTGTAAACAAAAGTTAATTATGTGTGAGATTTGTTCTGAGCAACGTTTAGTAAAATGACATGCGCTTGACGTCTTTATGTTATTGTTCAATGGGTTGGTCACTAGACACAAATAACTGTTATTTAGCTTTATAGGAAACATGTCACCCTAAAAAAAGTATTGAATATTTCAAAAATAAACATGAGCGCATATGAGGTCTAACTGCAGTACAAGCCATAAATTTAATTGCCAGACTTGACTTAATTTATTTTTGTTTCCGTCTCGGTTTATTAAAACTGAACGTTTTGCATTCATACTGTGCGCTTCAATAAGTGACTGTTTTGTACTGAGCCATTGTCGCATGCACAGACCAGGCTCGACGTATGACCGAGCCCGTCACGTCTTTCTCTTAACACACAAGATAAAATAGGTGGCAAGAGACACTAAATCTACATCTACATCTACATCCATACTCTGCAAATCACAATCTGGGTGGCAGAGGGTGCTAAGCACCAACCATAAACCCGCGCATTCCAATCCCGAATAGCACGAGGAAAGAAGAAATACATAAAAGCATCAGTATGGCATCTCATTTCTAGAATCTTATCCCTCCGGTCATTGCGCCCTAAATAGGTTGGCGGAAGAAGTATTTCATTGCACTCTTAATTTAAAGATTTTCGCATATTCTCGAATAAGTTCAAACGCAAACTACGTCGTCTGCCTTCAAAACTATCCCAGCCCAATCTATGCGTCAATTCTGTGACGCTTTCATAAGGGCTGTAACAACAAGTCACGAATCTAGCTGCTCTCCTCTGCCCCCTCTCCACCTAGTCAATCAGACCCTTGCGATACGGATCCCAAACTCCACAACAGTAATCCAGATGCGGACGCACTACTGTTTTATACGCTATCTCCTTTGTATGAGCATTATAATTCCTCAAAATACGACCTATGAATCGCAATTTAGAATTGGCACCTACGACGGAAGTTATGTGCAAGTCGCATTTCATGTTGTTTTGTTCTATCACCCCCAGATACTACAGGGAATCAACCGTGTCAACAACTGAATTGTTTATTTTGTACTCGTGAGTAAACTGATTATTTTTGTTACTTATTCGCATTGCTTTGCACTTTTTGCAGTTAAGTGTAAGCTTCCATTTACGGCACCAATCTGAAATAGCATAAAATGATAAACTAGTTGTTCCAAAGAAGGAGCTCACTGTTCCCATGGATACAGAACGTGGTAAATAGCAGCTTCTTAATCCGATAGATGAAAAGCGAGGATAATGATTTGCAAACTGTAAGTTTGTAGATTAGATAACTTGATGATCTTTGCTGATTTACCTCAGCCGTGAGATCATAAATTAAGCCGACAGACAATAGAGGCAGCGCTCTGGACAAAGGTCCTGCTTCAGGACGAAGCGCGTGGCGACTAATCCTGGGTATTAGTCCTGCCTGTGTACGGACCTGTCAGGCGCTCTAAGTGCTCCAATTGCAACGCAGACGCTCTCCTGGTTATGCGCACAAAAACTTGACGCACAAGCGTTCGGCCAGCGGACAAAGCGACCGTGTCTACCGGCAGAACAAATAGTGAGATTAGAACGACAGAACAGAGGAAGGCATGGCTCGAGATCTCTGGAACAGACAACCACCTTGTTGTCTAGAGAAGTAGCAGCTCGAGAACATCGCTATATTCTAAACAATTATATCGCGACGAAGACGACAGGGCAATGTGTTGATATGAGGTTAGCCAAAAAAAAAAAAAACCTTAATTATTTAGAACTCGTCGACTTAAAGGCCTTTATAGTCAGGGGAGATTTGGATAGAGGCAACCGAAAGAGGAAATTCGAATATGGCTTTCAAATGAACCAGTTTCCACCTGAAGAGATTCTGGAAGACCATGGAAAATCGAAGTCACGATGGCCAGAAAGGAAATAAAATTTGTGTTCTCCCGAACGCCTGGTCGAATACCCAGTGGGTTGGTGGATCAGAAAAAATATTTTTATCAGATAAATCTTCGAATACTAACAGTTAGTTACATGTGTCATATTTCTATTTCATTTACGCTAATATCAAAAAACTCTATATTTTGGGTCCACCTTCTTTATCACACACTTGGAATTCTAGTGCGTGCCACCGAAAACACATTTAAAATTTATTTTTGATCTCATTATTATGGTCGAAGCGTTTTCGAAACAAATAAAAATTTTAAATCGCGTGGCACAAGGTGAGAGTAGAATGGCGGATGGACGGAAACTTTATCATCAAGAATCATTGTGCGAGCTCGAGCGCAGTAATGAAGAAGGCGAACCCCACCTGCTATTACTATTACTCCACGATTAACTAAAAGTTGGTGTCGGGTGGCGCGTTGCACCTATCTTATTGTGTAACCGCTAATGCATTGAAAGGGACATATGGGATATGGGAGGAGGCGCTCAATTGCTGTTTCGTAGGAACCATCCACGCATTTGCATGGAGTGATCTAGGAAAACTGTGGAAAATCCAGATCGGGATGACCGGAGCGTTTCTCGGATTCTGTTTTCTCGCTCGATAAATCCTTGCTATACCATTCCCTAATAACTCGTTAAAATAATGAATATGGAAAAGAATCGGTTCTAGTCTTGATTTCTCTTATTTTCTCGGTCATTCCTCGATATGAATGTTGTTGGTAGTAATATGTGTTTGCTGTCATCCTTATATAGTTTGCCGCCAATTGGCTTCTGACGAGAGTAACGCCTGCCGTGTTCCATATCTTCCCAAAACAACTGCTTCAACATCGCTTTCCATTCAACTATATATTCCTGTCACCAATTGGCGACATTCCCCTCCGTTTGTTTTGAATGGCCCGTGGAAGGCGTAGTCAGAAAATTATTGCACTTTTTATGTGCCAGAACTCAGCAGTCACCATTACTTTGTTGAAATCGAAGATCTGAATATCAAAGCCCTTGGTTATGGCGCCGTTGCAACAGTGTTTATTGTTTAGATTCAGGGGTTTGGCGATATACCGAAGTTTCATCATCTGTTATAGTGTGAATAGAAAAACTCATCTCACGCATGTGCTTAACGAATGAGGAAGTCTATAGCGAAGCTCATCCGTTTAGTTTTGTATTCGTCTTCTGGCATTTTGGGTACTGTAGCATTATACTCTGGAGTGCCAAATCTGCATCACACGCCTAAGTATTTTTTTTTTAATCTGCTTAACGTCTCTCTAACAGCGAGGTCTTTAGAGACGGGAAAGGATGGGGGGCAAGGAATGGGAAGGAATTCGGCAATGGTCTTTTGAAGGAAGCATCCCGGCATTTGCCTGGAGTGATTTGGGAAACTATGCAAACCCAAATCTGGATGCCCAGATGCGGATTCGAACCGCTGTCCTCCCGAATGCGAGGCCTAAATATTAAGCACATTTGTCTAATTTATACGTTCCGATGGCCTATGGTACGTAACCACAATATTGTGTTCTGTACCAACTGTCTGCTATGAAGGTTTGAAATATTGACTATTAGTGGAAAGCCTTTTGGACCAACCTTCTACCTCGCTAGTATTCTAACCGAGTATTATATTTTAATCAGATGTTTTCACTAAAATATCAAACAGGTCACATAATCTTCAGACAGTTTCCCACAGAACATCTCTTCCTACAATCTCACAAGAAAAACTAAGCAAAATTAATTAACTCATTTACGTGCAAAATTTTGTAGTGCTGAGAGATCATTCTTCAAAGCGTGACACTATTTGAACCATTCGGAGATGAGTACAGTGATTTTGAATACATTCATATTTTGACAACGAAATTCACCCATAAGTTATTTAAATCATCAATCTCGTGGAAATTAGTGTCTATTATTCTGCCATTCTAACAGCAAGTTAATAAAGACATTAACTTTAGAACGCAATTATACTCCATTATGGTCACCGAGGTTGTAGTCCTCTAGCTGACTGGTGGTGAGAGTGTATCTCAAGTTCTGTCACACACTTGTTTCTCTATTTTAGCACCCGTCTCTTTGCTTTGTAACGAGGCTCTTAAACAATGTATCAGCTGACACAGCGAGTACTTCTGAAATGCAGACGAGAAGCAAGCACCGAGCAGTTTAATGACTGATTAACAGTATGGCTTGGTACTTTTGTTTTCCAAGGTTTACCAAAATTACTTCCGGCATTGTTTCTTCAAAAGGCTGTGTGTTATTTCTCTCCGATTCATTAACCAACATTTTAATTACCTAGTCAACGAGCCGAAAAACCATAAATAAATTAAAAGGAAAAGCTGGAAGTAATATCTGTGAGGCTGATCGGTACTAATATTTTCAGTTTCATGCCACAGATGATGGGAGATTTACAGAACTACGTATAGTGATGGAAAAATAAATAATTATAACTAATTGTTTGAAGACAATTTACTATCCAATGTTTTTAAAGGTTTTGAATGGTATGTCTAAATATCCCAACCATCACGGCTATTTCAAACGAGTATTTAAAGATAATACGGTCAAATACTTACAATGAACACTGTTCGTTGATTAGACACAGTGTCCATTTCCCTGTTAATAATATTTTCTACTATCTCACGAGCCTTAAATATGTAGCAAGTTACGAAGAGCATAACGGAAACAGGTTTTTCTTTTTCTTGGAGCATTCCACTCCCTTTTGAGTCAAAGTTCTTCCCCATTTCCTTCTTCATCTTCTTCTTCACCACCTTTTCCCATCATTTCAGGGTCGGCTGCCTTTTATGAGTTTTACTTATCGTTGGTATGGTCAAATTAGGATCTTTTGGTTTTACATACCATAGCTGACGCCAAGCATTTTATATTATACCTACTGCCACTTCGCGAGCTTAAGGAGCAACTGAAGAGTTGCCACCTGTTTGTGAAACGCATAACTATGTTATGTGTGTGATTAATATATTTTTTGTTTCGGAAATGTGTATTTTATGAAGCGGAGATTAGGGATCGTCCCAGAATTCACTTTGATGGCTGGGAATACCACCATCAGAACCGCGGTCAGGATGACCGGTACGCAGAGGACTTGAATCGTGCCCGGTCACGTTGTACCTCCCCGATGCAGTGTGCCTCAGTACATTGAGTCAAACTGGCGGGTTTCCACTCCATCTCTTTCCCAGATCAAAAACACATTAATTAAAATATCCATGTTGTAGGCTTGGCTCGAACCTCAACAGATGCTGCTATGAAAGCGAGGCTCAATAGGAGGATATGAGAAAGCAGTTTCAACTGTTCTAGGTTTAAGAGCTTGGAAACACATTTCCGCCTTCAATCAAAGATTAATTCACTTATGTAGGAATAACTGGTAGTGTTATAACGTATATACCCACCTATTCGTATGCGCGTAGAAATTAAGATAGATGCAACGCATACTCCGCTACCCTCTTTGCACCGAGCGTGGTGGGTGAACGGTTGACGTTGTGACCTCGCATTCGGGAGTACACGGGTTCGAATCCCCGTCCGGGAATCCAGATTTGGGTTTTCCATGGTTTCCCCAAATCACTCCAGGCGAATGCCGGGATGCTTCCTTCAAAAAGGCCATGGCCGAATTCCTTCCCGTTCCTTGTTCCCAGACCAATCCCGCCTCTTAGCCGTCGACAAGGCCGTAAAAGAAGAAAAACAAAAAACCTTCTTTGCATTTATTGGCTAGTTGACTAAATTTATGTTTAATGTAATAAACTCACTGGCAGAACTATCATTACCGTGGCGCCACAACTTGATAGATTCTTATACAAATCGAAAATGAAGAATAAAGGTTTTTGGTGTCTCGCTTACTCCTCGAGATATCTGAACTGAAAGGTGATGTTGTTAGGTTCATATGCAGCTAGGACCGGAAGGGAAACTGGCAGTGGCATAGCTGTAAACCTTGCCACACCTGTTTTTAGGATATACTTTTCCAAGGAAAGTGTGTATGAAAGCAAAAAGAAACATACCTTAGACGTGATGCAACAAAAAATTTACGATACGGCACAGAATAATAGTACCGAACAACAACCATAATCAATGGCATTTTTTACGACAAAGATAGTATCAAAGTGAAGAAAAAATCTTTTAATCTTTTAATATCTCGCTTAGGTCTCCCTTCTGCATATAAGCCTAACCATATAACCTTACATTCAAGTATGTCGAGAATCTAGCGAGATATTAAAAAAAAAAAGTTCTTTATTTTCGAGCAATAGGTTATTGTTTACGAAACTGAAATAATACTGTTTAAATTTATAATCTACATTTTACACTTGTCTATTCTTACATAATACTGAGAAATTCCAATCAGCAAAAGTCACTGTTTGACGCAAAACATCTGTCAATTGTTACGGCGTCAATTTTGGGCAAATTACTAATGTTTGCCTTATTAAATCCTGATTCTATAGGGAACTATACTTGTTTTTCAACATATAATTGAGAACAACCGTACTAACTTGACAAAAATTGCTACAAACGAAAGATTTATTAATTAACCTGTTCTGTTCGACATAAATGTCAACAACAAACGAAAGATTTATTAATTAACCTGTTCTGTTCGACATAAATGTCAACAACAATTATGGCTTTTCGTGCGGAGTGACGTAATGCTTTCTGATTGGCTTTTGCGGTCAAGTGACTAAATGCCTTTTTTTTTAAACTGCTTTACGTCTCTCAACAGCTAGGTCTTTAGAGACGTAAAAGGATGGGGGGCAAGGAATGGGAAGGAATTCGGCCATGGCCTTTTGAAGGAAGCATCCCGGCATTTGCCTGGAGTGATTTTGGAAACAATGGAAAACCCAAATCTGGATGCCCGGACGGGGATTCGAACCACCATCCTCCTGAATGGGAGGCCAGAACGCTATCCGTTACACCACCACGTTCGGTGACCGAATGCCTAATTTAGCCAAATTTATTTTTTAAAAAATAATAATATTTATTTTGTATGATAAATAACTTTGTTTTATGTAATCTCCTCAGCATGATTAATCGTTAAAAACTGCGATCCATCCGATTTGTTCTTAGTGGACACAAGCCTATTTCAGAGTAATAGTAAAAGACAAAATCGAAATATTAAGTTGTATTGGTTCCGAAACTGGGAGACAAGTTCCCCCTCCCTTCGCTGGAGGGGTGCAATGACATGTCAAGGGGGGCGCGGGTTGCGAGGTAACTTCGCCGATTGTGTAAACGATACCTCAGTTTTACACCATTGGATGTACTATGTCCTTCACCGCCTCTTAGAGTTGAAAACCTTTATTCTAACAACATATGCTAACTGAGCTTCCTATCAGATGTATTTGATAGTATTGAGAAGTAGGTACTTACCTTTATAATAATGGTGGTAACGGAGGGGGTTGCGTGAGAACGTTTCGCTTGATGGAAGAGAAATTGCCTGTACTAAGAGAAAGAAATACCAGTACGCCTACATGATGACCATCCCGGGGCACATAACTGTGATGCCGCGCTGCCTGCCCGTGCGGGGACAGGGGCTGGCTTGGGCTGCGGTGTGATGTATGGCGTGGGGCAGCAACAAGTTTGTCGCTAATGTGTGCTGATGCGCGCACGTAGCGAGACGCGCGGAGCGTGCCTACAATTTCCAAGGCGCCTGTCGCGCGGTCGGGGCAGTTACGCGCGATTTAATTAAATTTCGTGAACGCGCTTCTCGACCAGTTACGGTTCTCTCAACAACACTCGACGTCCTACACTGGCAATTAGTCGTTCCAGTCTGCCCCACGCTGCAGGATTGAACAGCACAGACACGTTTTCGGTACGAAGCTACAGAGTATGCGGAGTCTTGAATTTGGAACTAAATAATTATCGTTTAATTCAATTATTAAGCTTTGGGACTTAGGGATGTTTTCACCGTTATTATATACCTTGTAACGAACGCGTCTTGTGACCGCTAGTTACATTAATAAACTATATGTTTATTATTTAAAATGTGGAATATTTTAGTGGGCGTTTGGGCGCAGTGTACATTGTACAAGTGTGGAGCGGCAGATCTGAGGAATGCCAGCAGGCCGGTTCCTAGAATTAGCGAGGGGAGAATAGTGAGTGCGTAGAGATTTGTGCTTGCCAGGTAGACAAGCAGGGTGATCGGCGAGAGTTTTTCTGTTTTGCATGTGGCACGACGAACGAGGGAAGAGATATTCGATGCCGGACAGCCAGCAGGTTCGGACGATGTGATTTCTGGACTGTCTATTCGTGAGTGGGACTGTTGCTGCTGCCTGGATCCGGACACCCGCTATTTTGTTTGAGCAGATGAGCTCAGGCAAAGGACGACATCTGAGGAACTGTGCTACACTGGTCCATAGCAGAGAAGACCGTCATCCAATGTGTGGCGGCAGACATGTACATTCGGTAATTATACATCGCCAATGAAGGACACTGTGCTAGCTAGACTTTCAAGTTCATAGCATTGCCCAGCTACGACCCTGCAGATAAGAACTCTCATAGCCCGGAGCAAACATTTCATTCAGAAGTGAATAGTCAAAATGTTGAATTTGTTTACTGTTTCATTTTGTGTATTTTATATAAAATACCCTGGCGCCCGCAAAAGGACAATTGATTAATTTTAACTAATTTTGTTATATATGTCATGTGATTAATTGAAATAAAACCATTTGTGATTTCTCGTATAAAGTATTCACGCAAGTTCTACCTTTCATGATAATAAAATAAAATAATAAAATTAATTATAATTTTAAATCAGGTAATGAGGTCAGAACGTTACAACCTCCTGTGCACTAAAATTCATTATAGCACTGAGATACCTGAAGACATAGCACTCATATTAACGATCTTTACGATAGTAACATTTTGGTGAGAGACTAATTTAATTGCAGTAGGAATTAAATGGAGGCGGTTATATAGAAGGTCTATAGAAATTATTAAATTCTGGCAGAATTGTTGGATTTTCAATACTTAAACCATGATGACTTATTTAATTAAAACAACAACAACAAATTTCGACAGCGTGATCATTAGAGGAACCGACACAGGAACAGTGGAAAAGTCCAAGAAAGAAATTAACTTTGAATTCTTTGAATCAACGGTCCTTAGATTAACTCGTCGTAATTTCGGGTAATCATGGTAAACCAAAAGATGTGTAGTTGGACTGGGAACACGTCGATTCTCTCGAATGTTAGGTTACATTTAGCAAAAAGTAATAAGAAATCTAGAGCATGAGTTTATATATCAAAGACAAACGTAACTACATTATAGTTCAAATAGCCTGAATGATAAATAAAGGTTTTTTTTTTTTTCTTAGGATTTACCCCTCGGCTGTATCGTGGTCATTACAGGTGAGAAAGGATTGGACAATGGATTTCGGCCATGACCTTTTTGAACAGATCATTTCAGCATTCGCCTTGAATGATTCCATTAAATCATATGAGACCGAAATTTGGATGGTGGGACGGGGATTCCAACCCGCATCCTTTCGAAAATGCCACTATGTTATTGTAATGATCTTTTAACTTAAAGTCATTAGTAATGAACATTCATAGTATTTCAAAGCAAATAGTGAACTGTGTTTGTTTCTTATTCCTTCGTCTTATTCATCTTGAAAACAAGTTGGCGAAAAGTGATTTCGGTAGATTACATTAATTGCATATTAAGATAAGCTCAATACATTGTCGGGTTATCATTTACCAGGGCAATTCTACTAATATTACAAGCTGTTCACTCACCAAGCTTTTATAGTTTATGTGAATGGTCTAAAATCGATAGAGCGGGAAGTTTTCCTATAAAAATCTGATATGCAACAAAACTAATTAATCAGTTTATTTTATACCAGAATAAAAACCACCAATAGCAAAACAAGGAAGAGGGAAAGACAGAAGTGTACTAACCAAAAATGAGTATAAAGGACACACAATCAAGTTCACAAGCTTGCAATCAGATTATGTATTTTACTATGTTTTAAAAAACATGATATCTGAAATCGAAATCTGAGTGCAGTAATAAACGAAAATTTTTTTACGGGTGACTTTTAATTAAGTTCCGGCAATATTCTGAGAAAAGTCTCTAACAGGAGAAAACCTTTGTTTCAGTAGAGCAGAAGTTCAAGTACAAGCTTCCTTTATTATTCATTAGCTTTAAAACGTCTCTAAAACTTTTTTTGTTTGAATTTTAAAAGAAATGGTGTTTTGTAAAATATACCCATCATAAAATCCTACAGGAGAGTTTCTCTTACAAGATGGAGGATAAAGAGAAATAATAAATAAGAAAGCTGTAGTCCTTTTGTATAGAACCTTTTGGCTCTCCTATGATGATGTCATTAAAGCCGAGAGCGGAATATTTTGGAAAACAATTGAAAACTACAATCAAAATGGCCGACCCGGAATCAGAACAGGATCCAATGTCAGTCGTCAAAGTTTCTGCTTACCCACCTGGGATAATTCTTTGAGAGATTTGAAGTGTATATGGCATAACAGATTTTACCAACTCTACATGGTAATCGCTGCGTCGAGACAATATGAATAAAACTGGCGAACCATGTTAGCGGCATCTCCTTCGTAGAAATTATGCGGCATTGAAGTTTGAAGTAAGGGGAAAGCAGAAAAATATGGACTGAAAAACTCAGTGGTGGAAGGAACTCTTAACCCCTACTGATGGAGTGGAATGGGTCATAACTCGGAGAGAAACGCCAAATTTCGAGCCAGTGCCTCGGCCGTTGTCGTCGACTCAGCGGAACAGCTTTACGGCGGTTTTAGCAGGTGGCTAGCGGCCGATAAGGTCAACCGCCGACTGCCTTTGGCCCAAACAAAAGGTGGGCCACAAAATTCGCGGATTGTGCGCGCAGGAGCAGTGGGCGGTACCGCTTTACGACGGCCTGCTATCGATACCGGAAAATACGGAGCTCGTAAAGGGGGGCGTAAAAATAAAGCGAGGCGTTGTGAGCTGGGAGCGGCTCGCAAGTGCTCGGCGGGCAACGCAACACGGCTATCGGGCGCCGGGAATCCGTATCACAGCTGTTGCGAGTCCCACAAAACGCACAAAGGAATCCTTTCACCTATATCATTGTCCTACTTCTTGATACAAATCCTTCGATCAGAAATGCTGGAAAATTTAAATTACTTTTGTTCATCTAATCTATAAGTGTTTATCAACTTATGTGACAGGTTTGGACTTTTTTTTATTTGCTTATAGCTTTACCCTTTAGGCTTTGTTGATGTGGAAGTAATTAGATGAGGGAAAGGACTGGGGGAAGGAATGGGAAGGAATTTGGCTGTAGCCTTATGGATATTTTTTTGTTGCTTCTGGCTTTACGCCTCGTCGACGTCGAGGTCATTAGAGGAGCCACCTCGGTATTCATCTGGAGTGATAAGGTGATACCATGGAAAACCCTTATCTAGTTGGCCAGAAGAGGATTCGAACCTGCATCCTCGCGAATTCAAAAGCAACTAAGTCCATTGCGCCGTGTCTTTTGCCTGGTACTGAGGAGGACTGGGATTCGATCTGTGGTCCGACCATCCAAATTTGGATTCTACAGGTTTACGCGGAATCACTGCAGTCAAATGAACGGACTGCTGCTTCAAAAGGCACTGACTGGATTCTTCACTGTTCATTGTCCCGGATAAAATGACCGCAAAGCCGTGATTCTTTTTTAACATAACTTTAATTGTAAATTAATTAACATACAGCACCTACATGAAGCTTATTTTTTCTTGATGAAGGAACTTATTTTTTTCCTGAACCATTAAATAAAATTACACTTTTCTAAACATACTACAGAGTTTGTGAACGAATCAGCGTACCTGCCAGCTTTGTTTATTTTTTCTTTGTATTTATTTGTATGGGTTTCTTGATTAGTCCACAGTGCTGCCGAAATAACATTACAGTAGATTGATTACTTCGCCCTATCCGTCAGATGTGGTGCAGAAACTGCTCCGAATGAGGTTGATAACCTACAGTTGATGACTCCGGAGGTAGACCACTATTAAGGTTATAGTGTGTCATAGTGAATCGACGATTAGAAGGAGAATATCCACGGTAAAACAGTTTGAGACTATTTATATTACTATATGGGTACAGTTGGATCAGCAGGGTGAGAAGAAAGATTTAGCGGTTTCTGAGTAGCGAATAAGAGAAATGGAAAGCAGGAGAGGGGGTTAGATATCGTGGAGATGATTGCACTAGTAAGTTAGTCTAGGAGACTCAGTGAAGACAGCTGGAATTTTCAGAGCTGTCGTGATGACGCTGACAACTGGCTTTCATTTACCTTTATTTAGACGATCTTCGCTATCAGACCTAACTTCTAGCCACTGTGCTACAGTGCTCCATTACAACTCTGTTCGCTGCTTCTCATGGTACTTACACAAAGAGTAATTAAACTTTAAAGACGTCCTACTGTTTAATTTTGACGTCAGACAGAAAGGGATCCTGAACATTGAATATACTGTATCTTAATCTGTGACACATATCTAGCTGGTAATTGTGCCTCCTACAGAAAGCTGCCCTTGCCTTAGTCACAACTTCATAGACGACAACGTGTCGCAAGAAAAGGACCCGATAATTGCAGAAGTACAGACCATGAGAGAAACGAGGTCTAAGTTAAAAGGTCTCCTCATATTGTCAATAATATCAGGGGATATTATGTGAAGAAGCGGCACTCGCAATTTTTTAAGAAATTGCTTAAATTCTCGGAGACCCATTATATATTTAAGACATCGAGAATTTTCTTTTCACCGACGTAAGATTTTTTGCAATGAAATAATGTATTTGGGATTGGTAAAATTATGTATGTAGAAAAAAAAATTCCTGAGTTATAAATTTAATAATTAAAATAAAAGAAAATGGAGTAAATTCTCAATTTAAAAAAAAAAAAAATGCCTGCTAACAAGTTGGAGGCTGTAACATCAATCATTTTACTGATAGTATAAACCACTAATGAAAAATGCAACATTGGGACCAACATCTACAATGGCGAAATCTGCAGTGCAATAGTAAAAGTTTCTCATTAAAACGACTAGCAAACCAAATGAACAAAACCATTTGTGATGTGATATTCATTGAAGCCAGAGCAGTGAATTTATAACAGTTACAGTAGTGGAATGCACAAGTCGCTATGTACGGTCATCATCCACTGCAGTTAAATTCTCTATTGACCTTTCTAACGCTCGAGTGTCCCATATTTTATATGTTCATTAAAATACAATACTAACAATTGACTTAATCGCGAATTATCAAACTCACTGAATGCTAACAATATTCACTGTGTAAATGTCACGTAGGACTGACGCAACTCTTGGGCATCAAATACCAAACTCATCCAGGAAAACTTTTCGTATAAATCGCTATGTCTGTTGACGCTACAGAATAAGGAACAAACGTATCAGTTAATACTAGGGCATAATATGATAAAACTAGCGAATGAAACAATCCTTCGGAGGTCAGCGTGCAAGCAGACGCCAAAGACTGCGTGTTAGATATAGACGCAGATCCACTGGGGAAAAGTTCCTAGCAAGATACCGTCAATTTCACATCCCAGAGGTGCTACCTCAGCAGGGATCCATGAAACAAGATTGATAAATAAAAAAATAAAATAAAAAATTCATCGACACCAACAGACACAACAAGAATGAATTCAGTGGTTAGCGACACACTAGCAGTGCTACTTAGGACTTTGGTAAGAGGTTACTTGTCTGTTTTGCCAACATATCAGAGGGATAAGGCCTTAAAATTGGAAGAAAGGTACTCCATCCTGCGGGAAGACCTTCAAGAAAAACAGCAAACAGACAATTTTAGGAAGGAGCAGGTGAAATTCCAGGTGCCTTTTGTAATGTTAATTATTTTTGTGTTTTGTCAAAGTCATTAATGTTTCTCGAACAAAAGTTGTGTAGTATGTCAAAGCAAATGATTCAAAACATAAATCGAAAAGCATTTGACAGAATATGGAAATTCAAAAAAAAAAAGTATTGGACGTAGGATGTGTCAGCCAGCCAGCCAGCTGCAGGTGTATCTCTGATACTTGGGGTGTATGCCTATGTGTCATTATATTTCATCTCCAGTATGGACAACCCAGTACAGACACAATACTTAATTAAAACCACCCATGCCCTCGGCCGGACTCGAACCGGCGGTCGAGCGCGGTGGGTGAGTGGTTAACGTGCTGGCCTCGCATTCGGGAGGACGGTGGTTCGAATCCCCGTCCGGGCATCCAGATTTGGGCATTTCATGGTTTACCCAAATCACTCCAGGCAAATGCCGGGATGCTTCCTTCAGAATGCCATGACCGAAATCCTTCCCGGTCCTTGTACCCAGTCCCATTTCGCCTCTAATGACCTCGACGTCGACAAGGCGTAAAGACATAAGTAAAAAAAGAAAAAACTTACCAGCGGCCATTGTTTCTAATGGGTTTACGGCAATACGTTCTCAGAATTATTCTACACAGAATTCTGATAACTTTTTTTCCGTTTTGAAGACTTCTGTTTTAAATTTGAAGAGATCATAAACAAATTTAGGCATTGGACATAACTAAATGAAAACAAGAGGCTTACACTTGCTTTGTAAGTTACAGACCTGCCGTCAGAGAAAGCTGACATATTGCAAAGCTAGCACAATTTATCTTATTAAACAGTAATGTGCCACGGACAGTTTTTCATTAATTTGTGTTCCAAGAAGTTTAATATTACTCGTTTCTCAAACGCAGTTGTTTCTGTAGCTTTTTTTTTTTTTTTTTAAAAATCCTTGTCCTTAAGATAACGTAAAGTATTCCATAGAAAATTAATTAAAAAATGTTTGTCTTTATTAAGACTTTTACTCCCCTAAATACTTTACTTGAGCTTACTTCTAGAGTTTCGCTTGATGTTTAGTATAAAGTTAGTGATGTCAGTACGCACGTCCAGTTTGACGCGACTTTAGTACGCTCGGTCAAACCTCCCCGTTTGGCGAAAGGCCACTGGTTACTCAATATAGAGCCCAGCCCACTCGGTGCTGTTTTACGGCTACAATGAATAAGGTACACGCCCACCTGCCGATGAATCGAGAGGAAAAACTTTTGCGCGTATCCGTCAGCAGAACAAGAGCGGCTATTTAAAGAGGACGCCACTGTTGGACGCAGGCGGACGAGCGGGCGGCGATTACACACGGCCGCTATAAATGGAACATATTGTTTGCTTTAATGCTCCATTTGCGCCAAATGGACGAATATGCCGTAAAGTTTAATGCGGTACTGCGTGAGCGTACAGAGGGTGGGGTACGGTGGATTAATGACGGCAGGCGAACTTGCCTCTGTGAGGACTGACACTGTGGCTATGAGAGTGGACAGGTGCTGTAAGATAGTAGCCACACTGTGCAGCATTCCCTGACCGCAACAAACTCATTGTGGAATATACCGTTCCAACAGTTGTAGTTTGAAAAGTTTGTTGGACTCACTACTGTAGGCTTAATTCGCACAATATAATAAAGAAGCTGGTTATTGGGGGTTCCAATATTATTAATTAAGGAGGTTGATAATAAAAAAATGATTTTTTTTCTTTCAATTCACAAAAACAGTTTTTACTTTTGACTTCATGTTAGTGAAAAAATTATTTAAATATCTTTGACAGTGTGGGAATTATGCGTGATTAAATAAAATTATGCACGATTGACAGCCACTTAAATCTTACTGCACTTGAAGGTAATCCAAATCTTTAACCTTAAATATCTGAAAAACAGCAATTCATCAGTTGATTTTAAAGATAACTTTTTCAGATGCATAGATCTTTTTAAAATTTGCAGTACATGTTCTAAATACTAATTACTACAGTCCCTACCATTACTGTTTATGGAAAATATGCCTATATGTTTAAACAAAAAGAAGCAAAAAATATAATTTCTTGAAGTTTTTTATTAACAACAAATATAAAGCTAAATGTGTTATATTATTGGTATAACTAACTGCCTGGCTATTATTTTACAAGATTAAAAAAAGATTTCTGCAAAGTTTCATATATTATGATTTCTATCATTAAAGATCTTAATGACGACACATTTTTAAGTCAGTTTGGATGGTAGATTAACATATTGTTAAATAATATATTTACTTTAAAAATCAATTTATATATACTATGACAGTACTATGGAGCTACAAAATTTGAACTCTCAAATTTAAATAGATCTGGAGAAAATGAAATTTCAATTTCTACAAATATTTGTATGTGTTATCTGTACCTACCCCCTCAACGGCAAATAAACCTGGCTGTGGAGTATAACAGCTTTTTCGGACCACATATCTCCATTATGTCAGGTAACTTTATAAATTTTTAGTAATAATAAAGAATCTTTGCAACTTAACCTGCAGGACTAAATCGTGAAGCAAATAATGAGAGAAAATCTAAATTACAAAAAGTCTGTAGAATTACTTGGAACAGATACAACAAAAAATCAATATACCGAAATGCAAAATTAATCAAACTGGAAGCGTTATATGAATCGGAAACTTTGATTATTAGGGGTAGATCATTGATTAAAGATAATGAAAATAAAGAAAGGAAAATTTTAAGGTGAACTATATCAGTATTCGGAAAAAATTTCACACACATTCAGGAAAACACGAATTAAATTCTTCGGCAGTATTATCAGAATGAATAACAATGGACTATCCAAAATAATTCTCAACCTGGCCATTTCAAAGAAAATAAAAACAATTGGCTAATTGAAATCAAGAAGGATCTGCAGGAAATGGGAATTACAGATAATAGCACACAGGTTAGTTACAGATTTAGTAGCATGGTCAATAACCACCAATTTACAAACAAACAGTATATTACGAGAAGGAACACCTGGACGGAGGAACCTAGGAATAAGATCAGAGAGAGGATGAAGCGTAACCGCTCACACACCATGCTAGGTCCAATAACTAAAGAAAAAAATCTAGACTAAAAGTAACTCAGTATCGGATAGATAATTACCGAATTTCGGACAAATATGACAATTGTCTGTTAGAGTTATCGACACCAGATAAATCTTTCAAAATCAAAGCAGAAATTAATGATACACGAAGTAATTACAGGTAGGACTCAGAGATGAGGATCCGTCCAAGTCACAAAATACCAATCCCTCGGTACCATCGTTAATAAGGAGAAACTAATAAATGTTTTCTTGATAGCAGGTGACTGAGCCGGCAAAGGAGAGAAGATGCGGGGCAGAACGCCGGCAAGACGTGTTCCAGCAGCCTGGGGCTTAAGAAGATGTGGTCGGAGTAAGGCGGAGAGGGCCCAGTTTAGAGCACTTTGCCGTGTACCGGAGCCAGGATTAGGCCACGCCAACTCACCCAAGTTTCTAGCGTAACAGGCGCCTGCCCGGCCTTGCCGCGGGCTCCCGTCCCGTACTCACCTGCTCAGACGGCCAAAGAGTATCAAAGTGTCTAGTATAATGACTCCAATTAAGATCTGAGATTTTTTATTGTTAACTAGCTGACCCGGCAATGCTTCACTATTGCTGGACTTGAGTAGGCACATAGATTAAATGAAAAAATATTTACATATAAATTTTAAACTGCTGTTTCATTCATTTTCAGTTGGAAAGGGTGAGAGTGGATACGCTTTGGAAAACATATGCAGGCAGTATTTTTCTGTTTGTTTCAAAGTATAAGTGTGCAAATTCCCATTGAAATCTGATGAAATATGTGGTTTTGTCTAAATTATGGGGAGGAGGGGTGGGTTTTTTTTTTTTTTTTTTTTTTGACAGGAACCATTTTCTATATCCCCTCGACAATTCACCATAGCTTCGCCGTAATCGGACGAACGGTTTGCGGGTTTGTTTAAATCATGGGGTGTTATTGGGAAGAGGGGGTAATTAAGGTGGTGGAAAGAGAGGAGAGGGATTGGGTTTTTGTGAAATTAATGTGTACAGTATTTCTCTCTCATTTTTAAAGTATAAGTGTACAAATTCTTAACTAAATTAGATAAAAAATGTGGTTTGCCTAAATTATGGGGTGAAAACGTAATGGGGTTGGAAAGGGGGAGAGGGGATGAATATTCGGAAACCATATGTTGGCAGTATTTTTCTGTTTGTTTTAAAGTATAAGTGTACAAATTCCTATCTAAATGAGGATAAAAAATATGGTATTGCCTAAATTATGGGGTGAAAAAATTATGGGGGTGGAAAGGGGGCGAGGGGATTAATATTCGGAAACCGTATGTAGGCAGTATTTTTATGTTTGTTTTAAAGTATAAGTGTACAAATTCCTATCTAAATCGGATAAAAAATGCGGTTTTGCCTAAATTATGGGGTGTTATGGGGAATAGGGGGTGACTTTTTGGATTTTTTTTTCACAGGAACCTTCACAGGCGCATACTCGAAAACTCTCCAAAGTTTCATTGCAATCTGATAAATGGTATAGGAATGCATAGAAGACGAACAAACCCACAAACATTGATTTTTATATATAAGATTTAACTAGGCTCAAAGCCCGTCAATAATGACGCGTTTAACGGAGTGTTATGGTGATTTATTTCTCTGCAGTTGCTTAACTAAATAGAATTGTTATAAAATAAACCTCATTGTAATTTCTCGTCTCTTGTGCTGCAGCAAAAAGCTTCAGTTGTCAGCTTGGTCCAGGATGTATTTCAGCCTAGCCACAATCTCCGCTAACATTGTCGCTAGAAAAGCAAAGCTTCAACCACACGCGAATTAATACATTCCTTGTACCGAATGTCAATGTCATCATCCATCGCGATATAATCTAGATCCAAAATCTTCACGGGTTCTTACACCTTTCTTTCTTATTAACTGTGATGAAGATCGATGTTTTAACGGCTGAGACAGCTTACAATCGGCTGAAATAATGACCCCAGTGAAAACGAAGGATGCTAAAAATAAATCTTAACAACTTACGTTATGCAACGTAATATTATTTTTAATTTTGGTTTAGGTAGCATAGATCGCGATCAATTTGGAACTTTTTTCATTCTAACCAAGTTTTGGTCTCAGTGAACAGGATAAGACAAAAGCTTTAATTTTCGATTAGCAATGTTAGCGTCAGTTTAGATCAGATTGTTATTTAACCTCGGTCAGAATTAAAACTGACATTTTAAGTTACAGCAGAGGGCTTGAGTAATTTAAAAAAAAATTTCATGAGTGACCTGTACCTGAAATCATTACTTCGTTTGAATGAAAGTAGTTCCACATTGATAACGATCTTTGCAACCTAGATTACAATTAAAACTAATGTTACGTGGCGCAAAGTGAGTTGTTAAGATTTATTTCTATTTTCTTTTTCTTACACTGACGCTATATTACTGAGGTTATCATTTCAGCAGCATGTAACTGTGTACGTTGTAATATCGGTCTGGATCACAGTTAACAAAAAAGAAAGTTGTAAGAATCTTTGAATATTTCGGTTGAAGTTTGCATAGCGGTGAATTATTAGCACTAACACGCGATACAGTGAAAGTATTATTCGTGAAACATTAATTTCCTAGCGGCAATTTTAGCGTAGTTTAGTTTGTGGTTATGTTGAAATGCAGCCTGGACCAGGATGGCCACTGAAATATTTTACTACAGCGCAAGCCAAGAAGAATTGCATTGAGATTTATTTTATAACAATCTTTTTAATTAAGCAACTAAAAAACATGACTTCCCAGAACATTGCGTTTGCCGACGGGCTTTGAGGCTAGGGTTATTTTTTTTTTAACTAATGGCATTTGTCTCAAGTGTATTTCGAATCATCCAGTGTTTTTCAGTTCCTCCATAGTTTATTATTATCCAAGTGGCTCTAGACACAACAGGACGGACACGACATACACTCACACAACAACTACACTAAACACCCATGCCCTCGGCCTGACTGGAACTGGACCTTGGAGCTAACACTCTAGCCCCTATGCTACCGAGGCCGGCTTTTGAGGCTTGTTAATCAATAATCTTTCACATGCCTGTCGCATCAGAGTTCGAATAACTATGTGGAAATGTATACTGAAGGAAAGAAATTAAGAAGAGACCACGGAAAGATGGGAAAGCATAATAAATGAAGACTTGAATTAAAAGGAACTGAAAGAGCATAGAAAGATGTGACAACACCTGTAAGTGGAACACGCTGAAAGAGATGCACGTTTGATGAACAAAGTAAGGTCTTTAAAGCTGGTAGTTACTACTTCTGTCTCATCACCTCTAAGGAACGACTCAGGTTTCTCGGTGGCTGTTGGTACATCCGTCAGCAAGAGACAAGGCAGACAGGAAAACAAACAGAGCATGACCCTGGTAGTCTGATTTATTATTTAGGTCCTGCTGACGGTCTTTGTGGGCGCTTGCAGGGACGTGACGCGAACAGTAGTGAGGGTGCTTCGATAACAGCGGATCGATGACGTGTTCCTCCTCCGAGGCGGGCCGGGCGCAACTTGGGCCGTCCCCCGCAATAAGGCGGCGAAATTGCGGCGGCAACTTGGATCAACGCGGCGGAATTGAATTGGAACACAATGGCGTCCGACCACCTCGTTACTCGCTGTAAGCTATTAGCCGTTACTGGGAGTTTGCCCAAATTTCAATCTATTTTGTCGCACAAACTCGATTGCGTGAGGAGCCAGTAATAAAGTGGCTCCGTCGACAACCGCAGAGGCCTGCACGAAGACGACCGGGTACTACCGCAGTTAAGACATTGCCCATAACATCATCATCATTAGTGTTCCGCACTCAGGCAGGTTTTCAAATAGTTGCTCACCATGCTGTCTACTGCCCTCCGTTTCATATCCACACAGTTTCCGTTTAATTAGATGTTATCTGAGATCTTGTACCTCCTTCTTCCTCTTGCTCTCCTCCCAGAAACTAGTTCTTCCAAAGCGTCCATTAATAACCACTGCCCCATCCACTTATTATGACTTAGAGTAGTTTCCTCATTTCACCAACCCTTTCCAGCATTTCGACATTACTCGCTTTTTACATCATGCTTATCCTCTCCATTTTCCTCTACATCTCATACACCTTTATCAGTTTTTCATCCTCTCGTCCCTATGTCCACGTCTCTTCCCCTTAAAGTGTCACACTCCGCACGGAACATTTGCCAAGTCTTTTCCTCAATACTTTATCTACTTTCCCACCTAATAATCGCATCTTCCTATTGAATGCTTCCTTAGCTACAGCAATACGAGTTTTCTCCTCTTGGTGGTATCTCAAGTCCTCATTGATTGTACTTCCAAGATATTTGAAGGCAGTTACTTGAATTTCGTGCAATAAAGCTCAGTATGTTACGTCAAGAAAAGAGATACGTAAGTGCCGTTTCGGCAGCAATGGTACTCAGTAGCACTAATAAAAATTAAGGGTGTTTCAATAATAGCGCAAAATTTGCATTACGCGCCATTTTAGCTCGTATGATTTGATAAAGCGATAAACTGTGGGAGATTGACAAGAGACAGGTAGGAGATAGTAAACGTGGAACGTTACACGATAAAAACCGTACATTTTGTAGAACTTTACTAACAAAATGGTGAAAGTTTAGTTGCCACGGCTCGCAAAGTGTGTTCAATTTTCGGTAGAAATAATGTTTCGGATATACCAACTATAAAAAAAAATAAAAAAAATTTCGGAAGTACTACCTCAGTTGTTGACGTAAAACCCCCGACAGGAGCTTGGAGTGGTCATTGGGAAGAAAACATCGCGGCAATTCGTGAGAGTGTGGCCGAGATTCAGGAACCTCAATTCGTCATCGTTCACAGGAACTGTATATTTCTGCAAACACTCTGCATCGTATTCTCATTGAAGATTTCCATCTTTATGCTTACAAAATCCAACTGACTCAGGAACTTACGCCAACAGACCGGACACAGGAGAAAGTTCACCAATAATAATTGATTCCCGATTTTGAAGACAAAATCATTTTTAGTGACAATGTCCATTTTCACCTCGACAACAAACTTAATAGGGGCTCAAAAAATCCGCGAATAATTCATGAGGAACAAATGCATCCTCAACGTGTCACTATTTGGTGTGTATTGTGGACTGGAGGAATCACTGGACCAATTTTCTGTGAAAACGAAGAAAGTAATGCATTAACGTTAAATGGCTAACGTCGTCGTTTCACAGATCTTTGTATATCAATCGGAAGATTTTATCTTGAAGACATATGGCAAATGGCAGGATGGTGACACTTGCCATATCGCCCCGGCATGGTAGATGTCTTGCACGAGTCTTTTCTTGGTTGTGTCATCTTCCATTTTCATGAACCAGCCAAATTGGTATTGCGATTTAACACCAATTGGCTTTTCTCTCAGGTTTACACCAAAATACCCATGACCACTCGCGACGAATACCAAAGCGTCCACTTACCGGATATGATGTTACATACATATTCCCAAATGTCTACAATACAAATCAATAAACACTTCAATAGTTTGTTACAGAAAACCATGTTTTATCTAAAATTCAAATTTTCTGCTCTTATCATAACATACTTTACAATGCCGGATGGCTACTCAGCCTGGTAGACGAACCTCCTTCCCGTCATCCAGTTTTCCATTGCTTACAGAAATTCATATAGGTGCTTTTTGGGAGTAACATGTTTTCAAAGTGGATGAGGACCCGAAAGAACGAATGTGAGGCAGGAATTAAAAAACGTATTAGTCAATGTAAAAAAAATAAAAATTAATTTACACTCTAATTATCAATAAAAGTAGTCTAAATGATGTTTATGTAAAATATAAAGTTTATTTTAAAAATTTTAACTTGTTATTTTTAATTATAGGCAACCTTCGTAAATATTTCATTGTATTAAAGATGGTGACTTTTTATGCGTTGCAAGCTAAGTGTTTTACTAGAAGGGCTCTATAACAGCTGTCATTGCCGAAAATTAAGCAGAAAGTAAAGTGTTAAAAGGTGCTGTTACTGAATTCGTTCACGACTGCTGAAGCTAACAGTAAAATTCGATGTCGGACCGTAGCTTGTCAACAGCGGTGTCAGCTAAACCTTCAAGTGCCGAAAGGCAGGAGAAGCTCCCCAATAAAGCATTAATCTACTATGAACTTGCTTGTTTCATAATAGAATTTACGGAGCCTTAATTTTTTGAGTTGCCTATTTTTATAAAATAATCGCGTTGTTAGTTACTTCTCATAGGTTCCTCCAAACTTTAAAGAAGACCACACAAATCAGTGAAGTCTCCATTCTGTGAATTTCCGATAGGAACGGAGGTACAAATTTCAGCACTTTGGATGAGAATTCGGTACGGCGTTAAGTTACCACGTGCTGCAATCAGACCCTCTAGACTTCATGGCAAGGTATCAAGAAAGTCTGGTTATGTTACTGGGAGCAACATCAACACACGGTTTGTAAGCGCGTCAACATATCAATGACATTGGTTACAGGAGGACCAGAACGAACAAGATGTCGACCGTCTATACTGAAGACATTTTCGATGGGCCTCCTGTAAGGGGAACGTGAAGGTCAGGGAAGCAGTTGTACCAGTCGTTCTTCGAAGAGCGCTTGCGCAATCTTTACCAGATGTGGCCGGGCAGATTCTTGCTGAAATATGGCATGTTGAGTTACCTGCCGGAGGGAGGGGGGCGATACCTCGGGTTCTAAAACCTGTCTGATGTAAAGGTTGCTGTTCAGATTGCCCTCAATACACAGGAGGCGAGATCGAATATTATTATTATTATTATTATTAAAGGTAATAATTATTAATTTAATTGCGAAGGAGCTGGCGCTCCGATGGTAATCCCCCTAGTCATCTAATTACATGTTTTTATTTTATAAAATGTTCTTTTATAATTGGAGTGTTAAATTCTTCTCCAATTTACTTTTCCGATTTACAAATTTTAATTTTCAATACCTTAAGCGTTTTTGGTACATTGTTCATCACTTCGCTTGGTAATTTGTTCCAATCCCTGTCATCCTTACCAACAAAATAAAATTTTCCCACTCCCTTATGCAAGAAATACAATGCCATCTTGTGGTCATGGCCGTCTTTCCCCTTCCATGCACTGTTCCTAATTCTTCGACCAATATCCAAGCCCCATCACTACCGTACATATTCCCAGCTCTCTCTTCTCCCTCCTGCTTTTCTCCAATGACTCCCTCAGTTACTGACTGGGTCCTCCGATAATGTGCGCAAATAAATCTACCTGCTCTTGCTTGCATACCCTCCAACTCCTGTAGTTGATAGCCAGGTCCTTCTCCCACTACTAATAGTCTGACCAAAGTTTTGTAACCCAATTCCCTAACTTCTCTGGTACATCCTCTCATAACTCTCTTCAGTAAATGAAGGATTTTGTAACCATTTGCTACTACCTGCCCAATATGCTCTGTCCGATTGAGTTTGTTATCAAACGTTATGCCAAGATATTTGCACTTCAAGCCTGCAACAAGCAATTCTGAACCCACGCTATAATCATAATTAACCTTTAGATTTTTATCTGTGCACCTAATAAGCTGATTCTTCTCGGCATTTATCTTCATTCCATGCTGACCAACCAATTTAGATATTCAACCCAGGTCACCCTGCAGCTGTTCACAGTTTTCACCAACTTGGTCCTATTGTGTACCATGATATCATCTGCAAACTACGTCAATTCTTACAATAATCCTTCAAAACAATCATTCATTAGAATAATGAACAGCAATGGCCCCAATACAATACCTTTGGCACTCCCATATTTACTTCCACCTCTTTTGATAATGTATTTCCTACTCTAATACCTCGTTCTGTGGCTTTTAAGAAATCCTCTACCCAGCAAGTAACTTTATCATCCAATCCAATAGATTTCAGTTAATTTAAAATATTTTATGACTCACGCTGTCAAATTCCTTAGAAAGATCTAGTGCCAAACTATCAACTTGGCCTCCCTTGCCCAATTCCTCTGAAATATCTTGCATATAGCCCATCATATGAGATTCACATGAATATCCTTGCCTAAAGCCATGTTGTCGATATGCAAACCAGTTTCTTTCCTCACAGACATTGCTGATATAGTTGCACATTAATCTCTCCATCATTTTGCCTATCACTGATGTCAAACTAATTGGCAATGGTGCTCCAAACCATCACACTTGGCGTCTGTCCGCCGTAGATTTAGGAGGGAGTTACTCAGACCGTTGCTGCAGGGTGTTTAAATTTTCACAAACAATAGTTCCAATTACGGTAGCTGGTTGAACGCCAGCCTGTAACATGCCACCAAAGATCAGCCTTCCCAAAAGTGCGCACATTACATGGGACGTCACGAAGAGCAGGTGTGTAGAGATCGGACCCAAGTAACGCTTTGCGGGCAGAGTTGGTAGTAATAGGTAACAGTTACCTTCCATCGATTGGTGTTTGCAACTTGTCGTGAACGGTCAACACAACCTTAACACCGAGCGGGGCGGTGTAACGGTTAGCGTTCTCGCCTCGCATTCGGGAGGACGGCGGTTCAAATCCCCGTCCGGGCATCCAGATTTGGGTTTTCCATGGTTTCCCCAAATCACTCCAGGCAAATGCCGGGATGCTTCCTTCAAAAAGGCCATGGCCTAATTCCTTCCCATTTCTTGCCCCCATCCTTGCCCCCCATCCTTTCCCGTCTCTAAAGGCCTCGATGTTAAAAAGGGACGTAAAGCAGTTACAAAAAAAAAAAAAAAAAAAAAAAAAAAAAAAAAAAAAACAACAACCTTAACTGCAGCTGGTTGTCACTTTCGGGAAAGCAGTTTGTATCCTTGGACACATAGTTGTTGTGCTATCTGTCAAAAAATAGTTCCCATCTTCTACACACTCTGTCACATTATTTATGACGGTCTTCGTATGTTAAATAAATATAATTTGTAGACTGAAATTAAGATTGTAATCTTTTGAAGTTTATTTCATTTAGTTTGTTTTGCCTAAAATCCTACAATACCAACAACCTTTGACCGTGTTTGTAATAATTTTGAATTAAGTTTGATCCGAAGATTTGCAGGTTCGATTCTATTCAAGATCTAATAAATTTTCTCTACACTAATATGATGTTTCGAAACTTCTCATTATGCAACTTCTGTTATTATTTTAAAACTCAATCCACTACTAAGTTAATCTTGTCTTGTTCATTCGACTTTTTTTATCAACAATTCCCTCACAAATCACATCTTATTTTTTTTTTTTTTTTCAGAGATCGTACTTTCTTTTCTAAACATCGGAGCAAACGATATTTATTCAACCTGCTATTCTATTTCCTTTTCCCCTTAAGCTTTTAATCTGCTAATATTATGAACTGCTGTGTTACAACTCTTAATATAAAAATTGTTCATCGCAAGTAAAATTACTGTTAAGCGTGCTTAGAAACGCCCTATTGCATTATTCACTGGCCAATGACAAAAAAATATATATTTATTCCAGTTACATGTAAATTATTCGAATTAATCTGTGCGTTCCTGTAATATCTGTAATAATTAATTACTAATTTAATTGCGATGGAGCATTCTTAGTCATCTAATTACCCCCTTCTTATTAATATTTTTAAGTTACATGAATTGAGTGTTAAATTCCTTCCATATCTATTTTTGCGTTTTACGAAATTTAATTTTAAAATATTTTATCGTTTTTGGTAAATTATTCATGACCTCACTTCGTAATTTGTTCCAATCCCTGACACCCTTACCTAAAAAAGAAAATTTGCCCACTCGCTTATCAATTCTTCCAAATTATTTTTTGTATGTCGTAAATAACTACTATTCAATTACAAGTATATATGTGCAGGGCCGGCGTTTCGTGTTAGGCCCGGGTGGGTAGTCAGGCAAGAAAAGGGGGGGGGGGGAGGTCCCTGAAATATCTTACTTAAAACAATAATAGTGATAACCATGGAATCAAATTCTTAAGGGGAATTTATAGGAGTAAAAACTAGAAAATGAATTTGAAAATTCATCATAATATTTATTCATTAATATATTTATTAAATATATTTTACCAGTGTACAAAATATTTATTATTTTTTTAAAATTTACTATTAATCAGTATTAATTGCGCAATGCAAAAACTGTACTGCGCTTTGCTTGCTTGAAAATGAAACGATTCAATATTTTTTCCAAAACAGTTTCGTCAGTAAGGTTTGCTATATACATGTAATATAGCAATGTTATTTAATCGATCTTGCAACATTGTCGATCTTATGTAACTCTTGAGTCGGCGTAAGACCGAAAAACTTCGTTCATTTGAACAGGATGACCCAGGAATTGTGATGAGTAGTCGGACGAAGCGTACAAACTCTGATATGAGTCCTCTAGTCCATTGGTACTTCTGTAAAAATTCTACAACCCCTCTTAAATTTTTTGCCTCCTCATCTTGCCTTTTCAAAAGTTGCAAAAACATGTCTCTATCACTGAGCAATCTTTCTTGGTCAAAATCATGATTATAGAAATTTATAATTTTTTCTACATTTGTGGGCTGTCCCAGAGCGAATCGTTCTAACGATTTGAAGAACTTCGTGGAATCGTTGTCGAATCGACTCTTTAACGACATTAGTGCTTGATCATAAACTTCAAAATAAGATTTGCTGAAAAAAGCTTGAGGTGTTTCGAATCGGAGATTTTGATTCTTACCTTGATCGAGGCGCTTCGAAATTTTGCGTTGATGTGGGATTTGCGGTTAACTGAGTTCAAAGTTAGTACCTAACTGTTCACTTTTCCGCCAAATTTCTTCGAATTTTGACTCTCGAGCACAGTACGAAATATCGGTGATTGCTTCTATCTTCTCATACGATTCAATAACACATAGATTAGATTTCTGCAGATCTGCGTTCAAAATTTCGACGCGATCAAAAATTTCTATCATCATTGTTAAATAAAAAATACACTCAAATGATTCCATGTAAGAGTAAAATCCAGAAGCCTTAGCAGCGACAGCGCTGTCTGCTTCTCTGGCTACAGAAATATCGTACAAAAATTGCATCAGCTGCTGATAATTATCTCTTACTGATTTAAGAGATTTTATTCTCATTAACCATCTGTAAAAAAAAAAAATGAATAAATATGTTTACACATACAAAAACCATTATTTAAAAATTGATTTAAACTTGTAATTTTTATAAATTCCTTGTCGGACAATAAGCTGCAAGAGCAGGCAAATCATCATTAGTTTCTTTTTTGTATTCCCATTTGCAGTTTCTTAAACTGTCCAAGCCGTTTCGGCGAGTCTCGCACGAAGTTAATCAAATCTTTTAATGTTCCAATAAATTTTCTCGCTATTAGAACTCTCTCAATCCCATCTTGTACTACAAGATTGAGATTATGAGCATTACAGTGCACAAATAATGCTCGAGACGCTTCTTTGCGTATCCGTGACTGTAATCCCGTTATTTTTCCAGAAACGTTAGAAGCCCCATCGTAGCACTGACCTCTGAGTTTTGAGAGTTCTAACTTGTACTTGGCGAAAATATCAGTGACCAAATCAAATAAGGTTTCTGCCTTGGTGTTCGTAGTTGAAAAGAATCCAATAAATTATTCACTTGCAAGGAAATCATCGGAAACGATTCTCAGGCAAACGGAAACTTGTTCACTTCTGGAAATATCAGAAGTTTCGTCTACTGAAATAGAAAAAAAAATCAGCTTCTCTTATTCCTTCCATGATTTTCGACAGTACTGTAGTGGCCATTAAATCTAGAATTTCATTCTGACAGTCATGATGAAGCCATTTGTGGCCATCTCTTTGTAGCCATGACTTCAGTTCAGTCACATCTTCAGCTCGAGCCTTTTAAAAAAGTCATGAAATTTGAATTTTCATCGTTGTTTGCTCCTCTCAGAGGAAGACCTGGTCTCGCCAAGGCCTTCAAAGTACTAAATATTTTCAACAACGCTGTACAGGTTATCCAGCATCTGTTTTAAATGAGCTGTCGATATCGACTGTACAACATTGATATTATCAACGTTTTTCAACGCTTCGGTGCAGCTGGTATGAAAAGAACTAGTGGCGTGAGAGTTTATCTGCTCATGTCCATGCTTCCAGTTTGAGAAACCGTCATCAACCCAGGCTTGCTTTGATGCGATAGCACGTGAAGTTAATTTGACAATCCACTTCCGCTCACACGCTTCGGTCCAGATAGTGCAAATCGCTTTGCTGTTTTTATTAAGTTGAAACCATGGATTCCAGTTTTTAAAAATAACTGGTACTGAAGAATTACTCGAAGTAGCCTCTAGGGGGAAAAATGAATTCATACATTAGTATTTAAAAAATGATAGCTTAGAGAGAAATTAAATATCATTTTTGAATTAAATAAAGTGTGAGGCCAAGTGACAAATATTCAGCGGAAAAAGGATAGCACGGAAATTTTTTTTCGTAAATCAGGAAAAACGAAAGTAGCACTGCTACGTTTGTTTATTAGTCCATGCGCACTTTTACAATCTCAAGAATTAATTCAGGCAAAGATATTTTAACTAAATAGTTGCTAAGAAAAATCTTGTAAATTCGTTTGAAAAAAAAAACCAACAGTTTTATCCAATTTCTATATTTAAATGTGGAAACTGTACAGAAAAAAAAACCAAATCTAAATAGCTTTGAGTCATGGCAATTAATGAAATCGCTTATTTGTACACTCCTGAAATCTTACGTATTTCACTATAATGCTGCTATACTATGTCGTTCTGGAACAAAGCCATGGGGCCGGTGCAGCTACAAGCTACAGCTATAACATGGGGTAGTAGTATATCTATACACGGGAGATAACAGCGCTACACTATACAAACTCGTATATAGATATACTACCATGTGTTACCAGTTGTAAGTGTGGCTGAAACTTTTGCGTGTTATGGGCCTATTCGCCCTTACGCATAAATACACAAACAAGGGTAATATAACATATACACGCGTGTGTGTGTGTGTGCGTGCGCGCATGTGAGTGTACGCCACGTACTTTCTTACTGGAAATGTAACGGAGTTCTGTTTTTCTTCCACAAGTCCCGATGTTTCATAAGATTTGGGACTTCAGCTTCTGTTTCCGCTTCTGCATCTTTTGTAGCGAAACCAAAAAGTAAATCAGATTAAATGGAACTGATGTCACTGGGTACTGCGGTGCTGTTTGAGATAACTTCAATTGAGTGAGCGCCGACAATAGGTCGGAGTGGTAACGTATCGGTGACGGTTCCTTTTTTTTATATAATTATTACTTGCATTGTGTAGTGTACTTTTAAGGGTACCACCCCCTCCCTATCTAACGTCATGTTAATTTAAGCAAGTTTTTGACCCATTTGTGTAAAAACTATTTGATGCAGGACCTTAATATTTTTACTGAATGTTACATGATGTTAGTGCAGTCAACTGTACTAATATCTACTTATACGTTTTATAGTTATTAAGAAATACTTTTTTAAATTTATTAACAAAAATATAAAGTTTTTTTTTGCAGAAAATGTTTTTTTTGTGAACATCCTAATAGGGCAGTATTAATGCTTGTAGTATCCAGAAGTGGCTTCTTTTGTCATGCAGAGTCTCTGAAAATTTAATTCAATTATCTTTGATAGTTTCTGATATAATGGGGCATATGTACTGAAAATTTTAGTTTCCGGGAAATTTACTTTAAAGAAAACAACTGCTTGCAAACGCACTCGAACAAAACTAACAGCGTGTTTCGAAGTGTGTTGTTTACAAACAACAGAAACAAGATAATACCGACCGTTGCCCTCGAAGGATAGCACTCAGGAGTCAGTAATAAAATCCTTAACGTGTAATATATAGGGGATATAAAGGTCTAAAATATAGGCAGAAAAGTGGGCGTGGCATCGAAACACACCTGTTAGGAAAATGTAATTTAAATGCCCCAAAAAATTTTTTCAACGAAATCCTTTTCAGGATACTTAAGGAATACCTTAATCTATCGAAATATGATGAAAACCGAAAATCGATTTTTTTTTTCAACCAAAGCCACTGGGTGGTCCCCTTAAAAGAGTCCCCTGACGATCAACTTGGTTGCCAACTTTGGTTCCGTGTTGAAGTCAATGTTGAACGTCTGTAAGTAGATTCATGGTTGACATGTTGAGATCCTGTTAGAGTTGAGATCAAAAACTTTCGTATTTGGTGGGCGACCTTTTTGTAGCGTCTGTGTGGAAGTTAACAACACAGTTTTCAGCATCAGTTGTTAGCTTTCAACTGTTCTGTCAATGTTATTGTTTTCGATTACTGTACGTTTTCGTTTGACCTGATGTTATTTGGATTACTTACTACTGTTTGAGATTAAAATTGCTTTTCGAATATGGCAAGTATACCAAACATTCAAATCTGGGTGAATTTTTTGAGACGCTACCCAAAGTTGTGGAAATCTGAAATTTTTAAAGATCGCAACAAAAAGAAGAATGCGTGAAAAATTCGAAATTGGGCTAAATACGAATATTCACAGTTTTAAGAAAAGAATCAGAAATATTAGAACTGGCTACCGGAGGCAATTGAAAAACATAGAACTGAGCTAAAGGTTTGGAGCCGGAGCCAAAGAGAGTACATGGCCTGTTACTTCGACGTTACCAGGAGGTTAAAATTCCTAAAAAAATTTAATAGCTTGTTCATAACACTACAAGTATTTTTCTTCCAAGAATTTGTGACGATATAGCGTTGAAAAAATTTAAATCCTCGACGCTCTGACCACTAGCTAAAAGCATCGGGGTTACGAACGACCATTCGTTCACAGAAATAAAATCCCCATGCTGGTGTCCTTTGAAATAAATTTTCGCAATTTGTCCTACAATTTATAGTAGGCCCTAAGTTTTATTTCCCAGTCTTAAAAAGTTATGAAAATAGTCAGCTTTAGTGATGCGTATCTCCGTCACTAAAAATTGAACGGAGAAATCTGTGCAGTTTTCATTCCATTCCTTTGAGACCAACAGGATGCATCTCATCTTCACACAACTCTCTTAAAACTAAAAACTGTAATTCTCAGTCACTCATTTTTCACAAACTACGCTCTACTATAGCCAAAATGATTATAACTGCAATACAAAATAATAGAAAGTAGCAAGGGAAAACATCCGGCAAAAAAACCTGATGACAAGTAATCGGACCGCGGTACAACTTGGTTGCCAATAAAGTTCACAACAAAGTTGCCAATCAAGTTGGGCGTCTGTGGGCCCCTTAGGCATGTATTTTATTGTATGATAGTAGCGTGTCTCAAAATGAAACCAAAACTAAGTCCTATTTATATAGTTGTGTACAAAAAACTGAATCTGTGGCAAAATGTACGTACATTAGGTATTCTCTGAAAGAACATACCACCATTGCTTTAAAAATCAATCCATCCAGAAGAATTTAAAACGTCTTAAAAATTAAATGTAGATCTTAAGTTACATGAAGGAAAAAAATATGAATATCAGTCAAGTGGTAAAAGCAAAAAGACTTCTATTAAAAGTAGATCCTCTTTAGGTGATGGCAAATGAACGATCGCAAATATTCTATGTTGTCTCCAATAGTCCGCACGTTTTTGTTAACCCCGTCTGGTAGTGTTACTAGCGAAAAAATGTCCAACGAAAGAAGGTTTAATTTATGAGGGGGGGGGGGGCAGAAAAAATTAAAAAGGAGGTAAGGCTGCTAAGCGTTTGTTTTTGAAATATAACTTGCCACTTTTAACATTCAAATATTAATCATAGTAATTAGAAAACTACTACTTCAAAGTCAGTTACTATTATTACCGTTTAATTTGATTATTAAAATAAACATTATTTGTCATTTTTATCAAACAGAAGTAACTAGACACTAAATGAAGATTCTGTGCACTAAATCACATTTTCATATAACTTCGGCTTCTGTTTCCGCTTCCGTTACATCTCTAGTACATACACGTGAATAATCATTACATGCGCACGTATTTATGTATATAGTGAAGAACAAGAATGATAATTTTACTTACTTTCTCGATTTTGACTGTCAGCTGACTTAACAAGGCCATCTTTTAAGGTTCCAGTGGCTCCTTCGTCTAAGGGTGATGCAAATTTACCCTCCACATTCTGCTGTCTTCTAGCATTTTCTACACTCAATTCGTTTCTCCTTTTCAACTTCACTACGAATTAAAATATTTATGTTGAGAATCAGCCGAAATACACTAATGCAGCTTTCACACACGACTGTTTTGGACAGTACACTATGTTACCGTAGCATTCTTGCTTTCACTCACAACGATTGTTTGCTCAGTTGGCGACAGCTAGGGTGGCGGTCTCTATTGAAACATCAAAGGGATTTAGCGCTTCGCTAATGGTGTTATTGTGGGTACACAGGCTATTATACACGCACTTTGAAGGACGACACTAACATGCTTAGCTGGTCTGCTCTCTCTTTCTCTCAATTCTGTCCTCTATGCACCCTTAAATTCCGGGTGGGTATTTTACCCACCCGGAATTTCCCGGGTGGGTACTGCTACCCACCATACCCACATTATCCGCCGGCCCTGTATATGTGTGTGTAATGACTGCCTGTTCTGATATAACTATATATGAGGACTTTCTATCCTATCAACACGTTTGGACGAACGAACTATTCTAATGGTGGGTAGTGAGCATTGTCATGTGTCTGTCTCCAAACAATGAATTTTGAATTGAAGAATTTTTTATGTTATTTTGTTTATTTAACTCGCAGGTCTGAGTGAGCAACATTAGTGTAGATGACCTTACTGAAATTAATTTACTGAAAACAGCTACAGCTTGCTTTGAATCTGAAATCGTCAATAATGTTATATGCATCACGCTTAGCGAATTCCTAACAAGTTTTGCTGTTGTCTCTGTCTTCGGAAAACTAGAAACTTTACTCCGGGAAATGTCATTTCTGTGGGAAGTAGCGCTACTGTGACGCAAAGAATAAACAGAGAACACGCTCCGACGTCTGACAAAGACAAATTGCAGGCAGAGTTGTCATCTTGCAAACATCTTTCTGGATTCAGGCGTAGTCCCGGGACTCCCGTCACTATAGTGTACCTTGGATGCTGGAAGCATCTGACACACCAACACAAAACTACTAATATTTTTTAACCTATATATATATATATATATAACATTATTTTGTGTTAAAATATTCGGATATTTTCAAAAGCATTATTTTCATTAATTAATAAAAACTCTACTTTTCTCTCTTTTTATTTCCCAATGTTTCGACGAAAGCTTCGGATCTTTTTATGTTGGGGGAAGTGGGGTGAGCCTTTAGATACGTCTGTCAAGGGAGCGTACCTAAACCACGTGGTTCCATTCCGACCTCTATTGAACACACTATCCTTCAATGTAGCCTAACGTGGTTTTTGCCTTGACATCCCCCATCCCCTTGCGTGGGACGTAGTTTTTTTCCCTCTTACCAAACTATCGTTAAAATTATTGCGTATATAATTAACAAAACCGACATTTGCTTTGATCATTTTTATTTTGTAATTACAAATATTCTGTATCGAATGGTGACACTATTAATGCCTGCAAATGATCAGTTAGGGAGAACCTCTTCCTCAGGTATGGCCAGGAATTCCATTCTTCTTGTGGTGTTACTAAGAACATTCTTAATCTCTCATTCATAATTGTTTATTAATTGAAAATAGAACAAACTATACACTTCTCCAGAGAATGATTCTTTGTCGTGCTTAAAATATTTTTTTAGCTCACTGACAGCTTTTTGAGTACTGAAAACTCGCCGGAAAAATTTCCTATAAGATTCGTAAAGTTCCGTTGCACAGCGTCATTTCAGATCACATTTTGAAATAACATTTCAGTGAGCAGTAGAATTAAAGACTTGACAGAGCAACATTACAATTATTGTAACATCGAGCAGTATGTTGATACGCGACCAATCCGAATCAATACTGCTTTGTCTCAAAACAATACGAACTATCACTGGCCGGGAAAATTCCATGTGACATCTGAGAGTGAATCTGAGTCTAGTTACCGTGTGCCTAATTAATTTTTTTCGGCGCTCCACGCGAAATCGCATGTCGGCTAGTTCATACGCGCCGGCCCCGTCCCTCCGTAACAATATTGAGTCACACCCATGCGCGGCACTTTCAGTATATAGGATTTCTAAAATACAAACGTAATTAAATGACGGAAATAAATATCCAAAAAGTGTTGTGTACTCTGTGGCCTTTTTTAACTGTGACAAATAAAATGAATGAAGAGATACGTAGTTAGGCACGGACAACCTTGATCCCCCGTATAGCCCATTAATATCCTATTCACACACACACACACACATATATAGTGATATATATATTATTATTATCTGCAATTGGACCATGTCGGATCACGCAAAGCCTTAACGATTCAGTTTTCTAAGATTCCATATAGCTTTCATTTTTTCTCCGTGGATTCTCTTCCTTTAGTGATATATATATATCATTTGTTTGCTTGAACGAGTGTAAAATGTATTAATATCTAACTAACTAAAACAAGTGACTTTATTAGTGTACTTGTGTGAGGCGTTCCGCTCAATGCAAGGTAAAGTGATCTGAAGGTCAGCTAAGCAGCAAATACTCCACAGTATTTAGTATCGGTTCCACCATTGGTAACTGAAATTCTCGAAGACTCCCTCAAGGCCTAAGAACACCACTGTACTGGACTTGGGAAGGTAAGATGGGAATATTTAACTCTAACCGACGTAATGCCAAACTTAATTACCGTTGTTAGTAGTGACCCACGCTAAGAGCGATATGATACCTACCTGCCTCCTATGAATTACGCGTTTACTAACAAAATAAAAACATAAATTAACACGAAACCTATAGGTTTCACAGAAAAATGGCATCTATCCCTACTTTTCATAAGTGTAAGTGGTTCTTAATGACTTCTGAACTATCGATAGGTCATTAAGGACTCAAACAGAGCTTTGAAACAAATATTTGCTCATATGCACAGTAACTTTACAGCCATAATGGCTTTATGGCAAGAGTGTATTTA
Organism: Vandiemenella viatica; assembly: GCA_031002005.1. Lineage (NCBI taxonomy): Eukaryota > Metazoa > Arthropoda > Insecta > Orthoptera > Morabidae > Vandiemenella > Vandiemenella viatica. The sequence continues at coordinate 217,265,054 of CM061919.1, forward strand.
ATACGTGATAGCTCTATTAAGAAATAGTTTGCTGCAGTATTTCATGAATTTGATAGCAATCTTTAGGGAAAAAAATTCTTTTTAGTTATAGTATTTACGTGTATGTATTAAGATAATAATTTTACTAACTTATATAATAGGTTTGCCGCGTTGGCGAAATTGATGAGAATTAACTTATTATTATTATTATTCTCGTATCAAAAACATCAAAATACACAGTTAAATACATTGTTCAAATGAACAACTTTAAACAAACTTTGCCTAGTACTTCGCAACCTCGATCGCATTGTGTGTTGCTTGAAACAGGTCTTCGTTGTTGCAGGATGATGGGCACATAGGGCACTCGAGCATATGATTCATAGTTTGGTCTTCACCACATTCGCACTTAATACTGGTAGTATCAGTATAACCCCATCTCATTAGGTTTTCCTTGGACCTGCCCACTCCTGTTCGCAATCGATTTAAGGACCGCCAGACGTTCCAGTCTTCTTCATGGCCAGGTGGCAAGCGCTCTGCAACTGTCAGTGGTCCCGAGATGTTGGGAACCCTCATTTTCCATAACTGTACTCTTGCCTTTGCAGTGACCCAATTAGTTACCGTGATATTCTGAGAAAGCTTTTCCTGGATTTGAGTCTCTGGGCTGGTGGTATATGGCCGTGCAGTGGATGAGCGCTTTCCCGTTCTACTTTGGTCCTCTCCTTGTTCGCAGCCACTTCTCTCCGAATACTGGGTGGTGCAATGCCCGAAAGCTGGTAAAGCCTATCAACTGGGGTAGGCTTTAAACAACCTGTCACTAACCTACAGGTGTTATTGAGGGCTACATCCACCTGTTTGGTATGAGATGATGAGTACCAAACTGGGCATGCATATTCTGCAACAAAGTAACAAAGGGCCATTGCCGATATACGTATAGTTTGTGGTTGACTGTCCCACTGTGATCAAACTAATTTGCGCAGTAAGTTGTTTCTTGTACAGATCTTCATTTTGCAATTCATGCAGTGCTTCTTATATGTGAGGGTTCTGTCGAGTGTCACTCCCAGATATTTTAGTGTGTTACTAGTCTGCAGTTCGATACCTGACTAGTAGATCGCGTAAATAAACCAAGTAGTAAAGATTAAATAAGCACCTTCTCCATCGAATAGGCTAGAAGAAATTAATTAAACAGTTAAAATTTTGGTCATAAAGGAATCTTTCAAAATATTGTAGATCGTTCTATAATATGTTTTCGTAAGAAAGAAGATGTGGAACGTTCTATTGAGAACAGTATGAATGTGTGCGCCAATCTCATGCTCTTGGATTAAGCATATTTTGTGAACATTTAAACTTTGTTGTTAATTTCTAACGGTGTTGACGGTATGTACAGGAATCTGCAGTCTCAAGAAAATAAGTTCTGATACAACACGATATTTAACAGTGTAATGGTGGAATGGCCATTACAACTTTTTTCTGAGTATTTATTTCAGAAACCTAAGACTTTTTCAGTTATATTTCTCAGTAAAGAGCTGATTATTGATTGGTAAACAACTCTCAATGTATAAATGTGGATTTTTAAGTGATAGATAACGTCTCACACAAGCTGATTCAGTCAGTTGAAACGCCATTTAAATTGTAGGTAAACCAAAACAGGTTATTTTACAGTACTCCAGGAAATGAGTATTTTTGAGATGGTAATACTTGAGCTACGCATAATAATTACGCAAAATAGTAATCCCGGGTAAATATTATGGGGAAACAGAAAGCACGAAAGCTGTGTAATAGCATTAATCTCCTTGTAGTAACGTAGGACATACTTCATACAGACAAACCTAGAAAGTATTTTTCAATCACAGCTCTGCGGATAGTCAGTTCGAGAATTGCCTAAGAAAGTTTTCTGCTGAATATACATCGTATGGTATCTTTGTACATTGTGAAAACAGAAACACTAGATGAAAAGTATACATATATACATCGATACACAAAGATACCTGAACATAACATATATTCGGGGTATACTTGAAATTAATCCGAAATATTCCAGACAATGTTTACAACTTCTACGACAGCTATTCAGCAAAATTCTTGTTTTTGTTTCTGTTCGGTTACACAGATTTTCTCGTATTATTGAAAGTTGCCCGAGAGATGAACAAGTCTAACAAAATACATCTAAAGATGGAGGCTAGTATCCTGGTTCCACGTGGGGAGGGTCCTTGGTTCCATTCTCTCCGAGAATATTTTGTGTCAGTCTTCTGTCGTATTTTACTTGAATGTTGACTTAACAACTGTAAAGCATTATTACTACGCGTGGTTATAACATAGACCAAAATGATGGAAGCTGACTGTAAAGCAAAGAAGTAATTTAAAAAAAAAAAAAAACGCTGAATATTTTTTCCTGATCTTACTTAAAAGCGGCTAGATGGGTCAAACTGAAGTTCTAAAGTATTCTAAGAATTTCAGCTGCTTAGGTCTCATCACATATAAGTTCAGCTAAACTTCATTTCCACTTGACCACACATTTAGTTTTCACTGGATCTTAGAGAGCGGTCATTGCAATTTAGCGGCGTGCCACGGCTTCCGTGCTTATCAATCCTCCATCCAGACAACTTCCGCGATAGAAAGCAGCACGCAACCGTCTCATACAATGTGGGTGGTGCCATAAACTTTAACACACATTAGAGTTATTACGGTCTCTGGAAAAATGATTCCGTGCACTCGTTGTTTAATCTGTTATGGAACTCTTTGCCTCATATTATATAACTAAGTCATAGTCAATTTCTCTGACAGAGCGTTGGGTGACATTAAATGAAATTGACCAATCGTCGGTTTTGAAAGTTTATTTTAATGTATTTTCGCTATCTTATTCCGTAGAATTATTTGATTGAAGTTTAGTAAAAAAAAAAAGAGATTTCCCGTTGACAGCAGACTGTAGTTTTTATTATTATTTTTTATCTTTGCTGCCACCAACCATGGAGGAAGGAAATATATGGAGACGACGCAAGAGACCTTCACCACGCATTGAAGTGAAGCAGGGCGGAGGAGGAGTGGGGGGGGGGCATGGCCGGAGTGGAGGGGGCATGGCCGCTTCCATACAGACACGGGGAATATGTACAAAAACCTCAAGGGGACTCTAGGATAAACGTGAAGCCGCAATCTGGTGATGGATTATTATGTAACTCGATATGACAAATAAAAAATGAAGAATAAAATTTTTTGATATCCTGCTTAGTTTTCGTAATATTCTGTCCCAAATGTGAAATGGTTTTGGTTGAAATTCAGAAGAAAAAATTGGTCAAAGTCAAATTTGATGATGGATTCTTATTTAAAAAGACGAGACAAATGAAAAATAAAGAATAAAAAATTTCGATATCTCACCTAGTTCTAGAGATATACTGTATCAAAAGTGAGGTGTCTTGAGTCGAAATGGAGAAGAAAAATTTCGCAAAAGTCAAATTTAATGATCGATTCTTATGTAACACGACGAGACAAATCGAAAATAAAAAATAAAATTTTTCGATATCTTGCTTAGTTTTCGGGATATACTGGGATTGGGTTGATATGCGGCCTGGACCAAAAATTAATTCTGCCATAGCTACAATGAATTACATGCAGAATGGATTTATCAGTTTTTTTTACTACCACTTGTGGTTAGGTTGAAATGCGGCCTAGACCAGAATAAAAATAGTTATCTTGTTAACATTTCGTAAGCTTAATTGGAAATGGCTGGAAGTAGTTTCCATCGTGATATACGTTTTGTCACTAACTTGGTTCTCATGAAATTACTAACAGTAATAGATAATTCTTTGTCCCTCATGGAACAACAAAACCATTCTGGTATAGACTGCATTTAGACCTAACCACAATCTCCATTAAATTGTCGCTACAGAATCAAACTATGTAGACATACCCACACACGCGTATTTGAATCGCAAACTGTATTTGCAGTAACAACATCGTTTGCTTCATCAAGATTCCTAGATTGCATAGCATAATTTAACACATTTCATTTCATCATACAGTATAAACTGCAACGTGACGAAAGAAAGCACAATACTAAATTCACTGAATCGCGATGTAAAACACACACCCTTAAATCTCATTTTCAACACTCGTTAAAAAGTAATGCTAGTCTATTATGTGCAAAATAGCAAGGTATGCTGATTTTCTACACTACACCAACAAAAATTTGAGAACAAAGTCATCCCGTTGAGAGCTATGACTAAATATTTATAGACAGGCAGCAAAGTGTGCAACTTCTACAGCTCACTTCAACAACGATAATTAGAATTCATCTTACTTATGAAATGATATTCCAGGTTCTTTCCTGTCTGGCCTATTTGTGCAACCGTACGCAATACAAGATGGCATTATAAAACACTTATACACATTACAAAATGAAATAATCACTAAATCTAACACACTGTGAACATCGCAATTGTTTGGAAGCGCAATATCGCCGCTGCCGCCACTGCGCATGCGCGAGCCTGCTTCACTTCTCCTCCATATATTTCCTTCCTCCAAGCCACCAACCCGTGACGTACTCCCAGTTAATAGTCGGATTTTCGAGCCGCTCTCCCTGTTTTGTCTGACCACGTGTAAACTACATAAATCGCGCGTACTTTACAACCGTTGAAGACTGTCTTTACATATCGAATCTCCCAACTACTTAATTGCAATTTCGAATGCTTGACTTCTGGACTGAAATTGTCTACCTTCACATCCATGCTCAATTACTTCGCTCTCTGATTTCAACTTCACATTTTATTCTTCTTGATCTGTTATTTTTCCGAAAGCCATTGCTATGAACTGCTAACGTGTCCTAATATGCAGTTACCCAGACCTTCCAGAATAATTATTATTTCCCGCAACAAGAATTCCTTTCTTGTCGGCCGCGGTAGCATAGGAGCTAGAGTACTGGCTCCGCGTATCGAAGGTCGCCGGTTCCAATCCGGCCGAGGGCATGGGTGTTTAAGTGTTTTGTGTGTGTTATTGTTATGTCCGTCTTGTGGTGTCGATACATGGTAGCAACAATTCACTAGATAAAATGATACACTACATGAGTCATGATTATCACACTGACCTGGCTGCATGGCCTCAGTGGCCGAATGACACACACACACACACACACACACACACACACAAAAAGCCTTCTCCGGCTAGAGTTACCGAACTCTCGTACCCAGTCAAGTACACAAAATCTCCTCCTCACAAGTGACTCCGTAGTATCAGTGTTCTACTGTTCTCCGCAGTGACTACGTAATTTCTCAGGATACACTAGATTTCGAATTAAATGTCGTCAAATTTGAAAAAAAAAGCTAATATTGGAAGAAACATGTAGAAAAAAACCCTTAAGCGTCGATGCAAGATTCGAATATGTACAGGTAAAATCGAAGGAGTTAGTTCTTTATAATATTTGAATGAGCACTGTTGTTCCTGATAAGGCAGATCATGAGGTATTAAAAACTGTGGCAGCCAGGATTGCGATGTTTGTTGGTAATCAGAGTTAGGAAGTACGATTACAGTTGCCAAGATTAGGTTCTTGTGAGTGGCCATTACTTCTCAAGTTACGATCGTACGTGAAGTCGCGTAGGAACGCTTGCAATTGGATAAGTTTCCTTCGCTGCTACCACTATCCGCGGCTTCGGAGTTGCCGGGTCGCATCTTATCTTTGTGAGTACTACTCGAACGCTGAGACTAGGAGAAAACGTCTACCACAGATAAGATAAAATCCTAACGGAAATGTGGCTTCCTTAGTAAAAAAATGTAATATTTTATCGAGGATCTCGCGGGATGGTCTATGCTGATTGCAACTTAATTAGTTCTTTAATTAACAGGTTACTGTATTGCGGTCGCCAGGTGATTTTACCTTTCACCAAAGGTACAGTTCTGAAATGATTAAATAGTTCAATGGAATATAAGGCCGTCACTGGGTCATAATCGACATAACAATATACGAATAGGCATCCAAAGATACTAATGAACATTACAGAAAACTCGAGCGATTAAACTTGAGCGGACAGAACTATCTGAAAAATACTCCTGCTTGACGAGTCGAAAACAGTTACCAAAACCTCTGCGGCTCGCAATCTCCGCGAGTTTACACAGTCGCTGGACAAACGTCCAGGAGATAATAACGGGCGCCGCTAACAATCACGTTGACAGTCAAATTAAAAAAAATTAATAATTACAACTTGCACAAAATCAGCCACAATCATCAGGAAACACTTTAAAATGGAAATTAAAACGATTTATATGAATTTAAAGATGAAACTGGCAACTTAAACCACTCTAAATAGGTGAAAATCGTCCTTAAAGCAGCGTAACTTATTATACAACATTAATAGTTACAAGCATTCAGTTAATATTTCACAGATTATACTACTTTTAATCATATTACATATAATTTACAGATTATCCTTTCAGAAAAGCAATATTCATTCACATGAAAAACTGTAAAAATTAATAATTAATCATCTTTCATCTCAATGTGCTTAATTTCTAATATTAAAATACTTAGAAGGCTGTATTTGAGGACTTGGTAAACAGGGTATTTAATCAAAATTCGTTTGCATAATTATAATTTGAACTATTATTCAAATGATTCCATAACTTAATACAATTGTAAATATTATCATTATTTTCAAGGCTTATGGTTCGTTCTGTCTTCTCAAATATTTTGTATTGTTTTCTTACGTCGACATATATTCCTTTTTCTCTGTTTTGATCTGTAATTTAGCAACGCTCGTGGGGGTCTGTTGTCATCAATGTGTGTTATGTGTAATTTGTAATTACTTCAATTCTTTCCTTATTTCGTCTGTTTTATTCCTTACCGACAATTATCAGAAATCTCATCTCTGCTGTTTCTATCCTCGGTATATGTGGTTCAGTGAATGTCAAATATTCGTACCTAGATAATAATGTTGGTGCAGCCGTTTCTTTGCAAAATTTCATCATTGCGTTCTGAAGGACCGTTGCAACTTCCGCCTTCTCTGCAGGCCCTTCCGTCTTACCAGAATAGCCTCTCGCAACTGCTCAGCCACATACACATGCCAAATGCTACCTCCAAAGCAGTTGCTAAAACAACATGTCGCTCTTCGTATTGAATAAAAATTGTTGCACCTACACTCGGCGCTAGTTGAACAAACTTTTATAAAAACACTGTTGCCTTACATAGTAAGTAGTATACATGGAAAATTTGCTGGCTCAAATCCCGATTTCACCTTGGATTTTCAGGATTTCTCAACCTGTGATTCAGCTCCCGAAAAGCTTAAATTATGTATGCAAAGAATACGTGAAACACTTCCGATTTACGCATGTAGGACCCCTTACAGGAAGAGTTACTGGGTTATATTTAGTAACCAAGACATTCATAGTGAATCTCGTTGTTCCTTAGACAGTAGAACTACAACTCTGTACTCTCGATGAGAACTAAAATAGGGATTCACATTTAATTTAACTGCGATTGATCGGATGTGCCGATATCAATTTTCTTTTCTTCTTATTTTATATTTTGTGAGTGCAATACCCTTTTTTAAATTTTAATTTTAAATTCCTTCACTGTTTTTGGTAAACTGTTAAGAACTTATCTTGGTAATTAATTCCAATTTCTCACTTCCATACTTAGAAAAAAAAAACCAACTCCCCTGTGCCTGAAATTGATTGCCAGCTTGTGGCCATGGCCATTGGCCATCTCTTCGTTTCTATACATTACACGTAATTCATCTCCGAAGATCCTTAAAACCCTGATCACCGATATACGCCTTGTACATTCACAGAGCTTTGTTCACACTACTTCTGCTTCTAATAGATCACAACGCTATTTTTTTTTTTTTTTTTTTTTTTTTTTTTTGTTACTGGTTGTACTGTGCGATAATCCCAAGGGACAAATTTAGCTGCCTTTGACAACGGTCTGACCAAAGTTTTGTAACCCAATTCCCTGACTTCTCTCTTACTTCCTCTCTACATCCTATTACTTTACATCAGTATAAACTCATCACATGGTTTAATAATAACAATGTCCTATTCGGAGTTTTTAAATTGTTTAGATGTTTTCTCTCCCAATTGTGGCAGTAAACAACTAATATAATTAGATTTATCGAGTAGCAAAAGAAACGTATGAGTTGGTGAGAAAACATGCTTCTTAACTCGGTCGCTATTATATTTTCTCGTTTGGCGGGGTTTCATAAATTGATTGCAGCAAACGCGCTTTATTGTTAGTTCATGAGTGTGGGCACACTGTGCGTTATACTCAGTGCCACCAATAAGTGAAATTTACGCGTGCGAGGCCGCATAAAAATTTGCCATAACACAAACAAGTTACACTCTAAAGTGGAATTAATGTTCTCGAAACACAGAATGAAGTTTTGGAACGGCGAGACAACGCAATGGTTCCAACTTGAATTTCCTCCATCGCGAGAAGTCTAACACACGCGAAATTTCATTTGTTGTTACATGAACAGAAAGAGGGGCAGAAAAGGCAATTCTGAGAAACCACGCTGCAATAGAGGCTGGAAAAGTGACAGCGAGGTTTCTCTTCTTGGAATGCTACATGCAGAGCAAACAGAGAACGAATAAGCAATTATAAGGTTCCATCGTTTAACTTAAACATCTGATGGTGCATTTCGATGAAACTCACAAAAGGAATGAGTGTACTTCATTCAATAGTGTGTAATTTAAATTTATAAAGCTGGAAAAATGAAAGTAAAACAATAATGGAAATGACACTGTTGTAGTACGTAAAGATTAAATACTAGGCATTACTCTGTAGTGAACATTCGAATATTCCTAAGATATGTCTTTGGTATTAGGAACGCATTTAAGAGAATTTAAAAGATGGGTTGATTATATGAAAAATTGATATTACTTATCCTAGAAAAAATAGTTTTAAGTACTATACATGAACTACATTAACGATGAAAGAGTATAAGATAGCACTTAGTTTTGTTTTTAGCGCGGAAATAACTTTGCAAATGTGATTAATTACCAAAAATATCGGTGCGTTATTGAAATATTTATACTAATTTTAGAACTATTATATTGACCCTCTGTATTAAATAATGTCTCTGTTCCGCTTTTAATACTGAAATAATTTTTTAGTATCTGGTAATGGTTAGAGGAGAGCAACAATAATAACATTAATGAGATACACTATGAAATAATTTGCTCTCTTTTCAGTGCCAGAATCACCATCTCCAAACACAGTCTAACTAACAATACAGAGACTGCAAATGAGATTAAGCGGTAAAAATAAAACAAATTTAATTCTACATGAAAAAATGAAAACTGTACAAAACAGCTTTATTTCAACCGTCGTCGACTGGCATATTACGTTTACTTTCCGTGCTTCCCTTTACAATGATAAAACCGAGCAGCTGTTTAACACTATACCCCTTCTTTTATCCGTGTCAAACACTCCTTCCACGCTTCAATAAAAACTCTTCTTGTCCGAACTACGAAACACAAAATTACTGTTTATATACTCGTGTTCGGACAGTAATTCGGTACAGATCTTATCAGACGGACTACAACTGACAACTATCTTTAAATTTCTTATATTCCTGTAGAATCGAAAACATTCGCCAAAAATCACTTCAGTTATACATGCTCTAAGCAATTTAAAAAAAAAAAAAAAAAAAAACACCAAATGGGATATTCGAATGAAAATTGTACAGCCGGAAGGTGTCTTTTCACAGCCTTCACAACGCGGTCTAGTGCATAAGTTCGCAGCGTTTTTCAGCCACCGACCCCTGAAACATTACTTACAGCCATGTTTCCAGAAAAGGAACACACATACTCCCCCTCTCGTAATAACGTAGTAACCCAACTTTTTTTGCTTTTAGCTCGCTTTTTGGAACGGTGATTCGATGGTGCGTTTATTAAATGAAGTGTATAGAAAAACAAGGACATATTTCTATAATAACTTTATTAAAAGATATAAATAATATTGGTGTATTGTTCGCAGTTAGATTAACCAATACATATGGTGAAAAATATCATTAATTGGTACTTGGTGTAATGACACTAATTTTTCGATATTTGCTCATCTGTTCGTTGTTGTCGTTGTAGTTATTTGGGCTTTAGGGCGCGTCAACAGCGAGGTCATTAGCGCCCCATACTGTAAATTGCTGACTACACTAAACCCTCTTTTGGGTACATATAATCATGGAAATGCAATTAAAAACTTCTTTAATGCAGGCGCCCCCTAAAGCAAGATATAACACTTGAAAAAAATGGGGGGGCGCGATTGCTCCTTAACGCCCCTTAACTCTGTCTTGGACCAGAAACGGCAGATGCAAACCATTGTAACCATATTTTATAAAATTTCTCTGGTCTGCACGTCAACAAATAAAAGAATTAATAACGTGATTGACAGGAGTCCAGTCTAATGAATTCTATGCTGACCAATATGTCTTTCATCAACACGGGGATCTTTCCCGCTTTCTTAACATAACGATGCCGTATTTTTCTGTCCGTGTCTACATATACATCTATATCTCGCAAGGCTAGCAGTCTAAATTTATCCCATTTATATCGTCGCTTCTAAAGTTCCAATCGTAAGTGGCCGTTACCTTGTTTCGTTTCCATCCAATTAAAATCTCTGCAAAGTGCCGCGCAGACACAGCAAAAAGAACACGATGACTTTTAATGCACCTTAAATGCGAAGCATGTTCGGTTGATGCCCGAGTATTACAGAAATTAATAACGAAAAATCGTCCCAAAAACATTCCTACAATTTCTCTAACGAAGACACTAGCAGAAAACTAACTCTCAAGCAAAAATATTAACAACAAATAAGAGTACCCGTAGAAGTTAAGCTGACAGGTTACAGAATCACAATATTCTGAGATTGGGATGCTTGAAAATGCTAGCCATCTTCACTTCTCGAAAACGTATAACAGAAAGATTGACAAAAATTAATTAACATTTGACTAATTACTGTCAGTTTGTTAGTGTTAACGGATAATCCTTACGTCGCCGGAAATGGAAAAAAGAAAAATGTATCAATTGCTTCCTCATGTAGAAACTACATAAACTGTACCTCAATAAATGGGGGAAAATAGATAGTAAACAATTCAAAAATAGTTTCTGAATTAGCAAAATCGAGTGGTTTTGTTACATTTCACAACACTAGTCCTTGTTGTTTTTCTATGAAAACATTTCTCGTGAATGTTTTAATGAATAGTAGTAAAAAAAATTATTAATAGGAGGTGGACGTGACACACGTGAAACATCGATGATTTTCTCCTAAGAAGAAAGAAATTTTATTTGTAATTTTGGAACTCATCAATGTCTAGGTCGTTAGCGGTGGTAAACTACTGGAAGGAAGGAACGGGAAGGACTCGGCCATGGCTTTTTGAAGGAAGCATCCCGACATTCACTTGGAGTGATTTTGGGAAATTTTAGGAGACCGTAAGGTGGTTGCCATGACGGGGATTCGATCCTGCGTTCTCCCGAATACGAGGCCTGAGCGTTACCCACCACAGCCAGGAACGAAAATTGCACTGAAAAATATGGTGGGCATGTCAAACTTTTATGACTAATCTCTGGAGTACACTAAAATTCATGCTTTTTACTTGTATTCTATTAGAATCTCTTATGTTACAGTTAAAAAGATCACTAAATTCTACGCAGTCATCTTCTTAAGGAAGTAAAGCGACGTAGACCGCTGAGCTAGTTACGGCGTAACAGCTGACGTTAGAGCCCTTCCGTCGTAACCCTTAGAGTGTCCTCTAGAATACAGCTCTTCTTTTGCGTCCTTACCGTCAGGTCCCACGGTAAAGAGCACGCAATAGGACAGCCGGGAACGCCTGCCTGGCCGTCTGTTAATATTTTACTGCGTCTGTGATAATGGCGTGACTCGTGAATTCCCAACTAGGGGACGACTCGTCCCATAGCTCTAATTTATACGAGCAGACTAAATTCGGCCTCTATGACGGCTGCCTGGTCCCTTGAGCCTCTCCGCTCTCCTGCCATTCATAATAAAGATATTTAAATTTAAACCGCGAGTCCGGCTGGAGGACTTTAATATCTGCCTAAATTATACGCGAGACTTCTAATTTTTATCAGCAGTTAGAGTAAAAACCTTCGTGCCGTATTTTACGGTCACTGAGGGAAAATGGTAGCCTTTGATCTTAATGTTTCGGTAATGTATTCATTTAATTCTGTATAACTTACTAGGCATACAAAGTGCTACGTATGAAGCGACGTAGCAATTCAGAATTAAGACTTTAGCTCAGGACATTCTGACTCAATTTTGTTCCTGAAACATAGTAATTCGTTTTCATAGTTCACTGAAAAAGTGAATTCGAACTGTGGAATCCTTCATTTCAAAATTTTAACGAGTAACCATCAGGGAGGATTTAGAACAAAATTCAGATCAGGCCATCACTGCGTGAGTTTCCTCGGTTTCCATGACTACAACGTACTAACATATTTTGTGACTACATCTCTGCAACTCTTGTCCCTGGTTGTTCGCAGCGTTGACGTTTGAACGAACTCCGTGATACCTTATGATGTGTCGAGAAATGCGAGAGAAAAAGAACAAATAGGGAACTCTCAGGTTGGTATTGTGGGACGGGTGACATGAGTGATTAGAATTGCTTTTAGGTGATTGGTATTCGTGGCGACGGACAACCAAAGTATGAACTGAAACGAAACAGTGAGATTTCATAGGCAATCCATGTCGGGCGGGTGCTCTTGATGGTTTAGGTGGCTGTTTAATGTTTAAGCTAGCAGTTTACTTTTCGTACTGTTTGAAAGTTACCATCTTCAATCAAAAGCAATTGCAAGTAGACTACATGTTTACCTTGGACGACTTTGTTAATTTATCCATTTTACCAAAAAAAGGAAGCGTGATTTCGAAACAAAATCTCTCGTTACACCATAAACAAAATAAAAACTGTTTTACTGGTAACCAAGGTAAATGAGAAAGATGATTTTGAGACCTGATAACACAGCAATGAACTAGATTACCAATGAATATCTTATAGAGAATACCGAGCGTGGTGGTGTAATGGTTAGCGTTCTCGCCTCGCATTCCGGAGGACGCCGGTTCGATTCCCCGTCCGGGCATCCAGATTTGGGTTTTCCATGGTTTCCCAAGTCACTCCGGGCAAATGCCGGGATGCTTCCTTCAAAAGACCTCGGCCGAATTCCTTCCCATTCCTTGCCCCCCATCCTTTCCCGTCTCTAAAGACCTCGCTGTTAAGAGACGTTAAGCAGTTAAAAAATAAAAAAAAATTAAAAAAAAAAATTAAAGAGAATGTTTTTTCCAACTTCAAATATTCACCTACCATAATTCAACTACAAATTCGATCTATCACAGCATGAAATAACTTCTTCCTTACCTCGGAAATTAAAGCAAAATTAATTAGTAACGCTTCTTAAAGAAATTTCATACATTATATACACCAGAATTTAAGTGACAATAGCTCGCGAAGAAATAAAGAGAGTAAAATAAATGTTGCAGAAGTTCAGATATCACGGTGACTTTCTTGCGAATGTGAATTATCATTTCACTGGATCGTGAGAATAACGGCTAGAGATTTCCCCGAATACATCTTCTGCAGTAATGGTTCCGAAAAACATTTACTTCGAACTACAGAGAATAAAATCTCCTGGACTCGTTGAGAGTGGCGAGAATTGTAGCTAAATAAAAAATTAAAAAATCTTGTTTATGTGAATTGTTGTTGTTACTGGGACTTAAGGGCACGTAGATAGCGTGGTCATTAGCGCCCTGTTTATATGAATTAAAATTCAAAGTGGTGTTAGAATATATAAGAGAAATTACTAATCCGTCTAGTATTCATGGGAAAAAGTGGTATCTTCGACACAAGTTCAGTGATCTTTACTAGTAGGCCTAAAACTTGCGTCAAAAGTCTGAAGTCCTAGAATTTACGTCCAAATGAAGGCGAATTTTTCCTCGAACGTACGTAATCCCAGGAGCGGTCTTGTCTCTAAAAAATTACTCATGTTTTACTGCCTGTACATTCGAGTAAGATAATTTTATGATTACGTTTGTATACATCCTCGATAAACAATATTTATGTTTTGACTAACATTAATACGGAAAGTGTGGTGTAAAATATAGTTTTCTAATACATAATATACTCATGTACGAAAAAAAAAATCTGATCTCGTTAAAACAATGAACTTATCTAGTCGAACACAAATTTGTTTGCTCCTCATTTCAGTGCAAAGCGTTTATGAGAAGTGGAAAACTATATACAAGCCAAAATTTGGATTCAATCAATACTATGTTCTACACTACTTCAAGACAAACTTTCCTTTTTATTCAGAAATAAAGATGTCAGTGTGTTATATGGCTAGACATGTAATGTTGGTCCCGTCAGCGTAGTGACTAGTTCAATTGTTGCACCATACAAGTCATTCACGTATATGTATGGTACGAGCAAGTACAGCGTTCGCCAATTGTGATCAATAATGTATGTTATAGTAATACTGGTACTGGGATGATAAAAAGAGTTTTTATGCGAGTTGAAATTCATTTTCGAAAAGGCCGATTACATTTTTACTTCAATTCTAGAGAAAGGACAGGCTGCGTGAAATTATCCTTCAGTAATATGTCACCGAGCGTGGTGGGTGAGCGGTTAACGCTCTGGTCTCGGATTCGGGAAGACGCCAATTCGAATCCCCGTCCGGACATCCAGATTTGGGTTTTCCATGGTTTCCCCAAACCAAGCCAAAAGGCCCGAATTCCATCACGTTCAAAGTCTCCAGTCCTAACCCGCCTCTAATGACCTCGAAGTCTACTAGGCATAAAGCCACAAGTTAAAAAAAAAAAAGTAGTAGTATTGGTTATGGGAAGCTCAGAAATATTGTTATTATCTGTCGATTACCCAACACAGTGGTCATTTCATTCGAGTTATTGTTAATGCGATGCATGGCGTAAGCGCGCAGGCCCTCAAGAATAAGTATTTCAATCTCTGAAATAGATGAAATTTAATTTACTGTTGTATCAAATTCATATTTTAAAAAATAGTAGTAGCTTCAATATGACGTTGTGTATTGCATTTCTAGGTGTTATGGATTTTTTTTTTTTTAAATTAAAGATTGTTCAAGGGAGTAAAGTGCCATCTGTAGGAGAACTACGTCTGCGTCTATACTCATTACTTTTTCTGAAATGTTTATGTTTATAATGGCAGGCGTATAACAATCATTTTCTGCCTAAGTGGTTACGAGATGATGTTTCCAGATAGTGTGTTATAGAATTTGAGTCCTCACCACTCCGCCGTTCCACCGTTAAGGTTGGTAACTTTATAGAGAATTGAAATACACTTTTGAGTACTTACGTGAATTACGAGTGCAGGTATCAGTAATGTCTAAATGAGACCTAGGTAGGACGCACAGTAGTGAAGACACTTCTGCAGTGTGTCCCATGGCCGGATCGCGTTCTCCCGGTCGGTTTTTATGGCCATTTGTCGCAATTGGGGCGCGTGGACGCCATCGAGCGGCCGAGAGCTTCCGATTGGCTGCCTCCGTCGCGGTATCAGCTTCCGTCTGCAGCCCAGCACTCCTCGGACCACTAGTTGCGCATGCCTGACCAGTGACCACCTGCCCCTTGTCCAGGCGGTCCTCTTGTAAGACACATTGTAGCATCTCAGACACATATTTACAGTGAGAACAAGCTGTTTTCACATTATTAACAGCAATTTTAAGAAAGAGGAAATAAAAATCAGGTAATACACATAATAAAACTGGTAAAAAACAATACAGAATAAAGAAAGTAATGAAATACACATATTTGGGTGAAATAAGTCAAGAAAATAATTACGATAATAATAAATCCCCCATAGAAGAAAGGGTAGACAGGGTGCAAAGAGCGTATGGTATCACTGGAAAATTTTATAACAAAAAGTGCTTGCCTAAAAATCTTAAAATAAGGCAGTACAACTCAGTCGTGAAATCAGAATCTCTATATGCTAGTGAATACCTAATGTTTAGCTATAGACTGGATACATTGTAGTTACTAGAAAGAAGAATCTTGAGAAAAATCTTGGTTACAGTTTAATCAACAGAACTATGAAAATTGAAAAGTAATAAGAAAATATACCAGAGAATAGAAAATATAACAATCGATAGTAAAATGGAAATTGCTGTTTTTCGAACATATCTATAGAATGAATGATAACAGATTAACAAAATTACTTTCTGGAACAAAAATCAACAACCAACTGGATTCAAGAGAATGAGAAAGATTTCGAAAGAACTAAGACAAGAGAAGAGGAAATTATAGAGCAGAAGGTATTAAGTATCGAAGGATTCCAAGGTAAAAGAGGAAAGAAATCCGTTCCGAAGTGGACTGAGGAGAGAAGGAAGTAACATAGTGAAATGATGAATGAATATTTGATTGAATTGAAGAAAAACAGCACAGCAACAAAGGATGAAGAATTGAAATTGGCACATGGTGCTACTATTCCTTATCGAAAAGAAGAAAGTACTGGTTGTTTTCGTATATCCGTATCAAAAGATCTGCAGCATAAATGAATATCAAGATCTGATATATTCATATCAGGCTAGCAGATGGTGTTAATACGTTTCTAAAACCTGGAAACACCTTTATTTCTTAATAAGTTACCACCGTATGCTTTGCTTTTCTCCATTGAACAATACAGTAAGCAATATTTCTTCTTGCCAATTGGAGCAGTAGAGCGAGTTCTTTAAATTATAGAAGGTATATATCAAAACAGGTGTTTTGAGGTACTAGAAAGCCATGAAATGTATTTACAAAACAATTTCAAATATCTACACTTCCTCCGAAACACATATACCTATTTCAACACTGTTCTCATCAGTTTTTCACTCAATTTGAATAAAGAAACCATCATTACAATATATTAATAATCTTATAGAAACTTAAGTATTTTCTTGTTGCTGTTTTCAGCAATCATCCAGTCAGTACCAAAGCAACGACGTTAAAAATGGTTGCAATAAGAAGAAAATCATCCCACAATAACCGTTAGCTGAATACTCAAACGCAGTTCAGTAAAATTAAATTTAATGTATGGAAAAAAATTGTCATCACAACCATTGATTTCTCTGAGAAATTTCGTACCGAAAATGAGATTTGAGACCAAACCTTAGAGCATGAAACTGGGGAGGACCTAGAATCAAATACAAATTTTCCGTGGCACAATCGTTGCTAAGAACTACCAACTCAGCTAGTCTTGACTATTTGGTGGAACAGTAAACGTTTTAGGCGGTACACTCAACGGTAGATATTATATACCATAAATTCTCCAAACATAAAAAAGAAATCATAGTATAATAAGTCTCACAGAACCAAAGAAATAATATACAACGTTATTCCGTAAAAGCAAATAAGAATATCCCATTAACACAGACACATTAATTATTAAAAATAAATAACTTCATTTTCGAGGACATTAACATTTCTTCTCACAACATTTCCCGTAGTCGAAAAGCTACTAATTACAATAGTTTTAGAAACAAATGCAGTAAAATGAGGAATATTAAAACTTTTTGGTAGCAAATAAAATGAGAAATGTTGCATAGATCTAAGAGTTAGAGGGAACTAGGGCTCACTTTGTAGTATAGGAATGCAGCTACTATTTTAAACGTTACGCTTCAGTGGCATAAAGCAATGTATCCAATTAAAAACATAGGTTAAGCGTCACTAGAAAAAGCCTAGAAACAAACAGATGATGACGTACTCGTAAAATGCTAATTATAAATTAATTCTGTTAAACGTCTTCTGTGTTTCAATAAACGAAACCATTCCTTTTTATCATCTATAACACATTTTAGAAGGAAATTCACCACAAACGCGAAATATATTTGGTATCAATTAAGAAAAACTGGAAAATGTTAACATTTTGCAACCTCCTCACGAGAACCCATTCAAAACAATATCTGCCTCAATATTAATCTGGTAATCCTATCGACAGTTTAGCATAAAATCCGATCCATGGAACGTCCTATCATCTTCTCACTAAAAAAGCAAAGCTTTGACAGGGGAAGATGTAAATTGTAAGATCCTTAAAATTTCATGCTGTAACCGGTACTCAAACCGAACTGATCACCTCTGGGTCCTTAACCAACCGAGCCACCAGAAGGCATATTATTTTCTAGAGTGTTGAAAATTGATAGTCTATAATACCTACAATTGAACGTAAAACCTATAACTTATACTGTCCACCACGTTGTGGTGTCTAGTTCACAGCATAAACGAAAGCAGAGACGTTTAGCAAATTAGTTCAACGTTTTGAAAAGTAGAAGAGAGTTGCAAAAAGTTCTTGGGCGTTTAGCCGCGTCTAAATGTCACTATGCTGGGACATTTCGAAGGTCCAATTATCTGCCCTTCTTTTCAACCAGAACCAGCCACATTCATTCTTGTTGTTGCACCAGCTGATTGTCCAGAATTTTTTCATGAAATCGCAACTCGTAGTTACTCTCCTGCCTACCACTGATTGCAGTTTTTAGTAATTGTTCAACAATGCCACACAATTTCATCCTTCTGATGTTTCTTTCTTTTTCGGAGGTGCCCAAAGATTTTATTTTTATTTTAGAATTTATTCACGGGTCTATTTATTTGTCATTTTAACACCACTCCATGCGAAATTTCATCACAGGAAGGCGGGGGACTTCAAAAACTGGGACATACAGATGGTCGGTGCCATTTTGGTTACGGAATAATAAAAATCGGGAACTAGAAGTTGCTCCATCACGCAGTATTACATTCAGGCAACTTAAACTTAAAGAACTAGTAATGTTTCCCCAATTTTTATTGTTTGTGATTAAGCTACTCTGAAGCCTTCCAGTGTGTTAGTTGCACACTTTATCCGCGTCGTGTTGGTTAAAACAACCACGTTTAGAATTTATAGCACATAATTCTGTAACATGTAGTGCAACAAACGCGAACTGCAGGGAACAAAACAAGACGGAAAATGCGGTGCTGTAATCTCCTTTCTGCCGCTTCCTTTAACTTGGATTACAGAACGCTGATGCAGAAAGACAAGAGTCGTTATGTCTGTGCGGGAGAGGAAATAGAGCGCGGGGGTAAAAAATACGGCATGCAAAAGGGAGAAACGAGGGCTGGGGTGTGGGGTATCTGTACGAACTACATTTACGGCGCTGAGTGGCTGACTGCCGCCTGTATTTAGCGCTCGGCGCCCATACAGCATTTCACTATTACGGCGGTCGTATTTCAGACCTCTGTGGGAGGGAGGGGCGGCTCAAATAAATACACAGGGAGGGAGGGCGGACGTCGGAGGTCGAGGCGGGCTGGTGCCTCCATTACCGCCAGTAATAGGCCTCCGGACGGCCACGAATAAACGGCCCGCCCAACCACGCTATTTACGTTATTCGATTGAAGTCTGTATTGCAAAACACCTGCACGCGGGATAAAACGTCGGACAGCGGGACTGGCCATGTGCCGCCGCCCGGGGGGTGATTTGTGGGCCGGGCGGTAAACAACACAGTGCCACTGGTCTAGGTTAGCTGCGCGGCTCAGTGGAGACATTCAGCTCCTAAGTAGCGTGAAGGTACGTCAGTATAAATAAACTGGTGCGTGAATCAGTGGGTACACGCCCAGGAATTGAAACTTTTATGTATTTTTCTGTGAAATTTTTGATGTTTTGATGTTTCCTTTGCACTCGAGTGTATCACTAATACTATCTATATTTCATTTGTACAGTAAATAGGATCTCACCGGCCTCGGTAGCGTAGGGGCTAGAGTGCTGGCTCCGCGTGCCGAAGGCCGCCGGTTCGAATCCGGCCGCGGGCATGGATGTTTAAGTGTTGTGTGTCTGTGTGAATGTCCTGTCCATCCTGTCCTGTCGATACAATGGAAAAATACAATATACTTGATGACGACATATACACTGAAATCTACAAAAAATTACATTGAGCTGGCTGTATGGCCTTCGTTGCCAAATGCCATTAAAAAAAATTAAAAAAAAAAAAAAGGATCTTGCATAAACAAAACTGAGTTCATCACTAACATCAGAAATGCACCAAACTTAATCCCAATGGGGAATGCAATGATCCGAAGGACAAATACATTCAATTATCTTGAAAAATTGATAACTCCAAACATCAATGAGGACTTAGCCACGAACAGCAGATGTGCCAGACTGGAGAGAACTTGTAAGAACTTATATGGATCTAAATCCCTCTCCCTTAACCTCAAACTCAGGCACTATAATAATGTAGTTAAATCATCAGTACTGTGTGCATCAGAGTGCTTGAACATGGTTAGAAAGGGACAACTCACAAAACTGAAACTAAAGGAACAGTAATATCTTGAGAAAAATCATGGGTCCTGTCAAAGAAAAAGGAAAACACAGACTCAGGCATAATAAGGAACTATACCAACAACTAGAGAGCATTACAACAGCCATGAGAAAAAGGGTATTAATGTTCTATTGTCACATAGTTAGAATGGACAATCGTAGACTCACCTCCGATATCTTCAAAACCATCTCTAGAGGGAAAGCGACTAAAGAAAAATGGACAAGGCTAGTCACAAAAGATCTAGAGCAAGTGGGAGTAGGCCCCAATGACATTTACAATAGGGATAAGTACAGAACATTGATTGAAGCATCAGATTCTTTCCAGACACAAACAGCCAAAACACTGCGCCCTGGATCTGTGGTGAAATGGACCCAAGAAAGAACAGAAAACCACAGTGCAAGGCTGATAGAATATTGGGTCAAAAAGAAAGCTCACCAGAGTTAAGTACCACGTGGTCCAAAACGAAAAAGAAGAAGAAGAAATAGGATCTTTGTCCAAGTTAGTCTCGTAAACAAATGGAAATTATTAAAAAGTTACGAACCACTTTGCTAGATTATAGACTACTAGCTGTTACTGGCGACTTTTTGCGCGTGGACTTAAAATTTTATTGCTAGAATTGGATACAGAAAGCTGTAAGTTACGTAAGCGGTGTCCTAAAAAACCATGGAGTCGGCATAATATGACGTGTAAGCCATCGCCATACCATTCTAAAATTGAACTTGTCTCATGAAATTGCAACATATTTAAAAGTTGAAAAAACTAAGGTGCGGGAGGGGAGTGTTTAATTGAAGGTAGCTTCAATTTCATTTTGGTCTTCTCTTATTTGTTCAGCATGAATATCAGATTCTTAGATTCTAATAACTTTAGCTGCTCGTGCTCTGCTAGAGCTACACCTTAGTTCTGATTTACGCCCGCGAAACATGAAGAAAACGACAAACTATGCTGATTCTTGGTCTCGCATTCAGTAGGTCGTGGCTTCGAATCTCCGTCCGGGCATCCAGATTTGGGTTTTCCATAGTTTCCCCAAATCACTCTAGACGAATTCCGTGATGGTTCGTTCAAAAGGCCATGGCCAAATTCCTTCCTGTTCCTTTTCCCCAGTCTTTTACTGCCTCTAATGACCTCGATGTCGACAAGGCGTTAAGACACAAGCAAAAAAAAAAAAAAAAAACCATAACTAACTTGTGGTAATAATAGCAGTCTATAAGATTCAGTAGTCGAGTCTCTTCACAAAAGTGTATCGCAAATTATTCACAACTTTACTATCAAGGAGTTGCGAGATGTTACCTGGTGTCATTGTCAGTATATCTTAAACTTCCATTACTGTTTTACCGATTGTTATTATCTTATATGTTCTGTTATGTTTATTAGAGTACGTATCGCACTGAAACTGCTAATGAGCCATTATTGATATGGAGAAGTTTGTTAAAAATTAGGAAAACTCAAAATCTATATTATTTTATCGATCTAGTCTTTTATTAATATACAGCCGTATATTGAACTTATTTTAACGTTCAGTGTAACATAAACTGTAGACATGTAATCTTTTAACTGACCAATGAAATTATTTCTAACCGTATAAGTAATGGAAAGTTCCAACTCACGTTTATCTTGGTTATATTCCAGAACAGAGAGTCGAATGTTTCAACGCATGACGGACGGGGCAAATAGTAACCTCTTTATGACAGTGGTAAAACTCAGTTTTACGTTAATTTAATTTAATTGCAATTGCAATGGAGCACACGCTCCGGTGGCAATTTCCCTACACACCCAACTACCCCCTATCCTGCACCCACCTACATTTGGCCTCTACAAGTTTTAACTTTAAATTCTTTTAACGTTTTCGGTAAGATATTCATCATTCCCCTTGGTAACTCATTCCAATCCCTGACACCCTTACCTAATAAACAAAATCTTCCCACACCCTTGTGCCTGAAATCGAGTGCCAGCTTGTGGTCATGGTCATCTTTTCCCTTCCATGAACTACTTTTCATACCTACTGCAATATCTTTCCATGCCTCATCGCCAGTATATGCTCTGTACACTCCCATGACCCTCCTCATCCTCCTCCTGTCTTGCAATGAATCCCACTCCAGCTCCTTTATCATATCCGTCATTGATTGCATTCTGCGATAATTTCCAGAAACAAATCATCTGCTCTTGACATTCTTTGGAGTTTCTGCCACTAAGATGCTTATGCATTTCTTGTTTTTACTAAGTTACAGGTTACTGCAAACAATGCTAATACGTAATTTTACTGTGCATGCATTTCCATATCGTCTGAGACGTATCTAAATCGGCTCTGACATGTTTTATTTACCGTTGCTGGATATGAATCTCTATCCAGCATTTCATTTATTTGTAGAGGACGAGGAAACGTATAAGGCACTTTTAAGTTTTCCATGTTTGTATAAAATTCCAGGAATAGAGTAATTTGTTGTACTAGCATTTTAAATTTTTTAAACTGTTTTTATTTCAAAGTGTAATTCATCATATTGCAGCTATAATCAATTTGGTTGGAACTAAATAATAGCTGTGTGAGTGGCAAGAGGGAGCTGGTTTGAGGAGCCGTTAAGCGAAGTCCGTTGCCTAACTTGAAAATGCGTCGAAATATTGCTTTCTGACCTACCTATGTGTTTAGTTCATTAGGGTAAGCAACCATAACTGGAGTCGCACTTGCCAGGTTTTTTACCAAAGCTAATGGTCGTCTTGACAGAAATCGGTAGACAAAATTATGAACAAGGCTTATACTGGATTTTTTTTTATCGAAGTAGTAATTCAAAATGGATTTTTTATACATATATCTAAAACATTTATTTGAAACTTCTGTAAATGATGCACACAAATTTTAATGTCATTAGGTTCTTTATAAACATGTTGATGTGATGGGATATGTTAACTAATTAAACGTAATGAATTAGACTTAAAATTGAGATATTTCTTCTTCTTTCCGATAAGGCCTTCTGGGACCACCTTCCAATTTCAATTCTTTGTCCTTTGTAGTTGTTTCTTCTTCCTCTCAATCCAATATTCCTTCATCATTTCAGTATATTTCTTCCTTCTCTCCTCATTCCGCTTCTGAGCAGATTTCTTTCCTCTTCTGCCTTGCAATCCTTCGATACTTAATACCTTCTTTCTAAAGATCTCTCTTTCCATAATTTCCTCTTCTCTTATCTTATTTCTTTCCAAATTTTTCTCTACGTCTTGAATCCAGCTGGTTGTTGATTTTTTTCCCCAAAGGTAACTTGTAACAAGATGACTAAATGGGTCATCTCGTACAATTTAAATTAATTATTGTTCGATATAATAACATAAGAAATAAATAGATATTCTTTTCTTGAGTTGGAGACAGAAATACGCGCCGAGCTAAGGGTTGTGTTAGCGTGGGCGATAGTCTGACTCAGCCGGAAGTGTCCCGTAGTTCGAGACAATGAGGGGATTATCTCTGGCACTGATTCCTGTGAGAAAGACTGGACGCTGGGAATTTTGCGGATGGAATCCTTCAATGGGCGTTCGCTTGGTGTCGTGAGAAAATTGATTTCTGCATAGCCTCCCGAACAATCCCGACAAAACCCGAAGACTCTTAGCAAATAAGAGGCAATGTATTAGCCAGCATAGAGGGGAGACTTTTGCGAAGCCAATCCGATGTTTTTATTTCCTCACGTGGTTGGAAATATTACAAATTTTGTGTTTTTCATGATACTCGCCGAGGAGAAAGAGAGACGAGCTCTGAGAGGCGAGAAGAGGTCACTTGTGCTGGGACTATCGCCTTGGCTACTGCTTGTCAGAGCAGTATTGATGGTTCCATTCTGGAAGCTTGGGTGATTGAGCGCCAAGTCCCGTCGAGGTTGTCATTTGTGCTGGTTGACGTGAGAAGTGCCTTACCATACCTGGACAGGTGCGCTGTTTGAGAGACGATAGCGCTCTTGTTGCGACGCTGCATGCTGCCAGACAGACACGGTAATTATACCTCCAGAAACAGTGTGTACTCAGACGAATCATTGAGATAGCCCTTTAACGGTCTCATGAGTAAGAGTTCTTATGCCGCCGGACAATAATTCCTGAGCTAGTTGTGTCTAAAAGCCGAGTGCTTTTTGGATTTCTTTATCCAGTTTGAATTGAAAGACTGATTTCCATGTTTGGAAACTTTCAATGACTATTATTTGTGGAAACAAATTAACTCCCTGGCGCCCTATGTAATCTAGTTAAATCTGATGTTTTCTTGTTATCATTGTCATACAAGAATCGCTCTCGTTATGTACAAGAGAGTTTATGCTTGAGTTGCATATGGAATTTATAACTCTTTGTAATGTACATGTATTGCAATTTCTTAACTTCAGTTAACGATAATTGTTTGTTTGCTACGTGGCACTTGTAAGACGAGGTATTGTGTTGAACTTTATTTTGCATAGACAGATGTTTAAGATTAATGGTAAATATACCTCTGTCTGTATGCAGTAATGAGTACCAAATAAACCAATATTTTAGGATCTTTTCAAATATTAATAACAGAAGTAATGGTTTCACCTCTGTTTCCTGTAATTAATATATGTGCTTTGCATAAAGTAGTGGAAGCTGGAGATTATAAATCGTGCAAGGTAAGCAATTAATCATCCCCCCCCCCCCCAGGGCAATCCGCTACAAACTGAATATCTTTTTCTTATCATTCATTCTGTAGATACGTCCAATAAACAGCAATCTCATTTTTCTTGTTTACTGTGTTCTGGTATATTTCCTTATTACGTCTTAATTTCCATAGTTCTATTGTTTTAACTGGACCCAAGATTTTTATAGACTCTAGACAGACATGTTTCCTGGTACAGATGTGTTAATGGGCCTTTTTAATCGCCGAAACCAATGCGATGTTCTGGTTATTAACAAACTATCATGTCCTTAACATCTTCACCGGTGCATCTGAATCACTCCCTGAGATACCTGAACCTTACTCAGATTCTACTTTATCAAATTGCTTAGTTGAAACATTAATAGGTATCAGGACACAAAAAAACTAAACTACATAATTTACACGAAAAAAAAATGGTGAAAACTCATGGCCACATTGTCTGTCGTCTTCGAGGCTCAGCAGTCAAAAAATGCCCTGGCTCCTTCGTCGTTCTTTGTCTTCTTTGGAAAATATAGTGAATTTTTCTCTCCGGGCAATCGTCAGAGTCAATGGTCCTCCAACCTTCTACAGCTCCAGTGACTAGTGTACCAAGCAAAACAAGCGCGCTATTTAATGCGTTGCTCGTTTTTAAATCACTCATGTGACCAAGATTGGTTGTCTGCTTGCTTCCCTTCCTGTGTACAGCTAGCGAACATAGTCCCTTTCGAAAACCTTGCGGTCTGTTCATGCCGCACCTTAGCCATCTTGGTTTTCCTGGCAGGGAGAATTTACCATCAATCCTAACCTCTCAGGCACCAGCCGTCTCACCCCCTCTCCCCTCCCCCCGACAGCTGTACCTCATCTTCGGTATCGTTCTTGTCTTAAATGTGTGTTTGAAAAATTCAGTTATTGTCCTATGATAAACTGTCTACTTCATGTCAGAAAAAAATGTAAAAAAACATTAATCAATTGTCCCAGCTGAGTAAGTGTTGTAAATATAAATGAAAATGCTTCTAATACACTCTATGATGTTAGCGGCCGCTATAGCGTCAATCAGTACTAATAAAAGGCTAATCTTGGTCATTGTGTCCGTGACGCTCCTGGCCTTCGTGGCCGAACTAACAAGGGCCAGAGATGTTACTAATAGAGCTTATGCGCGTTACTTAATAACAACTTTATTTAACTAACCATCCGTGAACAAACGAATTACTAAAACGCGGAAAGAAAACTATGTGTTCCTTTTAAATTAAGATATTAATTATTAATTGATTCGTATTTATTTATATTCGTTTTATTTATGTAAAGCTCGTTAAATTCTTTGTCCATGGATACGCAAAACAAAAGCTTTAATTTTCGAGTAGCAATGTTAGCGGAAACTTTGATTATATTGAAATTTAGTCTGGGCATTTAACGTTACAGTAGGGAACAAAAATAATTTAACTTGCTTTTATAAGCACCATGTTACTGAAAACATTTCTTGATGTGGACGATAGTATTTCTGGGCCAGGAATAAAACTAATATCATGTGGCAAATGTAATTTGCTAACATTTATTTTTAATTTCCTTCACTGACTTCATATCACTGAGGTTATTATTTCAGCACGCCTCCCAGGCTTCACCTGGGAGCAATGAAATGTAAAGTCTTTATCTTTATATATATAAAAATCTCGTGTCACGATGTTCGTCCGGAATGAACTCCGAAACTACATAATCTATTTAGATGAAATTTGGTTTGCTGTGTGTAATTTAGTCCAACTTAAAAGATAGGATAGTTTTTATCTGGATTATAGAGCTCAATATTTATTATTTGCGAAATAAATGAAATAAATGTTGATTAAATGTTTGTCATAGGACAATGGTTTGTAATTATTTGTAAGCCACCAAGGCTAAGCGGTCTGCTGGCTCAGTGGTTAGGGCGTCTGACTGGAGCTGGAAAGGTCCCCGGTTCGAGTCCCTGTCTCGGCGGGGATTTTTATAGACACTTAACCTGGCATTAACCTCCGGCGCAGCATGCTGTGTAAGGTAAAATACGAAAGAACTATACTGTGCTTCGGATTCGACGTTAAAATGTAGGTCCCCTGTACCAGGCAGGATGGGCGGGCTAGGTAGAAACCATGTCACCAGGTCATTACGACCACACGAAATTATAATTATAGTTCCATAAGTTTCTAACAGATGGCGATGTGTTAACTTATCAACTTGGTTAGCAAGGTTGGGTAATCATCCAGTAGATCACGTTCTGTTTCAATTTTTTTATGCTACAGTTTATTCCTAACAGATGGCGGTGTGTTAATTTATCGAACCATCCAGTAGATGGCGTTGTATTTCGATTTATTTATGTGTGAGTTTCTTCAATTGTGCTGTGTATTGTGTTATAATTATGCTGTATTGTTGTTCATCGTTTGTGTGTCATTATACCTAACAACAAAAATAATTACACACATGAATATAACATTGAAGAAAACGTTTCGATAAATTCGAATCGTGTCAGTATTTTTCGCTAGCTTATGATTTTTATTCTTCTTTTTGTTATGGTCAGCTAGAGACAACGTGTCAATTTAAATTCCTCTCCTGTTGTTTTTTTCTTTCTTCCTCCCCAGTACTCCTTCATTATTGCACTCCTCTCTACTTTGAATCTTGCCATATTCAAAGTCTGCTATCGAAAAATTTTCTTTCCATACTGTTCACTGGTATTATTTCGTTTCAATCTTTCTAAACCTCTTGAAAGCCTGGTGTCATCCATGCTATAAATGTATCCAAAAAAATATCGTTCTTCTTTTTCTGTTATTTTTTCAATGTTATTATATATTTCCTCATTAGTTCTTAACTGTCATTTAACTGCATTTTTCAATGGACCAAAAAATTCCGGTTTCACCCCTGTATTATAGTGTCTTATTTTAAGGCTTTCAGAAGGGTAATTGTTGTTGTAATTCAAATATTTTTCAGTGAAATGTTGCCAAAGAATCTAACCTCGACAATGCGTGTAGCAGAGAGGCACGACGCACAACGCACAACGCACGACGAGAGAGCTCATCAATCAGCAACACAAATCGCGGCAAGTAAGGAAGTTCAAAGAATCAGGACAGCTGAGCGTCGTATGCAAGAATTTCAAGAACAGCGCGTGTCGACGCACATTTTATTTTTTTTTTTTTTTTTTTTTTTTTTTTTTTTTTTTTTAAAAAAGAACAGCGTGATACAGCGTGATAAAGGTATGTGACAGAATATATCGAGAACAAGAGCGGCACGAGAGCAGCACATAGCTACATTTGGAGAGAGAGAACGAGAGAGACAGCAAATTAGCCGTGCTTTAACACGTGTATCATTTGTTCGTCTTGCGTTCCAATACGCACCAGCCATTGATTACTCTGCACATTCTAAAATTGCAATCGGTGCAATGAACAAAATATGCCAATATTATCAGGCGTTGAAATTCCGCAATGAAGCAGCTGGCATGTGTTGTGCATCAGGATAAGTTGTATTATTACTGCTACCCAATCCGACAGAACATTTACAATCCTTCTTGCTGGCGAATCAAACGATTCGAAATTGTTTCTGCGCAAGACACGCAAATTCAATTCTTGCCTCCAGATGACGTCTTTTGGGGCAACAAAGATGCGATCTCACATCTGATGGACTTCATTTTGAAATTAAATTCGAAATACAAGGCCAGGTGTACCATAAGATTGGGTCGTTGATACCGATGCCAAACGATGACCCGAAGTTTCTCCAAATTTATTGGAAATTGTGAGGAACGCTTGAAAATTAGTTGCCAGTATAATTTCATCGAACAAGCAGAAGAGAGAGCAATTGTGGTATTGTTGAAAAATTTTTTGGAAAATAATAATCAACTTAATCAATTGTGTCGCCACAATTAAAAAATGACAACTATCAAATTGTCATCAAAGCTGACAAATTACCATCAGGAGAACACGCTGGTAGGTTCAACGCGCCAACCGTAGATGAAGTTGCAGTTTTTATGGATGGTGACTCAGTTGATGAAAGTCACACGTCAAGATAGAACTGTTAGTATAATTTCGGATCGATACCGTTCGTATGACGCACTCCAGTATCCACTGATATTCTGGCAAGGGCAGGATGAATATCACATCAACATCAAACAGCGTGATCCAGTTGCTGGTAAATTTAATATTCAACTATTTAATTCATTATTTTATTAGTACAGTCGACCCGCAGTATTCCGACCAGGGGCCGGATTATAGCGGGCCCACTATATTGATTTCTTATTCTTTTTTTTACTATTTAATTTATTATTTTTTCAGTTAATAAAACAAATAAAAAAGTTACTTCAATGAAGTACTACGCCCCCCGATTGATGGTTAGACGTAATTAGGATAACTATATCCTTCGATATCGTCAACTGTGCCATCAATACGTCGTGGATATGTACGCCAAGATAGAAAACAAGCATTTGCGATTTATTCGATACAACCAGGCTAAATTACGATCGGAGGAATACATCCTCTTACGGGATACTGTTATCGGCAATATTTATGAAAATTTAAACGCCAATGATATCGGTAATGCATTTATTTTACCTTCAAGCTACATGGGCAGTCCATAACCACCTAACTTTAATATTACACCAGCTAAAATTATTCTACCAGAAATAGGAACATGCAGGAATATATACAAGATGCGATGATTTACGAACGACATTATGGTCGTCCAGATCTGTTTATTACTTTTACATATAATCCGAATTTGGAGGAAATACCAGACCATCAATCAATGCATCGTCATGATGTCACGGCACGTGTGTTCAAACAAAAATTATAATCATTGATTGATTTAATCGTAAAACATTCGGTTTTCGGTAACGCACGTTGCTATCTGTATTTGATTGAGTGGCAAAAGCGAGGTTTGCCTCATTCTCACATTTTGATTTGGTTTGAAGTTAAAATCCGTACTTTAGCCACCAAAAACAGACAAACTACAAACTGAATTTTTCACATTGTGTCAAAAATCTGATTGCAAAAACATTATTATATACCGATTTCCAAGCTATTTTTCATGGAACAAATTAGGTAAAAAAATGGTAGCCACGTAAACAAGGAGAACCACATCCTTCGATCGCAGGCATATTCAAAGCCAAGACGTTAGGACGACTTTACACAGTGCATCCAAAAAAACGTGAATGTTTCTTTCAGCGTTTGTTATTGGTGAATGTTCCCGGACCAGCTTCTTTCGAATTTTTACGAACAGTTAATGGTCGAGTGATCAATACATGTCAAGATGCATGTCGCGAGTTGCAGCTGCTGCAGACGACAATCATTGGGACCTGACACTTGCTGATGCAGCGTTGACAGCCACACCGAATAGTATTCGTCAAACTGTTTGCAATTATTTTGACAACATGTTATCCAACACAATCTTCGAGTTTGTGGCAAAAATATAAAAACAATATGACTGAAGATATACTACACCGAGTTAAACAAAAAAAAAACATTGTCCAAATCTAGATTCACACCAGAGATGTATAATGATTAATTAAGCATTAGTGTTAATCGAGGATTTATGTATTTTAATTTCAGATTTGCCACATAATAATTAATGATCGACCGACAATTATTGCTAATGATGAGGCATTACTGACAACAGAACAAAAAAATATTTATAATCGGATTATGCTGACTGTTGATGCTGAACAA
This sequence comes from Vandiemenella viatica, assembly GCA_031002005.1. Classification (NCBI taxonomy): domain Eukaryota; kingdom Metazoa; phylum Arthropoda; class Insecta; order Orthoptera; family Morabidae; genus Vandiemenella; species Vandiemenella viatica. Next base: position 217,295,573 of record CM061919.1, read on the forward strand.
GGCGGTTTTTTTTTCTTGGGCGCGCCAGGTGGAACCGGTAAGACATTTTTACTATCGCTGATCCTTGCGAAGGTACGGTTGCAACAGAAAATTGCATTGGAATTGCATCGTCAGGCAATGCTGCCACTTTTTTAGATGATGGGTTAACCGCACTTTCAGCATTTAAGCTGCCACTAGACATTCATAACAAACCAAACGCAATGTGTAAACATTAAAAAGAAAAGTGGAATGGCTGCAGTGTTGCAAAAGAGTTCAATTATAATTTGGGATGAGTGTACTATGGCTCATAAACATTCACTCGATGCATTTCATAGAACTGTGTAAGATTTGAAAGGTAACGATAAACTTTTCGGTGGTACTGTCTTACTACTGTCTGGTGGCTTCCGACAGACATTACCAGTGATTCCTGGCTCTACTTTTGCCGGTGAGATTAACGCATTTTTAAAACAATCGTTTTATGGCGGAATGTCGAAACACTTTGATTGACCATGAACATGTGGCACAAGTATTTTGTAAGCAATTGCTGGATATTGGAAAAGGTGAAAAAGAACTGCATGGAAATACACAATACATCAAATTTCCAGACAAATTCTGCACTGTTGTTCACTCAGAAATGAATTAATGTTCCTGGATATATCAAATAATTACTTAGATCATAATTGGATCAGTAATCATGCTATTTTGGCAGCAAAAAATGTTGATGTCAACGAAATTAACTTCCAGATACAACAGATGTTGCCAGGTGATCTGATGTCTTTTAAATCAATAGATACTATTGTAGATGAAAATCAAGTCGTAAATTTTCCAAATGAGTTTTTAAACTCCTTGGATATAACAGGAATGCTGCCACACTATCTCCGGTTAAAGATTGGTTCACCGATTATTCTTATTCGTAATTTGAATCCACCTAGATTATGCAACGGTACACGTTTAGTGATCAAAATGATCACCAGAAATGTTCTTGAAGCAACTATATTGACTGGAATGTTTAAAGGAGAAATCGTCCTGTTGTCACGTATTCCAATGATACAGTCAGAATATCCAATACCATTTAAAAGGCTTCAATTTCCGATTCGTCTGGCTTTCGCTATGAAAATAAATAAGTCACATGGCCAAACAATGTCCGTTTGCGGCTTGGATTTGGAAAATACGTGTTTCTCCCATGGGCAACCATATGTCGCCTACTCACGTGTAGGGAAACCATTAAATTTATTTGTATTAGCAAAAGACAGGCTAACTAAAAATATGGTGCACCAATTAGCGCTTAGATAAATTAAAATTATAAATTGCAATAATTTAAAATAATGAAAATAATTGTTAAAAATGTTTAAAAATCAACTTCATAGGCCTCATTTATAAAACTGAAATTTCAGTTGATATAAATAAATAAAAAAATTATTTATTTATTTTATAAATATTAATTTTTATATAATTTCAATTATGTAATTTGTAATAAAATGTAAATTAATTTTTTTATGATCGTTTGTCCTTAATTTCAACTCTCCGTAACTCTTTACCAATTACATTTTAATTTCCAAATCGACTACAATGTTTTTGTCTTTATTAGTGAATATTAATTTGACTACTTTAGGAAGTATAGAATAACATTAATCCAACGTACTATAATTACTAAGTCACAGCAAAGCGTGACCGGGTCAGCTAGTAAACTATAGTTTGACAATGGTGAAATTCAAAACAAATCTGTACGTCAAAACTGTCTGTATCAGAGAAGTCCTAAGGTCTCAACAACATATAAGTAGTGCAATTACATACAATATTGCAAGCAGCATGCTGGTTGATAACACAGGTGACCAATAACATACACCTGAAAAAATAAATGTAAACAAAAAAGTGTGCGTCAAAGATACCTCGACGAGAGGCGAAACGCTTCCGCGAGTAAATAAACCCAACAACAGTAGCATTGGCTTACTCATTAAATTATCAAATATATTATCACTGAAGGTGTTTTTTTTTTGTTTTTTGTTTTTGTTTGTTTTACATCTCACTTCATACCAAAACGACATGGATAAAACAGATATTATTTTAAAGATTAAGGCCTCCGCTTTGGTTACGTCATATGTTAAGAAACGAATTATTCTGAGTTCAACCGCTAAAGAGAAAAAGTATGGTTATTTCTAAAAATTGCTTTTTTTGTGCTACGAGCCATTTATCCCCTTGATACCTAGCCGAAATCGAGAAATGAAGTATAATTTTGAAGATTAAAATCTTCGCTTTGGTCACACCACATTTTAAAAAAGGAATTTTCGGAATTCGGCCCTTAAAGGGCAAAATTATCGTTATTTTCAACTTTTTTTTCACGAGCCATTTATCTCCAGCAACAGGAAGAATAAAAATGATATGGAACAGTTCCAAACTCTAATGTAATATACAAAAACTGGCACCGATGGTGGTATGATGCGTGTGCATAACGAAATTTCATTTTGTAGCTGCAACAAGCGGATAAGGAAACCCATTATTAAAAACTACAAATGTGGCGGTTCTTCTATCATCCTATTGCCAACCAAGCGAAATATTCATACGGGTCATCTATTATTTATTATTTTAACTAGTAATTTTAACAAGTAGAAGAAATGACCTACTGTAATCACGCAAACAACAGTAATTGTAAACAGTAACAAAGGCAGCAAGTAGATTTGTTATGTAGGTCAGTTGTGGGTGTTAGGCTAGAGCGAGTGGCACGTGGCAGCCACAGACACTGTGCGGCGGCAGGGATAGCACTTGTCGCCTGGCAGGCGGCGTGCGAACACGTGTCACAAAGGGACCGCGGAGCTCCACACGCCGCCAACGCTCGTAAACACGCAATGCAGCGGGGCGGTCCGGCGCAGCCGTTTTGTAGCCCAGGGGTGCAACACCCCCACCGCAGCCACGTGTTCCGACTTTTTCTCTCTCTATTTTCAGCTGTGCAGGTTTTGAAGCGACTTGTTGGTCAGACAACTATCAGCCCTTCAAACGGATGCACACTATTTTTAGCTTGTTTGAAAATACATTAACTCGGATAAAACTTTTACAGTATTTCGACACAATGATAGCTTACTGAAGTTGATAGGAAACAAGTTTGTTCTATTATTTTTGCTGTCTTATTTTTAATAGGTAGGGTGACCATTTCTACTGCGTAAATATAACTAGATGGAAATAAAATAAGACGCAGTTTAGAATTAAGTAAATAAGAAATTAAACCTTTATAAACATCAAAAATTGTTTTTCCCCAGCAGGTTTTGAAAACCCGTTATGCTTGTCATGTTCCAGCCTATCTCTTAATTTTTCAGCTATAGTGACTTGTGGCTTAGACTTTTTATTCCTTTAAATGGTTGCAACCTGATTTTACTTATTTCAGATAAACGTCGGGTAACTGATTCTCTCTAATGTAAGAAAATGAGACCGTACATATTTTTTTTTTTTTTTTTTTTTTTTTACAGCAGTTAATAATCTGCAGCCACAGTCAACCATATTTTAATTTCAGCACGGTATCAATTTTTCAGCAAGCATATATCTCTTATATGCTTGTGTGTATTACTTGGTTCTAGGGCAAAACCGCGACGGACAAAACCGCGACGGACAAAACCGCGACGGACAAAACCGCGAACGGACAAAACAGCGAACGGACAAAACCGCGAAAGGACAAAACCGCGAATACAGAAAAACCAGGAATACATAAAACCACAAGAGTTCGTAGATTCTTAGCATTACCCAGGGTGCACCACGAGGAGGTGATCTACGTAATACCCCATTATTTTTTTTATTTAAAAAAATTACACAAATGCATGAACATTATGGAAAATAAAAATACAATATAGATGGATTATACGAAATATACATCAATAAACCATTAATAAGTTAATATAAATTGTAACAAAATACACAAGCACGCTATCTAATAATCGAAATTATGAACTATACCAGAAAGAAATTTCTGTGCATCGCTACAATCATATTCACTAACTAAATTGAAAATCGACTTGGTGACTCTCGCATATGTCATTTTCTGTATTTTTCTATCTCCCCTTCCATATTGCACCAATTTAACCTCCGTCAAATTTTGCTGCTTCTTGAAAGCTTCTATGAGTTTCCAAATTGTAGGATGGCTTGATCCAAGTAATAACCGAAAAGCATTGTGCCATGCCAACCTTCGACGGAGTTGTTGGTTCTCTCTAACGAATTTTTAACATTCTGGTTTTGGTTCCAAATTTCGATTGGAAATAGTGGTTCTCGTAGTCGATTTCCTCGAAGAATACGTCCAATCCATGTATCATCAATGTAATCCAAAAGTGGAGAGAATTCCTCGTCTGCAAACTCCCTATCACAGAGTTCTTCATAAACAGAGATGACTTCTGAAACAGGAAGAAAGGCAATTGCTGCAAGTTTCTTTATCTTTGTTTGAAACGTGATGTCTTCTTTGTCATTGTACTTTTCTTGAAATCCCGGTATTTCCTGAATTTTTCGTCAAATGCACTGTTTAAAATGGAAGAAACATCCAGTAAGTTTTACTCCAGGAAAAGCTTCTGCGAAAGCGTTCATTGCAGCTTTTTCGAAATCCAGCATTATCATTTGTAGATTCGATCCAATTTGCGGCTCTATTTCCTGTAAAATTCTTATAAGTCTTCAATATGTCTCCTCCCTTTCTTGGACCACTGTCGTGCAAAAGAAAAATTTCACCCTTTATTTTTGTATATTCTTCAGGAATTTGAAGTTCTGTTCTTGATAATGGATTCGGTGGTACTCCTCCAGATTTTTGTCTTCTAATTTCTCTTGCAAGTGAATAGGTGGATGGTAGTGCTCCAGAAACTTCATCGGGCATCCCTGCAAATAATGATGCAAGAACAGTTTGGGGTGCCTCTAATGTGGTTGTAGCCTTTTTCAGCATTTCAAGTCGAACCTCTTTTGCTTTTCTTTTCGCTAGTTTAGCAGAATGATTGTGTAATCCACTCGTTTCTGCAACGTTTGATTGATTTTCCAATGTAGATCAAACAGTGAGGGGATAACTCGTAGATTTGTCCGTTTCGCGGTTTTGTCCGTTTCGCGGTTTTGTCCGTTTCGCTGTTTTGTCCGTTCGCGGTTTTGTCCGTTCGCGGTTCTGTCTGCGCGGTTTTGTCCTCGCGGTTTTGTCACTTCGCGGTTTTGTCCGGACACGGTATTACTTGGTGAGAAAGCGAAGTATTAAGTAGTTCCTCTATGTACGACATTCAATGAATATTTGGATTATAGAGTAGCCGGGCGCAGTGCTTACGTGAAGGATGGGTGATCGCACGGGATTTTTATTTATGTACAAGATCTTCTGACCGGGAGATTAGGACTTATAATAATAATAATAACAATTGATACAATCGCGATGGAGCGCACGCTCTGGTGGTTATCTCCCTACACATCATTCTTTCTCCTTTCCTCTTCCAACCTACTTTTGCCCTCACTAATTTTTACTTTAAATTCTTTCAATGATCTTGGTAAATGATTCATCAATTTTCTTGACACTTTATTTCTATCCTTTACACCCTTTCCCACGAAAGAAAATTTTCCCACGCCCCTATCCCTGAAATCAAGTGCTAGCTTGTGGTCATGGTCATCCATTCCATGCACCTCTCTTAAATTTACCACCAATATCTTTCCACGCTCCATCACCAGTATAGGCCTTGTACACACTCATGACTCTCTTCACCTTCCGTTTAACTTCTAATGAACCCATTTCAGCAGCTTTATCATATTAGTTACCGATTGTGTTTCACAGTAATTTCCAAAGACAACTCTGGCAGCCCTTCTCTGCACCCCCTCCAACTTCAGTATTTGATACCCCAAATTTGGATCGCATACTACACCACCATATTCCAGCAGTGGTCTGACCAACGTTTTGTATCGCAAGTCCAGTTCTGGGAGTACTGGGAGCTGCATACCAGACACCCAACTGGCCTCAACCACCGATAAAACTTCACCTTTTTACCCATCATTCATTAATATTAGTATTATCATTGTAATCATTTGACTATATACACAAAAACCACACAAATTTACAAACATTTCGTCACTCATACAGGGTTTGTTGTTGAGTTTGAACATACATTGGCACCATTGTGCTTGTGTTTCGTGTACGTTGCTACTGTGTATGTAGCGGTATTTCTGATATGAAGCCATGAAATTAGCGTAATAATCACTTGGCATGAAACTGCATGTAACCCGCAGTGAGGGACGCCGTGCATGTGATTACAGTGACAGCTCGAGTGCACTGCAAACATATCGATTAGTGTCGCGGCGCTCTTGAAAGTCGGGTGTCTACAAAAGGGGTACACTGATTCACTGGTTTATTTAGTCCAGCACTTGAAAGACCTTTTAAATGGATACATAAATAATGAATGATTCAGTCAGACAAGGCTTTACGGCAATTTCCATGGAGTGCTTTATACTAAGCGCTGATTGTGTCTAACGGTTACCGCTCGCCAAATTTAGATTAAAATAAAAAATAATAATCCAAATAATAGTGGCCACTATAATCTGTTAAAATTAGTTTAGAATAAACCCTGTTGGCAACAGACGATACTAAAATATTCCCAGAAACAACTGTGTTGTATACCGGAATTCTGACTACCGCCGCCACCAGCGATGCCAATTTTTGCTTATTGATTTCCATGCACTTCATCTTTTACTTGTAAATCATTTTGATTTGCTGCTGTAGCTAACATTCACTACGTCAATTTTCGGAAGACTTCATGCTAAGTTTTTCCATTTCTAATGCTGTAGAGAAAATGAGAAAATAATAGTTTTATTTTTCTTATCAAAAATCGTTTTTCTTTTAACTTTATTGGCGAATGGTAATCACCTTGTATAGTGTGTTCGCTTTGATTGATGATCGGTTCAACAAAGACGAATATGATGGTTGTCTTCAACCATTCAAAACATTTTGTGATGTGTAGTATTCATAATTGTCAATTTTATAACAAATGAGTATTTTACTCAGAAACTTGTGGTCTGTAGAAAGCCTTTTGCATTATCCTTTGTAATGTTCCTTCTCAAAGTTTAAAAAAAAAAGTTACATGTAAGGAGTATCAAAATTATCAGTTTCTTCTTCTGCCCCGCCTAAGGTCATTCAGAGTCAATGTAGTCTATACAAGTCTTAATAAATAACATGCTTAATAACTATGCAAAATATTAATTGAATCTATTTGTCGATTTCTTCCATACCTTCAAAAACCGGTTTTGACATACTCCAGCCCCCTGCGGTGATCAGCAATCAAACTTTTATTTTTCATCCCAACTTCAAGTAATACACTCTCTATGTATAAATAATAATAATAAACTCTATCTCTTACTCCAGACTGCACCTATTTTGTAACTGGTGAATACTTTTAGCACAACTTGTGATCCGGGTTTTGCTCTTGTGTCCTTGTCAGACGTCATTCAGCGTAAAAATGGAATATACAAAAGATTTGTAATAAAGTGCTTAACCACCATGCAAAACTTTAAGTCGATCTATTTGACGGTTTTTTCATATCCACGAAAAATCGGTTTTGTCCTTTTCCGGGCATCTGGGGTGATTTGATCCCACGTTTAATTTCTTACCGCAACTTCAAATCATACGCGATCTATGCGGAAATGTAGATAAAAAAATTATTTGGAATACTTTTTGTTTAGTAACCCGCACAAACAAATAAGCATCGAATTCTCGATCTCTCCGTCAAATGTTGTTTTTGGCAGATATAAAACATTATGATAAATATTTTGTCAAGATTTTGGAGAACACTCCAACAGCCCAAACACCACCATAACAAGATTTTAGCTTTTTTACAATTGACTGACGATCAATATTTTTCAGTATGACCCAGGGATATCATTTAATTTTTCAAACCTTTGGGGCAGCAGTAACTAGCCCATGCCAACATCAGTAACTTATTAGCGATATACCAGTTCTGTGCCTTCTTCAAATTATCAATTGCTTATTTTTTTTTTTTTTTAAATTCCGAAAATTATTTCGTGATATTATTGTTTCATTGCGAAAAAGCAATATGTTTTTGCTATAAACATTTAGAAAAACCAAATTTATGGAGTGAAAATATTTTCAAATATTGATTATTAGGAGCTAATGCTTATACGGATTATCAGAACGCCTTCTTTAGGTTTTGTAAGTACGATTTAAACCACATGTCTCAATTTTCAATAAGTCGATAAAATCAGGATTTGTTTTAGGAAACAGTCATACGCTTTAGCCAGTATTCGAAGTTACACAAAATCTGTTTATTTTACTTATTAGCAGTTCGTAATAGGAATTAAACAGATGAAAGAATACCAATTTATCCAAAAAGCATTATGCTTTTTTTCAATTTATAGGCTGAATCTTAACAGCTCGGCCTAAGAGACCGGTATTTTGCACGACCTAAGAAGATCGGTATTTTGCGCGCCGGTTATCCGGATACAACGCGTTTGTATTTTTTCTACGCAGCAGCCGCTTACTGTGGGGCCCAAGCCACCTCAGCAAACACTTTTGGATTGCCATGCATCAGTGATACCATGTGAATGTGAGTTGAAATAACCTAAACTGAATTTACTCTAACCAACTATAACAAACACTTTAACATTCTGTATTAACCTGACTTAACATAAATTCTCCCTTCCTACTGATGGTTGTAGTTGTTATGGTGATTTCGGCGTTTGTACACACACACTGTCAACACCTTTCATCGATAATATTTGGGCTGTATGACGCAAGCATCTATTGGTATTATACTTTACACACCTTCATGATGGTAAGGTGATGTGTGTGTGTGTGTGTGTGTGTGTGTGTGTGTGTGTGTGTGTGGTGGGAGTTCTGCGGTTAATCTGGAGATTGTCATGACAGCAGAAACATACACTTTCCGTCTTTTTGCTCAAATGATATACATTTCTGTAGTTAATGAAACTTGTGATATCGTCATCTTCAGCATGATTTGCTTAGTTCAGCTTCAAATACTTTAGTGTGACTTTCGACAGGTATATCTGATGTACTACTCGAGTTGTCCGATGTCATATAGGGACCGTGAACAGAATGAGTTTCATTTATGATGATACACCGCATCATGCCGTGGGTTTTTCTATTTTGGTGGAGGAATTCAATACACATTGTATGGTATGATGCACAACTTCTAACCATGTAAACCGATGACATCTTTCGTATAGTGAAATTACATAATTGGGGTGAAGTTTTACCTGTTTTCACGATCTTAATCCACCAAAGTTAACATGTCACACTTCATACATCCTGTAACTATTCAGTCTGGACATAGGGTGTTCAGTCACTTTCCTCCAGTTACGTGTACGTGTGTGTTGATGTATGGAACTATGTGTGTATGCGTGGACATGTGAGTGTGTGTGTATGTGTGTCTTCCGATGTCGTTGTGTGTCTATCACTATAGGATTCTACTCGACTTTGAGATTTCACAGTCACTGGCTACCTATAAGTTGATGATACATGCAATCTATTGGGTGTGATGAATAATCCGTATGGGATAAGCACTGATGTGTATGGTGAAAACATGTCATCCTTTGCACACACTCTAACGTCTGTCTGATGGTTTTTTAGTTAGTTATATTTTTGTGTGCTTGTGTGTGTGGTGACGTATGGATTTGTATGTGAGACCTAGTATGAATATGGGAGTTATGATATCTGTCTGATGACCATATGTCTACCCTGATACTCGTGGTAAGTGGGCAAATATTACTGAATGGCAGAAAAGGCTTGTGGTGTGGGATAGAGGTGGTGCTGAAAAGTGGTACTACAACAGATTCTAATGAACAGCCGGATCGGGAATTGAACTCTCCACCTCCACATGACAGTCCCAATCCTAAAAAACTCACCTACCGGGCACGGTAGTTATATCGGCATATAAAAAATTACTCTCAAAGGAGTACTGCACGGGGGCGATCCCGACACTAGCCTCGAGTGATTTTTGGGGAAACGAAAGAAAATCTGACTCTAAAACCGTGCTGCATATCCTCGCGAACGATATATCCGAACGTTACTGCTCACCCACCAGGCTCGGTATTCTATGATCCTCTTGACTTTCGACATCCGATGCACGTTTTCGGTGATAATAATAATAACATCGTCACTTTTATATAGCCAACGTTCAGACTGTTAGAAATTGTGTAAAATCTTTCGTATTAATCTTGGGGGATACTACAGCACGAATATAAAACTTTGTCTCGTAAAGTTTTTAGACTGGTTTGTGGAGGAGATATTACTCTAACTTCCCTTGTTCAGAACTGACTTTGCTGATGTTGTGATAAGCCAGACGTCTCTACGCATTCAATATAACCTACATCTCCAACAACTGCTGATTCATTACTTTGCTTTAAAAACTCACACATCAGAGTAGATATTCAGACCGGCATACAAGCAATAACTCTGAAAAGAAGACGAGTGGAATGCATTGAAGAAAGAACATGAAATCACCTGTATGACACTGCAGAACATTAAAAATTCACCAACCAGTCTCAAAAATTAAACCTGCATCGTCTGAAACGTGGACGAATGTAATCATTTCTGCACTGATCAGCATTTAGTCTCTGCAATAGAAAATATTGACGGTAATTCTAAAGTAAATGAAAACGTACTGGGCTTAAGATTTTTTTTTTCTTTTTACTTATGGTTTTACGCCTTGTCGAAGTCGAGGTCATTAGAGGCGGGATGTGACTGGAGACAAGGAACGGGAAGGTATTCAGCCTTCGCCTTTTTTGAAGGAGGCAACGATTTTTGACGTCGTGTTTGGACGATAAACCTATCTTCAGGTAGAAGATAGAACTTCAGTGTCGTAGTATAAGTTGTGAAATTTACAACTACCTATAGCAGACTGGCTGTGCAAGTGAGTTATGCGATCCACCAGTGGCTTAGTCAACTTGTCAATATTTGCAAATTGTATGTATGGAGCAATGCAATTTATGATGACGCCGCATGGGGAATCTGAAAACAATTATTGTGAACTAGTGGCATGGTTTCGGTATTCACTTTGTGTGTGTGACAAATCACTACTATTTTAGGAAATTCGCGGAATACGCAAAAAAAAAAACAACTAATTTCGGTTTTTTCCATAGTTTCCTCAAATAACTCCATTGAGACATTTGACTCGTGTGCAACCAACTTTATTCACAAACGCGTTTCGGTCTCCTCAAATGGTTCCAGGCGAAAAACTTAGCAATTTTGATAAAAAATGGCCACGTTTTTTCACTTTACCCAGAGACTGCCATTACAGTAGAAACTTTTTTTCCGTATTTCAATGCACAAACAATTATTGTGAAGTTGTGGCACGCATTCGCTGTACCCGCGCAAATATCTGTATTTCAAGAATTTTACAGTCACCCCTCAACAAGAATGGGAAGTGGTAACTTAGGAGGGTCTATGAGTATACATCACTGACACAGGTATTCGAGCAGATAAACCTGTAGAACTCCCACCACATACATCGCGTTACCATCCCTGGCTACAGGAACAAACACCACTAAACGCGTTTTATTTTTATTTTTGTCATTGTCGGAGTGTCCACAGTGACTCTTGGCGATAAACGGCTATTTGTATGTCTAAACTACAACAGATACTAATTAACATGCGGACCGGGAATCGAACCCTCCATCTCCCACATGGTAGTCCCGAACGTTAACAAACCCACCCACCAGGAAGAAAAAAAAAGTACCTCTGAAAGGAGGACGAATATATAGACCTGCAGTGAAATCACCTACCTGCCTATAAAGTTATATTGAATTGGATAAAAGCACATGTGATTCTTTTTTATGGTTCTACGCCTTTAGAGGCGGGGAAAGGACAGTGGACGAGGAACGGGAGGGAATTATGCCATGGAAAATGATGAAATTATCCCCGGCAGTCGCCTCGCGTTATTTGGGGAAACCATGGAAAACCCAAATCTGAATGCCTGGACGGCCTTTAGAGGCGGGGAAAGGACAGTGGACGAGGAACGGGAGGGAATTATGCCATGGAAAATGATGAAATTATCCCCGGCAGTCGCCTCGCGTTATTTGGGGAAACCATGGAAAACCCAAATCTGAATGCCTGGACGGGGATTCGAAAGCGCACCCTCCCAAATGCTAGGTCAGATCTTTACCGATCACGATGCGTGATAGGACTGGTGCAGGGAACGGGGTGGAATTCAGACATGGTCTTTTGAAGGAACCAACCCGATATTCAACTGAAGTACGGAGTAATGGCTAGTCTGGTCATTATGACCAGGGTTTTTATTGCATGCGCATTCCGCACCTATCCTAGCCTACGTGAACTTAGCCGGGTGTAGAGAACCTACAGTTCAAACTGGAAACCAAACAACGGAAGTGTTCTGGTGTAACTACATTACAACGCAAGTTGTGCCAGATGTGAATGTCAGGTTAAGGGCTTTTGAAAATCGCAGCTGAGACCGGGATTAGGTGAAATTAGTAAGATTAACAGACGGTATTTCGTTCCTGGAACATACATGCTGTGCTGTAAAATACGGACATGAAATTGATCGAAATAGAAAAGTTGACATCACAAGCACAATAGAGACGCTAATTTCTGGCGATCCTCAACAAATTGGAGTGTTGAACAATGCAGGTCCTCGCGATCTTGGGGATGGTTATTTTGATGTATGTATACCGCTGAGTATGCTTTTAGGCTTTTGTGAAGACTATAAAAGAATACTTTCAAATGTAAAACAAGAACTAGTACTGATTCGTGCTAGGGATGACAACGCAACTGGAGAAACCTAGGACTGTAGTTCTGTGTTTTCAAACAAACAGGAAACGTAACACAGAAAAAAGTGCAGCCGAGTTTGATCACTGCCAACTCCGTAATGCCAAAGTGTTCCTGAATGAAGTAGCGTTCCTGTACGAGAACATGAATTTAGACTTTAAGAAAAACAGAACAACCGTGCTCTATGACAAGTACGCAAGATTCAAGCAGTCTTACTATGAACATGACCGTCCCTCACCACTACTAAAACGTGAAGAATTTAATGCAACTGCACCTCTAGTTGTAATTGACTGTTCACAGCAAAATGAAGCAGTTAAGACTGGACCTGTAGATATACGTATGGACTTTGATAGTGGCGAAAATTTCCCTGCCTACACGTCTGCATATTGTCTCATCCTGCACGATCGTGTTGTAGAATACGTACCTCTAACTGGTGTGGTTCGGAAGCTGACATAAAATAGAATAGCACCCTGAAGTTCAAGCTCATTACCATGCCGACCATCTTCTTCGACGCACAGGGCTTCAAAACGAAGGACGGTACATTCATTTTCAAAGAAGTTGGTGTGTGTGTAATACGATCTGACAATATTATCGCTACACATTGCATAAGTGTATTGTCACCAAAACCTGGCTGACACAAAATTATCATGGAATACCTTGGAATACTGATGGAGTACCTTTCAGTAAATTATGTACTATTCTACATGCAATCACCAATGAAGACGATTCAATTATTTATGTGAAAGGACGGGAGAAGGCACAATGGTTCAAAAAGATTATCATGGAGAAGGTCTGCTACAATATAAAAGATTTAGGATGCCCGCCTCTACATGAACTCAAGAAAAATAATTTGATAAAACTTTGTAAAGGACATTTATTTTGTAACGCTATATGCGCTGTTGAAAATGTATTTTTAACTGCCCAATGGTGGGTGAAATAAAAGATTTAAATAAAATATATACTATCTTATTATTTAATTAGGATAGGTGAAATGACAAAAGAAAAATCTGGTAAAATGATTTTATTCTTTACTGTTTACAATTCTGCATACATCATTAAGTACAATCAAATTTTTGTATGCAACTATTTCATTCCTTAATTGCACAAAGTCAATTGTAGAACTGTAAGACACATGAATAGGATGAACGTTGTTGATGTGCATATCCATTAACTTCGACACTGAGGCAGTACATGTGTAGTAGTCACTCAACACTTTGTCAGCCAATTCACTCACAAACACCTTGTAGTATGCTGATGCGTTGAAGCTCCACTTTTTCCTGTTGGACAAGGATGCGGTCACTGCTGGCTGCGCGTCGACGAAGTTCCTCCAAGTAGACTGGCCGAAGAAGACACCGTTGGCAGGATCGTCATTGAGGTGGAAACAAACAGTCTTCACCCCGGCAATCGTTCGGCAGGAGACGGTGTGCTCACCAAGCGAGATGCTGTCGGTGCCGGCGTTGAATAACTCGGACACTACGCCCAATACCTGGATCAGGACGTTCCATTCGTCGTATGTTAAAACAATTTTATTGTGCCCCACTTTTTCCAGAACAACAACAGGTTCAAACTCGTGTTTGGACGATAACCCTATCGTCAAACGTTTCGTATCACCAGCGTTGAGTTGGTAGACAGAAGAGAACAACATCACTAGACGGGACATGGCTGCAAACTGACGCCGGGTGGGGCTGCAGCTGCGAGGGAAGCGATAATTAATGGCTTCCGGCTGTGCGCATTCAATTACGAACCCGCATCATGCAGCTGCGAGGGGAGCGATAATTCGAGTGTGGTGCAGCTGTGCTCATTCAATTACGAACCCGCATCATGCAGCTGCGAGGGGAGCGATAATTGATGGCTTCCGGGTGTGGCGCATTCAATTACGAACCCGCATCATGCAGCTGCGAGGGGAGCGATAATTGATGGCTTCCGGGTGTGGCGCATTCAATTACGAACCCGCATCATGCAGCTGCGAGGGGAGCGATAATTCGAGTGTGGTGCAGCTGTGCTCATTCAATTACGAACCCGCATTCAATTAAACTCCCCTAGTTCCTCGGCTCCCCTCCGCTCCAAACTGTCTGCAAAGACAGGTCCATAAGCAATACATGGGGAAAAAACTGTCCGCTGACCGCTGTACATAAGGAAATAATAAGATCAATCTGAGGTTACAGATGTGAGACCCCCTCCCCGCAATTCAATTAGCATTAATTAAAATCAATTAAGGCTCCCCGCCATGGGGGAAAAAGTGGGCTCACTCCATCCTCCATAAGAATACATGGGGAAAAAACTGTCCGCTGACCGCTGTACATAAGGAAATAATAAGATCAATCTGAGGTTACAGATGTGAGACCCCCTCCCCGCAATTCAATTAAAATCAATTAAGGCTCCCCGCAATTCAATTAAAATCAATTAAAATCAATTAAAATCAATTAAAATCAATTAGACTCAATTAAAATCAATTAAAATCAATTAAAATCAATTAAAATCAATTAACCACGGGGGTGTTTTGGTCCGGGGTTCTGGCTCACTCGCCCCTTACCCCACTACTCATAGAATCGTGCCCATCTTTTGTCGATTGTTTCAGTGATTTCCTTAATTTGTTGTAAACTTATTTGTTAGATCTCTTCTGATGGACGCCAATCTTGAATTTGGAATCTAGAATTCCTCTAACAATTTTTCGCTCTTTTTTCTCCAATTCTCCAAAGATTCCTTAATTGGCATTCAGAAATAAGGTTTCGGTTGTATATAAAATTGCTAGTTTTAGAACTGTTTGATAGTGACGTATCTTAGTATTTTGTACAAGACTGTGTTGTAGATCTCTAGCGAAATTTGGTGCGTACAGAAGAATCAGTTTGCTTACATGTACTTCCACTGTATTACGATTGATTCCATAACTAAATGTATAAATGTCACATAGATGTCACTGAATGTGCTCTAAAACCTGAGAGCAACGTGTATGGCAAAAAATAAACAAAAATTCAGTTGCATTGGCGTATTATTACTCTTTAACCAAACATAGGAACATGCTTATTACTGTTATTGTGACACCACTATTTTAGATAGAAAAGATTGATCATATTCTTCAGAGCGTTGGCACTTGTTGTGTATAGCAGTGTTTACAGCCCACTTGGCTAAATGCTGAACTGTCGGAGACTTTCTGGGCGAATCTTTTTCCCGAGTTACTTGACACTTATTGGCATGGACGAGCTGTCCCCGTCCATAAACCGGAGTTGTCCAAGTCCTCCGGAGTTTCTTAACTCTCGCAGGCGTCTTAAGGCACACAAATCCTGCGGCTGTAATTGCCTTCCGAACGAGGCGCGTCCAACAAAGTTGCCACTACAGAGATGACGAGAAAAGTAAATTTCCTCCGAGCTGCTTCTTTTGTTCTTGGCACGACCGGTTCTAAAACTCTGTTATAAAATAGCTTGTTGCAGTATTATACAACTGCCTGTGTTAGTGTTTCACTTTAACGTACTTCACTTTACGGTTATCCCCTGGGACTAGGATTACTGAATTAAAATTTGTATTCTCTTGGAAAATAAGCAACTTTTTGACGCTTCGATGGAGTATCTTTCACCCTGTAAACAGAGTGTCTTCTCTGCAGTTTTCATTTCCTAATAAAACAGTTATTAAGACAATAATATTTAAATAACTGCAAATTAGTTCAAGTTTATCGTAAAGCCAAGTGGAAAATCTAGACGTAAGAATTGAATAAAGTGTTACTAATTGCAAATAGCTGTATTTAAATAAAATTATTTTTCTTATGTTTACATGAAAAGAACCAGTAACCATTATGACTGCATAACTGAAGAATAATAGTCAACTTTTGAAAAAACTACTTTTTCATATGGGCTGTTCCCTGCAGGGAATACGTGAAATAGGAGTTGGAGAGGGTGCAAAAAAGGGTTGCTAGATTTGTTTCTGGAAATTATCGCAGAATGAAATCAGTGACGGAAATGATAAAGGAGTTGGAATGGGATCCATTGCAAGACAGGAGGAGAATGAGGAGGGTCATGGGAGTGTACAGGGCATATACTGGCGATGAGGCATGGAAAGATATTGCAATAGTTATGAAAAGTAGTGCATGGAAGGGAAAAGATGACCATGACCTCAAGCTGTCACTCGATTTCAGGCACAAGGGTGTAGGAAGATTCTCTTTTTTAGGTAAGGGTGTCAGGGATTGGAATGAGTTACCAAGAGAAATGATGAATAATTTACCGAAAACTTTGAAAGAATTTAAAGATAAAATTTGTAGAGGGCAAATGTAGGTAGGTGCAGGATAGGGGGAAGATGGGTGTGTAGGGAAATTGCCACTGGAGCCTGTGCTCCATTGCAATTAAATTAATTTAAATTAAATTAGCGTCACTCACTCCTGATAACTATACTAGCCTCTATGTCTGTCAAAAATCTCGGGTGAAAGGAATGTTCTGGCAATTCATTTCTTCGAGTTTGCCTAGATGAATAGAATTGTTGTTACATAATGCTTGTAACCTAATTTTGTAATTTGTACGTATTGGGTAGAATTTTACACATGATAGAGATGAAACTTTTACTGATGTCGGAATTATGGAAGCAATGAAAGCAGGTCTCTTTCGGAGCGATAAACACGGAAATACTTCCATCCGTTCAATAACAACTTCAGTAACTCGGAGCTTATGAAAGCAGCTTAAATTATTTATAAAACTAAATTCATTGTGAACTATTCTGTAAAAAATTGTGTCGATTGTCATTTTGGTCATGCCTGTATTGCGACATAAGCAATATTGCTATTCAAAATTCAAATATTCTATTACCCGTGCACGAATACATTCACTGAATTGCGATCTAAATTTGGCCCACTAGAAATATTTACATATAGCTGATATAGTGCCTTCTTTAATAATAACAACTAATAATTAATATCTTAATTTAAACGCATTACATACTTTTATTTCAGCATTTCCGCAAATCATTTCATCGAGTATATTATAACAGTGACTAAAAATAACTATATCTAATATAAATATATTGTAAGTCCGTAAAAAATGACGTGCTAAATGCAAGATTTTAGCAATCCGTTTCTTCGCTAACTAAGTACAATTTTCCTCAAATAACGCTCATAATCTTGAAAATGATTTAATGAAGATATTTCTTAGTTTACTGTAACAACGATATAGCAGTAAAGGGAGTATCCTACAAAAACAATTCTTGTAAAAATATGCCAAGTCTCGTGTTCATGTAGTGACAAAAGTTATGAGATCTTCTTCTGAGCCAAGTCCACACTTTACAGTGTGGATTCACTTCACTTTGTGAAACAGAATGGTTTCTCTCGGTGTCATAGATCGTTTATTTAGGATAAAAAAAATCTGATGACTTGACCATTATGCACGTCATGTTTTAGTTACTCTATATAAATACCTTAATTGTGTTGCTTTATCAAACTTATAAATACTTAAAAGCCAAAATTTCACTCGCTCTTTTTCGAATTTGACAAGTATTTATTATTTCCTCAATTTCAGTAAAAATTATGACGTGCATAATGACCAAGTCATCAGATTCTTTTATCCTAATTAAACTATCTATGACACCGAGAGAAACCATTCTGTTTAACAAAGTGAAGTGAATACACACCGCAAAATGTAGACTTGGCTCAGAAGAAGTTCTCATAACTTTTCGTCACGACATGGAGACTTGGCCTATTTTTACAAGAATTGTTTTTGTGGTATCTCATTTCTTTTTGTAAGTTTATTGCTTATTCTGAATCGCCTCTCAAATGTAATTAATCCATTTGAAAATCACTTGATAAGAACATTTCAGAATTTAAGACATTAATATACGTTACCAACAATGCCCCACTCCCTCAAAACAGTGAGCGTGCGCCTTAGCCGAGCACTTGCCGTTGGTTTCAATACCACCATAAACAAAATTACTAGTAATTTCCAAACTAAGCACAGGAACAAATTAAAATTTAGTTAAACTTGCTGATATAGGCTAGGACGCAACGCCAGGGACCATAGAAGGAAATATGCTATATGGCGAAGTTGATTGTTATGAGGCCATGTTTCTGCTCACCCACTGCATTAGTTGTTCACGTGAAAATACATCCTGGACCAAGCTGTAAAATTATACAACCAAGGCAATGGCGCATGTGTATTTTCGATTGGTACCAAAAGAAAGCGAGTTAGCGTTTACGTGGAAATGAGACCTTATCCAAGCTGTAAAATTATGCATTTATGGCAATGGTGAATATGCAGTTTCGATTCGTACGAAAAGAAAGCTGTGTTTTGTTAGGTTACATTGGCAATCGTATTTCTCAGATAAACAATGTGTTACAATCACTGCAACGTTCAAAAACACACACACACACACATACACACACATCCCCGCACCTTCTTTTTTTCTGTTTTTAAATATTTTGGAAATTGATTCTCTTCATGAGACAGGTTCGACGGTTTGAGCATATAGCTTCATCCAGAACAAAGCAATTAACCCGGAACGTTTCATCTTTGGGTTGCCATTCAATAAATACAGGGGAAATCAACAATATCATTACCAACAATGCCCCACTCTCTGCAAACAATTAATTTGCGTCGTAGCCGAGCAATGAACGTTGCCACTGGTTTAACTACCACCTCAAATAAATAACAAGTAACTTCCAGACTAACCATAGGAACAAAGTAAAATTTAAGGCTTTGGTTAAACTTACTTGCCTCTATAGCGAATAGAAATCTCAGGTTTATAGCTTCATCCGGAGAAAAGTAATTAGGCCTCAAATATGTGTCAGAATTTTTCATCTTTGGCATCGTAATTAAATAAATACGGGGAAAAACTCCAGTATCAGAGTTTTCTTATGATTTAGGAATGAAACCATATTTGTGTACCAAATTACTTGTTTCTAGGATTGATGGAAGTACAGTGGAATTTTGATGTGCTGTGCCGAAATAAAATTTTGAATTTCAATAACTTCCAAAGTAAGAAAAGGAAAGAAGTAAAATTAAACACATTAGTTAAACGTAGTAAGCTAACACTACAGTGAAAATCTGAGGTTTATAAAGTAATTAGGGTAGAGAGCGATTTCATGTTAGGGGTAGGTACATGGAAATTTCCGAGTTTCGGCCTTTTGTCATAATATGTGGGTAAAATGTTATTTGTGTACCAAATTTCAGCTTTCTACGGCTACGGGAAGTGCCTTCGAATTTTGATGATCATCAGTCAGTGAGTGAGTGAGTGACAAAATCGCTGTAGTTTTCATCCTAATAATAACTGAAATAAGAACAGTAACGAAATAAAATTTATTACGTTTTCTAAGATTGCTGATATCTATACATAACAGAAATTTGAGACATGTAGCATAAATACGACCGAAGAAATTGAGGTTCAAAAATGGCCCGAATCGCTTCGAGAAAAGGGTAGGCAGTGCCGCCGTTGACTTAGAGTATAAGAAAAATCTTTATCGAAAGAATTTTAATTACGAAAAAAGCAACTAATAATTAATATGTACATTTTTACGAAATACACATTTTTCTTTTAGTATGTCGGTAACTCATTTATTCGTGTATGTGTAGCTAAATAGAACTGTTGTTAATTAACGCGCTTAACTTCGAACATCTGCGCTCGTTGTTGTTGGGCAGTGGAGGCGGGAAGCGTAACGTCAGAGTACGACAGAGATCGGCACATCGTGACCAAGAATAGCGTTTTATATAGATAGATTAAGGCATTAAAATCATTTTCAACGTTAAAACATAAATTTATAGAATTTACAGCCATATTATTCCTTATTTTAGTGTAGTTTTATTTACGTAACAACTGAATGAATTTCAGCGGTTTCTAAGCTACATAAGTAGGCAGAGAAGTTACACAAATAGGCATCTGTCTCGAAAGTTTGATTTAAGACCTAATGAAACGTCAACGAAAGGGTGAAATAAAGAATTTTTGGAGACGATTTACGTTACTCTTTGTTCCTGAAATATTTATTTTCCTTTCTTTCAGGAACAGATTAAGTGCACTGGAAGGGAATCTACCCACTCTTTTGTGCTGCCGTGGCATATGGTAAGCGCCCCTTTTAATTACATTATAATGCAGTGGCGTGTAATATTAATGAGGACGTCTCTACAAAGCAGCTTACAGACGACAAGGCTCACCGAGGAGACATCCAGCAAACTTCGCTTCACAACACTGCTGGCTAAAACAACCCAAATCTCTGGTTCACTGAGCTCCAACGGAAGCCGAAAACTTAATGTAACAAAGCTCCTCTTGAAAACTAAGAAATAAGAAAAGAGTGGTTGGTTTTTTAACAACTTATTACCTTTCCACAGAGCTTTATAACATTTTATGCAAAAGATAAATCTGATAAGAAAACGAGCGGTCTGAAAACATTAACGTATTTGCAAGGATTAATGGCGTTATAATGGAATAGCGGAAAGATGGAACTTAATGAGTTTCTTATAGGTTATATGTCACATTGCGTTTTGTTACTTTAAATGCTGCGTCCTGAAAAAAACTCCCATTCTACAATTTTGTTGAAAAACATTCTTTGATTTTTCGATTTTTCGTTTTAGACTGGCACATTATATCTTATATAAATATTGTTCTCGAGTGACTAGCCGAGTTATAGGAATGTTATAATTACACAATATTTCGCCAACGATTGAGAACAATATTTATATTCTCAACGCCGAGAAAGACTACGTAATTATGTACCTTATATGTTGTCTGGACGATAAATAAATTTATGGAATGCTTCGGGAAACAGTTTTAGACAATAGTCATTTTCAAATTTTGGGGAAATATTATATTTCGTAATTAGGTAATAGCCCCTCCCTCATTTCGCATGCCATCCAACCCAAATATTCTTAAAGTGGTACCAACTACACCAAAGATTCCATTTATCTGTACGTTGAGCCATTTATGATACGGGCCTAGAAATGTGTAAACCACAAAAGAAAATACTGTGAATCAGTGAACAAAAATGAAGGTCTTTATACTCAATCGTTTAATCTGTAGGTTTCCTATACCCGGTAGGATTACCGGGTTGAGTGAGGAGGCCACGATAGGGGCCGACTGCGCAGCCAATAAAAACCTCGTCACTCAGTAATTACGATTTGATTAGGTTTTTTTCTGTCCTGTCACTATTACAGAATTATCTTTTTTCGGTGAATGTAATGAGCGACATAATACTGTTGTGCAATGCCCTTCGAAATACAGTTATTGGCCCACGTTAAGATATTCAGTTAATGCGAAGAGCAAGGGTTCAGTTATGTTTTCATCCCACATTGATTGTCATCTATACGTGAGAAAATCCCACAAGCTATGCATTCAAATCTGTTATGAAAATACTGCAAAATGTAAACTATTTTCACATTTGTGAAGAAATAAAACTGATGTTTTTGCAGATATTGTATTGACTCTGCTATCACTCCTTACTTGCGATGACCATTCTCCAGTAATTATCTCCGCTTCCATCAACAGTATTAATTTTCCATTTAAGTTAGATAATTTTTGATCAACCAAGGATAGAAAGCTAACTTTGGAATACAAGACTAAACACGCTAAGACAGAAATAACGCAGAATCTTGCGAATCGTTAGGTTTGAATCACAAATGAAACTCAACACATTTCGAACTGCAACATGGTATTCTGGTTTTTCGCCGTCCCGTAAGTTTGGTGATTAAACTCAGTTATTAGTGTAGCAGTTTGTATAATCTTCTTCATTCTATTCTTAAGTTTGTGAAGAAACACAATGATGGCAACTTTGTAATTCCTATGAAAAACAAAAGTAATGTACTGAGTGTTACTGTACGACTACATTGGTTCAGTTGTCATGCACAAATATTCCAAAACAAATTCAATACACTATACAGTTGTGTTAAATAATTCTTGTGATATTTTCACAGTTAACGTAAAAAAAGTTAGTAAAAATGTTGCATAGAAATTGTAAGCTTTAAAAGTTATGGCTTGAATAGAATTATCTGTTAGGATAATGTAAAAAATAATCTGCCTCTATTGAAAATTACGGGAAGGTCACGTTGTAATGAAAAATAAAATTACATAGTAAAATAGGAATCTTCTGTTTGTTTATAGAGAGCGATCGTCAACAAATATTTGCAGTTAATTATATCATCGCCAAGTGTCGTGTGGACCAAGTATTTCTCAGACACTCAGCAACAGTAAAATCAGTGCCACCACATTTCTTCGCATAGTGTACTGGGTTTTCATACCGTTTCATATTATCTGTAAATCAATATTCTATTAATTTCAGAAGTAGTACATAAAAAACTAATTGAAAACCTCAGTGAATGGGACTGCGGTCAATGATTTGTAAATTCTTTACTCTTTTATGTTTTCATTAATGTGACGTTATGAATTTATGATAGTAAATGGTGCAATCAAAACTAAAACATAAAACCCAGTCCTTTTCTGACAGAAAATTCTAAAAAATTATAGATCATACAACGGTCCTTTCTGTGATAACCATATTTAAAAACAGCAGCAAACTTGAACACTACAGTTAAAATTTGGGTGGAAAAAAGAATTTATAATAACTTATTTTAATACCAGATTCTGAACGGCCAATAATTCGTCAAATGCTTCAATATCGCGGTAAAAGGGACACAAATTCATTAAAAATAGTGTTTGAATTTACGGGTTGTTTAACATGATTGATTTTACTCATCAAATATGAAATACGATTGGAATAAAAAAAATTTTAGTTCCCTTGTAAAATGTATTGTTTCCAAGAAATACAAGTTAATCCACCATTCTGTTGATCAATAGCTAATCCCGAAAATTAAATTCTTAGATTTAATAATTCTGCCATATGTAGTACTTTAGCCCTTATCGAGATATCGTATAATACCGCTACAAAGAATAATACATATATACTGCATTTCGTCTCTGGAATTTTAATACGAATATGGTTTTATGATTCAGTTGTTCTTCTTACATACTACTTGCATTCTTCCTCCAATCTCCGAACTGTGAGACCAGTCTTGGACTAATTAGTCATTGATCGGTAAAGTTACAATACTACTCCACAAGTTTCGCTAAGAGGCGCAGGAATTTCCATATTTTAGTATTAGAACAACATAGTGTAAGGGTTAGAGCTTTTTTCAGTTAATTTTTTATTTTACATAACGCACACGTGACGACTTATCTTTTTCTTGTTCCCCTGTTTACACACGATTAAATCATCCAGGTGACCTAAACGTCTTACTCCTCGAGTCTGATGTACTGTAAAATTAATACAACATAATTTCCATTCACTTACAGTTACGCTTACACATTTCATCAAATAAAGGAGGTGAATCATTTGCTGTAGCGACGAGTGACTTCTTATTAGTGGTATCTTGTTCTCCTTGATATGTGAAGTAGTTCTGACAGAATGAGCCGGCTTTGAAAAAAAAAATTGATTTCGACTGCTAACATTTTAATTAATCAACATTAATGGACCATATTTCGATGTGTCTTCGACGATTAGAAGTTGTTTAAGATGTTCAATGTAAATTTAAAATTTTTCAAACATTTGTAATTAGATTTAAAAGTATCTTCATTTATTTCCAAGTACCGTTAAGCATATTTTATTGTTTTTAGTAAACATTCATTTTTCTGGATATTGTTATTCTGGAAACGAGTAGCGGCGCGCTTTGGAAGCGTCTAGAATCTTCTCTATTTGTACAAATAATACCAGCGCCCAAGGGACCTGATCGGAATAAAGCCAAGAGACATTTAGGCTATGTTTTGTCATTTAATGGGTCTTGAAATGGTCTCATATTCTATTTTGAAAGTATTTCTTCAATAAATGTAAAGTTCATCTCAGTCCTTTTGATTTAACCCACAACTTTCTAGTTTATCAAACGTCAGTCTGCGGTATTACGGGATACATTATAATAAGTAATTTACTTTTTTTCAAATTCATCATATATGATCACGTTCAGAATATGCGGAGACTTAAAACCAAATAGGAAAATACATAAGAATGCAATCCTAGTACCTACGCAGCCAAAATCGCACCAGTGTTCTATTGTAAAGAGTTAGGGACTTCTATAGACGGAAGATATTTTCATGTACCCTTTGGTCTGATGAATTTGCTTGCGAGCTTCTCACCAGGCGAGGAGCAGATTAATTTTTGACGCGGCACTTTTAATTTCGTATTACATAGTATTAACATGACGTAGGCTAAATGTCGATCACGTAGCAGGTTTGTAATACGAAATGTCTATTTGAGCGACTTATAATGTTAATTTAAATTTAAACTAGTCAGTGGACACGAACCACTCATGTAAAACGATATGCCTGCCGGACATTAAAAACTCGTCTTTCACTGTGATTTTAATGCGATCGTCAAAAGCTAAACACGGTTGGGACTGATTTTTTATTTTTGTATTACAGATCAAAAGCAGTCTGATAATATTTTTGTCCCACTGCCGATTAATGTATGAAAATTTTTCACCTTCTACGTATCACATCTTCTTCTTTTGAAAACACGCAGAAGTGACTCACGAGAATACACTAACGATACCAAGTAGAGATTATTTTTTAAATTTGAAATCAGTGCTAGTAAATGAACTGTAAGTTGCTAATAACGTACTTTATTACTTTTATTATGATATCCCCTTTCTACGGGTTAAAACACTTATTCAATTTAGAGCCGACAAAATACCTGAGCTCCGGAGGTTGCCTTGTAATTAATGTCACTTTAAGCACCTCTGAAGTAAGCTGTAAACAACAAAATATAATATACAACCCACTTCACTGTTAAGATGCTATCAACCTCTTGCACTAGGCAGTAAAACTAATCACCTGACTATACAAGTGTTGACTTCTGCATCCTCTCGATAACCTTAAAAGTACATTAAGGTAAGGAAAAAATTTATTTACAAATTCAGTGGTTAGCTGCATTATTAGTTTGAAATCTGTAATTTAAATTAGTTTGATTCTACTACACGAATTTATCCACATTTTTTTAGTTGTTTAGGTCTTTCGGACAACAGTTCTTTTATAACGGAAATCTGCGTGCCACAGTTAATTTGTTAAAAATAAAATAGAAATGAATTAAAGACTGACGAAACGGGTCGCAGCGTGTACTGAATGAAACAATTTAATCGATGCAATATGCCACTGAATCATTTCTGGAGCAAAGTTACGCCATTCATAATTTTTGCATTCATTCATTACTACTACTAACTGGTTTACGCAGTGACTATAATGGGCCCTCATAGTGAAGTATCCGATTGGGCATTGAAATGTTTCCGGTTGGAATATCGGTTACGGCATTGTTTTTAGGATTCCATTAACCGGTCCTTCACGTTTAACAGAACCTGTTTTATGTATTTGGAGTATGTGAAACGCGTCCATAGTTAAAATTCATTCTTTATATATATATATATATATATATAGAAATTCCAGGTGATGTACGGTCACAATGGATGCCGATCGCCAATTCAGCTGAAATTCTGTCACTATGTCGTGATGTCCTCACGGATTATTCATTGATAATACTACAATTTTTCTGTTAAAGTGATTTCGACGTATCTATTTTTGTGAAACAACTTTATAAATATGGTTTAAGCCATTATAGTTTAAGTATCTGATTTGGAACTTATTTTGACACTTGACAGAATTTCCTGTTTATTAACTAGTCCCTAAAATAAAACAGAAGATCGTAGTAGTTTACAGTGACAAGAAAGGAAATTATATGTTAAATCTTCTTATATGTCGGCGTGGTTTGAGCAAAATGTTACATGAAATCGAGATAATTTAGGATTGTAACAGTTAAGGAAATTCATGGTACAATCTATTAAAAATATAAATATATTATCTCATATTTGTTCTTTACATTTTATATGTGTGTGAAACAGTTACGAATAGAATGAAATGTAAGATATCGTGATGACATTGGAAAAAAAAATTGTTTCTTTAAACCAGAAAATTGAAATTACTTCCATTTTTCACATTTTATTGTGAAATTATGGTGACATTCACAAAGATCACATAAATTGGAAAGTAGTAAATTATATAACCAACCCTTATTTCTATGCCTAACTCCAAACAGAAAAGAATCCGAATCTTTGAATTAACACACAAAATTAAATTAATATCACGCTGAAGAAATCTCTTAAAAGCACGGAGCTTCGAAAAGTAAACACATTTTTACTATGTAGTATCGGACAGATAGTACATACCTGCATGATTAGAATTTTCCTTGGCACTCACCTGAAAAGAGAAACAGAAAAATACTTAGTTCAGTGTATTTAGTACTTTTTGTAGTATGTTCTCGAAATGTTAAGATGAATAACAATTTCAGAAAAGAAAAATCGATGAACTTATAGTAATTTGAAAAATGCTACTAGATCAGCATGTCATACTCATTGCCCAGTATGCATAATACGTGGGTGATGACCTCGAAATGCATGAAAGTCTAATAATTACCTATAAGTCTAATACTTACATGTTTGCTATGTTAAACAAAAAACATTTTTACCAATCCTGAAATAGTGATGAAAGGAGTATACTCATAACACTAGTGAGCTAACAAAGCAACAGAATAAGGACAGACAGGAGCCAACTTATCTAAAAGTCTTTGTTTAAATAAAACATTACGTTTCACGCAAATTTAAGCATCGTGAATTTATACTAAAATATTGTGAATATTGGATATACTGAGAAAAGTCTCTCCCATTCGGAGTTACTGTTCCAGGAAGGTAAGTGCACACATGGAATATTATTTAATGACCGTAGTATCTACTTTCTAAAAATCGCTTTAAAGGGGCTCTAAACCAGTGATATCTAAGATACGGCCGCCAGGCCCTATCAATACGGCCCGCGATTGCAATGTGACACAGAAAAAAGAATCATGTTTTTTAGAGCTTTCAGACTTCACTCGATTCCTCATTTTTTTATTTGAATCTGGCCCGCCTACACATTCTAAATTTAATACACGGCCCTCTGCAAAATTGAGTTTGACACCTATGCTCTAACCATTTATTCGAGAGAATAGTTTGTTCATAGCACATTTCCCCAGGAGACAAGCGACTGGAACTGATATGACAATGTTGCCCCTCATTTCTCCAGTTTTTTCCTACTTGGCACACTTTAAAACCATAGAAATAATTTTCACACTAAACTTTGCGAAACAGTAATAAAGAAAAGAAAATTTAATTGTCTGATCGTTTAAAAACTTTTGTGGCAACTGAAATTAACACTTCTAGAATTTTTTATTTTTTTCCTTATGACTTTTCGCCTCGTCGACGTCGAGGTTATTAGAGGCGGGATGGGAGTTGAGACAAGAGGGAAGGAATTCGGCCATGGCCTTTTTGAAGGAAGCATCCCGGCATTCGTCTGGAGTGGTTTGGGGAAACCATGGAAAACCCAAATCTCGTTGCCCGGAAGGGGATTCGAACCAGCTTCCTCCCGAATGCGAGGCCAGAACGTTTACCGTTCACCCACCACACTCGGTCACAACATATGTTGTGTCGGATGGCCACTGCAAAATGTAGATATTCAGTTCTGTTCTCCGCGGTTCAGGAAAAGTATTGACAGTGAAGATGAAGAACATGGGAAGGTAATAATTACTGATATAATGAGGAAATATGAATTAGCCAGGAATAAAAAATTACCGATTTCACGAAAGGTGAAACTGTTTTGAATACGACGGCAGATTCAACCCTCAAAAATTAAGAAACGATTAAGTTTAATATTTGATGTCATTACATGTTTACAAGAATTTATCACTGCTCACGAGTAAATGGCTGAAAAGAAGAGTGATTTTTTTTTTTTTTTTTTTTGTGACGGCGTAGTTAATAAATTTAATAAAAAAGACTTACACGAGCTCTTGAATGTAAAACGCGATTATCCGTAAACATATCGTCAAATGCAACGCAAAATACTGAAAGGAGTTGCTGGTTGATGTTGGAAGAGACCTCTGTTTTCATACCTCTGAAACTATTAAAAAATTAATCATTTCCGAGTATTCAGCTACCAGTTTCCACGGCACAGGTAACAGTTTTAAATACATCAGCGACGAGAACATTTAATACGGGATTTGAGTGGGGGAATTAATCGTGTTTAAAAATAACAAGAACTGACAATATTTTTCTTCTTTTCACTAAATCAGTTCAGTAAAATTAATAACTGTATTTAAACGTGATTTTAAAATTTAAATTGGATTCATATTTACTAACTATTTAGCAATTAATTTTTTGATTATTGTAAAATATTGTCACTTTTGGAGAATCAGGTTAAATAAAGGAATTATTTGTGACTGTAGGAAACGAGTAATATTATAACTCAGATTAAACCTGAATCAAAATTCTTAGCAATGTTGTTACTTTTTTTTACTTATGGCTTTACGCCTCGTCGATATCGAGGTCATTAGAGGGGGGATGGAACTGGGTACATGGAACGGGAAGCAACTCGGCCATGGCCTTTGGAAGAAAGCATCTCGGAATTCACGTGGAGTGATTTGGGGAAACCATGGAAAACCAAAATCTGGATTGCCGGACGGGGATTCGAACCTGCGTCCTTCCGAATGTGAGGCCTGCTGAATGTTAATCGCTCATCCACCACCCTCGATCCAGTAACTGAAGGATAATCAATCCAACGTGAGATCGTCGTATATTATATCATTGAGGTCATTAGAGGGGGGAAAGGACTGGAGACAAGGAACGGGAAGGAATTTGGCCATGGCCCTTTGAATGAAGCATCCCGGCATTCGCCTGGAGTGATCTGGGAGAACCATGGAAAACCCAAAACAGGATGCCCGGACGGGGATTCGAACCGCCATCCTCCCGAATGAGAGGCCAGAACGTCAACCCACCACGCTCAGTGCTGGATTTGCAAGCCTCTTTTAATGGTATCTTACTCAACCTTAAGTTTGCCCTCCCATCCTATTATTACACAACAAGACAGAAAGCTATGTGCGTAAGACTGGTGATTTTTGACATCCAACATCAAAAATAATCCTGGGGTTCATCTTCATTTAACTAGTGGTTTACACTGTGAGTTGAGTGCCAAACAAAGAGTGAGAACCTAAGAAAATAAATGAAAAGAGTTAATGAAAAGTAGGAAAACAGATTATCGAGAAACGGCTGACACAAGAAAGAGACTGTCATACAACGTAAGTAGTGAAAGATTAAATCACTTTTGTATTCCAATACCTCACTTTATTGAGTACATACCCTCTATCTCTTTTGTCTGCGCATAATGTGGTTTCCATCAATGACGTCGCTACGTATCTTAATCAGACCAACGTTGAAGATACAGAAAAGCTACGAACCAACAGGATTGGAATATACATTCCCTACAGTTGAGCGATCGGCTGTAAAACAAGCAGGTCCCTCTCTGTGTCTGTGTGTGTTGGATCACGCAGTCTGTGCTATTGACAAGACCGTCGCGTCCCTAACCAACTGTTTGCAGTAGGTACTGTGTGTACCAGAGGGCAGAGGTCACTTGCATCTCAACGCGTCATATCGCTTCCATTCGAACACTGCGATAAAGGTACATCGTACAGGGTAGTTTATTTGAACTATTTCTGTTAATTATTTAAATGAATGATTATTTTGGTGGTTTACAGTCAGAAGTTTAGACACTTACCAACGACAGTGTTATACCACAGTGTAAGACCAGTTATACTAATGAAAACAGTTCCTCTCAAAGACAGTTTTAGAAGCAAACTAATTTAATTTTATATCATTCGTTGTGCCGCCGATCGCCAGATGATGAAACCAAAGCCGTCCTAAGCAGCAATTATAAGTACAATTAATAAAGTTCATTAATAAGAAGAATTACGTCCATGACAAGTTTATTAATAAAGCACGTTAAGACTTGTGTACGGGTTGGCCACCATCAAATTTCAAAGTAAAAGGCTAATCGAAACTTCGTATCCGAAAGATTACAGAGTTCTTGAGCAAAAGGAAAATTATAATTCTTATCTCCTTTCGGCTAAACCATCTACTATCACAACTTGACGTTCAATGTTCATTGAAATACTATTCGAACTTCACTTTTAAAATCACAGTTCCTATTGACGATATGAAGTTCTTTTTACACACAGTTAAACTTACGAAACTACATCGTATAGTATAGGTCAATTCCTTCACTGCGTGATTCGCGATCCGCTCTCTGCGACAATTCTCATACGACTGACAGAAAAAATGTATCTCTCCGCTCCAGAGACACTACTTCGTAGCCGGCGGAAGGTATCTGTAATGTTACAATAGAACTGTGAACATGTATACGGGTATCTAGACAGGATATCTAGCTTGGTAAGTGAACATGGAATGAAGATAACTATCAATAAAAGTAAGTTGAAAGATAAAAAGATAAAGCTTTTTAAGGATTACCGGGCAATGGAGTAATTGCCTGTTGAAGACCATAAATGAAAATACTTTGGCGTTACATTTGATAGTAAACTCAGTGGGTTGGTAATAGGAGAAGTTTTGAAAATTCTCCATTCATTGGAGAGGGTGATTGGGGAGGGAGGGGGGGGAATGTACCAGAGAAGTGAAGGAACTGCGTTACAAATCTCTGGTAATACCGTTGTTTGAATACGGCGCGCCGAATCTAACTAATCTAACTCACATTTTGGGTATCAAATACAACAGTTGGAGGGGAGGGAGGGGCAAAGGGAGTGTCCAGTAATGACGTGAGATGTTTCTCCAGAATTCCAGACCCCTCCTTCCCTCTCTGGTGAGACTTTGAGAGATCTGGTCGCCCCCCCCCCCACCTCTAAAATGATATGACACTTTGACGGAGACCCCACCCCTCCCCTACTAATCGATCTCGTAACTTTTTGAGACCTTTTTTTAGGTCACTTTTTTTTAGCTCTACAGTCCAACAAGAATTTCAAAAGCTCACGTGAGATTTCCGTTGACCCCCCCCCTCCCTCTCCTTTTGGGGAGATTTCCTTAGATTTCGTCGGGCCCACCCCCCCCCCCCTCCCCTATTTCACCTCACGTCACTAATGGTTGCCCCCAAAGGAGAGCAGCTTAAGCAGTTGTGTAAATTATATCAGAACACAATGTATCTAATATGATGAAAGGAACTGGGTTTGGAGCTATAATGGGTGATGAGAGTGCTGGGAATTTATAAAGTGTATATTGATAACGATGATTGGATGGGTATTGATAGATAAACTAAGCGTATTACATGAAGGGAAAGAGCATAAGCTGATACGTGTTTTCAGGTAGATTGGAGCCGGATTTCTTTTCTTTGTACGTAAGAGAGTTAGGGAGCGAAGTAAATTAAAAAGGGAAATGACGTAAATCTTAACAGAAACACTAAAATAATATATAATTAGAAATGAAAAGACTAAAGGTAGATGGATGATGATATTACACTAAGAAAATTTGAAAATTAATAAAAAATGTTTGTAGGGAAATCGCTAGCTTGGTATATGTTCCATCGCAAACGCTACTAGATTGTAGGCTGATAGTTTTATCAATCTTTCATTAGTGCTGATTTGTAGCACCGGTTCAACTAAATTATCTTATCATCCCAGGATTATCAAATATTTCAGCTGATTTAGCTTCACAGAAACTATCGTTTGATAGCCTTCCACTGCATATTTGGGAGGAGGGAATATCTGCAAGAAATTTGAACAAAAGGTTCTGCATTTTTCCTTCAGTCACAAGCATTTACTTTAACTTCTTCACTAAAAATAAGTCTGTCCCTTTGGAAAAGGTTGTCATAAAATTTTTTTTTAAAATATTGTGACTACCTGGCTATGTTTAGGTAAATTTTAGATTAAATTTTGGCTTTTTTGTTTTGTTTTTGAGATCAGGAAGGTGGTAAAAGCTTCACAGGACAACTACTAAATCTCACACAGCTTATAGATTATGGATTCGAAGCTCGTAAGGAGACATAAGTGGTATTTGTTGATTGGTCAGGAGCATATGACACCTTCAACCATCATCTACTACTAGTCAAGTCCTACAACCTGACCAGGAATTTCGGGCTTAATATGTTCATCGCTACTTTTCTGTAGAGTCGCAAATTCTTCGTTGACTTCCAAAAGACAGCGAAGCCGTTGGAGGTTACAGAAAAATGGCCTAGGAGTTGTCCTAGCTACACTCATCAATGATCAACCTATAGCCCCCAAAGGCTGGTGTTTCCTGTGTGCTGATGATATTGCTGTGGCCACACAGAGCAAAGACTTTGAATCACTGGAGAGTACCTTCACTAACGCTCTTGAAGGCTTGTCAAAATATTATAGAACAAATCAGCTTAAACCATATCCATGGAAGGCAAAAATATGAGTTTTTCAATTAAGGAACAGAGAAGCCACTCGTGAGTTGAACAGGTACACTGCAACACTCTAAAACATCTAGGAATGATCCTTGATAGAGCTTTTACATGTAACATTGCATGAATTTCAGGATGAAAGTTTCCAACAGGAAGAATCTCCTTAAAATAATGGCTGGATCACAATGGGGTAGCTAACTTGAAACTATCCGAACCTCTGATTGAACACTATGTTGTTCGGCTGCAGGGTGTTCCTATCTCATATGGTACAACTGAACTCATGCCATACATGTGGCCTCAGCTCTCAACGACACCTGCAGAATCATAACGATGTTTAAAATCCACTCCAGTCGAATAGCTCCAACGCCTTGCAGGAATAGCACCACCTTCAGTTTGAAGTGTAATAGCAGCGAACAAGGAAAGGAAGAAAGTGGATCATGAAAGAACCCAATCATTACATGGGCATTTACTGCACAGGCGAAGATTGGAGTCAAAGGAAACGATTCCCAAGAACATCAAAGGAACGAACTGCTTACAGTTGTGGGAAGCTAAGGCTCCCCTCCGCACTAGATGGGGAAGATAGTCTGACACATTTCCTCCTGACTACGACAAAGGATGGCTGATATGGAAGTCTTTGAATAGGCTGAGATCAGGAGTGGGCAGATCCAAACTTAACTTACCAAGATGGGACTATGCTGAGATCTAAGAAATCAAGTGCGACTGAGGAGAGGATCGGATTGTTCAACACATGCTCCAGTGTCGACTGTATTCAACCTCCTGCTCGAAAGTTCACTCATATGAGGCCATGGAAAATGCACTGGAAGAGCCCAGGTTTTGGTTTCGTATAATCTGATGCTTGTTATTGTATAACTCTTTATATTTCTGATACCGCTTACACGATTCATATGAAATTTGACCTTTGGGACTTACGAAACGACGAAGGTAGAAGTGATCGGACACACAAACGTTACCGGTTTACTGGTATTTCTTGCCCACATTACTATATAATGTGCAGTCACACAGTAATTACTAATAAATTTGATAGTTTTCGAGCATTTAACTTAACTAATGTTTCACTCATCTTAACGTTGTTACTACATTTTTATGTTTTAGTCTCGCATTCCAACAGATTAATCGAGTACACAGAATTCAGTCGTCACGTGAGTGGTACAAACCTCAACGCAAATATATTTGTGGTATTACTTTGAGGGATGAAGTGTATAATTAATTTCGTAGTACAGCAGAACTCCAATTATCCGAATCAGTTGGGACGGGACCCCATTCGGATAATCAAAAATTTGGATAATTGGATTTTTTTCCGAAAAAAGTGTCTATTTTAATTAATTACTGTATATATGTTGAAAATGGGAGAAGAAACTATATTTAAAGGAAAATAGCTTTTAATTTATGAAATGAAAAGGCAATACTTTTACATGTTAAGCATAGTTACAAGTGCTGTACATTAGTACAATGTACACACCGTACTGTAAATAAAAGCCATTGCTTGCTGAACATCTGGGTCAAAGTAGCTGTTTGACTGTATTCATCTATTTTCTGGCAGCAAAGTCGGATATTCGCTTGAAAGCGGAAGTTTCATGTTGTGTGTAAGCAAAATCATTATTTTTTGAATCGCAGTACGTTTCCGTTTTAATTAAAAGCGATTCGATAATCAGCGATTCGGATAATCGAAATTCGGATAATTGCAATTCTACTGTACTATCCTCAAATTCTCCAACAGAGGTATCTGTAAATTCATCCCACACACCTATGAATCACACGAATATTTATAACCACCTGTCTCCCACTTCTTCGTTTCCGTGGCTGTGAAATCAGACACCGACCACAAGTTCTTTTTGTACAAAGGTTGTCCGGAACAAACTGTAACTTCATTCCTCCGAATAATTCGATTCCACTAGTCCACTTAAAAGAACAACAATAAATATTTCGACTAACCCCTCATACAGGCTTGTCTCAAAAGTAAGTTACACTATTTTTTTATATCCGCGCAGTTGGCAGGAGACGTCTGGGATTCGCAGGGAACTTTCGTCCGGGTGTGGTGGCAGCACTGTAAAATTCCTAAGAGGCCGCCATGACTCATTTGTCAGTTGCGATCAAGCCACTATGGAGCTACCACTTACTCCTACCGCCGATTGCGAAGTACGCAGTGTGATTCGTTTTTTAACGGCAAAAAATAAAAATGCAACTGAAATTCACCGTGAGTTGTGCAGTGTGTACGGTGAAAACGTTATGTCGAGGCCAATGGTTTCTCGTTGGCGCCAATCATTTATTGAAGGCAGGACAACAACACACGACGAACAACGAATCGGCCGCCCATCCACTTCACGGGCCCCGAACATTGTCGAAGAAGTCCGAAGAGTCGTCGACGCCAATCGTCGCCTTACGCTCGACGACATTCATTCACAACTCCCGCCTAATGTTGAAATTAGCCGTGCATCGCTTCACAGAATCATTTCTGATGATCTGCATCTGTCCAAAGTGTGTGCAAGGTGGGTTCCACGGCTCCTTTCAGACCACCACAAAGAGCAATTTCTGCAGTTTTTTGAGGATGAAGGAGATGGCCTATTCGACCGAATTGTGACCGGGGATGAAACTTGGATCCATCACTGGACGCCTGAAACCAAAAGACAAAGCATGGTGTGGAAAGGGAAGGACGAGCAAACTCCAAAAAAGGCGAAAGTTGTGGAATCAGCTGGGAAGGTTATGGCGACGGTCTTCTGGGATTCGAAGGGGGTATTGCTGATCGACTACCTGCCACGTGGGACAACGATAACAGCTGAACGCTATTGTGAGGTGTTAAAGAAACTCAGGAGGGCGATCCAGAACCGAAGGAGGGGAAAGTTGATGAAAACAGTGTTTTTGTTCCACGACAACGCTCGTCCACACTCTGCTCGTCAAACTCAAGACCTGCTTGAAGAGTTTCGATGGGATGTTTTCGGACACCCACCATACTCCCCTGATCTCGCTCCAAGCGACTATCATCTGTTTCCACAGCTGAAACAACACCTTGGGGGAAGACGCTTCGCAAACGAAGAAACTCTCAACCAGTTTGGCGGCAGAATGGTATGACGCTGGATTAAAAAAACTTTTACCACGATACCAAAAATGTATTGAAATTCAAGGAGATTATGTAGAAAAATAACTAATATATGTAGTTTCACAAATATAACCTTTTAAACAAATTCTGGGCGTTTTTTTTTTTTTTTTTTTTTTTTTTTTTTTAAGTGTAACTTACTTTTGAGACGTCCCTCGTACTAATTTTTGAACACTTCTATCTTAATTTATCATATTTTCCAAATAATACCAAAATGAACACGTTTTCTCAATTGTAATCGTAAGCTTCCGCGGCCAGAGTCAATGGTTCTTGGCTGTCCGGGTGACGCCGCGTCATGGTGTGTGCAGCCGACGTTTCGACCATCATTGTGTTACCTTCTTCTAGGCAGAACTACGGTTGCAGTCGGTGTGTGGTGCTGTTATATAGCCGAGGCCTGTGACCGTCTGGAGAGTTCGGTTTACCCGGCCAGTCAGAGAGTCTGAACCATCACGTGTTTCGTTGGCCTGGTGGGGCGTGGCGTGGTCTGGTAGGGGACGACAGGTGACCTGCTCCTTCCACACTAGCGAGGGCCATGCGTCGTGTAGTTTAGGCCCGTTGTCTTTATTTATGTTGTTCATTTAAGTTTTCTCTAATTTGTGATTAATTTTATCTTAAATATTTTTGACTTTACATCACATGAAACACACCCCATCTTACCCGCGGAGCAATGGGTTGTACATTAATCGAAACCTCGCTATAATCCGACCGGTAGTTTTCGTGTGAATCCTGTTCATCGCAACTTGAGAACAGACTGCAGGGGCTGATTGGCCAAGGCTAGTGGGCGTATGTGTGGATAGGTGTGTTGAGGAACTAACCTTAGCGAATTCCAGTCTTGCTCGAAGCGTCTCTTCTGTTCTTCCGGCAGCTCCCCTAGAATCTTATTATTGGACTGTTTGGGCTAATGCTTGACAGCACTGTGGATTGACGGCCACAGACAGTAGGTTAGAAACTGAGTTAAGTTCTTACTACATGAAATAATGAGAGACTTGCAATGGAACAGTTTATTGGCTTCTAACACGGAGTAGTACAGTTTATAGCGCGCCGCAAAGTGGATTCCAACTATCACCAACTTATCTGAGCCCCAAACTATAATAGTTAATTGTTAGGCAGATGCTCGCCCGGATGCGAGGTGCATGGGAGGGTGGCTATCGAAGTATGCTCGACTACTCTCGCCGACTGCCCGACAGTAAAGACACTACTTACTAGCTAGCACTTCCCAAGCCGCCTCGGCTGACATACAATTACGAAGGGGACTGCAAGCGTGCAGATTCCTGGCTGGTCACTACTCGAGCGCGCTCAGCAGGACAATGATCGCCAATTGCCGATAGCTCGACGACTGAATATTCCTATAATTCCCCAAATAGTAATGGTCTTCAAAATGACCTCTTACAAGACAGGCAGCCAAACACAAATTTCAAAGGCAACTGCTTCTTTCTCTGCTATTACTAATAGTGTCCCGCCATGAACTCATTTATTGAAAAATGTTTTAATTGTAAAGTGTTTTCCCGGGTTACAGTTTTATCATATGTATATATTGTTGCAGAATATAATAAATTAAAACTCAAATACGAATATATAAAAAAACATCCGGATATACGAGTTCATTTAATCTCTATGACCTGCCAATCTGAAATTTTTCCCCCTTCTTCTTCTTCAATATTCTTCGCTTATTTTGCTAACCAAAAAAAAGAAAATCATGTAATGTAATTACATGAAGCAGCTAATACGACGATTACTCCAAAAGGTCACTTTATTTCCAAAAGTATATTTGTTCTGATGCAGGTGTTGTTGCAATGAAGCGGAAATTTAAGACACAGTTGTAAAAAAGAATTCCAAAAACTGTTGGCTACTGAAAATAAAGGATGTGCCATCATCACACGCTGTGAGGTGATTGCATAGCCTTTAGCTGTGGGCATTGGCAGCTGCACAGTGGATATGGCTGGCTGGATGTTCTGCTCTTTCCGGGTCGGTGGAATCTCTCTGATTTAATGCGCGGTTCAAATAAACGAAATCTATTACAGTGCCACAGCGCCCACAATCCAGACCGGAGCAGCAAACCCAATCCGCTACCAAAAACTCCCAGCACTAATGATAATGAATTACTTTCGATATAATGGGAAATATAGAAAGAGCGATTTTGGACGCACGAGTAGTCACATGTGGTCAAACGTGCGGCTCTCAAAACGAAACGCACTATCACGTGGCTGTTGCGAAAAAAAAGTTGAACAGCGAATTAATTCAGGTCCAGTGGCCGCGCTGTACGTTACGAGACATTCTCCGATGCAAATATCGATCTCCAGCTTCAGTTATTATGTGCTTTTTGCAATAAAAATGTGTTGGATTTTTTAGTCTATTCCAACAAATCTGTGGGTCGCGTACAAATACTATTTTGTTTTATTTCATTAAAAAACTTAATACCTCTTTTAAAAAATCGGGGTTTGATATCATGTCTCGAATACATCTTTTTCTTGATAAAAACTTCTCGGGTTTCAAGCCGCGTCAGAATTGAGCCGTCTGGCGACGTTTCGGAAGCTTGCACTGCTTCCATTGTCAAGCCCCCGCTTAACATTACTGAAGACTGCCGCACGGTAGTCTATTATATAGCGCCAGCAGCCGGGAACGGAGGGGAAAGCGCGTGGAGGGGCGATCTAGTTAGGCCCTGCTCGCTTGGTGACGTCAGGGGGCTTGACAATGGAAGCAGTGCAAGCTTCCGAAACGTCGCCAGACGGCTCAATTCTGACGCGGCTTGAAACCCGAGAAGTTTTTATCAAGCATTGCCGCCGCGAAAACGTACATAAACATCTTTTTCTATTTATTACTAGCTGATACCCGCGACTTCGTACGCGTCGATTAAGAATTTCTTTGCCAGAATTGAATATAGAAATTTGTTGATAACAAAGGATTGGTCCCAAACAACAATGAGTCGGCATAATATGACAGGAAAGCCATCACTATATCATTGTACCGTGGAATCTGTCTCAACATATTTAAAAACAGAAAAACAAACGTAAGTTAGGGGATGTGTTGGGGGGGGGGGTTATTGACTAAGGGGAACTTTATTTCAGCCGGGTTCTTTTCTTCTTTCTTCAAAATGACCATCCGATTCTTGGGTTCTAATAACTTTCGCTGCTCGGTCTCTGCTAGAGCTACAACTTAGGCCAGTTTACGCCCGCAAGGCATGTAAAAAAAGAAGGCAAAATAAACTGGTGCCAGAAACATTTAAGCAGACACAAAGTAATAGGTCAGAGAAAATCGACATCTATACTAAATAATACGTTTTTTCTCTAAACTAAATTTATTAACAAATTATACACTAAAATAATGCGTGAGAAGCACAGCTTGAGCAACTGACGCAACATTATAGACTAACACACATCCGTTTCTCTGTAAACATTCGATAAGTTCTCAAAATTTCGTGACTACAACTGTTAATCATACCGAAAAAAAATGTCCTGTGCCCTCCCACAGATTTTCTTGTGAAATTCCGTCAATATCGGTAAAGGCATTTAGTTATCAAAACGTAACAAAAAGACAGAGACTTACTTCCGCATTTATAGTATTATTACTGCAGATCACACACAGACTGTTGCAAATCACCCCTGAGGGATCAATATCAACGTAAAAATTTACACCTACAGCATTGCAAGACTACCTACGATTTGCTTCGCATTGCACCCCTAAATTTGTGATGTCTATAATTTAACATTCAATCCGAATAACCGACGGTCCAGGCGTGACTATAACGATAAAAAATAATTTTTAAAAATCTTTACCTCCACGGAGATTTGAACCGGGGACCACGACCCGAAAGATTAGTAAGCAAGCGCTTTAACCACCAAACTAGCTGACCGCTGCATGGAAAAACGGTACAGAGACCTCCATAAACCAACGCGTCTGTCTATCGCCGTTCAGTAATTTTTCGAAATTATAAGACAACATTTATTATTTATACAGATAATTTTTCAACCAAATGTAGACAGTATTTTTCTCCTTGTTTCAAGGGATAAGTGTGCAAAGTTTCATCGAGATCGGATGAAAACTGTGGATTTGTATGAAAAACAAACAAATAAACAAACAAACAAACAAACAAACATACATACATACATACATACATACATACATTCATCTTCATATATATAGATAATTTTTCAACCAAATGTAGACAGTATTTTTCTCCTTGTTTCAAGGGATAAGTGTGCAAAGTTTCATCAATATCGGATGAAAACTGTGGATTTGTATGAAAAACAAACAAACAAACATACATACATACATTCATTCATCTTTATATATATATAGATAATTTTTCAACCAAATGTAGACAGTATTTTTCTCCTTGTTTCAAGGGATAAGTGTGCAAAGTTTCATCGAGATCGGATGAAAACTGTGGATTTGTATGAAAAACAAACAAACATACATATACATGCATATATTCATCTTTATATATATAGATTAAACATCGACGTCGAGAACCTTTTTATTTATTGTTTCGGGTTTTGCGCCCCGCCATCGTCGATATCATTAGACACGGGGCGGTGTTGTGAATAAGAAAGGGGAAGGAATTCAGCAATGGCATTTTGAAGGAACCATCCCGGCCTGGAGTGATTTCGGTAAACCATGGAAAACCTAAATCTGGATGGTTGAACGGGAATTTCAACCCCCGTCCTCCCGAATGCCAGGTCAGAGCGCTGTCGTAACGAGAATAAGGATTGGTGGGAAGGCATGGGAAGGAATTTGGCCATGGCCATTTGGGAGAGCCATTCCCGTATTCACCTGTAGTGACTTCGAGAAATCATGGTAAAACCAATATATGGAGGGCTGAACGGGGAATCGAACCGGCGTCTTACCGAAGACCGGGCCCGAAAGTAACCCACTCATCCACCATTTTCGGTGACTCAAATACATCAATATATTTCAGACACTGCAATTCACTGCAGGCATAGCCCACACATTTCGCAGTAACCCGCACATCATTTTCTTGTACTGTGTTATTCTGGTGCAGAATATGTCTGTTTCCTCTACTATAAGTCAGCTTTTGCCAGACACGTAGATCAACCGTTACATGTAGCCTGTATAACTCTTACTGCCTGCCTCTAAGACACACCAGTTGAAAAACTACATGATCTGGTTGGAATCGCTTTCCCTATGCTAAACGTATAGTAGGTTTAAACCTGGAAAGGGGTAAGGCTGAACAGAAAATGGCTCATGCATTAGACGCACAAAGGATTTCTCGTCTGAGAAAGACGATTTCCTAGAATGTACCGCCGACAGTTGCCTGGCTCAATCTATAGAGAGCGAAACTGATTCACATCAGACAGTGCTTACCCACTGCAGTGACAAACCTCCTTTATGTCACTGAGCAACTTGCTGAATTTTAGTCTCCTATAATTTATGTGTCTGAAATTTGATGTTAATGAAATTTTGTTTTAGATCCCTGTTAATGAATAGGGAATTTGATTCCCTATATGTCCTGTCAAAAACATTTTTGATACGACATTTAGGGAATCAAATATA
Organism: Vandiemenella viatica; assembly: GCA_031002005.1. Classification (NCBI taxonomy): domain Eukaryota; kingdom Metazoa; phylum Arthropoda; class Insecta; order Orthoptera; family Morabidae; genus Vandiemenella; species Vandiemenella viatica. The sequence goes on from CM061919.1 coordinate 217,337,116, forward strand.
ATAAAAATTGTTGCAAGCTCACTATAGTAGTAACAGCTGTAGTATTCACCATAACGATATTTTTTGTTTAGGATTTTTAGCATCGTCGATGCTAAGGTCATTAGAGGCAGGAGAAGACTAGGCTAAGGGTTGTAGTGACCCTGTTAGCTGATTGACAAGAGCGGACAGGGTAAACGTCTACTGGAGCTGTGGAGAAGGGTCGATCTTGAAAGTCGACCATGGTTCTGATATGAATATTCATCATAGGTTGCTACTGCAACACCTGACGGGTTATATTGCTCAGCACATTCAGATATTATTATAGGAATGACTGAGAAGGCTAGGATAAATTACGGTAAACGGCAGTTGCATATTTACACATTTGTTGACATGAAAATGACTGATGGCTTACGTGAATATTTACAGTGTTTAATTGGCTAACCATTAGAGATAGGGCCAAGCAGTAGGCGAGCATTTAATTGATCGGCGCTTCGTAGCCCAAATTAAATGGAATACTGATAATCTCTCCGAAGACTATGCCCACATGACTATGACCAACTGAATGACCCTCTGACTGTCCACACCTAGTTATCATAGCAGATCCCACCTTGGTAGTAGACGTCTGGCATCATCTTCTTGTCTGCGACCGCTGCCGGGACCTCCCGGCGACAGAGTTGGCGTGCTATGTTGAAGACTTCCGGAGAGAGACAGACAGATAGACCCCCTGTTGCTGCCCCCAGGGTTTAAATACAATCACCCCTGCCACTGAGTGGAGAGCGCAATACTCCTCCGTAAACTGCTGTAAGTCATTGCTTAAGTATTTCATGCTTGCCCGCCCGGAATACTGACTTGAGAATTAATAAGGTTTTAGGCAAGTGCTCGACCACGTTCACAACAAGGTTTCGCACCGCCCCCCTTTTCTGTCAAAATAAAACCTCCCACGCCACCCACTCCCCAGAACGCTACTTTTTTTTAAAATAAGATAAATGACAAAATTTTAATATTAATAATGACATCTCAGAGGAAACGCACTAAGTATATGATGTGATAACAAAGGTATACAACTCTAAGAGGCGGCGAAGGATATACAGTACTTGCGACGCTGTACAGCTAGGGGATACTTCGCACCCCGTGAACCTCTGGCATTTCTTCGCGTCCGCTGGGGAGGGTGCGCCCCCTCCCCCCCCGGTAGGGAACCCCTAGACTGGGTGCAATGAACGGGTAGGAATTCGCCATGGCGTTTTCAAGGAACCGTCTCAGTATTTTTTGGTAGTGATTTCAAGAAACCATAAAAACCCGAATTTCGATGATCGTACGAGGTGACATCATGTAGCATGATTGCTTTCCTGGGATGTAAGAATTGTGTTAAATGTTTATTTACTTTCGTTCGTAGCAGTATAGAGAAACCGAAAGCCGTTTCCCAGCCTGTAACATTAGGATCGGATGCTTTGCCGAGTCTTATCAACCACGACACTCGTGGTACATGGCACCGGCGCCTTGCTGCTGCACAGTTAACTCGACAGAGCTAAACCTGTGGTTGAAAGTCATGAAAACTATTCGTCAGCAACCAAGTTGCTTCACAAAACTTAACCCCTACTCTTAGTCGTCTAGTAGCCAACCACAGTTAAACATTTACTAAAATCTCAACTAACGAATCAGGAGTAGCTCATCCTCCCCCCTCCTCCGCTCTCGCGGAGAGAAAATTAGCTTACCAGTCCCATCAACACCTCGAAACATCACTACACTGAGGTAATCAGCTGCTTGCTAGATATTCCATGCTTGAGCTCTATCAAGTATTTCATGATTGCATTAAATCAGGAATTATCCCATCTGAAGTAATTCTATCCTCCAACATATGTATAGATCGATTTCATACCAAGCCTAGTGTTTGTTATTATACAACCACATCGTAACTAGTACCAATATTGCCATCCTAACTGCCTTGCAATCAGTGTGTTTACGAAATAACATCTTTATCTGAAGAGTTCGTACCGGTGTTCATTCCTTCCAATAACTGTATGTTGTGTGTTTCCATCAAAGCAACCTGATCATTAAATAATATATTAGAATAAATATAGATGAAATATGTGAAGTGTCTATTCAGATGTTCGCCATAATACTAAAAGAAGAAAGTATAGATATTGTTTGTAGAGCACTTTTTACTAACTGCCAGTACCAAACTAGTGTTTAACCTAATTTTCTCGACCCTACATCACATACAGATAATCGCAACGGTAGCTGGTGGTGGTCGAGAAGGATCCAAAAGGTCGTCTGACGCAAATAAAAGCTTCCGATTGGCTCAACACGCCACGCGACACCAGAGCATTAGCAGCGCTAAAGAAAAAATAATAAGAACACTGTCTTCTGATTTCAGGCAGCCGTCTGTTTATTTTGAGCAACAATTTTATAACAGCTATTACGCTAGGAGTCATCGCAGTGATAGGTACTTTATACGCGAATGGAATGCAAAATACAGTTAACAGAAGCAAACTGAATTATGGTTATTGTCAACTGGGCCAGATTGCCTTAGTTATCTAGAACGGTGCTCATATCATGAAATACGGTTTTTAACTCTGGACAACCACCATCATTACATTTTATATTATCTTTAATAACTTTGATTGCAAATAAACGATAGCATTAGAACATATCGCTGAAAAGTGGTGCGGCTTTCGAAAGCCTAACCTCAAAATGTGGCGCGTAATGATTTTTGTACCAAGTATTTACCGTCTTACCTACCACATACGAGATGTATGTTAAAATTATTAAAGCACAAAACCCAAAATACGTTAGGCTGTACTCGTACTTGACCGGATTTTGATTGTTAGATGTTTTATTTTGGTGTCTTCAAATGCTGCACTAGTTTCCTCCACCTGAGCAACTAAGCGGTAAAGTTGGGTTAGTAGCAACTGTCATTAAGTAAATTAAACTACTATGTGCTTGTGAACTGCAAAGAAAGTTTTACGAGTTATGGACATTACGTATGACTATATAAATGGTTAAGTAATCAACAAAATTGAAAATAAAATAGAATATACTAGCGGGCTAGCAGTATTTGTTTAAGAATCGTTTTATAGTTTGTAGATTTTTCCCTATGAGATGGTGATTATTAACTAAAACACAGACAAAAGAATTTGAAACGATTTTTTGTTATTAATTTACGATATTTTTGCACACGATGCTTCATTTAACATTTGAAATGCTTCAGTAACTAGCTAATTTAGATTTTGAAGAAAAACACTGGAATCATAATGTAGTAAAATATAATTATAATATAACAGCTCTGAACAATTCGAATAGGTTTCATTCCATTCTGTATACTTCAAAGATTCTTTTTGCTTAAAGGATCATCCATTGAAGATCAAGGAGGAATTATTAATTTTTTTATGTGAGAATTTCCCACCCAGATGAAGTGAAAAATAGATAAATGTGAACATATTTTCGCACAATGCATCAATCGGTGTTGAATAAAACTATTCAGTACTTATAACCAACAAACTCTAAATCAAATTTTACACTTCTTTAAAAATAAAAGAAAGCTTAGTTCTTTCATCTATTTTTCAAGTTACTTATTTGCGTAAATTTAGCAATCGACTTTAGTTCTACAATGGAAACTGCTGCACTTGTATTGCATCGTGAAAAGAATATTTATTTAACCAAAGAAAGAATATAAACATTAGAATACAGCTGCTAAATGGTTCACTGATGCTGCGGGGGTTCTTGCTGTCTTTGAGAAGATAGTGTCTGCAAGCATTAATCCACGTTTTTTCTGTACTGTGGGGTAGGTTGTTCTTTCACAGACCCGCAGTAGAGTAATATACGCCCCAGCGGAGGGTAAAATATTATTAAGGACGGGACACTCCGGGGATCAAATATGACTCAGGACACGCTTTATTCAGGCGGAAATAACCGAGTCGCGTCACAAAGAAGCGGAGCCGCGCTTTGTGTGTGGAATATTGCTGCTCCGAGGTAATTGCGTCCCATCCAGAACAGCAGGTGGAGCGCATTTTCCACTTTACGTGATTCCGAATGCGCGGCTCAGCATGTATTACTTAGAAACAGTACGTATTACAACCCCCAAAAACAACAAGTACGAAGGTTATGAAATTGCTGCTGTGTTGTGCCAAAAACACTACAGCGAAAAAAAAAAAGAATACTTTGAATATTTTCTTGTTTGGAACTGTATTAGGATAATTATTTTAATGAGTACATATTGTTGCCTCAGTTGGTTGCGGCGCCGTGATGGTGCCCGGCGCTGACTCGGGATTAGCTGGTTCGAGCCCTAGTGGCCGTCGAGGCAGGAGAGATGGTTGTGTACAGTTCCTAATCGCCAGATTGTGCTCCAAATTCATGGGTTACATTCCAAACCTCTTCCCAGAGCTTATGGAGTGAGGGAATACGACACTCCTGTGGTTAGTTCGTTCGTTGAATGCGAACGTTAAGCCTGGCCGTTATTAGATTGTTCGTGGTTTAATTAATATGATAAATAACTAGTCCACGAAACAGTTAAGTTTAAACTTGCTTTTATTTTCATATACACGACGTCAAAGATACTGTTAACATGAATACATACAATCCAGCGATTGCATACAACATTTCTTCCACAGACAATACAGTGCTTGGCCATCGTAAATTGAGTCGGTGAAAACTGTTTCTCTGTCTCTGATGTTTACTTTATATAAGCTACATCGAAATTTCTAGAACACTTCAAAAGATTCCGATAGATATATCTCGAATATTAACAATACTTAAATAATTTAAACATATTAAAAACTATAAGAATTAATACATAATCATTTAGAATCAATACAAAATGTTCAGAAATGGAAATTAAAGATACTTAAACACAAAATTATTTACAGAAATCACTTTAAACTGTAGAAAATTGTCCTTTATACATCGTAACTTGCCTTAATACTTGGAATTACAAACATTTAAGCAATTATCTTGCACAATTCTGTTCTTAAACATATTAAATGGCCTCTAAATAATTTTTTTTATAAAACAAAGCCTATATACATTGATTTACAGTAAATTGAAAAACAAACATACAAGATCATATTCAACCAAACTCTAGCTTACTACAATTGTTTCATAAAATACCATTCCATTTAATTTAAGGTTTGAGGGCTGGTACACAGTTCTTCGGTTTTCTTTCACAAGAGTGGCCTAAATCCTCCCCCTTTCTTTATATGTCGTTTCCAACGCAGACAAAAAGCCGAGCGTTGTTGGTGACCGGTAATGTTCCAGCCTCGCGTTGGTTAGGTCGCCGGTTCGAATCCCCGTCCGGCCATCCAGACTTGGGTTTTCTATGCATTCTCCAGATCATTCCAGACGAATGCTGGGATGGTTTCTTTAAAAGACCGTGGCCGAATTCCTTTCTGTTTCGTGCCACCAGTCCTTTCTAGCCACTGAATTATCACTAGTAAGTTTTAGTTATGTCGTGGTTTTTTGTTGTAAGTTAAACTTGTATAAAAAAAAAAAAATACCCGTAACATTCCCATATTGTACAACAATTCCAGTACACTGCTTGACAGAAAATCTGGAAGTAAACTGCATTATTTAAGAAAAACAATATACGAAAATCATACTGATTACTCAAAACGCATAACGGAGAATATTACTTTCTAGTTTTTCGCAGTGACTTTCACGAATAACAACACAGTCAAATTAGAAAAAAAAATTAGACATTTTAAATGGTTTCTCGACAAAATAATTAATACATCAGGTCTTGAAAATTAATTATGATAACAATATTGAAAATATTTCAAAATAACACTTGAATGCCTTGACCAGATTAGAGAGTATTTGAAGTGGTCTGATATATGTTAACTGATCTTTTTTAAAGTTGTTCCAAAATATTACCATGACTCTAATTTCCTTTCAGTGTTCTCCAGCACTAAATAAATTACAAAAGGTAAGTCGAAAATCACAATTCTTTATTAACGTACTGGAATTGTTGGCACCTTTTTCAATACAGGTGTGCCAACGATACTTCTGCCACTGCAAGGACCAGTAGAGACTTTCTTTATCCAACCAGTAGGCCGTTTCGATGATGACGATAAATACTTTTAAGTATGATGGGGATTGGAAAATGTAATAATTGAAGATCAGGAATTTCAGTCCAGAAACAACTTTTAAGGTCAAAGCAGTTATGAGTCGGCTGCACATTGACGACTATATAGGAATATATCATGAATGGTTGTAACAGGAAACGCCAATAATGTAGCGTAAGCCTGAAACTAATAATGCGATGAAGTTGTGGTAACATGTATTATGTAACACGATCTTTCCTGATGCACTGGACAAATCTTTTCTTAGGGGTCTGCAAACGCATTCAATTCACAGCTTATGATACTAGTAAGGATATATAAAAAATGTTACGTCTTCAAAGAAATATTAGTTTTTAGATTTTTCCATTACGGTTTGTCGACTTCGAGGTCATTTGAGCTGGAAGGGGATAGGAAGCCAAGAACAAGAAGGAATTCGGCCAAGAATTTTGAAATTCTGTAGATTAAACAAAAAAGCAACTCAAATAATGTTCTTCTAAATCTACAGAGTATAAAAACAGTTAACTGGGACAAGTTTCCACAAACTGGAGGAGTGTTTTAACTCTATGTTCGTATAGTGCATTGATACTCAACTTGCGGCCCGCCAACTCTTTCCATTTGGCCTGAAGATAACAATTTAAGCCGGATTTATCGAAAATTGACAAATTTTTTTAACGTCAACAACTCCATTAATCTATATCTATAAAAAGAAAACTGGATATATTTGAAGTATAAAAACTCTGAAACTACAGAGCAGATTTCGATGGGGTTTTCACCGTTTAAAAGATTAGAATCTCAATTGAAGTGTTTGGTATGTCTTATGCTCCAACGTAACATAACGCAGGAGTGGAAAATGAAAATCTTAACGTACAGCCTGAAGCAAAAAATAAAAGAAATACGATGCTTACGTCATACATCGTAAAAAAATAATAGCCATGTTATCGCATGTAACGTTTACTTTCTTAAATTTTGGTTTTTAGTCTTTAAACCCCATACATAGCTATATCGAATGCAAAGAGAAAACTATGTAAAGTGGAAAATATTTAAATTAATTTTAATAATACAATGAAAAAATCTTTCGATATCTTCTTTGTTTCTTGATGTTACTGTCTGAGGCAGCACTGCTACAATCTCTGATGTAAAATTTTAATGGCTGTGTTTAGTAATGCATATCTGACGGGTTTATGTTTGGATGCAAATTAAATTATCGCTGTTAATAGTAAGTAATGCGCAACTGATGGCTTTGAACATGAAATTTAAGTGTTTAAAACCTTTAGTGTTGACACAGTGTTACTTTTTTTGTTATTTTGTTGTTGAGCGATTCTGTCTTTACTACATTTCTTGAAAACAACATTGTTTCTATTGATGCTCGAATTGCTGTGGTTATTATGATAAAACATAGTACACTTGTTCCTGATATCATGGCTAAAGATACTGCAGGAATAAATCAACCCCAACCCCATCTCTTTTCTGCTACACAGGTTAGTCGTTTAAATAAGTATAGAAAAATGGCGCGACTGACATGAAATTTAATTCACAAGTGCAAATAACTGGCAGTTCTATCATTATCGTAGCGCCAAAATTTGATGATACATTCTTAGAGCTCGGCGAAAAAATCTAAAATAAAGAATAACATTTTTTGATATCTTACTTGGTTTTCGAGATTTAACATGTCAAAAATCAGTTATAGTTCCTTGTGCTTTCTGTGACGTTTCTTCTGGTCCAGGCTGTATTTCAACCAAACAACAACCACTAGGAAGAAAATAAAACACCTATAGTGCATTTCCACCTTGTAGAAATAGTGGTTTCGTGATGCAATATCTCGAGAACTAAGCGAGATATCAAAAACATTTATCCTTTATTTTCGTTTGTCTCTCACTAAGTTACATACGAAATTATTATTAAATTTGGCTAAGGCGAAATTTTTCTTCTGGTCCAGGCTGCATTTCAACCTAACCACGTCAATTTTGAAATACGATATCTCGAGAACTAAGCGAGATATCAAAAAAAAATTATTCTTTACTTTCAATTTGACTCATCGAGTTACGTGGGATTCCATCATCAAATTGCAGCTCCACGGTTATCGTAGAATTCCCAAAAAACTTACCTCTTTTATGAGCTTCAATATTCACTGTGTGTGCAAATCAATCTAGATCATACCGGGCAACGCCGGGAACTCTGCTAGTTTTAAAATAAATGCTTACTTTTAAATGTGGAGTTTTATTGTACTGTAAGTTGTTGCGGCCCATGATACAGAAATAGTGCTTATGCGACCCAAGTAGAAAAAGGTTGAGTACCACTGGCATAGTGCGATAGAATGTAAGAAGAATTACTGGGGCAGCATTCCAGAAACTGGAGGAGTGTAAGAAGTGCTCCAGCGTTGCGGCGTTCACCTGGCCCAGCCGTGTGGTCGCCATCCACTGCACAGTGGAATACTTTTGGAAACCACGTCATGAGCAGGTGCCAACCTCAACCCTTCCCGGTAGCAGCGTAGCGGAACGCATTCAACGCAAGTAAAGACATCGATCAGGTACAGGCGGCGAGCGCAATCTAAACTTTGCCGTAGCGAGCGGCCCGCCAGATAGAATTCTGCGGCGGGGCTGCGGCTTCGCACATGGACGCTGAAATATTGGTCGGGCGGGCGCGCCGTTAACACCGCGCGCGTCACGCACGGCTCTGCACGCAACCGCGCGTCCGCAGCTATCGGCCTGATGGGAAACAACAGGTGGAAACGACCGCCGCGCGCTTAAAACCGATCGTAAAGCCCACGCCGCAACGATTTTTGCGAGTAGACAGCTAGTTCTGCAGGTGCACTCCATCCAACACTGCTTGCAACCTAAAGCCATCACCTCAAATACAAGTCTTGCTGGGAGCCTTATGTTTAGACTAGCTGTTACCCGCGACTTCGTATGCGTGGATTTAGAATTTGATTGCTTTTTTTTTTTTTTTTTTTTTTTTTTTTTTGTAACTGCTTTACGTCTCTTTTTAACATCGAGGTCTTTCTTTAGAGACGGGAAAGGATGGGGGCAAGGAATGGGAAGGAATTCGGCCATGGCCTTTTGAAGGAAGCCTGGAGTGATTTGGGGAAACCATGGAAAACCCAAATCTGGATGCCCGGACGGGGATTCGAACCGCCATCCTCCCGAATGCGAGGCGAGAATTTGATTGCTAGAATTGGATACACAAAGCTGAAAGTTACCTAAGATGTGACGGCATGATATGACAGCAACGCTATCGATGGAACCTGTCTCGTTTATTCATATCGGAAAAAAGTATCCTATTTCGTTCCTAATGATACAAAGTATTTCGATATATCGGTATACGCTTATAGTCATCAAAACGTAAAAAAAACCGGAGACTTACTTTCGCATATACAATATTATTAGTTTAGATCACACAAAAGCTGCCTGTGGAACCAGTATACCTTGAATAAACTAAACACTTAGGGTACTATTCTATCGTCAAAGATTTGCCAGAACATCCTTACTACAAAATCCTAGGCTTGGCTCAAACTATGAAAAACAATTCATAAAATTTTTTTTCTCCCAGTGGGGTTTTAACCCGAAGCCACACGGGAGTTTTCTTAAGAAACAAGCACATTACCACTGCGCTACGCTGCCATTGCTTTCTAACGCTACGCATTACAAAAACATATAGATATTATGCGTTTGTCTTTCACATTTCAGATAGTTTTCATAATTTAATGACAATATGTTCTTATCTATACAGAATATGGTATCCCATGTCCATCCTAATGTCAAATAGCATCTCCTTGTCAAATTTCATCGCGATTGGAGTAGCCGTTTTTCCCAAGAAACGTAACAATCAGACAGACAGAGTTGCTTTTGCATTTATAATATTAGTATAGATGACCAGCAGAATCAAGTGCGTTTTCTAATAATTTTAAAGCCACGCAAGATTCCCCTCGTATTTTCTGTGTGTGTGTTAAGTTAGGCATACACGTTGTAAGGTTATTGACTGCAAGAGGCCCCATCAGTTAATCACTGAAAATATCTGACGAATTATAATAATAAACTATTCAGATTATCAAATTGACCAATTAACAAAAAAGTTATTCAGTTACCATTTGGAAAAAAATCTGCAGCAAGATGAAGTCAAGAGGTTCTGAGGTACACAACCTCACCATTTGTGATTTTTTTTTAATATTAGTAATTTTTTTATGATTGTAAATACTAACATTGAATTTTTAAGGTCACAGAGAGGTAAACGAGATCTTTGGTAAAAAAAAAGAACAGTTGAAGAAAAGAGGTTGTTCAAGAGAAAATGAAATGAGAGAAGGTGTGGATGGAAAAAAAGTTTAATGGAGATACTGTAAAAATCCTGGCGGGATTTGAAATGGAAAACATTAGCCTGAGGGCAGAAGATTAGTATAATCATAAAGTTAGTAAAACATGAAAGTTGATTGTCATTTGAAAGTGGAGGATAATAAGTTAAATGGAAGATTTTTGTTTCATATTGAGATTAAAATAAAGAAAATGGACTTAATTCTTAAAGTACATTTGGAATGATTTTTTAATAGTAGTCTGATTTATAGGGTACTCAAGAAAAACCAGCGGTGGACATAGAGGGTTAAATAAAGATCCCATTTGAACTAATCTGACGCTGGAAACTTAAGGAAAAGTAGTATAATATATATATTTAATGTTTAAAATAAGAGATGTAGATAATATTGTAAGAAAGTACAGAAAACGAAGAACACTTTCATGATCAAGAAAGTTTAAAAAAAGAAATGACATAAGAGAAGGAATTATGGAAAGAAAAATCTTTACAAATCGAAGCATTCCATAGAAGAAGAGGAAAGAAATTCTGTGGTTAGACGAGAGAAGGTAGAAACACAGTGTAATGATGTAGGAATATTGAATTGAATGGAAGAAAAAACAACAAAAAAGGATGAAAAATTGAAATTGCCGCAAGGTTCTGGCAGGCCTCGTAGCAAGAAGAAAGAAAGAAGAAACTGTACAGCTATTTCATGGCATTGAAGTAACATTTCTAACCTACTTCGCGCCCGATTGATTATGTAACACGGCACACCAGTTCGAGTATTCTACCAGCAGGAAGAGTTATTCTACGACCAGTACTGCTGCCGTTCTGCTTTCCTGCAGAACGCTCTGTGGTCTGGAAGCCCTCCGTTCCAGAGCCCGCGATAACCACCTGTAGTGACAGCGCCGGCCGTTTCGAGCCGGAGAGGTCGATACGTGAAATGGGTGGCAGGGGGTTGGCTGGACAAAGCGGCTGTAATTGCAGCTCTGCCGGTCACTGATAAGGCGAGCCTCCCGGTCGATGGCTGCCCTTCGACAACCATCCCGCTACCGCACAGCATTACTACACTCCAGAAAAGGAGCTCCTCGCAGTAGTAGGCAAGACATGTCGGTGTAGTTTACACAGGGAGAAATCAAGAACGTGAAGGAAATGAAATAACAATAATGAGTCGTCCGGCGTAAAGCAGGTTTTAACACGGTACGCCTTCTCTATATCTTCTCCACTCTTCCCTTCATTCTCTCAGTTCAAACGCAGCTGTTTAGGACTCCAATATCATTTGCAGTTTCAAAGGGGTGCAAAACTGATTTTTTCATTTACAATTATTATCAAAAAATGTGCAGTAAATGCTCTGACGTCTTATCAAATACCAACCAATTTTTCTTCCTGTTTCTATAGGAAGCAAAAATATTTCTCCTATTTTTTTTGTTATGATTTAGGTAAAACAAAACCAATAATACTATAAGACTTTATACAATGACAAACTGTTGTTATAGACAGAATAATATAAATGATCAATTTTAAAACAAATAATCAACCACATCAAACTGACTGTGAAGGCTAATACTGTGAACTTACACCATTGCCACGGTTTTGTTAGGATTTTGAGTCTGAATTCTCGAATTTGCAACAAACAAAAATGTTGTTACCTGTGTCAAATAGAAAAATACAGTTTCTGTGGATTGACTGGATAGTTAATTAAACTGCATCTTTCCTACTTACGTCACTTAAAAAAAATCAATTCTTATTAGATTTCAACATACATGTTAGCTTACAGCAACTTTCCATTTTTTACGCTTATTCGACGTAGCGAGAAGCTGGAAAGGGTTGAGGTCAAGGAATGTAAAGCATTTTAGTCATGATATCTTGAAGGAAACATCCCTGAATTAGCCTGGAGTGATTTCGGAAAACAATGGAGAACTGAACTGTAGATGGCTGGACTGGAATTTGAACCTATGTCTTCCCGCCCACCCAATATGCTTGGTGGCAGCTTTTTATTCTTATCTTCTCTCTGCTTTCCTTACTAGTTCACTGAAGGAGAGGTATCCCACGTCAAACAAAATCTGATACGACAGCGTCCTATGATGTCGTTGTTAGGAATTTGCAGTGGTACATAAGATAGCCCTTGAACCGCCTATTCTCGTCTGAATATGGTGGCATAGACCGCGTCATTCACCTGCTATATTAAATGCTGTAACTGATATTACCTTACATGCACTATCACTTACATAATTTTATGGGTGTCAGCTGTGAACGGAATTGTTGATCAAAACTAAGGACAACTGCACAAATTTCGTAGAATATAAAACATATCTATAACAAGCAGAACGTCGCAAGATGTAAGGTATAATTATGTTCCTGTTATTCCTGGATGTTTTAAATTACAGTAGAATTAAATAATGCTGGCGCAGAAGTATTCAGCAAAGGTCTTTAAAACAGTTCAATAAAATATTTTTAAAATGAGCAGCAAATATAAAAATCCAATTTCGCAGCAATTTTATAATTAGGTAGCTAGCTGAATATAAAGCGCCTGCTACGTCCCGAGAGTGAAATTTAACACGCGCTCTCCTAACGGACGTAAATGGCTGGTTATCATAATTTTTATACAACAACCGGAAAGTCGTTATTTATTTATTCTGTCTGCCAAGAGTGACTAGAGAAATTTCCATGACAACACACTGGAATTTATATGCACCGTTTACAAAATACGGCAACAATACTGAAATCTTCAAATTAGCCAAAATAATTTACTTTTTTTTTTTTTTGGCAACACAGTCAAAATAAATATAAAAAGTCAAGTTATTTATGCCCACTGTAGATACCACAAATAATGAGTTCATCAAACTGAAAAAGTACCTAGCATGGTGGGTGAGCGGTAACGATGTGGCATTGCATTCGGGACGATGCTTGTTCGAATCTCCGTCTGGCCATCCAGATCTGGGTATTCCATGGTTTTCCCAAATCACACCATGTAAACGTCTGGATGGTTCCTACAAAAGGACGGAATTCCTTCCAGTTCTTATTCCTGCAGTCCTTTCCCGCTTCTAATTACCTCGACGTCGACGAGGCTTAAAGCAATAAGCAAAACAAAAAATGAAAGGAAAGTAATTTACTTCCATATTTGTCAAGGTAAAATATCAACCTGAACTTCTCATGTTTTTGGCATTGGCTCGATCTTGAATCATTCTCAGTGCTTTAGAGGACTAATACTATGGGAGCGTCCATAAACAACGAGGCTAAGTTTATGGGGGAGGGGTTGGCTGGAAAGCTACACTGGGCTACGTGGGTGTAGGGGGGTTTCCGAGCAAAGCCAAGCAGCTTTTCAATCATATTGTTTGTCACTGTTATAATAAGGTACAGAAGACACAATATCACGTGAATATTTATTTCCTTCATTTAATTATCTCCGTATGTAATTTACGATAGTCTGAGAAGAGAAAATAGTACAAAAATGTCTTCTGGTATCCGTAGGGGAAAAAGGTACGTGCCACGCGGAGAGATTAGGGGGGGAGGGGTGTTAAGAGGTAAAAGCTATGTCGAGAGGGAGGATCACAGGAGGTCAATATGAAGCTACGTAGTTTATGGACACTCCCTAATAACAGATACTGGGGCATGAATGACAACACTCTGACCTCGCATTCGGGATGACGCAGTTTCGAATCCCATTGCCATCCACCAGATTTCGAATTTCCCTCACTCGAGGAAAATGCCAGGAAGGTTCCTTCAAAAGGTTATGGTCGAATTCCTTCCCTCCCCTTCTCTCCCGCCTTTTCTTGACTCTAGTTGCCTCGACGTAGACGAGGCGCACTGTCACCAAAAATCCAACCCCCGTCACAGCGCCTTGTTACCGTTTTAAAGCAGTGTAATAAGCGTCCGGATAAGTCGAAGCGAGACTCGTGCGAAATTACTACATTTTTGGGTTATTTGTTACGTGGCGATACCGCATGCACTGGCGACGGCGGACGTGACGACACCGTGACGTCACCGTGACGATCCGTACAGTCACAGCTTGTAAACGTACACCGTGACAGCTTGTAAACCTGTCACTATCGGGACCGCACGGAAATGTGGGGTTTTTTGGGCGGGGAGAATAGGGAAAAATATGCGTATATTACAAATGTTACTAACGGGACCACACGGAAAAGTGGGGTTTTCTGGGCGGGGAAAGCTGAGAAAGGAATGAAAAGTAAGTGCATGTTACAGGAATGTACACTCCGCGAAATGGTATGTTACGATACCACGTGAATGGAAATCCGGTGTTTTAGAGAAATAAGAGACAAAAAGTAAAGCTGCACAGGATGTTTAGCTTTCTACACATGTGCTCCGTATTTGCATTACCGTGGTATCGTTAAATACAATTAGGCGGATGGGCTGTATTGTACAAAACGATACCGCGGGTGAACATTTATACAAAACAAAACAGCCTGTGCCTATTCGATGGGTTCTTTTGTACTAAACGATACCGTGAATGCACGTTCAATTGCTCCGAATTTGCATTACCGTGGTATCGTTAAATACAATTAGACGGATGGGCTGTATTGTAAAAACGATACCGCGGGTGAACATTTGTACAAAACAAAACAGCCTGTGCCTATTCGATCGGTTCTTTTGTACTAAACGATACCGTGAATGCACGTTCAATTGCTCCGTATTTGCATTACCGTGGTATCGTTAAATACAATTTCGCGGATGGGCTGTTTTGTACCAGACGATACCCCGGGTGCACATTTGTACAAAAGGAAACCGCATTGCTCCGTAATTGCATTACCGTGGTATCGTTAAATACAATTTCGCGGATGGGCTGTTTTGTACCAAATGATACCCTGGGTGCACATTTGTACAAAAGGAAACCGCTTATTTGCCACTCATTTCTGTAATACACCGTATTTCCATACGGGTGGTATTATAAAATACTATTTCACGGATGGGAAATATTTTACGAAACGATACCGCGAGTGCACATTTATTTCCTGTAATTTCTCCCCGCCCAAAAAACCCCACATTTCCGTGCGGTCCCGATAGTGACATATGTTTACAAGCTGTGACTGTACGGATCGTCACGGTGACGTCACGGTGTCGTCACGTACGCCGTCGCCAGTGCATGCGGTATCGCCACGTAACAAATAACCCATTTTTGCAATTCAACACCGCAGTGACGCTGTTCACATGACTACTGCAGTGTGGAGTGTTGGTAGTTTCTGGTCAGTGGAAACTGTCGCAATGTGTGCCCTCAGTAGACATGTCTAAACCCGTTGTGGCGCTCCAACGTCTCGCCAACCTTTCACATAAAAGTGTCAAGTTTCATCTGGTTCGATGTGGCCACCATTTGTATTCCCACCGGTAGTCAATTTCTTCCCACACTCGTTGCAGCAAATCAAATTGCGCAACGACAGCGTAGATTCCATTTTTCAGCTCGGCCAAATTGTTTGGTAGGGGAGAAACATATACATGATCTTTAATGAAACCACAGAGAAAGAAATCCACTGGTATTATGTCTGGGGAACGAGGTGGCCATGTGATTGGTCCTTCACGGCCAATCCATCAACCTGGAAAGCGATTATCGAGGAAACCTCGAACTTCCGTGAGGAAATGAGATGGTGCACCGTCTTGCTGCTAGTAAACCATCCTATCTCGGTCATCTTTATCGATCTTGTTACAGAGTTCGTTTCATGAAACCAAAACACACAGCGAGCACGCTCCGCACCAGTGAAAGTAGCCATTTTAACTGTGCACCACGCTGGCGCACCTGGTAGCGGAATAGCGTATTGATGCACTACGGGCAACAAACTTGAGGTTGTTTGGTACAAAATCACACATCTACCGATTCTGAAAGATGTCTCAACAAATTTCTATATCATTCCAAAGTTGGAAAGTCCTTTTTGACTCAGCCTGTATATTTATTTGTATTCGACATTTCCTATGGATGTGTACAGATAGTCGTGTATGGATAGTACCAGTATTCTGAGAAGTCACGTGAGCAGTAATCAAACTGCGTGGCGTTAGTACGGGGTAGATAGCGGTATCGCTGCTGACCCGGGGTCTTTGTCGCATCGAGCCGGCAAGTTCCTCGAGGCCGGGCCGCATCAGTCAGCCAACTTTACCAATAACTCGAGTCGCTCGATGGCACTCACAACAGCAGCCGGCGTCCGCTGCAGTCGCCACCAGATGGACAGGGGTCACAACCTAACAGCTTTTCTCTCGAGATCCAAACTACCCTATTACATGTATTATAAGGAAACAATGTTTATCACAAATACCTTTTCCAAAACTTAAGTTTCTGAAATAACGGTGCTATCTCTCCCTTTCTTTTTGACCTCCTTTTGCTAAGTATGTGCCTGCGAGTGTTTATATTTTAATACTCTATAGATAATCCTTGTTAATTTGACTGTGTTACGTACGGTACATTGGCGTGCCGGAATCATGTGATCAAAGAATATGGTTGTTAGGAAGATGGGCCCAGACGGAGACAGTATGCGAAGAGTGTGTGTACGCAGTACTGTGCGGGAGATAACTGTGGGGAATATGGCTGAGCAGATCTCGGGACATATTGATGGACATACTAATGTGGAACTTAATAAATGTGTTATTAAAATAGAGGCGACGCGGAATAATTTGATATGTGAAGCGATGCACAAACGTCGTCCCATACAGAGCCTTATCCTGGAATACTCCACTCAAAAACTAGAGTTATATTCAGAGTGGCAGTAGCAGGATACTAAAGGCAGAAGTCATTGACTTGTTGCAAAGTACATCGCAACATAAAAGTAACGCGTATGAGCGGAGCGAATAGTGTAACATACCTACTCCTTACAATGTTACCTTCCTTAAATGAACCTCAGCTGTAATTATTAAATTCATAAATAAAATATTTACGATTAGATGATATATTAGATCTTAATTTATTTTTGAAGTGGAATTTTGAAATAAAATATTTCACATAGACTCAATTAAACTGCATTTAGTATAATCTTGATTGTATTCAAAATATAACAGGTATGCCACGAAAATGATCTTTTCTCATTATTAAAAAACATGAAACCAATTAGAACTCACAACATAATTTAAACACATACAAATTTATTCATTCACTCCAGCATTTTAAATGCCGGCGATTAACCAGAATGCTCTCATAACGCCTAAAAATTCCGAAATATAATCATAAAATATGATTTACTCCGAATATTTTTATAGAAATATTTATACAAACAAATATTTCAAATAAAATCGCGGCGTTTTGCGACTATAGCACCGAAATGCAATGTACAGTTATTTTACATGTTTTAATAAGGCTTTAAATTGGGTGTTATCGCTCAGAGGTATGATGTAATAAAATCCGTGAACTTCTCCTAATAATAAATACTGTTTCCGTGAATTTACCGTATGTTCAAATGTTGTAGCTCGGAAACCTTGGAGCAGGTGATACGGTAATTAAACAGGACACGCTCTCCACTCGTTCGCCAGTCGCATAATATTTCTCACGTTAATGCCCAATGCACAATGCCCATTCATGAAATGTATGACGGCGCCTCCACAATTGAATGATCCGACCATGTAACACCGGCCGATAAAATCAATGACTGAGAATTGTCTCATTATCGGAGCAAGCATAACCATCCGCGAAAAGAATCAGAATCGGAATGAGGCATCATGGCCGTCTGGTCTCCACATTCATCTCCTTTTACTAGCACTTCAACTTAAAAGTTTATAGCCAACTAGCTGATACCCGCGACTTCGTACGCGTGGATTAAGAATTTCTTTGCCAGAATTGAATATACAAAGTTGTTGGTAACGAAGGATTGGTCCCAAACAACACCGAGTCGGCATAATATGACAAGAAAGCCTTCAATATATCATTCCACCGTCGAACATGTCTCTTGAAGAGAATCAATTTCCAATATATTTAAAAACAGAAAAACAAACGAAGGTGAGGGG
Source organism: Vandiemenella viatica (assembly GCA_031002005.1). NCBI lineage: Eukaryota > Metazoa > Arthropoda > Insecta > Orthoptera > Morabidae > Vandiemenella > Vandiemenella viatica. The sequence continues at coordinate 217,355,355 of CM061919.1, forward strand.
ATGTGAGGGGTGGGGGGTTGTTAACTAAGGGCAGGGTTATTACAGATTGGTCTTTTCTTCTTTCTTCAGCATGAGCATCCGATTCTTGGATTCTAATAACTTTAGCTGCTTGTGCTCTGCTAGATCTACAACTTGAGCCAGTTTACAACCGCAAGACATTTCAAAAAAGAAAACAAAACAAACTGGTGCCACAAACATTTAAGCAGACACAAAGTAATAGGCCAAAGAAAGTCTACATCTATACTAAATAATACGAAATTTATTAACAAATTGTACACTAACATAATGCATGAGAAGAACACCTTGTGCAACGAAGGTAAGATTACAGACTAACACAGACATCCGTCTCTCTATCACCATTCGATAAATTTCAAATTTTCGTGACTTCAACTGTTAATCATACCAAAAAAAAAAAAAATGTAATTTGCCCTTCCTACAGATTTTCTTGTCAAATTCCAATATCGGTATAGACGTTTAGTCGTCAAAACGTAACAAAGAGACTTACTTCCGCATTTTAAGTGTTATTGGTGCAGATCATAAACACACTCTCTCTCTCTATCTCTCTCTCTCTCTCTGACTGTGAACAACCCCTGAGGAATCATTATAACGTAAAAAAGTGTACACCTACAACATTGCAAGACTACCTACGATTTGCCTCGCATTGCACCCCTAAATTTGTAATATCTACAGTTTAACATTCAATCCGAATGACCGACAGTCCAGGCGTGACTCTTACGATCAAAACAATTTTTAAAAATCTTTGCCTCCACGGAGATTTGAACCAGAGACCACGATCCAACCATCAGTAAGCAAGCGCTTTCACCACTGAGCTACCTGTCAAGTTTGTATCGTGATTTATGACGTCACTAACGTGCTGTAACTGCCCTCAAACCTAAACTTTAAATGGAATTGTATTTTATTAAGCATTTGTAGCAAGCTAGAGTGTGATTGAAAATGATTTTGTATATTTGTCTTGTATTTTATTGTAAATCAGTGTAAATGGATATTGTTTGGGAAAAGAAATTATGTAAATACCACTTAATATGTTTAAGAACAGAACTATGTAAGAGAATTTCTTAAAAGTTTGTAATTGTAAGTATTAAGGCAAGCTACGATGTTTAAAGGACGATTTACTACAGTTAAAAATGATTTATGTGGATAAGAATCTTTAATTTTCATTTCTAAGCATTTTGTAATTATTGTAAAGGATTATGTATTAATTCTTATCGTTTTTAATATGTTTTCAATTGTTTAAGTATTGTTAATGTTTGAGAAATATCTTATGGAAGCCTTTGTAGTGTTCTAGAACTTTAGATAAAACTTATATAATGCGATCAGCAAAGACAGAGATAGTTTCGAGTTTTATAGACTCAGTTTACGTCGGCCAAGGACAGTTTTGAACGAACAGTTTTGGTAGTATTGTCTTTGGAAGAAGTGTTGACTGTAATCGTTGGAGTCGAGTTGTGTACATGTGTTCAGTATCTATCAAGTTCGATGGGCTTATGTAAATAAAACAAGTTTGAATTTGAAACTGGATCGTGGTCTAGTTACTTAATATATGTAATTAAAACCACGAACAATCTAATAATGCCATACAGTGAATATATTAAATCGCATGTGACTGAAGCTTTGATTTTCTAACGACAATAATAGCAGCTTTGTGATTATGTTGAAATCCAACCTGGATCAGGATAACAACTGAAAACTTTTTGCTGCAGTGTAAGGCACAAGAAATTGCAATGAGCGAAATTCTATAACTAAACAGCTGCGAATAAACGACTTCCCAGAATACTCCATTCAATCCGTCATTTTTGACGGGCTTTGAGGTTAGTAAAGTAATAATTTAATATTTGGACAAAAGCTTTTAATGAATACATTTATGTTACAATTACTTGGTCACACTATTAAACGTCAAAATATGCAGTTTAGCGTATGTTTTAATGCCGTATTTAAAAGTCAATGGTAGGTAAAAACACTGTAATTACAACAGATGTGAAGATAAATATGTGAAAACTAGTCTCACTTAATATGGCTGAGCTGCTCGGGAAGTGCGATGCGGATCTGTCCCGTGGAGCATTATTCAAATCAGCGCATAATGAAACGTCTGTGTATTGTGCATGGAAGAACTCGAGCACGCGAAAAGGGTGTTTGCATTATAACACGGGAGCTGGGTAAATAGTGTGGCATCACGACTTCAAGTGGGAAAACCGACACATAGCTCGCGAGCCGGCCTTCGCATGCATACAGCGGCAACGGATTTCCATTGAAACCAGCGCGCTTTACAGAGTGCGCGGCGGTATGAAATTGCAGCCGGCGAGGAAAACGACTCTCTTCTTCTGCCACGGAGTCACGCACGACATTCGCGTGAGGATCGCAAGGGAGAGGCCTTCCGTGGCTGAAGCGCAATCAGCGCCACTGGGCTTCAAGGGCTCGCGCCAGTAATGTACAGTAGTATATTACAGTAAGAATGCGCAGAAATACTGTGGCCTCAAAGATTTCATCATTCGCAACAATCAGTTATTTATCTACGCAGATATTTAGAAGTTAGCGATCATAGATATTATTGCTAATTTTATTTACTATACGTTTATTTCCCTTGATACGTAACTGAAATCAATAAATCAGATATCATTTTAAAGATTAACCTCTGCAATCTGGTAACATCATATTTCAAGAAAGGAGTTTTTCTGAATTCGACACTTAACTATCAAGGTCACCTCGTAACAGCCCTTGAACCTAAAATTAAATGAAATTTTATTTTATGAAGCAATTGTAATAAGCTAGAGTTTGGTTGAATGTGATCCTGTATGTTTGTTTCACAATTAACTACAAATCAGTGTATATAGACTTTGTTTTATGAAAAGAAATTATTTAAATGCCACTTAGCATGTTTAAGAAACAAATTGTGCAAGAGAATCGCTTAAATGTTCGTAATTCCAAGTATTAATGCAAGTTACGATGTCTATAGGACAATTTGCTACAGTTTAAAATGATTTCTGTGAATAATTTTGTGTTTAAGTATATTTAATTTCCATTTCTGACCATTTTGTATTGATTGTAAATGATTATGTGTTAATTCTGATTGTTTTTAATATGTTTCAATTGTTTAAGTATTTGTTAATGTTCAAGATATATCTGGCGAAGGCTTATGAAGTGTTCTAGAAATTTCGTTGGAGTTTATATAAAGCGATCATCCAAGACAGAGAAACAGTTAGTTCGCCAAAGGTTTCACCGACTAAATTTTACGACGTTCAAGAACTGAATTGTCTGTGTAAGGAGTGTTGTATGCAATCGCTGGATTATCTACACCTACATATATACTCTGCAATTCACAAAATTGTAGGCGGCAGAGGGTGCTCAGCACCAAAGCTAAAATCTTTGTTGTGCATTCCAATCCTTAAAGGTACGAGGGAAAAAAGAATTCATGTAACAATCATTATGGCTCCTTATTTCTCTAATCTTGTCTTTCCTGTCATTTCGGCAGAAATAGGTTGGTGGACGAAGTATTTCACTACACTCGTAAGTGAAAGTGGGAGTACACATGTTTACCAATAAGTTTAAACGAAACGTGCGTCGTCTATCTACCGAGACTCCCAGCCTAGTCTACTAATCAGTTCTGTGACGCTTTCATAAGGACTGTAGCAAGCGGTCACGGATCGAGCGGCTCTTCTCTGTACTTTCTCTATACTTTCGATAAACCCCTTACGAAACGGATCCCAAATGGCAGAGCAATAGTCCAAATGTGGACGCACAAGGGATTTATACGCTATCTCCTTTGTTAGTTCATTACAATTTTTCAAGAATCGCAGCCTAGAATTAGTTCTACCTACTAACGAATTAATTTGTATGTCCCATTTCATGTTTCTTTGTACTGTTACTCCCAAATATTTCATAGAATCAACCATATCAATAACTGAATTGTTTAACTCGTATTTCTGAACAATTGGATTCTTTTTGTTAGTTATGCTCATTGTCTTGCACTTTTTACAATTTAGCGTAAGTTGCCACTCAGTGCACCATGCCAAATAATATCCAGATCACGCTGAATTTCTAATCAATCGGCCAAATTCCCTACTTCCCTATAAATAACCGCATCATCAGCAAAAAAATCTGTAAAGGTTTTTCACTTTGTCTCCGAGATCGTTTAAAAAAATTGAGAAAAGAAGTGGTCCTATTATACTTCCTTGAGGTACACACGATGTAACATCTAGATTAGTAGAACTTTCTCCTTCAACGACGACATACGGCTACCGACCAGTTAGAAAATCCTTTATCCATTCACAAAGCTGATCCGATATACCGTACACTCGAAGCTTCGCTAAAAGGCGGTTGTGTGGCACAGACTCAAAGACTTTCTGAAAATCTAAAAAAATTGTATCTACTTGTGAACCTGCATCTATAACATTCATTATGTAGTGTGTAAATAGGGGCAGCTGTGTTCTACATGATCTTTTCTTCCGAAATCCGTGTTGATTTGTCGTAAGCAAATGATAATCGTTGGATTATATGTATGTATGTAACCAGTATCGTTGGCGTCGTATTTGTGAAAAATAAAAACCAAGTTTAAAGTAAACTTTATGGGGGACTGATTATTTATCAGATTAATTAAACCACGAACAATCTTATAACCTTTCTGAGATAGTTCATAGTGAAGCCGCCAGGCTTCTCTGGCGTTGCTAATGATCGCTGGCGTTACCGCTAGATAGATGCACCAAATATCACAGAGATATGGATACATTGCGTGCTCTTGTTCATCTTAGTTGTATTCCGGTGAGGTCTATGACAGTTTTACTTGCGGGAAGGGATAGTCTGAGGTGTTTTTCGTGAAGGTAGAGGACTGCAGTATTGCACACATCAGGTGAAATATATTCCTACAAACGAGCCAGTTCTACTTTCAACCTATTACAAACTATCAACTTCGCATTTCATTGTATTCTACTCGAGAAATTTTGGTACGGGTCATTTAGTTATTATCCATTTTGGTCCAGCAACAAATTCTTTACACACTTAAATATGTGATGTGCACAATAGCACCTTAAAGACGCGTACTGGTTCTGGAATACTATTTATAATCTCCCTCGATATCATATTTTAGCTCTTAATCACCTTCTATTCAAATGAAAACTTTACCACCCTCTTTTGCAATAAATCAGGTACTAATTACTGAAGACAATATCTTATCCCCTTCCACAATCATAAATATTATTTATAAACTTTTTTTTTTAACGATTCACTTTCTTCCTTCATATTTAACCAAAATGGATAAATGAGGTATCGTTCTAAAGATTACGTTCTCCGCTTTGGTAACATCATTAGGTAAGATAGGAATGTTTTGAAACTCATATGATAAATGCTAAAATTATGAACAATCAAGGTCACAGGTATCCGATAGTTCAGATATAAGTTCCTAGGCTGCGCTAGATTCAATAAGGACTAATCACGCAATTTCTAGACAGAAGCATCACATACCCCACAGATATTCATAAACACTGTGTTTGTTTTCTGGAGTAAGGAGTTTCTCGGATATTTGTGTTTCTGTTAAGTAAACATTTCAACATTTCTAATTATTTCGTAAGACGTTGTAGGTGTTTTGTTACGTATTCCAGCTGATAAACAACTGCTACAAAATAAGATAGCTTAGAGTCTTTGTCGACGTTGGCTTCATCTCCAAGGCCAGTGCGGAAGTAAACCATTACATACAAATTCTAATTTAGATTCGTTTTTGTTTTATATTGTAAATTAACGAAATTTTGTGTCATACGTTTGATTGACGTGTTTTTAATTGTTTCATAACACGTTGCAAGTGTTTTTTTACCTACACATTTCAGTTGATAAACAATTGTTAACCATTGAGTCTTTCATCCTACAACAAAGCACCAACCTCACTATTCACCATATTCATTCGCGAAATTTTTGAGCGTGCCATCTAGTCTATAGGCCTACCTAATTCTTCATCAGTATCTACCAGACCACATCACCAAGGTATACCTTAAACGTAAAAGCTGACTCCTGCTGTTTAATGACTCATAACCGAGCTCGTTTATCATATCAGTTATTGGCTTATTCTACAGTAAATACAACACAGAAATCTGTTTACCTTATTTTGAAATGTTCACAACTACTATATTTGTCACCAGTAATTTGGGACCGATATTATCCAACCAAAGCAAGACAAAAGTGATGAAATTGGAACTGAAATGATAACAATAGCAGTAGATTAAATATAAAAATAGGATCAGATGCAATAAGAGACGTAAGTGAATTCTTTTATTTAGGAGGTAAAACAACAAGCAGTGGCTGAAAAAGGAATTATGTTAACAGCAGAATAGCACTAGCGGAAAGAGCCTTATTGCAACGGATAAATCTTTTAGTTTCAATTATTTATCTAGATCTAAGAAACAACTTTTTCAAACTATATGTCTGGTAGTGAAAATGGACTTTAAGAATACCAGAAAGAAGAAAAATTGAAGCATTTGAAACGTGGTGCTATAGGAAGGGTGCCGAAAATTAAGTGGTCAGATAAAGGGTGAAATCAACGTATTTTGGAAATTATAGATGAGAAGAAAAGTTTGCGGAAGAGACTTACAGAAAGAAGAGACAGAATGGTGAGTTATAATATAAGGTATGTGGAATTGTTAGACGAGGAACAGTCGAAACTAAGAACTGTAAAGAAAGACAAGGATTGCAGTATATGAAGCATATAATTCAGGGTGTGGGTTGTAACGGATGATTCATTGCCCAGTAAGCCTACTGCCCTAACGCTTAATATTATTACCGCTCTAATAAATATATAGGACTTCCAGCGTTTTCCTGACTGAACTTACCTACTTTCGTAGGTACACATTTACATACTTAATAATTTAGTCATTTGCAGGATAGGAAATTTTCGTGTATCGTTTTTATCACCTGCGTAATGTGCCCCGTTTAATTGCTTTAGCAGTTATTCATTGTTTGAGACACTGACTCAAAAAATATTATGAACAGGTATTATGTTTGTCATATAAACTCAGCTCCCGTATACATACGGGAAACGTTAAGTGGCTTGTGACACGAAAATATATTTGCAGTATAAGAAAATGGTGAGATTTCTGTAATAGAGCTTGCTTGCTTGGCAGCACCACGAGCATAAGTGAAGTCCGGAACATGTACTATATAAGTTTTTACCCCAAACGAAAGTATTCTCTTCTGTTAGTCAACATCTCTTTTTTTTATAGTTTCCAAAAATAGCTCAACGAATATTCCGGGATTGTTCATGACCACAGAGCTGTACAGAGTATTAGTGAAACCGAGCGTGATGGGTGAGCGGTTAACGCTCTGGCCTCGCATTCGGGAGGACGCGGGTTCGAATCCTGTCCGGGCATCCAGATTAGGGTTTTCCGTGGTTTTCCTAAATCACTGGAAGCTTCCTTCAGAAAGGCCATGGCCGAATTCCTTCCTGTTCCTTGTCCTCAGTCCCATCCCGCCTCTATTGACCTTAGCCGTCGACGAGGCGTAAAGCCAAAAAATTATTTAAAAAATAAAATATAGTATTGGTGAACTCATCGCGGTACGGGATAGAAAACAACATATGCCAACGGTGCCGCGTTTTTGCTGCTCCGATGCAGCCAGCAATGTGTTTTTCTGCCGTCTATTTTGATGGGCTAAGATAAGATGACGCATATCGTTCGTCAGCATATTTTTTTCAGAGACGGCCACAAAAATAACGCATTGTGACCCGCTGTGTCACTTCTGCCTCCGCCGGTCCTCCGGTGACGCATCATTATGCACGACGGGGAATTGCGTGACCTGGATGCCCACGCACATTCTCATTATCGGCTTCCGCCGTCTTGTTGTGCAAGCACGCCTGCCGTCATTACGTCGAGCGTCTTGCGAACGTATGAAGATACTCCTGCAGCGTCGCTTCACGTGGAAGCGTCTTTCACATACATAGTGACCACAAGTCTGCTTGAATACACTATATACCCAGGCACCAGTCTGCCTACAGAAATCGCGCTGAACAAAAAAACAACTAAAAATACTGGGACATGTATCAGTGTGCAATAGTGACGACTCTTCCGGATGTAAATATACCATCTGACGTCACGCGATTTTTGGCTAGTATTAAATAAATTTAAGCTTTAACATTTTAAAAACTTATAGGCCTATGCATACATGCATCCTGATCTGGGTTTTCCATGGTTTTCCCAGATCACTCCACGCGAATGCGGGGATGGTTCCTCACAATAGCCCATGGGCGCCTCCTGCCATATCCCTTATAACCCTTCCAAACCATAACCCTTCTCGATAGGTGCTATGCACCCTCCGCCACACACTTTTAGTGAATCGCGGAGTAATAATAATAATAATAATAATAGAAAACGTAGCGCGTAAAGGGAACGAACACAAAACGATGTAGCGAATGCCCACTGCTTAACATGAGCTTAAATGACGCATGCGCAGAACGTTAAGTGCACATGAGAAGAACGTTAAGAACGCATGAGAAAAAAAATCACTGTGGCTAATGTGCACTTCATGCGTAACGATAAATTTCTCGCTACCGCGTCCAAAGACGTTTCACTTAAAAAATGATGCAACATTCTTTTTAATCATTGCTTTGATGTAATATTCCATTCCAACTTCCTTCCGACAATTTCTTCTTCTCATCAAATCTACTTCAACGCACATTCTTGGTAATTTAGTTCATATATACTTAGTTACTTCCGACTCTTCCCTCTACAAACATTTCAAACAATTTCGTGTGGTCTCATAATGTGACCCAACATTTTCTTTCTTCTTACTATACTACACACTTATTTAAGTATAATTTCTGAATCATGTTCACACAATTGCCTGATAAGTCGGTTAAAGTTTCTTCGACCTTTTACAGCACCAAGCTTTAGTATTTTCAGTTTTCATTCCCTCTGGAAACCATAATACAGACAAAAACTAAATATAATTTGGCCATGGTTATCTTGGTCTTTTTCACTACCGAAGTAGAACAACGATGCCCCTTCCATTTTTCATTGTTTACGACTTGTCCATCAAACGTCGGAAATATTAATTTTCTTTTTTTCAACCTCTTAGGTGACTTTTTTTAATGGAACTTTACGCCTTCACCGAGCGTGGTGGGTGAACGGTTAACGTTCTGGGCTCGCATTCTGGAGGACGCGGGTCTGAATCCTCGTCCGGGCATCCAGATTTGGGTTTTCCACGGTTTCCCCAGATCACTCCAAGTGCTTCTTTCAAAAGGACATGGCTGAATTCCTTCCCGTCCCTTGTCCTCAGTCACTTCCCCCCTCTAATGACCTCGACGTCGACGAGGCGTAAAACATTAAAAAAACATAACCTTGCGCCTCCTCGAAGTTGAGGTAATTAGAGGTGTAAAAAGCACTCGTTGCAAGGAACTGAAAGGATTTTTGAAGGAATGTCCCCGGCCTTCTACTAGATTGATTTCGGGGAACCATTGAGAACTGACATCTGGATGGCCGGACCAGGATTCGAAGCAGCGTCCTCTCGAATGCTAGGCCATAGCGTTACAGATCACCCACCACGTTCGGTCTTTTCTTAGGTGACATTTAGCAATTTTGTTGCTTGTAAAAAGGCACGTGTTCTCAATGACGCGAACTTTTTCGCTTTTGCTAACTGCCTTTGTTGACACGTTTCACCACTCCAAGACCGAAACTTTGAAAAGACTATTACTAAGCGAGTGGAATGGCATATCTAATCATTTTTTCCGTTGTTCCGTGATAATATACTAGGGACATTGATAGGTACAGTAGGGTCCTCGATCCCTTTCTATACTTGTGAGCAATCACCTGATATACAGTAGAACCACCCCAGGTAGGTTTAGACGCTTCTGTTAGTCGGCGGGAGCTATTTAACTTCCCTTCAATCATGTCTTGAGGTACTCCCTATCCGTCACCTGGGGACGTGTCGTCTAGGGATTTAAGCCTTAAGTCCACTTTCAATAAATAATGATTTATTATTTTATGCCTTAAATTAAAAAAAATAAGTTGTAAAAGAAAAGAATCAATTAGTTGAAAACTTGAAACATAATTAGCAAACATTATGTTTCTTAAAAAATTAATTTGTACGGGTGCATAACTTTCATGGCAATTAACGATAACAATTCAACGATTATACACTCATAACAAAATCAATATAAATAAGTGTAATGTAACCAATTCCTACTCAAATACACTTTGAACTCGTATTCAAAACTTGTAATTTGCAATCATCATCATTATAACTACGTGATAACGATAATAACCAAATGAATTTTTTACTAAAATTATTCCTAGCAATCAGCAACAAAACAAGTTGCCTTAGACAAATAAAGAACAATCATTTTTTCGGAGTCCCAAGAACACAACCATTACTAAAGTAACTGAAAAAAAAATACTATATCGTTTATATTTTGTCTTATTCTGTCACTACAAATAAAGAAAATAAAAAAAATTATCTCTCCGACCATGACACCCGTTGCTGAAATTACTTGACGATCAATCAGCACACCCGAGGATAAGTTACAGTGTGTAGACAGAACTGAACTAACTGCAATTGTCGTCACAGTTTTAATAAACGGAGTCTTGTTTGACGCATTTCGTCCAGTTGGTTCGGCGATATAACGTCGGGATATATCAATCCAACATTCGGGCCATAAACATTATCGCCCGTACGTTCACATGTAACTGAATAAAACTGGAAGAGACCTAAAACAATTTCGGCTTCAATTAAGCGATGTGTGGATTTTATCACAACTCCTGCATTCCACAAATGGAAAATAATGGGCTTAAACGAGGAGTAAACCAGCTCGTAACATACAATTATTCTGGAATGAAATTCCGACGCATCTCCGGAATCCCAGCTGGAATGAAACGAGCTTGAATTGAAATATGCATCCGCCTAAAAGCTTGACACAAATAACGGGGTCTTTTAGACTCCTGTAAACAGAAAGCATTAAATTCTCCACGCTTCAACACGACACTAGCATTAGCAAAGAATCCACATATCAGCAACCAGGATATTTATTATAATACATTGTGTCCCAGAATTATCTTTACAACTTTGACATTGAATAAATTATGTTTCGAACGAGATATCACAATGCAGTTTTTTGCATTTTGTAGAGTATCTCTCAAAGTTTTGTTTCTGTCTCTAGAACACTTCTTTGGAGCATCCCTTGATCAATTGTCGTAATAGCTGCAGAAATCGTCTGCCTGAGATCTGCCAAATTTCTAACCGGGGTTTGATACACGATGACTTTTACATATCCCGAAAGAAAGAAATCCAAGGAGGTTATGTCAGGTGAACGAGGCGGCCAGTCAATTGGACCCCGACCAGGAAATTGTTTATCTAGAAAATTACGGACATCATGAGCCCAATGCGGAGGTGTTGGAAGATGACTGTTGGTTGAAGGACTTCCAGTTGGGGAACAACAAATTTTGTTAGCTTATCCAAGTAAACTGGGCCTTTGATTGTCTTCTCAGCAAAGAAGAAAGGTCCAATGATTTGGTTGTGCATAACACCGCACAACACATTAACCATTGGGCTGTCGCGCACTCTCTCTCTCTCTCTCTCTAAATGCATGCGGAGGTTCAGAACCCCGAATTTGAATGTCGTACCTGTTAGGTAACCCTTGTCTCTATAAACCAGAAAACACACTGAGCTTTTTCCTGTGGGGTGTACATTTTCAATAAATGTGATGTAACTACCTACTTGTCACCAAACTGCGCCTGAAATGAAACAGAAAAAAACTTTGAGAGATACTCTGTAACATGCAAAAAACTGCATTGAGATATCTCGTTCCAAACATAATTTATTCAATGTTAAAGTTGTAAAGATAATTCTGGGACACCCTGTATTATTTGCTTACGGGATTAATGCTGCGTTGAAACATCCTGCAGGAGTGTTTCAACGTAGCATTAATCCCGCTAGAAAATTATATTATATTAATATGACGGCTGTGAAAACAACAAAATCTTTTATAACCTGGATATTTGGTAAACATCAGCCATTATTAGACTCGTATGATCCGTCTGTTTTAGACAGAAAAGTAATTAGACGTAAGTACCACAATCTCTTGTGAATAATGAATGATGAGTAATAAAAAATTCGAATTAATTGGATAATCGTTTTTATTTATGTGAATACTAGTTTTCTTCCGCTGCTTCACCGCCATCGGGTTTCAAAACACTGTGTACTGTAAAATATACTACCTAAAAACACGAGTGATACATGAAAAGATACACAAACGCTTGGTGTCTGACGTGCACGCTAGATGGCAGCAGTGGACAAGATGGCGGAAAAGTTTTGTGTTACAATATGCGAAGTACTATTCGGTTAAATATGTGCAGCGTGAATTCGAACGAATATACAGAAAATCTGCACTTAGTAAACAGAGCATTTTACGTTGGTTTCGCCAGTTTCGTGACACTGGTTGTCTGTGTAAACGGATCAGCACAAGACGACGACGTCTCTTAGAGGAAACTGTGGAGCGCGTGAGACAGAGTCCAAAAAAACAACCGTTCGTGCCAGCTGTGAACTGGGAATTCCGCAGAAAACAGTGTTGAATGTTTTGCGTAGGCGTTTGCATTTGAGACGCCGCCGTATGTAATTGGTATAACAATTAACCCCAAATGATTATTACAGCCGTTTTAATTTTTGTACCGTAATGTTGGAAGCTATGGAAAACTATGAGGAATTGGCGGGGAACTTTGTATTAAGCGACGAGGCAACTTAATATCTGGCTGGAAAGATGAATCATCACAACGTAAGACTGTGAGGCACTGTAGTGCCGCATACCTTTGTGGAACTGGAAAGAGATTTGCCAAAGGTGAATTTCTTCTGTGCCATATCAAGAAGAAACGTGTATGGGCCATTTTCTTCATCAAGCATACGGTGACAGGACCCGTGTGCCTGGATATGTTGCAGATGTGGTTGTTTCCACAACTGACTCCTCCACTTTCAACCTACAACAGGACGGACCTCTCTGCAGTACAAATTTCCTCGACTTTCTGAACAGAGAACTGCACATCACTGGATAGGGCGCGCTGGTCCAAGTATGTTCCTCTGTTTTCATTACCCTCCAGATCACCAGATATGATCCCATGTGATTTCTTCTTGTGGTGTTATGTGAAGGACAAACTTTAGGTACCCCCAACGCCAAGAACATTGCAAGAATTACAGGAAACGGATCACTGCTACTGTGACGGACATGGATAGAAATATGCTATCGAACGCATGGACGGAACAGGATTACCGTTTGGATGTGTGTGGGTGACTGAGGACGCACACATTGAACTTTTATAGTATGTAGCATAAACTTGGTGAGTTTATGTATCTTTTCTTGTATTACTCGTCTTGTAGTGACCCTCACTAACGTGTTGTATGAAGTAACTTTACCAGCTTGCAGTAATGACAGGCGCTTGGCAACTGGCGACTTACAGCTTGCTGGTATGCGTGCTACTTCTCAGGTCATAGCTCCTATTGCTTCTCTATTTCATGCTCGCCCGCCCTGGATACTGTCTTGGAAATTAATATGAAGTATTTTGGCAAGTGATCGACCTAGATAACTACAGTCTTTCTAGATAGTATAAATTTCAATACACAGTATTTTGAAACCCGATTAATCATTTGGGGTAACCCTGTATTTCAGAAAACTGAAGAAATAAATAACCGAAGTTATGTAAACAAAACAATATTAACAAAATCTAAAGCGTAGAAGGTTTGTCTGTGTTGCGGAGTGATTTTTGCTGTGTATCTCGTAAAGGAGTGTTCACCTAAGGTGCATTGTGATCTGTGGCATGTGTCTATTCTCGGTACAAATGAATTATCATTTATTGCTTTATTGTCCTATCACGTAGACGTAACTTCTGAAATAATGAACTAACAAGAAAATTCATGCTTTTCTCACATCGTTAAAGGCATTCTTAATCTATGATAGGGGCACGAAACACAGGTGTTTTGGCGTTAGTCACATGATGCAATGAAGAATTTACAACGGACAGGGTGTCCGATAGACACTTGCACCAATAGTCTACAGTCAGACAATACTGAAATGTTTTTAAAATGAACATAGCATAATGAAACGTAAGACGAGGATTTTTCTTTAACGCCATCCGTTCCTTTTTCTCTCTCTCTCTAAACCTTACCAGCTCTTTTTTTACCGGCAATAAACTATTTGCATTAATATCTTATCCATATCCGGCAGTTATTGAAAGAGATTTGTTTAATTTTCAAAATAACTAGTTCCTTTTGACAACACAATTTGTTATCCCAAAAACGGAATAAAAGCGGAAAACCATGAAAGGAGAATACATTTATTTAAATACATGCTAACGTTGCAGATACTCTGTTTTACTGTCCATTCAGCAATTCGCCGGTACTCTTCTTCTTCTTAGCATTTATCCTGCCTTACAGGGTCTCTTTTTTATGGTTATACGTCTCGTCGACGTCGAGATCATTAGAGGCGAGATGGGACCGGGGGCAAGGAACGGGAAGAAATTCGGCCATGGCCTTTTGAAGCAAGTATCCCGTCATTCTACTGTAGTGATTTGGAGAAACCATGGAAAACCCAAATCTGGATGCTCGGACAGAGATTCGAGCCGCCATCCTCCCGAATGTGAGGCCAGAACGCTCACCGTTACACCACCACGCTCGGCAGGCTATGTCCTTCCTCAAGGTATCCAGCCAGCGCTTCTTGGGTTTCCTTCGTGGTATTCGGCCCTCCGGACTTCCATGAAGTACAGTTCTCGCAACTGAAGTGTTGTTGCTGTACAGTGCACGGATGTACCATAGCAGACAACCCTCCCACAATTTCTCAGTAATACACGGATACTACGACTTAAAATGCACCGTGCAGAAACTGCCGTCAAGTAAGGATCAGCAACGTTTAGAACAACAAAAAAATATTTAACTTCACCCCTTCTTTGGGGTCATTAATTTTTTCATGTTGGTGACACTCTTAATCTTAATTTAGTCAGGTAACAATGTATTTGGTACTAACAGATTTTATATAGAAAATGATAGAAAGAGGCTGATCATCAAAAATATTCTTGGTTTCATGCAAAAAGTTTAGTAGTAACTCAGTTATCCTTGGTTCTGCAACCTTAGGCGACGTTTTTTCAATGTTTGCTACATAATTTTTGATGCAACAATTAAGAAATTCACAGTTTGAATCCTTTTTCATGGAACTCAACCACGTATCAAGTTGAATAATTAATATTTTTATGTGTTTTCTTACAAGCGAACTATCAGTAAAAAAAACTAAATGTTATTTCGTTGATTGAGAACCGTGGACACACAGAGTCAAAAGGTACCTGAACATTTAAAAAGGTTTGTGTTTGTTCTCTTAACTCAACAATGCGTCTTTGGAAACTTAGTCAACAACAAAGCATACAGCATGGGACTCGTGGGTTGCAGAGTGAGTGACCTGCAAACAGCGGGCACGGCGTAGCGCAAACACCTGCCGCAGGGCTGCCAACGGTGAGCCGAGGCGACGAACACATCTGGTGCGCGGTGCTGCAGCCTGTAAGGATGGAACGACTGAGAGAGAGCTCAACACAATCGCACTCCTGTTTTATCACCAGGATATTTTTACTATTTATACCTTACGTTTTTGAATTGAGGCTGCAAACGACACAGCAGTTACGATGATTTCCCACCTCAGATCAAGCACAGCTGAGAAAAATATACCAACTCATTTTTCACCGATACTGCGATAAACACCTCAAATGTTGTCTACAAAGTTTAAGATTAAACTATCGTCTTGAAGTTACTGCTCATGCCTGAGTATTACTAGAGATTATTATCTACATTATTATATAAATAACAGTTATCTGTATAAGCATGTTGTGATTAAGGAATTGGATATTCACGTGAAACTAATGGATTACTCATATCTGTTAGTTCCGGAAACAATACCTGTATCTTTTTTCGTGTCATGCTCCCTGAGATTTAATCGTCAAGATGTTGATGCTATAAGTGGTTTTAATTTTGTTTTACAATTACTTCGATATTTCTGTTAATATTGACTCTTGCAGAAATTCTAACTGAACTTCTCAGGATCTAAGTAAATGACTGGTCTATTATGAGGAAGAGACCAAGATAAATTGGCATTCTACAGTGTTCTTTGGCGGCGGTATAGTCTCCTGAAGAAGTAGATTTATTTCTTTATTGGGCTGTTTGTTGTATTTGGCCTCACTAACACTGTGTCAATCTCTTCTATCATGTAATAGTGAATGAAAAAAACGTGATTATCAGTAAAATGTTACCGACTTTATAATCAAACCACCGGCAATAGCTTAATTTCATACTTACGTTAATAGAGAATGCATATATAATGTTTACTGTATTAGAGACGAAATTACAGAATTATGGTTTGCAATATGATATTCACTGATGACGAAAACAGGTATGTGGAATATATTAACACAAAAATGAAATAAAATGTATTTATCTCTAAATGCGTCAGAATACTTAATTTAATGAACAATCCATTTCGACCACCTGCATATATCTTCATTTCTATAATCTCAATCTTGCAATTAGTATCTTGTTACAAAACTCATATACTCGTACATTAATATTTGCCAACATTGAGTATTTGGTCATTATTAGGAAGTAAAAATCTTGTTCGTCAAGAAAACATAGTAATTTTTTTAAAAATTATTCTTACATTAATATCTTTATTCGCAAATCATTAGCATCCAATATTCTTCTGCAATATCACACTTCAAATACAATTCTTTCTTCTGACCCCCATAATGTCAAAATTTTGTTTCCCTGCTATGTTCATTCCCAATCCCGGATCATGGTTTTACTTTATAAAGGTTCCTTTGGCTCTGATATTATAGTTTCCAGATGGCCTTATTTTATACATCGTTTGACAGTTTACTAAGTTCAACATTAAACAGATTCTTAGAACCGTTATTCCTTTTGCACTACAAACGTACGATTAGTCTATTGAAATTGCTGCCACATACCTATTGTATTTCATGTCTCCGAGTGCATTTTGTACTGGTGAAATACGAGTTTAAATAAGGAATTTCGGTAAAATGAGAGTACATTACATAGTATGAAAACTTGTGTTAAATGCGAGTAAAAACCATAATTTAAATGAGATCATAAAAGCAATTCAAAACATTTACAACCATAATGTAATCGCAGTCAGAACCGGACAACAACTGTCAGAATAGAAACCCATTAATCGAGGAGTGGGACAAGTGTGTTGCCTATCGTCACTTTTATTCAGCATGTAGATAAACAAAATCATTAGTGACTGGCGACAAAAACCTCATGGCAGAATCAAAATAGACAGACAGACCAACCTGGACACTTTACTGTTTGCAGATGAACAATTGCTTTTTGCTGAATCAGAAAATGACCGGCAGAGATCGGTATATAACCTCCATAAGACAGCAAAAAGAGTACAACATGATTTCCCTCAAGGTCATGGCCTTTTTCAGAAAAAACCACAAAAGAACCAAAATCTCAATAGACAATACGCCCATGGCAGAATTTAAATTCCTACGTTACAACCTCAGCTACACCCTAGAAATCGATATGCAACAAAAAATCACAAATTTAAGGAGAGTTACAGGAATAATAAATAACACCTTCAGACCATCTCTTGTTCAACGGCACACAAGAATCAAGCTATATAACATCCTGGCTACAGCGACACTGTTGTACGGCAGTGAGGCCTGGACACTACACAAAGGCGATGAGTGGAGAATAACAGCGGCTGAGATACTATTCATGAGGAGAACAGCTGGCTACACATTACGAGACAGAAAGAGATCTTATGAAATCACAAAAGAACTCAAACTGTGCAAACATTCAGAACATCTTGAACAGACCATGTACTAAGGATTTAGACGGACCGGATCCCACGAAAAAATTTCAAATACTATCCCAGAGGCAGGAGAAATGTAGGAAGACCACCAAGAAAATGGATTGAGACCGCAACAGGTCACCGGGCCTAACAGTGGATAGGAAGAAGAAGAATATTTTGTTCAATTGTGAAAAGCTTACTGAGGCGCATAAGCATCGGTCGTCGGCGCTTAGCCACGTCCCGTTGCGTGAGTACAACGTCAATGGTGCTGGTGTCGTCAGCACACTGTGCGAACACCTGCCACCTGCCTCAGGATCTTGCTGACATCACAGGCAACAGTACTAACAATACGCTGCAGTGTCTATGGCGTACATAGTAGGAACAAGTAGTGAAATAAAGAAAATACAATTACGCTCAGAGAAGTGAATAAATAACTGAACTTACGGAAAAATTGATGCCAGCACTCAGTTATGCAGCTGCAATGAACCTTTTATGGAAATACGATGTCCCAAACGTTTGGTTCATATACTACAGCAATCTTATATATCTTGATTTCTGTCAGTCAGAAAGTCGTAAGCAGTTACCTAGTGTTAACGCCCACTTGCATTCACATTCCATAACGAAATCTTTCTTACTGTTCCTTCTGACTTCACTAAATATACCTTAAAAGCCAGACTACAGCCTTGCGTCTCCTGACATTAAGCGATGCTGTCTTTGAGATTCTCAGCTTTCATTCTGTCACTCAGATTATTACAAAGGTTATAAATATTTCTCTTTTCTGATTTCATACCATATTTCTTTAAAATTGTGAACAGTTTGTTAAGAAAAAAAAATTTCTCTGAATAGATATATTGATTCATACCGTTTGTATCAATCGTAAAGCCGTAATCACTGTTTCTAGTATCGAAACCTTTTCTGTACACAAACTGAAAATTATCTAAAAGTTGCTATTTACACTTTCTTTTGATGTTTCGTCTTATCCTGGTTAATAATTTTAAAATCATGTGTGGTCAGACACTGTAATCTGGAATTTTTTACTATTTTCTGAAACGCGCAGATGTTTTTAGACGGAACTGTTGGTGTCTCTTCCGTCTGGTATGGTTTAAATGTCATTTTTATTATTATTATTATTTTAAAAAAGGAATACTACTGAAAAATAACTTCAAACATTAGTTTACAAAAAAAAAAAAAAAAAAAAAAAAAAAAAAAAAAAAAAAAAAGTTTTAAGCAATTCACAGAGAACTGAACCTGCTCCAATTATCATTTCTAGTTTCAATCTAAAAAAGATTTGTAAAATTCAATTCTTAAAACTGTTTCACCAGTATCGTCAGTATAAATGCCTTTCTCTCCTTACAGCGGAGCTTCCTTTTGTGCACTTATTTCATTAATCTGCTTCTTCTTCTTAGCTTAGGAAGGTTTACTGTTGCATAATAGATGACAATCATACTGTAAACGTTGAAACATTTTTTTACTGTTCCTTACATCCTCTCTCTTTGGCTTTCTTCCATTCTAAATTCCATTCCTATCGTTCTTCTTCATATTGCGAATTTTTGTGATTTGCTTTCAATGAAATAAATTTCACAATTTTTGCTAAGACACCATGTTTTGGGCACGATTTTTACTCACAACTTATATTTTCTGCTTTGATTGCCTCACTTTTACTATCAAATAATTTTCTTATGATCTGCAGGTACTAATAAAATAATCTGTTAGGAATATGACTGATACAAAACTACATCCAGGCACTTGAAAAACGTATCCAAATTAAGCATGAAAGTAAATTTTAAGCAGGTTAACTTCAATTATTGTCTTTTTTTTAAATTAAAATTTCGTTATAAATTTTTCAATAACATAGTTCGAACTGGAATATTTCTTGGTTTAACTTTTATTTATTTATTTGTTTTTGTTTAGAAGCTGGTAAATTTTTTATAAATAAATAAAGAGTAGTCGTTAATATCACATGATTAGATAAATTTAGGAATAATTGTAGAATAAATATTTAATTTACCAGTTTTGCGTACGGAGCTTTAACTATTGTAGGTATGATTTAATTGTAATATCTGTTGAGCTGAGAACTAACGAGAAAATGTGATTTTTTATTCGTACGGTACTAAAATTTGCAATACAGATTGTTTATAACTGATATAGTTGACGTCATGTCTTGCAAACGAAGAAATTTTTATTTAGTATATAGTATATTGTATTGTTCACTGTTCTACAGAGGAGTTACCTTTTAGTAGATATATAAACTTTTCACCTACAAAATAATGTAGACAGAAACTTTTAGTTTCAGATTTAAATTGCCTGTAATTTCCATCCAGGCATAACACATCCCTTAATATATATCTGCGCCTGCATGTCAAAATATGAACGAACAACCTTCAACAAACCTCCAGCGCTGTACTTTGTCAAGAAAGCACATAATTCGAAGGCTTTAAATACAGAGCCACCCATAGTGCGCAGATCATGTCGCGATTCTGCTAAGTTTTAGAGCACAGTTGCATTATCTTCACCAAGAAAGTAACAAGGCTTATTGCTGAATGTTGATAGACAATTAATGCAAATAACAGCATATCATGCACCGAGTTAGAGTTGAATGAATATTGTAAGTACTATCAGTATTTTTTTTAATTATATCTACAATATACGGAAGGAGAGCTTATGAGAAATAAGTAATGATAAGGAACGAAGTATTTGGAATATATCGCAAAACCTCTTTGCTTTTTATATATCATAAAAACGTGAGAATTGAGTCTTTCCCAGTGTACAATTACCAAAAATTCTTCCCGAGTGTTCGGCTGGATAGGTTCTGCCATGCACGACATTTTTTGTGATTGCCTCGCCATTATGACTCATATAAGTATTGATGGTGGCTAGTGGACACATATGAGGCACGCTGCGGAAGCTATTTTCCCGTGATTCCACAACAGAATATCATAACAAAATGTTTATGTTTCACATGTGTATTGAATTGTTAATAATGCAGACGTTATTATTCCATGGAAGTACCGCTTTAACGACAACCGTCACTCATGAAAAAAGAACTACCACTAAAACCTATCATTCTTTCAACGACTCTAATAAGTAAATGCAATCAATATTCCATCGAGCTACCCAAAGATAAATTCTGATGGCATTGGGATGTTTCACATAAACAGTAATAAACAATTGTTGACAGTCACTGGACCTTTTATAGGCAAAGAATATGTTTAGGATTTGTCAAACCATCATGTTATTTTTGTGTTATAGTTTGCATTCATTAGACACGGTGAATTAGGTGGAAATAGAGAGAAGGTGCCCACAGTTAATTTTATAACTCATTCTCGGTCAGCATTTACCAACGATCTCTCTAACGCAAATGTTAAACTTTATCAAGAATAAAAACTCTCGCCAACGACACTGGCAGGGTCAGAGTTTTAACTGATTTTTAAACTTGATAAATCAGAGTTTACGGAGTCCCACCTACTCTAACTAGGCCACTAAGTACTGCAAATTGTTACTTCTTATCTTCGTCTGTCTGAATAAACTGAATCTCTGCCCATCTCATTGTCCAAAAGGCTCTACTGCTAACTAACTATCGAACACTGTGTTGAACTGTAACAGACTACTACATGACTAAACCGCTCCACTGATTTGCGAACACTATGCAGGATGTTTCTTAATAAAAAAGGTTCAAAACCTCATGGTCATTTAAGGATTGGTTCTTCTTCTGGTCCTATACGCTCGGGATGTCGGCAACTATCTTGGCTGTCTTGTATCTGCTAGTTGACGCTCGGATTAGCTCCGTAGTTGTCTTGGAGGTCCGGCTTCTCAGATTTTTTTAGCCAGGAAGCTCTTTTCGTACCAGCGCTCATCTTTCCTGGTATTTTCCACTGGGGAACAGACTTCAGGTGTTTGTAACAGTTATTGTTCCTCGTGTTGTGGCCAAGGTACTGCAGCTTTCGGTTTTATCATGGTGATTAATATTTCCATATTCTATTTCATTTTAGGGTGGATTTCATCATTTGTGGTGTAGTACTACTTCAATCATATTTTCAGAACTTTGGAGGCTGCAGCGACCCAATGTTACCTGTGTCAATTCACTCTCGAGCCCCTAAACGATCCTGAAATTTGAACCATTTTTAAAACACTTTGTATATCTGGCCCTGAAGAATTTCTTGAACCAAGATTTTCACTCATCCAGTTGTAGAGGAACTTTCAGAGTGGTTTCTCTGCAGATCTTTACCACTGCGACTAATTCCAAGTCGAAACAAACAGTACTACCTCTTACAAGTAATTTCATTGTCTTAATACTTCCACACGCGAGCATTTAAAAAAGAAAAGTTAAACTTCTTTATTGACCAAACATATAATTTAGACGTATGTAAGAGCACTGTTAGCATACAGAGCGTCTTCCAGAGTAGCCAACGAGCTAAAGTGGGCCTTTCAGTTTCACCTGCCTTGCTATAACTGAGGAAGGTCGGAAGGAAAAGAAAAAAAATAAAAACCCAATTTCTGTGCTTGTAATCCCTTACTACGACACTTTTCAGCCTAAATGTGACCACGAATGGCCCTGTTTTAATTGGTTGAGAACGCTAATACAGGATCCAGCGACACAAATGGCTCCTGGGATACTCGTATCCCGGTAACTATTCGCGATATTTTCGCGTGGGAGTGGAATTAGCCCGTATGATGCCGGCATTCGAGTTCCACATAGTTGGACGCATTGCGTATTGCAGGCGGGCGGGCCCATTACATTTGCAGCCACGTCCGTGCGCTGAGGAATTTTTGCCCCGCATTAAGGTCGCAACGAGGTGCGCGGGCGCTGTTTTACTACCGCGCGCGTAATTGTTGGGGGCCGGTGCGCGAGTGGCGCAAATATGTTGTAGTCTCGTGTACGTGCAGGCACGCCACGCCGGGGCAGGTAATAACCGCCCGGGAGCCGTCGCATCACTCGCAGTTAAATGTAAATAGGCGACCCGTCACTGCCGACCGCTATTATTGTGCCATACGGCCAGCCCTGAAGCCACCTGCTTCAACCAGACGCTGCTCTGCTCTGATCAGTGAAGCGCCCTGTTTGAACGGGAATTTGTTACGCACTAGTACCGACGAACTATATACGAGGGTCGTATGGAAAGTTTCTAGTTTAGACGGTACACCGGGATGCTATCAGCATTTGTATTTTCAGGCTATATCAGAAAATGGCTTACCAAATTATGAACAACCGCGACTTCGTAGGCATGGGCATAGAATTTTATTTCTAAAATTTGATACAGAAAGGTGTCCCCACAAACTGCATGTCAGAAACTGAAACAGAGCCTGAGTGACCGATATAATATTACAGAGGCTTACACACGCTGTCCGGCTGTCCGGCTGTCAGTCACTGTTCGGCTGATTTTAGAAATTTCATGACAACGTACGTTATTTATACAGAAAAAATAATCCTGTGTTCTTCCTAAAGTTACATAGTATTTCCTTGTCAAATTTCATCAAGATCGGTTAAACCGTTTACCCGTGTAATCCTAACAAACGGACAGAGAGACACAGCTACTTTCGGATTTATAATATTGGTTTAGATACTGTAACAAAACTTTACAGTCTATAGAAAAATTCAAAAAGATCTTTCGATATATTACAAGTTATAACAGTTCTCAGACTCAGCCCTTTAATGAAATTTTATTTTAAGAATTATATATAGCAAGCTGGCAGTTGATTATTTACGGTTTGTATAGTTTTCGTGTAATTAATTATGAATTTGTGTGAATGAACATAGATTTTTTTGTGGAAAGAAACTATTTAAATGCTTCGTAATATGTTCAAGGAATTTATTATGCATAAATCATTAAATAAAAGCTTTCAACAGTAAGTGTTGAGGTGAGCCACGATGTTTGGAGTACAATTTGCAGCTCTATGGACTAATTTATGTGGATAATTTTGTGTGTATGTACCAGTAAATATCTTTAATTTTCATTTCGGTGTGTTTCATGATGATTGTGAATGATTTTGTATTAATTCTGATTGTTTTTGTATCGATAAACTTGTTAAAATATTATTATAATTCGAGAAACTTCGGTTGGAACTGTCTGAATTTATTCTGTGTGTTTCTAAAAGCGCGCAGAGATGGCGTGAAAAGATAATTGTCAGTCAGTAGTTTTGAAAGCGTGTGAGTTAAATTGCTGGAATTTAGTATCTTTGGATCGAGACGATGCCTCGTGTTGTAATGTAATTATAGAGCACACGGGACAATAAATATAAGTGGAAAGTGATTATACGGAGAAGTTATTTCATACAACCAAATACCAATAATGATTTACGCGACAGGAATAAAAATCAGGAAATAGTGATTACCGAGATACCTATCAAAGTACTCTATATGTGTCCACTGCAAATATCAACGCGATAATCAACTTCTTGCCACATTCGATGCAACATATCACTATCAATTTGTTGAAAATCACTGTTGATGCCATCTTGTAGTTGTGGTATGTTTGTTGGGAGAGGAGGCTTAAGCACTGTATCTTTCACATAACCCCATACAAAATAGTCACAACGGACTAAGTCGGAGCGTGGAGATCAATATAAGAATTGCTGATCATCGTCCTCATCATGACTGATACATCGGTTTCTCGATTTTCTGTTTAAGATGAGAGATAGATTGGAGCAAACATTTAAGCGTATAATTTGAAATCTAAATTTAGAATTTAATCAATTAAATATTTCTTTGAGTGAACACCGGAGATAAAGAGCTTTCCGGTCAAATTCTCGTTCCCTGACAGAACATATTGACTGGATTTTATCTTTAGTAAAACTTTGCTTTGTTGATGAGAATTACGCCAGGGACATTTAGTTATTCGGATTACACGTAAAACAATACATCACTATTAAGAAGTTACATTAGTATTACCACATTCTGGACCGGTTGTTGGGAACGTATAAAATATATACTGGAAATGAATCTTGCTAGAATAATTTCAGAGAGTACATGGATTGGACGTGTTGACCATGAACTCACTCTAGCACTTGATTCCCGGTGTAAGGAAGTGCTAAAATTTTCTTTTGTAGGTAAGGAGTCAGGGATTGAATTAAATACCGGGAGATGATCTGAACAATTTCCCTCAAACGGTAGAAGGATTTAAATTAAAAATTCATGAAATCTAAAATTTGTTGATTAGGGAACTGCTACTGCAACAAATGCTCCATCGCAATTAATCATAAACTTCAATTGGAATTCTACCAATTAAGTGCCTGAAGTGCTTTTCAGGGTTTCTTGACCAATTATACCATAATTATTTTACAGTTTAGTTTTTACTTGCTTTCAGAAGGTTCCTGTATCCCATACATAGAACCAAAGTTTTCATTATTCTATCACATGGCAGATGGCATGCCTCTGGGCATTGGTGTGGTAATGAGGAAAGGATAAATTTTCCCATAAGTTTGTCCATCAGTTAACCACCGTTTGTTCTGATTTTATTTAAACGCAAAGACAATTTTCGGGGCACAACGAAGCTCGGTGCTATTGTCTGATGCAGAGCAGTTCTTCTTCTTCTTTTCCGTTTTGGCGTATACGGACCACGTGGTTCTTAACTCTGGCGAGCTTTCTTTTTGGCCCAATATTCTTTCATCCTAGCACTGTTGTTGTCTTTTCTTTCTTGAATCCATTTCACCCCAGATCCTTGGCGCAGTGTTTTGGCTGTTATTGTCTGGAGAGAATCCTATGCTATCCTATCAATGTTCTATACTTATCCATGTTGTCATTGTGGTCCATTTACAGTAGCTCGAGATCTTATCCGACTAGCCCTGTCCATTTTGCATTAGTCGCTTTTTCTTTATAGATGGTGTTGAAGATTTTGGAGGTGAGGCTATCATTGTCCATCCGAACTATGTGACCATAGAATATTAATCTCCTTTTCCTCATGACTATGGTCATGCTCTCCAGTTGTTGGTATATCTCCTTACTATACCCGAATAGGTATTTTCCTTCTTCTTTGACAGAACCCACTAGCTTTCTCAAGATTTTACGTCCCTTTAGTTCCAGTTTTCTGAGTTGCCCCTTTCTAACCATGTTCAAGCACTTTGATGTATACAGTACTGACCGTAGAACTACAGTATTATAGTGACTGAGTTTGAGGTTAAGGGAGAGGGATTTAGATCCATACATGTTCTTTGAAATGTCGCATGTTCTCTCGAGTATGGCGCATATGATACTCATTGCTAAGACCTCGTTGATTTTTGGAGTTATTCTTTCTTCCAGATAACTGAAGGCTTTAGTCCTTGGTATCATAACATTCCTGACTGGGATTAAATTGGGCGCATTTCTGATATTGATGATGAGCTCAGTTTTGTTTATGGGAATCTTCAACCCTACTTAAGCTGCTATGTTGTTGAGGGAGAATAGTTGGTGAAAAGTTTCCTCCACACTAGATGCTAGGTGGGTGAGGTCATCTGCGAAGGCCAGGCAGTAGACTAGTATTTTGTACTTTCTGTAACCGATTCTCTACTCAGAGTCATCTATTAATGTTTTCGTCCACTCACGAATGACTTTTCCAACACTTAGTTAATGAAGATTGGTGACAAGCCGTTTCCTTGTCTAACACCTGTTCTAATTTCGAAGAACTGCAGAGCATTTTATTATTTTTTAAAATAGTTTACAGTCATTATCATCTAAAATATGAAATACCTTAAAATTATAGTTTTCTAGAAATTCCGTTGTTCAAGTTAAAGGTTTTATGGAGCTGGGCTTGTCGGCATTTACACGTTCTGTATTGAAATTTATCGACTCCGTAGTTTCAATTTCTTATTGGATCTTTTCTGTACATTGACGACGTGGCCTATAGAGATGCGGGAGTGTTGTGAACAAATAATGTACAGGTCTGAGTACTCGATCCTTTTTTGAGGTAACCATAATAACATCCCTCTGGAGATATCTTGGAATGATCAATCCTATACATGTCAGTTGAATAACAAATGCAAAAGAAACAAGGAAATGAAATAAACAACGACAGTTCCCTATTTTTCTATACACGTGGAACTTGGTTTGTAAGATTAACAGATGGGAACAAAATACAGATAGCTGGAGTAAAAAATATAGAACGAGAAATGACTACAGCAATAAATTGCGCAATAGATAACGTACAAGATACATTGGAGGAATAGACAGATAGTTTAGTGAGATTAAATAAAAGAAAGATTCGAAGAGAACGTTCCACTACAATCAAAGAGCGCCACGATATTGTGAGGTTACTTGAGCTTATTTTAGGGATTTATTTGAGGAGTTTTGAGTCATTTTTGGTATATGAAGAGCATGGTTTTAAGATGTTTTTAGGGGAAATTATTAGAACCGCCGTCGGTAGACATGTCATTCGAGTTGCATCCGACCGAGAAATTTGAGAAAGTTTATACACAGGAGGCAATGGTGATATCGCGGATGTACTGAGAAGTAACGGGCTGAAGTCTTTACCTGGGAGTGAACACCGACTTGCATTGGTCATAATATTTGATAGGGTGTAAGTGGTGGTTACTAAGAGAGTAGTGGGCCAAAGAGAAGTTACGACGAATGTTGTTTTGTGTCGCAACGTCTTTCAGAAATTTTGAGGGTTCTTAATATTTTCTAAGATCCAGTGTTAAATTCAGTGACTGAAAGTGTGGCGACTCGTTGTGCGTAATTGAGGGGCCATATAACTTCAGAAGCATTTAGATGCGATTCAGCAGAGTTTTATTCCATTTGTTATTTGTTCGTTTCACAAACCAGAAAGACAGGTTTCTTGTGAGGAAGATAAGTGAAGATTTGAATAACTGCGTCATATTTAATGTAAAGAATTTAAATTGTTTATTATCGTTAAAGGAAGTGACATTGGTTATTCAGAGAAGTTAAGATAGTTAGATACGTTCAACATTGTGTGAAATATAGTACATGAAGCGATTTTTAATTGTTAAAGACGAGTGGGAATTCCGCGCAACTCGTATGAAACTATTCAGAGACACATATTTAAGGCTTTATCATTTAATATAAATATTTATACAGAAACTCTTATGAGCGTTTACTTAACAGACAAATAATACTTTTAATCGATCAGTTGAGGACAGCAGTTGTTACCATGGTTTCCCCAAATCACTCCAGGCAAATGCCAGGATGCTTTCTTCAAAAGGCCATGGCCGAATTCCTTCCCATTCCTTGCCCCCTATCCTTTCCCGTCTCTAAAGAACTCGCTGTTAAGAGACGTTAAGCAGTTAAAAAAATGCAGTTGCTAGAAATTTCCGAAGTGCTGTTATTAACATTCTTAGTGTGTGGTGGATCTTCTGATAATTTATTTCAAATTAAATATTGGTCGGTGTGCCTGTCTGAAAAATAAAGGACGGTTTCAAATACAAGAATTCCAGATCTATGAACATTTCTTTGGATTATTTCAGTAATTTTGAAAACTCTTTCAATGTTTTTAACCGATCAGTTGAAGTCAGCAGCTAATAGAAATATTCGAAGTGCTGTAATTAAATTTTTTAATGTGCAGTGAATCTTCTGATAATTTATCTCAAATTAAATATCGGCCGGCGTGCCTGTTTGAAAAATAAATAACATTTTCAAACATAAAAGTTTCAAATTTTTGAAAATTTCTTCGGATTATTTGAGTATTTTTGGAAACCCTTTCTGTTCCTGTTGTTTTGTTTGAGTTTCAGAAAAGTTGCCTGAAGTCGCTACAAAATGGAGTACATCACTTGTGAGTCCTTTAGGTACATCAAGATCTGTAAGCAATGTAGGTTATTTACACATTCATAAAAAGGGAACAACAACACGACAGTGTTGGATCTTGTAACGTTCCCTCCTTGTAATTAATTTCCGGCTCATTTATTTATGATTTATTATCTGACCTCTTTGCCGAAGATTGACTGCATTCTTTCCATCATTTAATCCAGGTAAAAGGGGAGGAACAATTACATATAAAATAAAAATTAGTTAGCTGCCAGCAGCGCTTGCGTGCAGCCATCTCACTTCTACTGAGGAAGAGCTATGCTCGAAAATTTTATTCTTTGTGTGTTCGTGTTTTTTTCGTGTACCAACGCCGCTGGAATCCCCTTCTTTGGTAAGCGGTGGTTTTTTATCCTATCCAATGTTCAATATATCCGCTTTTAGCGCCTTTGTTTCCTAACAATCCATAAAAATTAGTTAGATGCACCACACTGATTTGAATTATATTCTGATAAATTGTACACTGTGATACACTATAGGTTTTCTGTTCAAACACATATATTGAATCCACTAATCATCATCTTGATAAGACAATTACAACTTCCTTCTTCATATACTAAGTTTACTTTACAAACTGTGAGCGTGAGTGATGTATGGCAGATACACAGAGAGAGAGAAACAGAACATAATAAGGGCTTACATCATGAACCCGCGCGGAGTGAAATCGCGAACTTCCACTGCGTAGCACTGTACAAAAACTGGTCAAGACTGAGGACCTATGGTCTCGTTGTAGGGCCTTTTATAATACCAGCCTAACGGTATTCGGGTGGACTGATCTTCTTCTGGGGGGAGTACTGCCAACATTGGATTCTTACTTCCCCGTTGGCGGGAGGACCATCTCTGCCAAATGGGAGGGAACACAGAGTTCCACCGATACTACCCCACCCGAGAGATAACTTTTGTGTTTGTGGGGTGGCTACTGTACCATCCTTAACCCCGCAAACTCTGGGCAGAAGCAGAGTACCTGAACTTCTCCAGCATAGCTTAACCGCCATGACTGTAGTCTGTAGCTACTTGAAATCTTAAAATAATGTCTCTTCGCCTCATTCTCCCTACCTAATTGGAATTACTTAATCCTATCCTTATTCTAATTAAATACTACTTCTTAAAGTTCCTAATTATTGCTTCAAAAGTCTTGTGACATCACAAGCTCAGTAATGATTTCTTAGGAACGAGATACAAGGCACAGTCTCCGATACCGCTGGTAATGTTAATGATAATATTTACTCAGTGGGGACGCAACAAGTTACTTAGACCTCGCGACTGGCAGGAAAAGCTACCTCGCTCTTCAGGGACTTGCAACCCCTTCAATTGCTGAGGAGAGGCGTCCGACACACAAAAGGAGAGGGACGGGGGCGTCGGAACACGTGTGCAAAGTACATAGCAGACACAAACACAGAGGGGCGCAAGGCACGTCCACACGCACACGAGATGAAAGCATTTGCCACTCCGCGGGCGAAGTGCTTCATCACCGGCTCAGCTCTCCTTGTTTGCCCCCACTGCCTCCCTCAGAAGCTCGCCGACCGCTGCCAGACAGACAGGCGGCACTTTAATCCCGTGAAGTGGCGACGAGAAAGAGAGAGAGAGAGATGAGTGGGCATTCGCCGTCTCAAGGCTGCCGATCTCCCTACCACAATCCGGAACCACGCTCCCCTTTTACACAATCATCAATCGCGCAAACAAATTTCTTTTCGCCGACGACGGACGTTTACAAGCATCGCAGGGCAAATAGAGCCTGCGGGGTGGCCACAGGGGGTCGGGCCGGCGCCAGAGGAGAAGAAGAAGCCGATATCTACATAAGGAGGGGAGGAGCGCCTTTGTGAGCGGAGACAAAGCCGTGAATATGGATGAGCAGATAAATCAGGCGGCAGTCGGCAGCTGCGCGGGACAGGCAGGCTGCCAACCTAACGAACGCCGGCCGGCCGGCGGGTGAAGAAGGCCTAATGCGATTCTGGTCGCGGAATCAAACGTTATCGTAACCGCGGCGGCGGCGGAGGTGTGCCAGAGATTAAACTGGCGTCTGGGCAAGAGTTTCTCAAAGCTGTGGGACCAGAAAACTTTTCTACCCTCCACACGTGACACTGAAAACAAATTGCTCCCTAACTGGTACCACTGTACAAAAGTAAATCAATAGAAACTATCGATAACTTATTTTACTGTTTCTTAATAGCGAGTCCTAAAATTAATGAAGTTTTGTCAAGACGATTACTGTCTGATGTTTAACAAGAGCATTAATTACGTGAGGTTAAATAGGGGGGGAGTCCGGCGAAATCTCACCAAATCTCACCAGGGGGGATGGGGGGTCTACGGAAATCTCACGTGAGATTTTGTGAAATATTTGGGGACAGTAGAGCCAAAAAAAAAGTCTACAATTTGCGCCAAAGTCGATTTTAGGAGGGTATTTCGTCAAAAAAGTTAGGGTGTGACCTAAAAAAAGGTCTACAAAAGTTTCCAGGGCGATTTCTAGGGGGGGGGGGAGGGTTGGGGAGGGGGGGTCCTGGCAGATCTCACGAAATCTCACCAGGTGGGAGGGGTGGGGTCCAGAAATCCGTAAAAAACACCTCACGTAATTTGTGGATGCACCTTAACATTAACACGTATTTCTCAATGTACAAAAATATGGTATTTAAGGGGATACGGGATCGTCTACTCGCGCAATGTTAAATTATGTCTACTATAGGAGACATTTTCTCACAAACTGCTGGAGCTAGAGAGATAAATTTTAACTGAATATGCATTGATATGCTGTAACAATACTGAAACAACAGATTTTTTAAAAAATATTTACTTACACAGACATTTTATATTAACCTTAAAATAAATTTTTTCCGTCACTTTTCACTACATTATCACCTCTAAATTTTTGTAAATCAAGTAACTAAAAAATAATTCTTTCAGCATGTAAAGGAAACCCATTTGACTAAATCATAAAAATTTCATACTTGTAGGTTCACCGGTACCTGAGATAATGTTCCTAGAAGAGGTAAAAAAGTAAGGGTGGTAAATCTCTGACTGAGGAAAATGTGTAGTATTTCATGCAGAACTTAAGTAGAGTCCAAACATTTGCCTAAGTAATTAAGCAAAACCACCAAAAAGTCATAATCAGAACGCCAGGTACCTTAGGAACAAGGTTTAACACTGGGCCCTTTGTAGTTTCCCGTGTACAGTATGACAAAGCTTTAGCGAGCACAATTATATAGGACAGTGCTTTTGAGGTGACGTGAAGAAAAGTTACTACTAACTTACAAGCTTTTACATGATGATGCGTCACATAGAAAATTTATATGAATATCGAAGCTATTGGTTGGAAGCCGTGCTGAACATCAGTCACTCTTTTTGTGAGAAGTCGATAGAAATTAATATATCTCGTAGAATTCTTCTTTACCTTAATAGTGGGATTATTAGATTTGGCACCTAATAAGGTGTCCAACTGGTACCAGGGAGGTATAACGGGAACATTACTACCGACCATGGTCTACCATCAGTACCCAATATCCAGCCATTGCCAAAACAGCTCATAGAAAATGAAAATAATTGTAAGGAGAACCTCTAACACCCGTTCAGAGACTCCATTTCTACCTAGCATTTGGATCAATTACAGTGAAGGTTATTTCCGGTTTAGTAGAGAGTAGAAAACGATATCATTAAAGTTCCAGTTACAGTATGGACACGATTACTAATAACGAAAATACCTTTAATAATACCACAATTGACTCGTTATGCTCTAATGGTGATATAACATATGACCCTAACCAACGGTCCTCCAAAAGTACGTTATTAGACTAATGGCTGGTCACTTTCAACCTTTTACAGATAATTAATAGCACTGTAAGTATTTCAGACTGCATGTAAAATTTTCAATAACTTAAAAGAACGTTATCTGGAATTAACTAGATACGTTGAAAGTTTATTTTACATCGAAGATCCTATAACTGTAGTACCAGGTAGTTACGGTGATTGTATGGAAGGTATGATCCAAACGATCATCCGCAAACTTTTTTATTCATAATTCCTCGAGTTTCTATCTTCTTCTGAAGATAGATGGCATAGGTTACTTTGTGCACCAAACGCTTTTGTTTTTCCTGCTTTATTTATGGCAACAGTGAATTTCAAACCACCATACGAGAAATAAAGAATATTGAAAAATATCTCAAAATATGACTATATCAGGATATACATATAAAACTTTTCCTTTAGAAAAGTTAGTTAAATTTATCCTCCAATAGTGTATTTACAGCTGGTACATGTGTAGAAATGTATTGTTTTCCAATATCTGATGCATTTTTTCATAAGCAGCCATTCTGTTGTCTTCCGAATTTATAGTCCTATACATACATAAGGTGAAACTGAACCTTGTGTTTCTGTAAGTATAGAAATACTGGGAGCAGACTGCAAGTTACTACCACGCATATATTATTTTGTATTTCATCATATTGTTTTCTCTTAAATCTATAACGATGAACAAATCACAAAATAAGTTCTTTTAAAATGTTTCCCGTCTCTGGTGTGGCTTTGTGATCTGGATCAGTAACTTTAATAACAAAATGTTCGTAATAACTTTTGGTAGCCATGATTACTTCTAAAATTATTCAACCTGGATATGTGCACTAATACCATAATGAAATAGGCATCTCAACTAGCATGATACCTTTGCGAAGGTAGTTACCTCTATTGCTTTAACACCATAAACAACTCAGTGGTAGTTTAAAAAATCAGTCTGTTATAAGATTGAGCAGAGCCTTACATGCCTGATGAAAGTCTATGGTCTGAGCCGAAACGTCGACAAATGGAGAAACCAAATGACTTCACGAAGCAGCGAATCAGCTGATGTAGAATGTGCCTACTTACATAATAGTATGAAAAACACTGAGAGTGCACAACGTAAAATTTTGATTAAATGATTTGAGGACTGGAGAACCTGGTGACAATGCAGCTATCCCTTTCTACTGCGCCTGGGTGCAATCCGGCAGAGAATGAGTGAGACTGTGCCGCGGGTGGCCGATCCGGTGGAGCGAAGGGGACGTCCGTCGAGCGACGATTTGATTCAATTAAACTAACCGGCTGTGATCTGCCGGCCGCCCGTCCTAATTGAATGGCCGGCTTTCTCTCGGTAAGCGCGCTGAAATATGTGACGCTACATTGAAATAACACAATTACTCATATCAATGGCGATTCCCGAATAAACCCTTCGTCGGGAGGCAGTGCGCGTGTGGTGGTCCAACAATGGTGCCGATACGTTTTAATATTTAACGGACTTTAAATTAAATGCTGTGTGCGTTTTCACACAGGCGACGAGAGCTACGATAATATTTGCTGCTTCCCATCAAAGTTTTCGGTAATCGCTAATTAAAATTTCATGAACTATGACACTGCAAACTATAGTCGTGTCATACATTTTCCCTCCATTACTTAATGAACATTTAAATGATTAATACCAAAGAGAGCACTTGGCGAAACTTGAATGCAGTGATGAAATTATTATGGCAGCAACTAAACACTGATATTAATTGATACTTTTTTGTTAATTTACTGCATATAGATAGTAAAAAGCAACAAATTTAAAGGATGCTTTGACTCAGTTTGGTATTTGAATACATGCTATTAGATAAATGAATTCCATTTCCACAGTTGTTGGTTCATAGAGCAGGTAAACTTTATTTTATTCCTTTTTTTCCCTATTGTTTCATTGGAGCTGTGAATGAAAATTCGTATGACTAGTTACAAATATGTTTACGTAAAAATGTACTCAATTAATCATATTTATTTAAATCGGACACCGGTTTGCCATTCAGAGTATGTGAGTGCGTTTACCTGGAGTAATTAATGTCACGTTCTTCACAGTTTGAATAGAAAATTTTCCAAAAACAAACGGTGACACATTTCTTTAACTCCATATTTGGTTTTGTCGCATATTTTACTGAACTGTTATTTGAAATTGTGGTGAACAGAAAGCTAGATGACCCAGTAGGGATTCGTATACTGTATGCCAATTTCTTGTATTCAAAAGTTTTGATTTCATATTTTTCTTCATTTCCGCTTGAGTTATACAAGTTTCTCTGATGTCTTTGTTTCAGTTTATCAAGTAAGACAATTAATGAGATAGTTTCGTAACTTTTCGGATTAGCAACAAACGAAGACTATGAAAAATAGGGCCCTAAACACTAAAATTTGATATTTATTGCTTCTTTCATAAAAATTACAACTGCAAAAACTAAGAAAACTAAATTGTTCGTAATAACATACATGGAGTCATAGACTTCTCAATATTGTTCGGGACGTTTAAAAGTACAAGAGAAGAAAATTATGCCAGTGATAAATATTTTATTTTTACGATAGTTTTGTGTGGTGATTATATTGCATGAAGCTTTGGTTTAAATTTTGTTTCTGCTCACAAAGCGGTTACGAATGAAAAGAATGACGAAAATATTGCTTTCACGTGTCCAAATTTTCTGAAGAATGTTTTTTTTTTTATCTCAGTCCCTTTGATGTTGGGAACAGTAAACCCAATAACAATCTCTGACTTTGGTCTAGCTTCTATGATGTTATATAAATATACGAGAATACATAAGTGCATAAGATCTTTGTTTATTTGTTGCCTCGTTTCACACCTCTCGTGTTATCCATTGGAGGTTAGAAATTCGAAGCGTTTTCTAGAAGTTTTAATACCTATTTTTATTAGTAATCGACCTACATTTCGTTTTTTAATTTCAGTTTCTAAAGTCATTTCATATTGAAAATACCACTAAATTACATAAGAGGAGACTCAAAGTGTAGACTGTATTTTATCTGGTGGTTAAACATAACTGCATTTTATAAATCCTGAGTGTCTGCACAAGAGTGTATCTTAAGGATACACATAATTACCACAACCAGTCCAAATTCTGTTCCGAAATAAACAAGTTATTTAGTAGTTTGTTCGCAATAAAGGCAATTTCTAGCTAAGCATAACCATTACTGTGGCACTTAACGTCGCAAGTAGCTCCATAGAATGTCAGCACTTACATAAAACATGCACACCTCAAACCCACCTTAACCAAATTTAGCCACTCAAGTTTAACTAGAGCCATAAAGTAAGCCAAGTAAGTGGTCACTACATTGAGTCAAGGCATCATAGTGCGTTGGCCTACACGAGATATGAACAATTTGAAACTCGTTAAGTGCAGCTAAAATCTTTAATCCAAAAATTAAAAATAAACTTGTTAATACCTCATGATGGAACTCTCAAAAGATTTTAAACTGCGAATCTAGGTTATGTTCTGTAATTAACTTGCACAATGTCTTCATTAGATAACAATTGTTTGTGGAAACTGACGACAGCCAAAATCTCGTAGAGTTCCACGTTTTTTTTTTTAAAAAAAATAATTAAATTGCGCCGTTACCTATAGAAAATTCAGATACCTTTTCTGGTCATATTCGTATATTAGATTAGTGAAAAAGATTTTATACGGACATAAAGTACAGGGCGTTCGCCGGAAAACGCTACCCTCCCAGTCTGTTACCGTCGGCAACTTGCTCGGTCAGTCCAGCCAGCGGTTTCCGCCACACGGCACCGTGAATCACCGCACTGTTTAACACCTCCGCTGCCCCAACACTGCAGTGCAGTGACCCTTACATTGTTAAGAACGGTTTCTTTGCATTGTAGATAGTTTGTGACTTCAGTATCTTATTAATCAGTGTTGTCAATAAACGTTTCTTTGCGGTTTGGCTGGTTTGGGGCTTCATACTCTTATTAATCTGTACCGTGTTTGAGTGTGAGTAAAATTATGGTACGTTACAGTTTGCAACAAAGAATATTTCTCTACGATACATATGTGAAGAAGAAGTCGTTTAAAAAGTGTCACAGTAAATTTCGTCGCGAATTTCCTGGCGCTTTACTGCCAGCTAAATCAACAATTCTGCGTCTGGTTAAAAAAGTAAGAGTAACGGGTTCATTTTTTAACAAAAAGAGACTGTCGGTCAACCGTATTCTCACAGAGGAGAAAATTGACGATATCGCTTTTCGACTAGAGCAGTCACCCAAAAAATCATTAAGTCAGTTAGGGCAGCGTGTGTCTCGAAATATGTTCAGAAGATGTGAAATGTGCATTACACAAGAGGGTCAACACTTCCAGCATCTTTTATAAGGTAAGCTAATGAATTACGTCACATTTAAATGCTTAGCACACAAGTTTATGAAGTTTATGAAGCGTAATTATTATGAAATAGTCTGCGGCCGACGGTCGAACAATGCCGGAAACTGAGCGCTCGCTCGCCGGGAGCAGTTTCTTCCTTGTAGCGCTAACAGTGGGTTGCGTTTCCCGGCGAACGCCCTGTACTTTATCATAAGAACTATGGTTATGTTTCTTCGCTTCCTTTACAGACTTCAGGGAAGCACGTGTTAAGTACCGACGAGACAAAAATCCGAACATCACTTTCAAAATATCGTTAATTTAAGTTCTAAGGAGCTCTCGTACAGCCAAAGCAACGGACATCCATTTGACGTGATGTCAAAGATCTCCGAAAATCCTAATTTATACACCCAAATACTCTTCAAGCAGCATCACGCCTTCAGTTCAGCACTCCTCGGTACAAACATAAAATGAAGAACCCACTCACAATAGCGACATATAGTGTTCAATAACGATTCCCACTTTTTTTTAAGTCAGGAATTTCTTACAATTCAGTGTGTGTGTAGGCAACCTGGCTTTCAATCAGACGTACTGCTACCTACCGAATGTTCACGTGCCGAACGTGAAGAAACACAGTTTTTTTTAATTACTGCTAAGTTTCACCTCAACTGTTACTCAGCCTGACTATTGAAGTAATGAAGTACTGTAAAGAATTATTTCAATTAATGATAATTAATTTCCGAAATATAAGCAAAAGGATGTCATTTCTTTTGTAAAGTATTTATAATGTTCCTTTAAATCACTGTATTACCGAATAAACAGTGTTAAAATAAATAAAAATCACGAATATACCAAAAGCAGAAAGCTAATCGCCTACAATAGTTATGCATTAGTTTGATCACCTATTAATTGCTGCCGATAATCGTTATCCAGGATGGAATTAACAAGATCCTGGACCAAACAGAATGTGCCTAAAAACTAGAACTGGCCTTTGATAACAAGCGACCATCGTAGCAAAGGAAACTAAGCCATTCTGATTGTGCCTAGCGCCCGCTCATCGATACATAGTTCCAGCGTTGGTAATCGAAAAAAGTATCGCTTTTTTTTTTTTTAAGGCAATGGTAAACCAGCCCGGTTAATGCCCTCCGTAAAACCGCGTATTCCTGAGAAACTGGGCATGCCAGAATAAGTTGCTGATAACACTACATAAGCAGATAGAACATCCTGCAGATACTTGAACCTCCGACAACACTCAACTTCCCCACAGACTAGGGTGGAATTGCGGTGTTATAGATCCGCATTCTATTCCTTGATCCAACGACACTAGATGCGATATATAGTCGCCATTGCCACGCTTTAGTTGCTTTCACCTTTCCCGAGAAGTTTTATCCTTGGTATTCTTTGGATACCAGGCTGAGTTGTCCAGGGGGGGGGGGGGCGACGACCGTTCCGCATGTTCAGCTTTTTTTTTTTTAAAAGAACTCAGCTTAGTAGTAGATTGAACTTGGTGCTTCAGGTAGCAGCCACATACTCTACCTACCGAATTATAAATAATAATCAATATTTATTCCCGGTAATACTGGTGCTGCGTTGCAAGCGGTACGACCGATGACAGTCTTGTTGCACATTATTGTTCTATTATTTCTAAATCTCTCCCCACTACTTTTAACTGAGAGCATATCTTTTTATCGTTGAATGCTGCATTAACAAGAGCCTATCATGAAAATTCATACCTTCATGATTCAGCTGCGACTACCAGTCATCTGTCCCTGATAAAAACAATACACATTACATTAAAAATTTTACCACCTCATTCAAAGTTCAAAGCCCACGGAAAGTGTAGTTGAAGCTTTATCTGAATGGAATAAGTAAACTCAAGACACCACCAGAAGCCATGAAAGTACGTTATAAACAGACAACTGATTTTTTTTTTCTAAACAACGTAAAAATTCGCACTGGTACACGCTGGCTGCTAACTAACTCTCTAATAATAATTTACGAAGAATTATGGAATTATGAAGTTTGCTCAATTAAAACACCTCCTTCTTGATACAGTTACCCGTGATATCGGGCAGTGAAGTACATAGGTATTAGGAACAACAATTTTCACTGCTTCATACGTCAAAGATTAGTGCTACTAACATTACTACTACTTTACTACTAGTGAAATTGTTATCTGATCAAATTAACAGCGTATGAATTGTTCTATTTTACTTGTCTTTCAAGTTTTTTGTACTCAAAAAATAACATTCTTTCCACATGCTCAAGTATAAATTGTACTGAAGCAATTATTACACTGAATAGCCAAAGAAACTGCTATAGGCATGCGTAAGCAAACACAGAGATATGTAAACACTCATAGTACGGCACTGCTGTCGGCAACGCCTATATAAGACAGCAGTTGTCTGGCGGAGACGTTAGATAGGTTACTGCTGCAACAATGGCAGGTTATCATGATTTAAGTGAGTTTGAACGTGGTGTTGTAGTCCGCGCATGGTAGATGGGACACAGCATCTCCGAGGTAGCGATGAGGTGTGGCTTTTCCAGTACGACCATTTCACGAGTACACCATGAATATCGGGAATCCGGTAAAATATCAAATCTCCGACATCACTGCGGCTGGAAAAAGGTCCTGCAAGAACGGGATCAACGACGACTGAAGAGAATCGTTCAACCCTTCGAAAAATTGCTGCGGATTTCAGTGCTGGGCCATCAACAAGTGTCAGCGTGCGAATCATTCAACAAAACGTCATCGATATGGGCTTTCGGAGCAGAAGTCCATCTCGTGAACCCTTGATGAGTGCACGACACAAATCTTTACGCCTCGCCTTGGCTCGTCAACACCTACATTGGACTGTTGGTGATTGGAAACGTGTTGCCTGGTCTGACGAGTCCCATTTCCAATTGTATCGAGCGGATGGACGTATACAGGTATGGAGACAACCTCATGAATTCAAGGAGCCTGCATGTCAGCAGGGGACTGTTCAAGCTGGTGAGGGCTCTGAAATGGAGTGAGGCGTGTGCAGTTGCAGTGACCTGTGACCATGGATACGTCTTGATACAACTCTGACAGTTGACGTGTACGCAAGCATCCTGGCTGATTACCTGCATCCATTCCTGTCCATTGTGCATACCGACGGGCTTGGGCAATTCCAACAGGGCAATGCGACACCCTACACATCCAGAATTGTAACAGAGTGACTCCAGGAACATTCGTCTCTGTTTAAACACCGCCACTGGCCACCAAATATGAACATTATTGAGTATAACTGGGATGCCTTGCAACGTGTCATTCAGAAGAGATCTCCACCCCCCTCGTACTCTTACAGATTTTATGGACAGCCCTGCAGGAGGCATTGTGTCAATTCCCTCCAGCACTACTTCAGACATTAGTCGAGTCCATGCCACGTAGTGTTGCGGTACTTCTGCGAGCTCGCGGGGACCCTACACGATATTAGGTAGGTTTCCCAGTTTCTCTGGCTCTTCAGTGTATTATCTTAATTCTCACATGGTTATTTCAGTGTTAAAATATATTATTAGCCACTAACTACGCTCAACAATGCTTACTTACAACTAGCTGTCAGACTTTGCATGAATCGCTTCTAACGAAAAATGGATAATAATTTTTGAAGCCTTTAACTTAATTATCTCAGTTTTCCGATCTAACAACCAAACGAAAAATGGCCTAGTTTACCTTTCGCACTATGTACAGCACATTATTCAAAATCCTATTAAAGGCCGAATTGTATTTTTTCCATCAATCCTGTTCATACAAAAAGACAAACAGATAAACAGACAAAACTTTCCTCAATAAAACGTAAGCTGTTATTCGCAGTCGAATTGTTGTCAGTGCACTAAACATTTTTGTTTCACATGAAAAGAACTCCTAACTATTTGTTCATTATATGTTTATGTTACTGAAGCTTTGGAGTAATTCCAAATAATGGGAATAGTAGGGATGGGCAAAAGAAAAGAATATATCGATATTTACATCCAGTATCGTTATATATTGAAAAAATCTCCATTTATCGATATTGCCTAAAGCTAGTAATTATCTAAAAAAATATTACAAAACTTATCAAAATATTTAAGAAAATTAAAGACACCTGCAGAAATAACAGAAATTTTATTAATGTATCTATTTTTACAATCAATATACAGTCTGATATAGGTTCCAAAATAACTCTGTTTCATTTGTTTCCCGTCAATCTACTCCAATTGTCCGGTACCCCCAAGTTAACTGCAGAAGCCACTTTTCGGACGACGCAGAAGAGGCTTGGCATTTCAGATATTTTTGTTAACGCATTAACTATTAATCATCAATTAAAAAAAACCAGTTGAAACCAGAAGCTGTTAATTTCTGTCAGCCCTCAATGTCGCAACATGGAGGCCTATTGAATACTCTTCAAGCGTAAAAGTAACCTAACCATTAACATTCAAATATGTTGACAAAAAATGACGTTAACGCAAACTCGTTAAAAATTAACAGCTTTTTTTTTAGCCTCTCAATCGTTGATGAAAAGCTGTTAAATTACGACGAAACCACTTTTTTAACACACTTTCAGAAGATCGGATATGTACGTATATTTGTTAAATACTAGCTCTTACCCGCGACTTCGTAT
The DNA here is from genome assembly GCA_031002005.1 of Vandiemenella viatica. NCBI lineage: Eukaryota > Metazoa > Arthropoda > Insecta > Orthoptera > Morabidae > Vandiemenella > Vandiemenella viatica. The sequence goes on from CM061919.1 coordinate 217,396,620, forward strand.
GCGCGGACTTAGAATTTCACTGCCAAAATTGGATATAGAAAACTGTTAGTAACGTAAGAATTGTCCCAAACAACATCGAGTTGGCACAATATGACAGGAAAGCCATCATTCTACCGTTGAACCTGTCTCATGAAGAGAATCAGTTTCCAATATATTTAAAAACAAACGAAGGTGCGGGTATGTGGAAAAAGGGGGGGGGGGAATTTAACTGAGGACAGGTTTATTTCAGCTTGATATTTTCTTCTTTCTTCAGCATGAGCTTCAGATTCTTGTGTTCTAATATCTTCAGCTGCTCGTGATCTTCAAGAGCTACATCTTAGGCCAGGTTTACGCTTGCAAGGCATGTCAAAAAAGAAGACAAAATAAAATGGTGCAAGAAACTTATAGGCAGACACAAAGTAATAGTACAGTGCAGAGCAAATCGACATCTATACTAAATAATAAGTTTTGTCTCTACATTAAATTTACCAACAAATCATACACCAACAGACTGCGCGAGAAGCACAGCTTGAGCTACCGACGTAAAATAACAGACTAATACATGCATCCGTCTGTCTGTCACCATTCGATAAGTTCTCAAAATTTCGTGGCTAAAACTGTTACCCTGTGTCCTTCCTAGAGATACAGAGTATATCATTGTCAAATTCCATCAATATCAGTATTCCCACTTAGGCGTCAAAACGTATAAAAAAGACAGAGACTTATTTCCGCATTTATAATATTAATACTGCAAATCAAATACACACTTACTGTGAGAGAAACAACGCCTGAGGGATCAAAATAGCGTAAAAAAGTGTAAACGTTCGGCATTGCTAGATCGCCTATGATTTGTCAAGCATTGCATCCCTGAATTTGTGGTGTCTACAGTTTAACATGGAATCCAAACATCCGACCGTCCAGGCATGGCTCATACGATCAAAACCAAATTTTAAAAATCTTTACTTCTACCGGGATTTGAACCGGAGGCTACGATACAAACAGCAATAAGCAAGCTCATTAACTGAGTTACCAAACCTCTATACCGGAGGATATTACAGTGACATACACACCCATTGCGTCTGTCTATCACCGTTCAGTAATTTTTCAAAATTCTATGATGGTATGTACTATTTATACAGAAAAAACATGCGAAATGCAACGCCATGCTGTATAAGTGGGGTCTTCAGGATTCTCCTGCATGTGACTGCGGAGCTCCTTCCCAGAGTGTAGAGAATATTATCAGGGAATGCCATCTATGGAAGTATGATGGACCATTTGAAGATGTTTTTGGAGCTACAAGTTCCTTCGTAGAATGGCTGGAAGAACTGGACATCAGCTTGTGAACGCTACCAACGTTCTTGTCATTGTATATATTTATTATTGTATTAGTTGCTTGCCATACGACAAATAAATAAATGACAGAAAAAAGTATCCTAAATAGCACCTCCTTGCCAAATTTCATCATGATCGGATTAGCCGTTTAGCCTAAGAAACACAACGAACAGACAGAGTAACTTAATAATATTACGTAGTATAGATATATGTAACATATTAAATTTGCGGTGCATTGCGTTCGTCCAAAAATTATCGAATTGGTACTTAACGTTAATACTCTAACTAAAATATCTATTTTTGATATATCGAGAATAAAAATATGAACGATAAATATCGATTATTTTATGAAAAATATCGATATTTCGCGCCTAGTGAGTGGCATACGAATACCACAACGAACTGATCTAAAATAAATAGAAATTCTATAGTAAATTTATTAAATGAAGGTCTACCAAATGCGAATCTTCCTTCTTGCAGACAAAGAGGAGAATGAAGTGGTTTCAATGTAGACTGGCCAGCTGAACAATTTCCTCTTTCTAGTTTTATTTACAGTTAAAGACTTTCTTACGTCACATATTACCCAACGTGCCAGCGTTTAAGTGCAGCCGTTGGCCATGACAAGTGGTGTTTGTCCCACCGTAGCGCTGGACTGTCTAACTGGCAGGGGCACTCGGAGCGGTGACCCGCCTGTCGGACTATACACAGCCGGGCCCTTTGTGGGCACGCAATCAGTCCGCGCCGGCCTTAGTTGCATGCCGCCAGCTCTTCAGGCGGGATCAAACGGCCCGATAAGCTGTCCATTATGTGGCGGGCCACTAAGCCGTGCGCACACACCACACCGCCGCCTGGTGTTCTTTGTTTTGCTGCAAACACCGGCGGGCATTTTCACTGGCAGCACACTCTTTTTCGCGCTGCCTGACCTTCTGTTTTATTTCGGCTTTTAGTGGTCAGAGGACAAACCGTCGCCGGTCAGTCCAAACTGCATCAATCGATACTGTTGATCACATTCCAAAGTGACTAAGTACAATTGTTCATTGTAAGCTGTTTAAGCGATAAAGTAACCAGAACTTCATAGTTATTATAAAAAGGTTAATGATCTAAATTTAAAAATAAAATTCCCTTCATAGTCTCCAGTATTCTGATTTACAAGTCGTCAACATCAAATGAAAAGCAAAAAGAAGTTCTTTCTACCCAAATTAGTTCTTCCCCTTCACTTATTTTCTTTTAAGGTACGTTTCTCCAGTACTTAACTGCAGAGAATGCCTTGAAACCAAGACTTCAAGAATTCTCTGAACAGACAATTACGCCACTCTGAATATTCTGTGCCCTGCCTCCAAGATCATTATATGATCTCTCATCTAGCAGAGAGATTTTCTCCCAGTCTCTCGATCACCAATCATTTTCACAATATGCCCATTTCGTACGTTATGTAACCACATAATTATCAACATAGAGGAGAATCGGGTAATATGGAATAGTCTGGTAATATGGAATACCGAGGTTTCTCCTCTGCCGAATGCTGCTGTATAGTGGAAGTACCATCAACTGCTGCTCAAAACTACTCTGATGCTTTGTTATGAAGGTCGGTCATTTGGGAGCTGAACTGTGTTTGCTATCCAACAAAGTTTGTTTTTCCACTTTCGAGAATTTTTGCAGATTAGTTTTCTAAAATATATATAAAATATTATATTTATATTGTTGATCGCTAGTCTTAGTGTAATGTGTACTAAAAGAGTGATGGTTTGTTGTACAGGTCTTTTTTCTGGCTTCCATCGTTTTTTCTAATATCATCAAGCCTATTTTGTCCAAGATAGCGATTCGGGTAATATGAGATACTTGGTATTCCATAAAACCAGAAATAAAACTGTGGTATTTCATACAACCCGAAAAATAATTACTGAGTTGAAATACATTTTTAATCAAATATAATGTCAGTAATACGATTTTTGTCAATATTGATTGAAAATAATAAAATAACAATTGAGAAAGTAAATATTTCTTAATTAATTCATTAATTATGTTTTATTTTAAGAACAGCCGAATAAGAAAGAAGCGATAGCTATTGAATCCGACAAAGATGGTGATGTTGTTGACTAAAAGTATCATTAAATTTGTTTATCTCAATTCCAGATAGGTTACGTTATTTGAAACCATCTATTCCATACTACCCGCCCATTCCATATTACCCTCCAAACGACAAATTTTTTAAAACTAAATGTTACTAATAAAAAAGATCTGTTGTGACAACTTTTTATTAGATATATGTTATCACAAGAAGTTGAAGGTTGTATTGGTTTTAGTTTCAGGTGTTAAATTATTTTCAGTACTATTTTGTACAACAAAACATAAATGGTATTCCAAATTACCCGATTCTCCTCTACTTGGTGTTCATTTACCTTTTCTTCAGACTTCTCATCTGATGTTCCATTAAGTAAATGAATTCCATTACCATACCGTTAGTCGAGCAGGGTTACACAAACACAACAAGTGATATAGTATTCAATATTTCCAAACGAAGTATGTTCCCTAACTCACTCCGTTGGCTCACTAGATTGCTGCATCGTTGTGGCCCTGACACAAGATTGCTGGTTTGAGTCCTGCTGGTGGATGAAAGTTTCATCATCAGTACAGGAGGAGTAGGAGAGGCGGTGGTGCAACATTAGCTGTTGTCACCGCCAAGAATAAGACACCTGCAAGGTCACGCAGTCTCCGTTGCCTCCCCCGTCGCACCATCCCCTAGTCACTTGGTTTAACTGGTGGGAATGCCACATTCGGTTATGCCGTTCGCTCATGTGTATCTTTGTACGTGGTCATTTTATTTTGTTAGTTTGAGGCCTATTCGGGTATTATTGACAATGGTGATGTTCAGGAAGAAGTAATATTCGCGAACTTTCACGCTGCCTGGGCACTGGAAACCAAATTAAAGTCATCGTAGCAGATATTTTGAAGTTTTAATTTTTTTTTACGGAATATTACCAATTACGAATGGGCAAAAAAAAAAAAAAACCATTACCTTCGTTCGATTACAAGCACTGACATGGAGGTATTTCCGAGTAGTCGTTTCGAAGTATAATCGGTCCTTTACATTTCATTCATTATTTTTTGATTTGTCAATGCCTGTCAAGATTTCTTGTGTTTCTTTTATGGCTTTAAGTTTTGTTGACGCCATTAGAGGCGGGAAAGGACTAGGGACGAGGGACCAGGGAAAAGGAACAGGAAAGAATTCGGCTATGGCTTTTTTGAAGGAAGCACTCCAACATTCGTCTGGAGTGATCTAAGGAAACCATGGAAATCCCTAATCTGGAGGCACAAAACGGGAATTCGAACCAACGTCCTCCCGAATGCGAGACAAGAGCGTTACCACTCACACACAACGCTCGGGTTCTTTTGTTGGCTTTGTCATGTATGGTCCAATGTGTGCAATGACAATATTAATTCTTACAGGAGCGTTTCTATGGAGGACTGGAAATATTTTCTCATTGCAGTACCGAGCGATCAGTCTGCGTTGAGAGGGGGCGCTGCGCGCAATCATTCATGCAAATAAACTGTGAAGCAATGAGTAGGGGTAGAGCTAAGATGCTGTACGTGCTGCTAGAATTAATTTCAATATTTTCTTAAAAACCTTCTCATTGGACGTTTTTAAGATAGCAAATAGAACGTAAGCTTGTCAGCGACTACATTTTACGTTAAACAGCCGAAACAACCAAGCAAAATTTTCTTACTAACATGCTACCCTATTTAGCGGATAGAATATATACGGTACTAGTATCTTAACTTTCAGGAAGTCACGTAATTTTGTAAGTTTTTTCTTGTGAATTGTTTTGTTTTTACTGTTGGCTGAAGTGAAAATCGTAATTTACATGGAAACTAATTTCTATTTACTAAAAACTAGTCACGTAAATCTTTAGAATCAATAAATACATTACCTTGTCCTGCAAGTTAAGTAATATTTCTTTTGGAATTTTTTCACGTTAATGACTGAAAATTGATTTTTTTTTTTATTTGCAACACTGTTCGTAGACTCGGTGAACACAGGACTAATTCCGTGTCGGCGACTATAATCACCAAACTGTGCATCCTGGATTAAAACCGAGAACTCTGTATAGTGCGTTTAAATTGAGGGGAATTGTGATTTGTCCGTCGAATGTCGAAGTTAATCCGACAGCCTCCTAGTTATCTTTCGGAAAAGTACTCCTGAGTTGGCAGCCACCTTATTGCCCTCTCTACCTCCTCTATTTCTCATTCCATACAACACAAAAAACAGTCTGTATTGAACACACACACTTTCATAGTCACATAGGCCTAAAAATACTATCACTCTGAGTAAGGCGACGGAAAACCATCCCAACTCTTGTTTTCAAGAATTTGGCATGGTATCATTAGAGAAAGGAGTTGTTTCTTTGGAGATTGTATAAAATAGCCGAAAAAAGTGACAGTATCTGACCAGCCTCCGGTGGCGATTGATTGGCTCAATTGCACCTTGAGGGACACTGGTGCACGAGATAAATTTTATCACTCTTGTGTATAAAGATAAACACATATCTCAATACTGAAAAGAAGGATCCGACGCTGCTTACAGGGAACCTACAGTCTAACGTGGAATTCGAACCACGGAAGCGTTCCGTCGTACTTCACATTACACAGCAAGCTGTGCCAGAGGTGAGGGTTGGATTAGGGGGCTATGTAAATCCCAGCCGGGATGGGGATTTAAACCAGGGACTTTTCGATCTTCAGTCAGAGATCTTAACCACTGAGCCACTAAATCGCTCATTTTATAGTTTATTTCAATAATAAGTTTGTATGTGCAGTTAGTTCGGAAATTTTTCCGATAGCACTGTTCCCAAACATGGAAAACGAGTGTTGTTTCACTTTGGCTGACAAACAAATAATAAGGAACTAATTTCCTAGACTTATCTTTCAGTTGATCCTACCTTCAGTGACCAGTGTTTTCTAGATCCTCTCCCAGCAAAACCTATTACTCCGCTAAGATAACGTTTTCCTGCGACAATGGATTTTCAGGAAACTAAACCACTTTATCCAAACGGATTTTCAAAATATCAGCAAAGAGATATCGTATGATTTTTCACCTCAAAGTGAGTAGGCAAAGACACCTGTGGCTATCGCTCCTTGGCAACTAGGGATGGACGAAAAATAACGTCGCAGCTACATTCACAACGTGACCGGAAAGTCACAGTGACAAAAAATAACTGTGACAGAATCTGGACGTGAATGAGTAACTTTCACGTGATAACATTTAAGGCGCAAACTGCGATTTGCGGAGAATCACGGTTTCAACCGAAAGTAACAGAAAGCGATAGGAAGACGGTACTCACTTCCAAGTCACAGTCTCGCCATACGTGATATCGTTTGGCGCGAAGACCGTGAATTCTAAATTATAAAGTAGACCAAAATGTCAGTTTTGTACCAGCAGTTAGCAGTGTTCCCTTCGTTTGTAGCAAAAATAGTGAATAGAAGAAAAATAGACTATTGCCTTCTTGGTCCGTTTAAAGTTGACAAAATCAGGTTACCTGTGAAACAAATGTGACTAAACATTTAATTAAAAAAACATTTAATTGAATATAGGTTTATTGGACTGAAAGGAAATTTGGTCAATATTTGTTTTAAGAAATCGTGCTCTTTTCATCCTTATTTCTTGTGCAGTGTGGTAGTACAAACATGATATTAAATGATTGCACCACCAGAATTATTAAAGTAATTGGAAATTTTTTTCCTAAATGCTTTATTTTTAGGATTTAGTTGATCTCAGGTGATCTATCTTAAGGTGATCTATCATCATACCTGAGTGAGAATTTTCCTTCAACAATGGAGATTGTGGTTTGGTAGGATGAGTTCTGAATATAATAAGAATTTTTTGTAGTGTTATAATTCACATTTTCAGAGAATTTCTTAGAAATATTGATCCAGCATCTCGATTACGAGGATCAGTCATATAAGCAGTACATCATTAGGTAGTTACTGACAAGTTTCGTAGTTAGATCATTGTTGTTTTGTAAATATGTTTCCATTTTTTTGCTATTATATAAATGGTACTAATTTTTATATTGATACAAAAAGTGAAACCATTTCTGCTAATCAGGATTTCTCCATTAATGTATTCTATGCAATACTTGTCACAAATATTCATCTATTATAGAATTCATCTATCTGGCTTTGTTTTCTGTACTTATTTCTCTGCATATCTCCCCCTCCTTCACTCCCCTACCCTTCTGTCTTAGATACCTCAGAATGCATCCAGTCAAAATAACATTGTCTCACATCACCCTTCTGTCTTAGATACCTCAGAATGCATCCAGTCAAAATAACATTGTCTCACATCACTTTTATTCAGCACCTCCCCAATTGTGTTTCACCACACTTTCTCACAATGTTGGTGATTGAAATTTCACTTGTTAAATGAAAAATCATGTAACATCAAAAACTGCAATATTTCATCCAAAAGAGGATACATTGACTAGATCCCATGTACAAATGATATTCATTCAGAAATTGTTTGAGTTAAAAAAAAAAAAACGCAATTTCTGTGGCTTTTTTTTTTCTCTTTGTGTTGAGAGTTGAATTTCATGTAGAAGAGATGTAATTTAGTGTTTGGCATTAAGATAAACTTCTGAAGGCAAATTTTTGGCAATGTGCTAATTTTCAAGCGATAAAACTCATGTAATGATGACTCACAGAAAGACATTTGCTTTTAAGATTTTTGTTTGGGAACCACTATTGTTGAATATTAAGATAAAGAAATAATGACTGCTCTTGCTGTCACACACTTTAATTTACAGCTGTAATGTCAGAAAAATTAGAAAAAGTTATTATATATAATTCATCTTGCAAAATTGTTTGGGTAGTATTAAATTAACACAATTGAACAATAACGGGAAAAAATTTAGGATTTTTCAGAGTAACTATATATTCTCTCCACTAGAGAAACTTTCGAATTGCACAAATTCCAGATTCCCAATTAACACAAAAATCGTAAAATGAAGATATTTTGTTTTTATTAAAGTAAAATAAAAACATGTAGCGCTGCAGGATGTATTAACTATTTTTTGGTTAACGCAAATTAGAAAGCTCACACTCAGTCGTCTAAACGAACTATAAACGTGATTTTTCTCTATTCTGTTTCACTGAGACAGTGATTTCCTATGCAGTGCCACCTGGTGGAAGATACCAGCACTATTCTACAGGTGACCGAGTCACAGTTAGCCTCATTTGCGTATTAAACGTGACTGTTCGTCGTTACATTTCACCGTCCTAGTGATTTCGTACAAGTTGCCATCTTGTGGAAGGTATTGCCACTATTGTTTGGACGTGACCGAGTCACAGATAAAAATCACTGTGATAGATGCAGTTTATCCGATCCCTATTGGCAACTATGAAATTCTGTAATTTTTTTTTTTAAATTACCTGGTTGACATTGAACAAATTAACTCTATATTTCTGGTTTAACACTTCTTTTTTTTTTACCTTTCATTCCTCCCAGCTGAAGGCTGGGAGGCGGGCTGGTGGAGAGTCACAAGAGACTCTTTTCAGCCTAACTATGCTACGGGGAGGGAGGGGGGATGGAAGGTCGGCCGTGGCCTTGTAGGAAACCATCCCAGCATTCGCCTAGAGTGTCTGAGGGAAACCACGGGAAACCTCAGACAGGATGGCCGAACCGAGTTTAACCCCGGTCCTCCCGAATGGCAAGTGATAGTGCGAAATTAATAAAGAAATTTATAAAATAATGAAGTAAATGCATCTGCGAGAATTGCTAAATCCTAACGGAGAAGGTGAAAGAATGTAGGCTTCCCAAGTATATTAAGTGTGTAAAAAGTTCTCAGGCCTCCCAACGACGAATTGCGTCAATCACGACGTTTTGAGACCACTCACCGACTTCAACTTCACTGGAAGAAGTCGAAAAACGGCTTCAAAACGTCGCATTATAGTGACGCGTTTTCCCAGTATGAGGCCTGAGAAATTTTATTCAACTAACAGAGACATTTTCCTCCGTCATTGGTACTGTAATTTCAAACCAATGTAACACTACTTTCCTTACCCAGCCTATGGACTGACGTGGATGAAGAACCAATTAAATGTGACAAAAAAACTGTGTCATTCCCCACGTAATAATAAATTAGTTATATCTTCATCCTCTTGAAATTATCGTTCCACAAGATGCTGTAATGTACCGTATCTAAAATATGCATATAGTTAATAGCGTAGCATGATTTACTGTTAGCTAGTTATCTTCAACTTCCAGCGTACTGAATAAAATGGATAGAGTAACACTAAAGCTCATATAGCGGTAATTGAAAGAACATACTGCTAATTAGAATCTTCGATTAATACGAATATACCATTCTTTTTCTCTTTTTGTTCCTCCTGCTTTTCTGTTATTGAAATTTTTTTAAAAAGGAACGGGAAGGAAATCGCGCATGTCCTTTTTGAAGAAACCATCCAAACATTTGCCTTGAGTGATCTCGGAAAACCATGGATAAACAAACGGGGTTTTATCCCTCGACCTCAGAAAAACCGCTCATCCGTCGGTCTCATTAAAACTGCAGCAAACATTAATCGTTCTCGTGCAATTTATTGTTTTCTGGATAAGTTACCTTCAGTGCGTTTAGTAAAAGTACGGAGCTATATTTTCATTTTCGATGTTTTTAGAAAATGCACCTTCCATCTAGGTCAGTACCTCAGATATTACTACGAAATTTCCCGTAGTCGTTTCGTTATTCAAAATGTCAGTAACTGAAAACTCTCCGTAACAGGTATTAAATTATTATTATTTCGTATCAGAAACATAGTTACACAATCACAATCATCAAATTATAATCGACCAGAACTTGGCCACTTCCAGTGCATTTCTGAGGCCTCATACAGTTCAGCTGCCGAACAGGATGCTGGACACAGTTGACACTGGAGCATGTGCTCGACAGTCTGGTCCTCACCGCAGTCGCACTTGATATCACTGATCTCAGTATAGCCCCATCTTGCTAAATTCACTTTGCATCTGCCCACTCCTGATCTCAGCCTATTCAAAGATTTCCACGTCAACCATCCCTTGTCATAACCAGGTGGCAAAGATTCAGACACTCTTCCCCAGATGAGGTATTAAATTGAAACTAAAACACCAAAAATCAAAAGTGTTGCAACCACATTAGCGGACTGCTAAAATGTTTTTTAACTGCTCTAGTGTTGGAGTTGTTTAACTTAACTACCATCAGGTACAATGCGACTATTTGCTGAAGATGAACTAATTTGTCGCTTGTTAGAATAGAACAATACTCAATACAGACACACAGTTTATAGACTCCAAGACATCGTAATCAACAGTTAGCTTAAATTTTTTTTAGAAAACTAATTTCGCGTAGTTGTGTCCTTTCTCTTCCATACTGGGTGTGAAGAATTAAGAGTGATGAGCGTTATCTTTGGGGCTTGTCAATGACGGACGAGAATTACAGGAATGGTATATTTTTAAACAGAGTCGCCCATCCACTCCATATACAATCTCCAACAACGTTACAATACTTTTAGGCCATACAAACAAGGTTTTCGAAAAATAAGATGACAGCACCTATGGAGTTGTGAAATGGGTGCCAGACAGAGTTTTATGCCTTGGAAAAAGATCAAAGTCCGGGAGGGGGTTTGATGGATAAAGTAAATAGCGGGGTTGCATTAAAAACTGAAACCTACATTCATCTATACCTGCCGCAACAATGACAGACTCGTAACGGGACCATTACACTCACGAAACAGCAAACGTTTAACGACTTGTCTATTCTTATTCACGGGTACCAGTTTGCAGTTGCATTACAATGTAAGCATAATGTGCCTCCCTCATGCTTTTGTAATTTTCGGGATATTTACCGACAAAATAGGAGAAACAGACATCATCACTTCTCCTGCAAAGGAAGAGTCTCGTCGTTCTCTGGAACAAAGCGTGTTACAACTGCATCCATTGTTGATTTGGTTCTAAGATTAACTGATGGCCCACGTTTATCCACGGCTAGAGATCATCCAACAGACCCATCTAAATTTACTTCTAGAGCGGTACATTTTCCAACAATACCTTCCTGCTCATTGTCTTTTCAATTGCTTTCAAAAGTTTCAGCAAACAATGAGCGGAAGTCTTACTCTGATCCAAGCACTTTGTCATAATGCGATCTACTGTTCTTATTGCCTGATATCTCCTCACTCAGCCAAACTGTTGACTTCCTTTTTGTCATCGCATACTCATGTTCTCTTTTTACATTTGACTGAATATGTGTATCCACGATCTTCATGTGTGTGGATTACGTTCACCACAATATTTTCATGATTTTTGGTGACCTTTTTTTACACAAATATGTAACCCCAGCACCGATCTTTTTCTTTTCGGTTTAAAATTAAAGGTACACCTCATCGAGAGCACTTGTGACAATAATGTAGTAATGTGGTTATTGTAAAGTCTAAATGCAGTTTTATAGAAGTTGCGTGATTTCGTGTTCCTGGTCAATGCAGTAGCCGATACACTCATTGCGATATACCCGTGGAATAACTGCCAAAAGATATATACTTAGAAGAAATATGCCGTGAACTAATAGGATTTATGGAACACGGTGTGTGGAAATCATATTCCGATTCTGGGTCTGGTAAACACGAACTAAGATAACTATGAAACATTTCTTAAATATATTGATTTACCGGCATTGATAAAAACGTAGTAAGATATCTAGGAAACGGAAAACCAATGTAAGCCATTTCCAAGAATTACTTCCTCCAGGTGCTCTTTCGTGGAATAAACCTTCGTGATATCACGCAACACACCAACATAGAGTTTCGATAGAACTACTTTTGTCGGGCCGTGTTAATATTTAATAATACCAAGGGATAAACTGGCGAACAACTCTTTAATTTTATTAAAGGAACAGAATTGGAAGTTTCTTTCGTCCTAACTTTGATGACATGTAGTGAAGTTTGACTAGTGTTTCGAAATTTATCGCAAACCGTAAGACAGTAACATATCTGTTAATATGTCATAGTAAATTCGACTTCTGCTGTGGCCAAATTTTGCATGAAATTTCAAAAAAATGTCAGCTCATGGGTAAGTGGTACCTGAGTACGCAGAATCAAATCCTCATCCGGTATCCAAATTTCGATTTTCCGTAGTTTCCCAAAACTATTCCAGGCGAATGTAGGGATGGACTTAAATGTAAAAGTCCGTCAACATTCATTCTCCCTTGGTGGGTAGAGGAAACGTCTGTATTCGTTGGATTTTCCAACTAACTCGCTCTAAAAAGAGGTTCTGAGTGAGTAATATGTTCGCATTATACATTTGTGTCTCCATGGAGGATTTCTGATTAATTCTGTAACTTTAGTATACATTAAAGACAGGGTTTACTATGTATATGTAGGGTTAAAATTTTAACAGATTTTCGCGTTCTGGCCTCGCATTCGGGAGGACGGCGGTTCGAATCCCCGTCCGGGCATCCAGATTTGGGTTTTCCATGGTTTCCCCAAATCACTCCAGGTGAATGCCGGGATGCTTCCTTCAAAAGGCCATGGCCGAATTCCTTCCCATTCCTTACCCCCATCCTTTCCCGTCTCTAAAGACCACGTTGTTAAAAAGGGACGTTAAACTGTTACAAAAAAAAAAAAAAAAAAAAAAAATTAACAGGTTCTCACTACAGGCAATTGACTACATGACCCAAAATTCAATTTCTTATTACAAGACTTTTTATGTAATACTAGTGCTAAAACGCACCCAATTTATGTGAAATCTAGCGGTAACATTAGTCTAACAAATTCAAAGAGAACTACAATAATCTGCCAGAACACTATCTTTGGTTTGATACGATTTTTCTTGGAATTTTGTCTTGAAAATTGTAACACGATTTTAAATATTAATCACTTTTAGCAGCTTCTTACTAATTTTTGAACTTCATCAAATTTTTGTCTGTAGATTCCCTTAAAGCAATAATTTACTCCTGACAGTTGTATACTTTTTGACTAAATTATTTATATTTTGTCTGAAAATTATACTGAATTCCGTTTTTATTTGTATGTGGTATAAGTACTGAGTTTTGAAGAATTGAAGATAATGCACAAAAGAGATTTTGATCCAAATTTAGAACAGTGTGTCGCCAGGAGGAAGCTAGCATCCGACAAGCCGTATTGGATTCTTCTCGGCCTTCACCAAATAATCGGAACTATTACTTGTCTGTAAAGTCAATGTCGAGAAATTAGGCTAAGTCTTGACTTACTAAAGAAGCATTTCAGACAGTACTGAATATCTTCTGCTAGTATTGTAGCAAATAATGTGACTGAACACTTAGCATATTTTGTGTAGAATTAATTAGTGATCAGTGTTACTTTGGAGGAAATACATGAGGTAAACACAAGTATTGATTATTTATTGATAAATGCTTGTGAAAGAAACAATGCTTGGAAAATAAAAGATGTTATTTTGTAAACAGACTAAATGCAAGTTAATCACGGTGACAGTGATAATTTTTTATGGCTTTACACCTCGTCGACGCCGAGGTCATCAGAGGCGGGAAAGGACAGGGGCAAGGAACGGGAAGGAATTCGGTAATGACCTTTTAAGGAAACCTTTTGGGGAAACCATGGTAAACCCAAATCTGGATGACCGGACGAGGATTAGAACCAGTGTAGTGATAATACTACGGTATGCCTGCTTAGTAACGGCACTAGGTTTGGAATGGATCTATAGAATCAGCTGGAGGATTGAGTGACTTAAGATAGAATAATTCCTAATTTAATGGAATCATTAAATACTTTAATGGCTCAACATGGAATATATAACAAGCTGCAGCTTACATCAGTGAAGTAATGTTGAGCGAGAAAGTACGCTCTCTGGTCAAGCGAGGGTAATTCCTCAATGGAGGGTTAAGCTAGCTTGTGATTGGCTGTTTACGAATTTAGTAAAAATAAGTGCTCTGGTTGGTTACTGATAACGTCTATGAGGTACTAAATGTTGGGGAGGGGGTGGGGAGTAGATATTTGCGTAGCGGTTTTTCCCCTGAAAGTGAAATAAAAAAGTGTCCCAAAAATAAACACCCTATCCTAACACCTAGAAGTTATTCTACCGAAGGTAGTGGGACTTCAATCACAGCCGCTGAGGCAGCGGAAAAAAAAAGTTACTGACGAAATCTCCCATGACCTTCAACCACAGGTTCAGTTCCCAGCGTAGCTGTGCAGCCGTAAGGAGCTGGTGTAATGTCCAGGGCCGGCGTTAGGAAGGGGTAAGCGGGGCAAAAGTACCCGGGGCAAAGGCCCCAGAAGAGGGCCCTCTGGCCAGGGTGTCTAGCTAAATACAAATTAAACAACAAAAAAACTTTTCTAAAGAACGTGTTATTTGATTTTTTGGATTAACATTTTCTGATTTTATCTAAAAAAATCAAAATGTAAAGTAAAAAAAAATCAAGGGGGGGGGGGGGCCGAGAACACTTACCTGGGGTCCGAGAATCCTAGCGCCGGCCCTGGTAATGTCACACGAGTGGCGTGATTGATAACACTCAGCAGAGCATTCTGTCTCTTAAGTTACAAGCTAGGAAAGCAGCTCTGGACTTCTCTCGACTGTTACAAACGGAATAAAATTCTTTAAGTTATTCGTTTACCCCAGAAAAGTAAACATGCGACAAGTACTGTTCTGTATGGTCTATATTCTAGCGGATTGATTAAAAGTAAGAAAGTGTAGTGCAGTACCACGTGTCATGTGCAACTTGCCACAGCCCTTACTAGAGTATCACGGTTTCGACAGAGAAGTTACTCTGAAATAATCTGGCAGAGAGACGGATAACTTCCGCTTGAATTTATTGATTGAAATACAAAAGAGGGATTCCGAGTGGAATTAAACATTTCTCCCCGCTATGTATTCGGTTTTCACTGACAGCATTGATAAGGGCAGCAAAATAAGAGTACCAAATTGGTTTTTCGCTTCCATGGTGCATTTATGAATTGGAATTCGCCAATTAGAGATTGTCACTCACAGCTCAGTGACCCGCAGCTTATGCATGTAAACGCCGAACTGTGATTAGTAGATAATAATTTCATTTCCTCAGGACAACTTAAATAATCACATCGAGATTCAGTGCAGCAGTATTTGGGACATCACAAAACAAAGTCACATTACAGACATACCGAGGATTATTGATACTTTGTTTTAATTTTCACTCCTCTGTTGGAATGATGAAGATCCTAATGTCTCACTACCTACTCCACGTAAAAATTAAATCAGTTAATAAAAGGAAAATCTGCTTCGGTGTGGATAAAGCATAAATAATTAGTATTCACAAGTTTATTTCGCAATATCACTCCTTTAACTTGAAAGGAAGACTTACAATGGGCGAATTAAAAAAAAAAAAAATATAGATAGATACGATTTTGAACCTCTATAATGAATTGAAAATACTAATTATGATCAATACTAGATCTATAGATCCATTAATACAGAAAATTCCCTGTTGGCATATAATAGTGACTGCTGCAGCAACTTACATTTAAACAGCATGTTAATATCTTTTTTATATCAATTTTATTAGTATTTCAACAAAAAAATATATCCTATTTCTAATTCAAACAGTTTCATTTCATTGTATCCACTAAACAATAAAATTCAGACTTGACTAACATGACTAATTATCCATTTAGTCGTTTAAATGTAGTCGAAACACCAATTATTAAGTCTCAAAACCGCTTAAAATACGACAGACTGCTTTGTACTGCTCGTAAACCGGAATGTCTCTCTCTAATGGCTCAAGAGCTTATGTTTTTAATTAACAGTACATTGTTTATATGAGAAAACTAAATCAAAATCTTATTTTAATCCAGCTTTCAAATTTAGCATGACCTTAAATAAAATTTTATACAAGTCAACCGAATACCTAATGTGAGAAAATTTATTTCCTTTTAATTCTAAAATCACGTGGGAAGCTCACAGCAGAAAAAAGTAAGGATTAAGTTATATATTCAACAGCAATATGAAAATCAAGGGTAAAGGAAGAAATAAACTTTATCAATATGATCACCTTTTTTTGTCACAAAAGTGATAATTCTGTTACTTTGAGTTGATGTTTCTGGTACCGATATTAACTAGATTTGCAAATTGAAATAATATTTTCTATGCAATATTTTCTTTCTGTATTGGAAACTGATCGAGGGATGAATTTAAGTAAAAAATTCACCTTGACGTGACTTGAAAATACGTCGACATATTTGCTTTTCTTTCAGATCACACCAATTCAATTTCATGTTTTATTCATGATGTTGTCAGACAAAACGCTTTTCACAACCGTTGCTTACCGAAGCCCAGACAAGTAAACATGACCTTGCAACATCGTCCCACATTCAGAATAAACTATCATGAAAAAGGCTGTTTATTAAATCGGAATGAAATTTATTTAAATTGAAATTATCTCATCGATATAAACATGTTAAAATGGAATCTTTTTGTGTCCAGAACAAAAAAAAAGGCAAAAAAAAAAAAATGTATGATTGTGTTTAAGGTTAATTTTGGTGCACAGCAGTGCACCTGCCAAGTCGAGTCTATGGCGGTGCTGCCTACCTTTTTATGGAAGCAATTCTGACCATTTTTGAATCTCAGTTTCCTCGTTCCTATTCAAGCTACATGTCTCAAATTTCTATTATCCATAGATATCAGCAATCTTAGCAAACATACTAAATTTTATTTTGTTACTGTTCTTAGTTCGGATGTTATTCGGATGCAAACTTCAGCGATTTTGTCACTCACTCACTGATGATCATCAAAACTCTAAGGTACTACCCGTAGCCGAAGAGAGCTGAAATTATGGTGACTTGGCCATTACGCCCGTTATAATTTTTACTGAAATGGAAGGCATAATATATACCAGTCAAATTCGAAAAAGAGCGATGGAAGTCTTGGCCTTTTTTTTTTTTTTTTTTTTTTTGTAACAGTTTAACGTCCCTTTTTAACAACGTGGTCTTTAGAGACGGGAAAGGATGGGGGCAAGGAATGGGAAGGAATTCGGCCATGGCCTTTTGAAGGAAGCATCCCGGCATTCACCTGGAGTGATTTGGGGAAACCATGGAAAACCCAAATCTGGATGCCCGGACGGGGATTCGAACCGCCGTCCTCCCGAATGCGAGGCCAGAACGCTAGTCTTGGCTTTTATATATTTGTAAGTTTGATAAAGCAACACATTTAAGGTATTTATATACCTTTATATACTTGGGGCGCATAATTGCCTAGTCACCAGAATTTCTTTCATTATAAATAAACAATCTATGACACCGAGAGAAACCATCCTGTTTCACAAAATGAAGTGAATACACACTGAGGTGTAGACTTGGCTCAGAAGAAGATCTCATAACTTTTTGTCACTACACGAACACGAGACTCGGCCTATTTTTACAAGAATTGTTTTTGTGGGATAATGTTTGCAGTATGTTTTAATATGCCAGCTGTTCAGTTTTTAACTTGAAAAATATTTAATTAATATTACTTTTTCTTATATCGGTATATGTTACCTTACATATTACATACTTGGTGATGACACTTCGGCATATAAAATAATAACTGTTGTGATGGGAACAAATGGCCTTATAATAAAATAAAAAAAAAAATTGAATACATGTTGGCGGTGTTATTCAAACATCTGATATTCTAATCTATGGTCATTAGAATAGCATCTGCAACATTACAAGTGTAGTAACCATACCGTCACCGCACTTTCATATGTTATAGCTAAATTCACTTTAATCAAAATTACATAAAATCTTAATTCAAATAGTTTTGGAGAAACTACCAGTTTAATTTTCTCAAAATTATTCATTAATTAATCTCAAACTCAAATTATTTTACTACAGTAAATTTATTAGTTGTTTTACGTAATTCGTTTCTTTCTCGAAGCGCTCAGAACTTAGTTATGTCTAACTCTGTTTTGAACGTGCCGTTTCAATAATATTATTTGATTGGTTAATAGACATTTGTTATCGTAACCGGTCTTCGTCCGATATAAAAAGTGTTAGCAGTTCTTAACGTAACTTACTGGGCATTGGTGGTGTATTTTCGTGTGTGTAAAGCATAAGAAAGTCATAATTTAAGTTGTGAAGTAAATGAGTTTAGAAATAAAGGAGATAATTTTGGATTGAAGAACAGAGTTTGCGTCTATCTAAAGTGTAACAATCAATTACCTAATAATAATTTATTTAATTGCCAATCCAACAAATAGTGTTATTTGTCTTACGTTGACAGTTCTTTGGCTTAATAATTGTAATGCAAATCAATACGTGGGAAAAAATTACTGTTATTCTTAGCAATTGGTTATTTACCATAAATAGTGACAAAATAGAACCATAAAAATCGCTTATACTGCTACGTAATGTAGTCGATAAACTACAGTAAGGACGAACGCTAGTTAACGTGACATGGAAATATGGAACTGTTCAACACTTCCTCATTCCAAATTTGTCGTTATATCACTACAGAAGCAAGTGGTTTATCATCAGACTAGGGCTTCTTTATTACAATATATGAGTTATATTTCTGCTGAAAAAGATTTTGGACTCTACATCGATACAGTGCTGTTCACAAAATTATGCATATCAGAAAGTGTTTTGCACCAAAATTAATGTCTCCTCTGTGCGTCCTAATTCCTAATGACTCTAGGCCAGGTAATAAAGAATTCATACAAGTAAACAACTCCATATGAGGACCCGCTAGAGTTTTATGCACTAAATCCTTAGAAAAGTGCTATATTTCTCGTATGTATCACATTTTAGAATTTATCTAGGACGAAACAGATTATTGACCCTTGTATAGGGACAACTATTGCAAACTACTGCAAAATCAAGTTCTATAGTAACTGAATCATGCGTGACGTAAAGAATAAATACTATAGGGAATTACCCTCATTCACAGATAAAGCTTAAAATCAGTTTCGATTCAAATATTTTCCGCTCCCTCAGCCTTCGCACATCTGATTGTGTTTTTGGGTTTTTATTTTACTATTATATTAGGCAACCTTAACTCAGATTTGTGTCTAGCATTTTTTTAAATCTTGATCTACGTATATTTAAAAATATGGGGCAGGTATATAATTCTTGGTGAATCAATTGGTTCGTTATAAAATTACACCTTCGACAGATCTTAGAAACATCATTATATTTATTTCATCACTTTATTTAGACGTTACATATCTGAAACTTATGAAAAAATGTGAGGATTACTTAGGCTTTATAGAATCTTACCAGTGTGTTCTCTGTGGTGTGTCTGCTATTGGATCCAAAGAATAATATGCTAATGCCAAACGGAAAGTTGTTACTGTCATTATCATAAACATGTGACATGTTGCATCCTAGATAGATAAAATCTTGTTAGATGATAGTGGTTGACAGTAAATTTTACTATAATCATATCTTCACCTTTAAATGCTACAACACAAATTTATTTTCCCATCCTGTTAAATTTATCTCTTGCAGAGAACTCAATAAATAATCAGACAAAAGGTAGAATGAGAAACAGCCTTCAGTCACTAGAATACAAATTTTATTGTATTACAAAATGCATTTCGGACCCTGTGGATCCATCTTCGAGTTGTCTATGGTATTTACATTGCTTTTAAATTTTCATTAGTGCCTAGTAAAGAAAAATAACTGCTTACAAAGGGTCTAAAACATACCATAAAGCCCAAATTAAATAACTATAATTTAAAACAAAATTTACTAAGCACGAATCTCGCTTAAGAAAAATTTAAAACTAATGTAAATACCATATACACCTGAAGATGGATCCACAGGGTCCGAAATGCATTGTGTAATACAATAAAAGTTGTATTCTAGTGACTGAAGGCTGTTTCTCATTCTACCTTTTGTCTGACTAATACAGTCACGTCAATATAGAGAATTATTGATAAAATTAACTCAATAAATAATATTCCGAGTTTCCTTTTATACGATGCAAACAAAATAGTTTGTTGTTGTGGGGACTAAGCGACTCACTTGCAGCAAGCAGGAGATGAAGGAGTCCTGGTTACCTCTCTCACATGTAAGCGGATACCACTTGGCGTAGATGTATCGTAAGCAGGGAAGCAGGCGCTGGGAGGGGCAGTGAGTGAATGGATGGACCAGGCCGAGGCTCGTTCGAGATGTGATTGCGGATATCAGTCAGCCGAGAAGGGCCAGTGCTGTTTGTCACAGAATCCGGGCAGGGAAGAGGTAACAAATAAGGATCGGATGCCAGAAACCAACTACACTTAATAGCGACTGAATTATTTAGCTGTAAGCGGTTCACGGTAACACCTAATCAGTTTGCGTCCTCAGATTTAAAGCTTGCATGTTGCGATTCATAAGTTGAATTTTGGGGAACTGGAAACAGTAGCGTACAAAGCTCTAGACCAAGGCTGCCCAACCAGTTTTGGAGATGGGTCAAAATTTCGATTCTATGTAATCCTGCGGGCCACCTAATACTACCCAAGTATTACAAGAGATATTTGAATAAAACAAAGATATAAGCATCACTGTTTAATTATAATCGAAAATAAATCAATAATACCTTAGCATAAGTTTTGGAACTAACAATTTATCAATATCGGGTGACTATTCTAAGGTCAACAGTGAAATCAAGTCTGAAATCTTTGCTGCAGTTAATGAATTACGGTATTTGTTTTTCACATAACAGATAGTTAAAAAAAAAAAAAAAAAAAAAAAAAAAAAAAAAAAAAAAAAAAAAAAAAAAACCTTTTCACAGATATTTGCTGAACAAGATCTGCTTAAACTTTCAACGCAAGATCATTCATTGCATGAAAGTTCCCTTTGGTACCAATTTTAAAAATTTCATGAAATTTTCTGAAGACTGCTGTGGTTGTGATGAAACTCTTTGAGTAAATATCTGTTACAAGCTTGTGTGTTTTTGGATTTCGGTAATTTCTCTCTGGATATTGGCAGGATGTTACATTACTTCGTTAAAGGTAACTGAAAAATGGTTCATGGAAAAAGGTAAATATTTTTTGGACAGCTGATATTGGCGGGCAAATTGAGAGGCGTTGGCGGGCCACTCGTGGCCCGCGGGCCTAGGGTTGGACAGCCTTGCTCTATACCGTCGTAATCCTGAATGCAGAGAATAACATCACATTTTCTGACTTTTCCAGGGAACTTAGAGAACTGCAGAGGTTGCTTTGAGACTGTCTGACAGGCAAACGACGTTACTTCCTCCCTGATTTGCAGACTAAATTACGAACATACACTTCAATTTATAATTACAAGAAAATATTTCCCCAATGAACATACTTGGGTCTGAATCACAGAACAGTTAGATTCAGTGAAAATATGCATTAGTGACACTTATTTGTATATTGTTTTGCTTTGTGGCCTTAGCGACTGAAATACACGGTGGGCCAGATAAGTTTAGGTGCAAAACAATCTCTACCACCAATACATTTGCCAACTGCAGAGTATAGAGGCAGATGAATCACCATATTATATGTCAGTTTTGGATGAGTGATAAAGCATTAAATATATTTATTTTTGTAATCCGCCTATCTCTGATTTTTTGACAATTTCGTAGACAATTATAAAGCAATAATCGTTTTCGTCAGGAATATATTAAATGGTATCGGGATGTCTATAGGATTCAAACTTTCCGCTTTCGACAGTTTGAGAAAGATGACCGACGTTTATCGTTTCACTGCCAGCAAGACAGTCCACAACGTCACTATCTCAACAGCAGTTCGGGTTCCCCTGATGTCAATGCCCTGGTTTCCAGGTCGGTGGCTTATGTGAACATGGCCAGTTGCCCCAGATTTAAAACCTTTGTATATTATTTTGTGAGATTTCATTGAAAATCCAGTTATGTTCCGCCGCAGCGTGAGAATCAGGTTCAGCTGCAAAATCGAATGCACTCTGTAGTTGCAGAAATGGCGTTCCATATCGATTTGATGCCTGCCGCATCACCAGTAGCAGTCACATTGAACTATGATGCAAAACAGCAGCTGTTTTGCTACAAACCGACACTAAGTGATTCTCTAAGATATCTTATAAACTTTATATATTCCTTAAATGTCACGCTTGAATCACTCATTGTTTCGAGGTGGAAAATGCAGACAGAACGACATTCACTCACCGAGAAGAGGTAGCTAAAGTCATTGGCAGTTTTGACAGAAATAGCTGTCAGATACTAATGGCCGATGGATGAACGAGGCCATAGTTTAAGAAACGCAGTATCGGTCGTCGGTTAGTGAGAGACACTAAAAGCGTTAAGAAAATTTTGCGTAAGCGTTATATTCGAAAACGCAACTCTACCATTACGCAAACTGTATATCCTTTTGTCTGTTAGATATTCACTGCTATGACGCATTACGTTATTTCGGGCTATTTGTAAAAAGAAAGTGTAAACAGAGAAACGACCCCCTCTCCAAACCTACACAGGCATAGTATTGTATCATTTTTTTTTTTAAAAAAAAAAAAAGCTATATACTTTCAGGAAACATTCCTCACACACAAACAAAGAAAATATGTTATGTGGACATGTGTCCGGAAACGCTTACTTTCCATTTTAGAGCTCATATTGTGGACGGCTGTGATACTATACGCCATTCTCCAGGGCTGCATCAGCGCAACAGGGATTCCATGCGACGGAGGGTGGATGCATGTATCCTCGCTAACGGAGGACATTTTGAACATTTCCTGTAACAAAATGTTTGAAGTCACGCTGGTACGTTCTGTTGCTGTGTGTTTCCATTCCATGTTTAATGTGATTTGAAGAGAAGTAATAAAATGAGTTCTAACATGGAAAGTAAGCGTTTCCGGACACATGTCCACATAACATATTTTCTTTGTTTGTGTGTGAGGAATGTTTCCTGAAAGGTTGGCCGTACCTTTTTGTAACACCCTGTATATATATATATATATATCAACTACCTCTCCGGAGTTCGTTCCATAGCTTTTGATGGAGCCATCCCTGCATTTTCCCGGAGTTAAAAAGCCATGAAAACCAAAATAATGATGGTCGGGCGCGGGTTTGAAGTTGGATCCATCCGCCATACTACCGAGCGTTACTGCTCACAAACTACGCTCAGTCCATCATGTTCCAACCCAGCTGCAGCAGGAAGCTATAACGCTGATGATAAAAGATCCTAATAGAAAAAGAGTGTACACAACACAACAGGGAGTTCCCTCTTGTTCTTCTAACGTTTCTTCCGTTTTATTTGCAGTCCATCATAACACCTTCCGTTCACTGCGTTGTCAGAAATGAAGAATGCCACTTCTTCCTTGGGCGTGAGATCTTTTCTGAAGAGAAGTAGACTCGCCGCTCAATTTCCCTCGAAGATTTTTCAACGCTCACTTACGAAAATAAAAAGAAAATGCGCCATCCTTGATTTACATAGCCCAAGGGCGTGGCATGAATATTCGTGGCCAATCAGATCTCGCTTCACCAGTTGCCCGTCTCCACTTTGCATAGGTATCGCCGCGGGGACGTGACCTCTAATCGAAGCCCCCACTCACTCTCCCACCCAATAGTTTCAAACAACCTTGTCTGGTTGCATTCTGTTAAACGAGTTGATAAGTTTGTCCTCGTGGTCTCTTTTAGCACCGTAAGTATTTACTGCGTCAAACTGGATCACACGAGACCAGTGGCTGCCCAAGTGATTTGCTCAGGTAGTGAATCATTGAAATTTTTTATGCGTTACTGATCATTGCTGAAGCGAAAGGTGCATAAATTTTTTTTAGAGTTGACTAAGAATCTGGCGACATAAAAATTTGTAACGCGTGTACGTCTCATTGCCTGCGTGTACATTCGGATTAAAGAAATGATTTTGAAGTCTGAGAGGAGACTTTCCCGGCGTACTGATGCAATATGTCCGCCAGATGGTGTTGTATAAACACGACGATTCGACAGCTAGCTCTGCTGTCTTCCTGACACCTGATGAAGATGGCACAGCTAGCTGTCGAAACGTCGTGTTTACACAACACCATCCAGCTGGACATCCGAGAGGATTATATTGTAAATGATTTTGAAATTAATCAATGATAAATGCTTTAAAACTGACGAAAATGAAAAAAACTGATTAACCGAAAACCGACGAATTGACCTACAGTCAGTGCTGGATTACCCAATAGGCACGACCAGGAGTGGCTTGCAGCCCTTCGTTTTTAAGTGACCTCCGAGATTTAAAATAATAAAAAATGAATAAAATCATCCAAGCGAAATAATATGAAAAGCATTAAAATTATTTTTTGTATATTGTAGAGTTCAATAAATAAAAGTAATTTTCAAAGTATCATAAATTGTAAAACAAGTTTGTTTAATAGAATAAAAAATACGATCTATTCAATTAGTCGTCGATGAAACCTCTCCTCTAAAGATATTAAAAAGATATTTTTTTTTCAGAAACAAAGGCCCTCAAAGCTTTGAGTGCCTGGGACCCCATACTTTCTTAATCCGTCACTGTATTCGATGACCAAAACGATAGTGGTAAACGGTTTCTGACAGAGGAACACATTACATATATTCATAAACTTGTGTATATTTCTTTCAAAGGAACTAAGAAATAGAAAAAATATTGCCTCCTCGCATTTACATTGCTTCTACGAAATGTGACATAAATCGCAACTGCTGTTGTACTCCACCAAGGGTGTTACTAACTTTGTCGTGGTCCATAACGTTGCGAAGCCCTCGTGTCTGCCCACTCTCAGGGAGCAGTCTGAAACAGAACGTCGTTGTCACAAGTCGCCACTAGGAAAGCGGCCCCCCTCTCTTCTGTATTTCCGCGAAAATACCAGTGGGCATGCTCGATTTGTGCTATATGGCATCCTTCTCCACGACGGCGAAATAGTTCATTGATGTGGCCAAATATGGCGTTCAATAAATCTCCTAGCTGTCATTAGTTATCGTATTTTAGAGTATGCCGCGTTTCTAAATATTAGGTTTCCTTTCACTACATTTAAAAAAAAAAAATTTAGTCCTGATTAGAAGGTGGTGATATATCACAATGTCACTACGCCAAAATCCCTCCTGCTAAAGATACAATAATAACGGCAATAATTGGGTACTTGAAAATAGCTAACGCTCTAAATTATTTCTTCCACCGCCCTCCCCCCCCCCACCAACAAAAAAAAACACTCAAAGTTCCAAATAATTTGCTTGAAAGTGAATAATCTTCAATTATATATATATGAGTTTTCCCTGTATTATTACTACGTGCACTTAGTAATTCATTTATTTTTAAAATGTTTGCAATAACACTGACACAATTAACTGTAAAATTGTTTGTTTGATTCCCATAAGACACACGCAGAAATATGTTACAATTATCTGTAAACTACAGTCAGAGAGTGAAACGGACAGTGAATCCAACAACAGTTTTGCTGATAGGCACCTGTTAAGGTAACATTCTGAAGATAAACCTGACCAAGGATGACTTCTCACTCGAGAATGTGCAAATCCTATTGCGGAAAGTCGTATTTTGGAAAGCAGACATCTGGAAATTAACAGATATCAAAAGTTAGAATTCAGAATATTGGACAAGAGTAAGACTTTCGGCGGACTTCAGTTTCCTTAATACTAATGCATCTGATTATCACAATTGAAAACTTCGATAAAAATGCAATGAATGATAGTTAAACGTATCACTATAGCAAACGCTTACAACTCAGTCAATGGAGAACATGTTACTTTAAAAATAACATCACTGATCTCTCTTGGAAACAGCGGGGAAGTCAGTTTAATGATTATATGTGGTCGTAATGACCTGGTGACAGGGCTTCTATCGGCTGCGCATTCCGCCCCTGTCGTAGCCGCCTTAACCTAACCCGGCAGCTTTGCCGCGTACAGGGGGTGTAAAAATACAAGGTACATCTGTGCCGGAAGCATCATGTGACGAGTGAGTCAGTTGGGAGCACGACTCGAGTTGGAGCGGACGCGATTGCCGGGAAGCGCGTGGTGTTGTATTCGGCCTCCGACAATGAAAGTGCGTTATTATTAAATAAGTGCGTAGTTATTAAATAGTTCAGAACAGTGAAAGAAGGCGGTGATACAGAAAAGGAACAGCCACTTCATTGTGAGTAGCAGCATGTGTGATCTCGCGTAATTAATAACTGTGGGTAGTAGAACTCATTATCGAGCTGATGGAAGTGTTAACAAACGCAAGAACCTGTATCTTTGAAAATACGAAGTCACGATATAAAAATCCACGGTCAAATTGTAAAGTGGTGGTCACACCAAACATTGGTGACGATTAAAAGTGTTTGTTGTCTTGCAGATTCTTCTGACTTCTTATTTCGATAACTTAAACAATTTCGGAACACTTCCAATATTCCGTTGGTGGTGATATTTTCGTTTTTGAACTTACAGTGACCTATAGTTTAACGTGGAATCCGAACCACGGAAGCGTTCTGGCGTACTTCACATTACACAGCAAGCTGTGCCAGAGGTAAAAGTCGGGTTAATTGCCTATGAAAATTCCTTCTGAGACAGGGATTCGAACCGGGTACCTTTCGATTTCCAGTCAGATGTCTTAACCACCGAGCCACAAGACCGCTCAGGGAAGTCATTTAAAAAAAAAAAAATACCTCCTAGACACCGTAGTAGCAGGAAATACACGTGGAAGGAAATCTCTGGGTAATCTACAATAGTATATTTTTAATAGTTAATTGAGATCTCCGAAGTTATACCAAAGGTGATCATTGTTGACATTCAGTCACGACAGGACTGGACTAAAATGAATACAATTAATTACTGAAAATAGCTCAATGCTTGCAACAGGCAACTCATTCGCAGATCTTCACTCGAGACATAATAAATCAGAAAATATTACACATCTGGCCGAAATAGAGCTTGTGCTCTTTGCTGAACTTAACTCACGCCATTATAACACTCCCACTGTAGCCTCTCTGGTTCTTACGCTACTACCAACTGCCGAAAAGTTATAAACTACCAACTTCTTGAACTACCTATTACAAAGGCTACAAATATTACTCATGCTGTGGAATTTTGTCATTTCAACAGATACCAGAACATATAAATGATTGGGGGAATGAGGAAGTGACAGATGGAAGGTGATATCCTTCTCCGCACTGTAGTACGTAGACCAGTCTTGCTTTAAACATATCATAACGGAATAACTTTAAACCAAAACCCCTATGATAACCAATAAGACTTTTAAACTTCCTTTAATGAGTTTAAAATTTATAAGAGAATGTGAATTTGTGAAGTCATAATAAATGCTCAAGTAACAAAGTAAACGTCGGAAATGCTCAAAAACATTTTGACAGTTGATCAGTTACCATTCTTTCTTCTCCTCTTCTATTTTGGTCATCTCGGGACCACGATAGGTAATCTCGTGCAATCACCTGGATGATTCTTTTTTTGATTTCCAGTAGTAGTTCTTATCCTTTTACTTTGCTGTTTCCACATTTCTTGGACTCCGATGTTATTACATTTTCTCTTCTGCTGGAGACTCTTGATATTTTAGATCAATATTGTGAAAGTTGCTATATCTTGTATTACATCGTCTGTTATTTCGATCTCCGTCAAAGCGTTATTTGCTTCTTGGATCCACTGATTGCCACTCTTACTCATGTAAACGTGGTTGGAATATTCTTTTTGTAAGTTTGATGTTATTCATTCTCATTATGTGACCATTCAGTACATTCCAAAATAAACACAAGTTACACCAGTCTTTACGGAAAGTCCCTATTAATGCTACAACGCATTCATTGTGAATGATTCAGCAATGCGCTGATGGGAGCCCGGTTCTCTGGACCACCTCGGCCGTGTACCGCACAGTGGTGCGCGTTGCTTCACGGGAACGTCGCAGCGTGGTAGGCAGGCAGCCCCTTATCTGGCGCAGACATTTCCCTGCAGATTACCCAATTACCGTGTTTGTTTCGTGTTCATTGTGCTGGCAGCCATTGTGAGGCGCTCATCTGCATAACAAGGCGAGATTTAAGGTCGGCTGGCGGCGCGGCGAGGCCCGCACAATATAGTGCAGCGGCAGCAAGCCAGCACGCCGCCGCCCGCCCGCCCGCGTCTCTTAATTAACTCGGCCGCCTCAGCCACGCCGGCGCGGCGTCTTCGGACCAGCCACCCAGCAGCCGGGCCATCGACAATACCGATCCATGCACTATCTACCTAACCACTCCTTGGGTTGACTTTCCAACTTGATCTGTTGCCCGACTCCGCAGGTCAAAAAAATTTCTTTGCCAGACGAAATATAATTCTAACTTGTTGCAATAGAAAAGGCAGTGGGTTTTCACATCTTTCAAGCCGTATTCCTGTAGGATTAGCGGAGGTAGAGTTCCGCATCCTGACCGTAGGCACTGGAGTTGACGTGCCGTGGTCAGCGACACGGTCCGACCCTTCTTCTTTACCTTTCCAAGGAGTTTCCCCCTCGGTGCTCATTTGATAGAAGGCCGAGAGAGCCTGGGGGCCTTTCGGGACGTTCAGCTTCATCGGGTATCGAACTCCGGTCGTCCGGGCCGTAGTCAGACGTGCTACTACCTAATCTACGAGGCCGCCAACTTGTTGTAATATTCAACGTTGATTGCGACCTAACTGTGAGGGGAAAGGAGTAGTATGGGACACTAACAGACTGATTTTTAATTCACATCATTGGATATCATGGAGAAGACAGGATCATTAAAGTGACTGTGGGTCTGTGACGCTTATCGATGATTTGATCGACTGAATATAATTATAAATAATTCAGTTCTTTCGATCCAAACAGTTTTGTTTATTATATATTATCTTAATCCACTAGGGATTACATAGAAATTGGTTAATCTCCGAAGATGCAGGTTATTTTTTGGCAATGATAATCACAAGTATCCGATCTACGCCGATAGCTAACATTTCATGAGTATTTATTTCCATAGCAACCTATGTCGTCTTGCTTCTCTCTAAGAGTATATATTATTAATTTTCATCCTTGCTCAAGGAGCTAAATATGATGTTTTTTTTTTCTTTCTTAAAAAATATCTCCATTATGTTACATTCCTCCTCAAGTTTGACATGGATTTTTTTTAGGAGGACACTGGTAAACTCATAGAAGAAACCTTGCATCTCGGGATCCCCATTTCTCTCAATCCTAGTAGGATTTTTCAAAAATTTTAAATAAATTCTCTTCTTAATACTAACAAAATAACAAAACAAACTAAAACACATTTCAGAAAATACACAAAAATGCAAGTCCTGTCACGGTCGCCATGTAACGCTTATCGATGATTTGATGGACTGAATATAATTATAAACAATTCAGTTCTTCCAATCCAAACTTTTGTTTATTATATATTATTTTAATCCACTAGGGATTACATAGAAATTGGTTAATCACCGAAGATGCAGGTTCTTTTTTGCCAATTATAACCACAAGCATCCGATCTACGCCGATGGCTAACATTTCATGAGTATTTATTTCCATAGCAACCTATGTCGTCTTGCTTCTCTCTAAGATTATATGTTTTTAATTTTCATCCTTGCTCAAGGAACTAAATATTATGTTCTTTTTTCTTTCTTAAAAATTATTTCCGTTATGTCACAGGTCGACCATATTGCTCGGAAGAAAGAAGATATATGAACAAAAACATTGTTATACTGGAGTCCAAGAGATCATGAGAGACCGAGAGGACGATCACCAGACCTATGGGACACGGACATACGCAGGGTTGTTGGAGTTAACTGGCAGAGGATCGCCCAAGATTGTTCGATCTGGAGAAGACTGCTCAAATATTATCCGAACCCACGTCATTTAATGATTGAACCAGCTGACGGTAGTCATTGGACTTCCCACAACAGATCAAAACAATAAACATTGACATATAAGGAAGAAGCGGGAATTGGGAGGCTACGTCTAACAGGAGCCTATCATGAATAACTTTAATATCGCGGGCTAGAAACCAGCGAGTTTCGTTGAAGGATCCTTGGAGGGCATCATTCTTCCTTACTCCAAGTGGTGGCTCAGTCACCCTAAGTTTGCCAAACAGACGACACTGTGTGTTTTCGGCTGTCCAACTGTAGATTTTGCTGCTATTATCTTAAGAAGTTGAGTTTGCTAAATTCTTATAAAGTTTTTCTTAATATACTGGAGCGGTCTGGTGGCTCAGTGGTTAAGGCGTCTGACTGGATATCGAAAGGTCCTCGGTTTGAATCCCTGGTTCGGCGGGGATTTTCATAGGTATTTAACCCGACCTACACCTCTGGCACAGATTGTTGTGTAATGTGAAGTACGCTAGAACGCTTCCGTGGTTCGGATTCCACGTTAAACTGTAGGTCCCCTGTACCCAGCAGGACTATCGGGATAGGTTAAGGCGGCTTCGACAGGGGCGGAATGCGCAGCCAGTACAAACCCTGTCGCCAGGTCATTACGACCACACGAAATTATTATTATTAGCTTAATATATCGTAATGGGTGCTTGATTAATGTAACTTAATCGGCACTATGTAAAATGGGAGGGAAAAATTATATTGCATATTTTTTTTTTAACAAAAGCGTTAACATATGGGCTAGTGAGAGCAAAGCAAGAGTAAACCCGAGCCTAGCTCTTATTACCTCGCTACCCTAAAATTAAGCCACCAACCCTCCCCTTCCCCTCAAATTCTCACAAAAACAACATTCGGAGATTTAGACTGCTTCACCCTTAAGAAAACACTATGAAGAAAAGGAAAGACGAAAGGAAGAGAATACAGATGGTAATAACAATGCGCCGAAGAAAAGATCCGAATTTTCTGCAGCAAAAAATAAAAAAAGGGGACAGCAACGATGAATGCAAGGAGGGGTAAACTGCCTAATTGTAAATCTAGGGCTACTAGCCGTTTGTCACAATCTTCATTGATTTTAATTAGCAATGAAAGTGATGGTTTCTGTGTAAAAATAGTTTGTTTTCTTTGCTTCACAATAGTAGAATCAAATGACACTCTCATGTCTTGTGAAGTGTGTAAAAACATCTGGGTGATGATGAACCGTCCTTGATTTGTAAATTTTGTTGTTTCTAATGTACCAAAAGTAAATGATTAGTTTGTAGATCTACAAGAGTGGAAACAAGAAAGCTGTCAGTATTATAGATTAATTTGGCTATGGCTCCCATTATTCTATTTGGGGAGGGGGGGGGCTCATTATCCAGTTGACCGGGTAACGAGAGCCATTCGAGTTAATTTGGTTTTTCTTTATTTTCTCTCTTCAGTAAAGTTTCCTTTTTCGTTTTGTTTTACATAACAGAATCTAAGTTTAAAAAGAAAGATACAAAAGTCGTTTCAACGCACTCTTATTTCACTTCTTCGTTAGTAAGCTCCCATTCCCCCGTTCTTCTGGTGCCGTCTACTTGCAGAAGGTTGGCGACCATCATGGAATAGTTCTCTCCTTTATTCGTCGACCTTATAAAGACAATATTGTGGACGTCGAATTACTGCCGGTTTTTCTACGATCAGGGAACCCTCCTTCATTCATATTACCACCAATGATAATCTTCCAAATTTAAAAAAGTGACCAAAATACGATGCTTTCCTGCGTTATATTGAAGCCAAGAATTTTCTTTCTTTCATAGTATGGAGAATGACTTTATCATTGGTTACGTTATATGACCATTAGATTTTTAGGACTGGGTGGTAGAACCAAAATTAGAAGGCCTCCACTAAATGCACGTCACGACTACTCACAATATGTTCTGAAATGTTGCCCTAGAAGGGCCGATCTCACTTTTCAGTCAACCAGCATCCTAGATATCTGAATCTTTCCATCGTATGGCATTGCTGGCCGGGAGATTTCCAAGGATAGTTTGCCCGCCATGTGATAAATTATTGGATAATACTATGTTGGGGACCTATATCTTAACGCGGAACCCGAACCACAAACGCGTTCTGGCGTACTTCACATTACACAGCAAGCTGTGCCGCAGGGAAATGTCGGGTTAAGTGCCTTTGCAAAGCCTAGACAGGGATTTGAAGCTGGTACCTTCCACTCTCCAGTCTGGCGCCTCAATCACGGAGCCATTCATGCTGCTTACCGCTTTGTCTATCTCCTTCTTGATGACAATCAAGATCCTTGTTTATAGAAAATAGATATTTAACTAATATTCTTTGCTCACTGTATTAATTCATTGTGAAGATCTAGTAAGTTTTTTAATGAAGATCAGGTGGTTACATGAATATCAGATGTTGTTTATTCGTTAATCATTTGCTTTTATTAGTTTCCTCAACATTATTTTAGTTTTTCGATGATAAAATGCTTTCAAGCAAGGTACTTAGGCTAAAAAATCCTCTGTCGGGAAAAAAAGTACAGTAACAGCAACAGCTTTATACTGTTACAACGTACAATGCTCATAAAGATAGACTGATGATCCTGAAAGCACTAGAAATTACAGAATCTGAGGAAGTAAAGCAGAACACCAAATTAAATCTCTAACTTCAGTCAACACAGCAGCAAAATATCTTTTTCTATTGGACGCCTTCCTAGTGTCGAGCGTAGGCTGTTACTATTGGGGATGCTTACCACTCCATCACAACGTCTGTGAAGATGAACTGGGGTGGTTCAGGGTGCTTTCCCTAGTGTGATAGTGTTCGAAAGTATTGTTGGAACTATGGGGGGCTGTGATGCTGTGCGTGTTCAGTGGAGAGTGTTATTTGTGTTGTGAACAAGAAATGAAAGAAGGAGAGGGTGAAACCCGGTGCCAGATCATTCAAGCCTTCTCTTCCGAAAGACACCGAGGGGGTGGGGGCTAACAAGCTTAACGTCCCTATCTCACGAAGGAGCCATCATCAACAGTGTCGTATATCCTACGCACTACGGAGACGTTTGGAATCTAACCCAGGACTACGGTACACATTCTGGTGATAGTAAAGTCTTGACTATGAACGTTTCTCCCACCACCAGGACTCGAACCAGAAAATCGCGTGTCGGTGCTGCAGCCAACTGAATCAACGGGGCTGGCAGGAGTATGATAGGAAATACACAAAACAGTGTTTTTCAAATCGACACAGCTCTACAGGGTGTCCTGGAATGAAAGGATAAACCTGCAACCGCAGATGGTACACATCATGTTCTACTATACGACAAAATTGTATTTGAGTTAAAGTCTCACCATTTTCGAGATATTGATTTTTTAATTTTCCTTAGAAACATGTAACTTTGTTCAGTTTACTCCATGACATTTCTAAAAATTAAGACTTTTTGAACCCTGTTTTACTTTTTAATTTACTCTAGGATGATTGAAGGATCTAAAACAATTTTCTTAATAAAAAAAATAAAAAAATTACGCCAAAAATCTTTTTTTAAATCACTATCATCATTTTTTACTACATGTTTAAAATGAACTATGGTCTCTTCAGTATATTGAACTACCATAAAACAATCATTTTAATAGAAGTATAAAATAATTATACCATTTAAGATTTTTTATAATATTTTTTAAAGCTTTAAGAAAGAAACATTTTTTTAGATGACTCAAATATTTTTGAGTAAATTTAAAAAAACAGGGGTTGGAAAGTCTTAATTTTTAGAAATGGCATGGAATAAACTGAACAAAGCCACATGTTTCGAAAAAAATATTAAAAAATCAATATCTCGAAAATGTTGAGACTTTTACTAAAATAAAATTTTGTCATATAGTACTAAATGATGAGACCTACTGTATCTGCGATTCCAGGATTATCCTTTCATTCCTGGACACAGTTTAGTAGTAGCAGTGGTAGACGTACAAAGTGACATAGTGGAATATTACAAATTCTAACCATAAAGTGGACAGGAAACTGCAAACACTATACAAAACTAGAAAACTGTAACAAATCAATTATGCCAAAAAGTGGCAAGTTTAGAAAGCTATAGTACATGTTAACAGTGAAACAATCGTATGTACTGTGCCAACAAGAAAATACTGTACAGATATTGCCAAAACTATACATAACAAAAATTGAAATGAGTCATTGTGGAATTATCTGTTGAAGTATCAAATGTAAAACTGTTGTGTTAAATTAAAGCCTATTTTAGATTGTAGATAATAGGCTGTAAAAATGTGTGCTAAATAAAAAATAATAATAATTAAATAAATAACACCCTGTATATTGCAAACACCAGCTCAGTGATTAAGGCGTCTGACTGGAGATCTGAAAGGTCCCCTTTCGAACTGCTGTCTCGCGGGGTTTTGCAGAGGCCCTTAACCCGACAATCACCCCTGGCACAGCTTGCTATGTAGTGTGAAATACGCCTAAACACTTTCGTGCTTCTAATTTCCCTTTATACTGAAAGTCCCCTTTACCCAGTAAGGTTACCGGGTAAGGTTAAGGCGGCTGCAATAGGAGCCGAATGCGCCGCTAGCAGAAACTATATCACCAGGTATTTACCACCACGCGAACCTTTACCTTTTATTGTAAATACCATGATGCACCTTTACTTTGGCGTTTCTTAACTCTCCTTATATTTTTTTATCTGTGTTTCGAGCATACAGAAACAGAACTGCTATCTGAAAATGATCATAGAATCATTAGTAATGGTAAAGTTAGCCATACTGCGAGTATCTCTGGAAATTTATTGCTGCGAGAATATGAGTAATTAGCTTCGACCTATGGAGGCAGTCTCGCACTGTGAGGTACGGCTCTCGTTGTCTACAGTCACGTGGGGTGAATCCCTAACTTCCAGTAGATCACAGTCATTAGCTGGAACACACTCGCTCGAGCGCGAGTGACGTCCGCGTCCGTTCATCAGTCTTTAATGTCAGTCCACAACGGAGATAGCTGCCATTTCACACTCGAGCGGCAATTCGTGCCAATGACCTTTTAACGCAGACGTCTCACAGAGGAACTGACGCTACAGTAAATCATTAGACTGACCGATATCGCTGTGGCCTGCTGTCCTGAAGGACACTGGTTCGAATTTCAGCCCAGCCACCCAGGCTTAGATTTTCTATATATACCCAAAATCACTTCAGGCTAATGCAGGGATGATTAATTTAAAAAGACCATGACCAAATTCTTTTCCGTTCTTTCTCCTGCGTGTTCTTCCGCCTATTGAGCGTGGTGGGTGAGCAGTTACGATTTAGCCTCGCATTCCGAAGGACGCGGGTTCGAATCCCCATCCGTCTATCAATATTTGGGTTACCCATAGTTGCCCCGAATCACTCCAGGCGAATGCCGGCATGGTTCCTTCTAAAGCCCATGGCTGAATTTTCCTGTTCCTTGTCCCAGGCCTTTTCAGCCTTGAATGACCTTGACGCCAACAAGGCGTAAAGCCAGAAACGAAAGAAAAAATCTTACCCCTCTAATTATCACGACGTCAACGAAGTGCAGAGCATTAATTTACAACCAGAATCCCATGTCTGAGTAACCTTCAAGGGAAACACTGCGGAACATGTTTCATGAATATAATAATATATAGCATTGTTGTGGTAGCACGGCTCTATTAAATCGGATTTTTCTATTAAGTGCTAAGTTAATTTTTTTTACTAGCATAATGGAAAATGTAAGGGTTAACGCCTTTTACAAATCTGCAATTTCACGCAACAGCATCTTCGTCTCTCAGATTTCTCCAGTGACTTTTAAGTAAATAAATTCTTCTTATAATACTCTTCTGCTACTTTTCTTAATTTGGGCTGTTTGTAACTGACCGACAAAACAATATTCTGTTCCTATGGTTCAAGTAAATTCAGAGGTACACCGGTTGAAGATGAACTTCGTAGTACTCAACAATATTGTGTTAGTTGTAACGTATAGCATTTGAGTTATATCAACACTTCCATCCGACTTTCTGTAATTTTTTCCCCTTCAATCAAAAATGATAGATCATCGACAACCAATGAAGAAGACTCGATCTCCTGCCAGTTTACGTGATTCAAAAATACTGGGAAGGCACATTTACCAGGGAGATTAGAGTTCCTGCATCTGAAAAATTAGCACAAAAGTCAGCGGCTTCCGGTTACTTAAAATATAGCGATAATTATTGTAGCAGCGAGCTGTTTTAGGATCGTTATATTTGAAGCAATTTCAGACGAATTCAAGACTGCAATCTTTCCACTTTTATTGGTTCTAATTTTTATTATATTGGCTTCTTCTTTTTCGAAGTTTGACTGCATTCAAGGTAGTCAACGTATTTACGAATAACTGAGTAAATTACATGTAAATTTAGAATAACTATTTATTATTACATATTTATTTTTAATTAACAATTATTTCACAGTGCAATATCGATGAATAATTGTTTATACACTTTAGAAACATTATACATTTTTAAATTAGATGGGAACTTGTCCAAAACAGTAATTGTTACCATTAACAGCTTATATTCATAGATCATAAAGATTATCAGGGCATCAAATTGATATACTAGCGAAGCGAGAGCAAGAGAAGCATAGCGAGCAGTAAAGAGAGATTGACTTATAACATTTTATGTTGAAATTACCTCTCTATCACCACGTGCCACTGGATAGAAATTACTTCAGAGAATTTAATCGATACGTACAGACCAACATTGAGGACCCCTTTGTCTTTGGTGGTTCTAACATATCCTATTCGATTACGGTAGAGAGACTCGAGAACGACATTCGCGATTTTATTCCTACTGAACACAATAATATCAACAATACCTTCTAGCCTTTAGACTAATCCTATTCATCCGAATTTCTTACGTTAAGGTAGGCTTAGAGCTGCCTCGGCGTGACGCTAGATCATAGCTCAGGATCTGAACGACGTGTACTTTGGCTGGCTCACAGGGGTACACCCAAAACTGCCCTTACTTGTACTATACAATGAGCATTTTTCTCTATCTCCATACTTCCTTATATTCCCTCGTTATCTTACTTGCGTATGAATAAATCTTTTCCTATATTCTGCCGCAGGTTGTCACAATTAATTTCCTCATCTTTATATACCAATGTATTCGCGAAATAAAACAACATGGAAGCAAAATTTTTGATACTGGATGTCTTCTATTTTATGGATAGTTTTGTGTTCAGACTTGTGAGTCAAACGTAAATCTACGTCTACGTCCATAATCTAAAATTCTCAGTACTGTGGGTGACAGGAGGAGCTTTGAATCAAAATTAATCTCTCCTCATTTCTTTACAATCTGAAATGCCACGAGGAGAGAAGTATCTGTGCTGCAACTTCATTTCCTTCCTTTATTTCTCTTGTCATTGCGACCCAAATATCTTGTCGGACGAAATATTTACTCTCAGTCCTAAATGAAGGCAGGTAGTCGTTTGTTTGCTAATAAATTCAACCTGAAACTTCGTCGTTGGTCTGACGAACAATATCAGTCCAACCTATGCACATAGTCGGTGATAATTTCTTATGGTTACAACAAGCGGTCACATAGCAAGCGGCTTGCCTCTGCACATTATAGACATAAGTTGTGAATCCCTTGCGACAAGAATCGCACAAAGCACATCAGAATTCCAGATGAGGAGGCACGAGATTTTTATACGCTTTCTTCCGTGTATATACGTTACAAATCTTCAAAATTCGAGCAATGAATGAATTCGCTTCACCTGCGACCAAACTTGTGAGATGATCCCTCTTCATGTTGCTATATTGTAATTTCTAAATGCTTAAAGGATTCCACATCATCACGAATTGTGCAGCTTTCATTGTACTCGTGCAAAATGGGATTATATTGTTTATTATGCGCATTTACTTTTACTTTTTGCAGTTTCCATTTAGCGCACCATGTCGAAATAACGTCGAGACTGCGTGCTGTAAATTTTCTCTCACACGTGAATCAGGCTTTATTCCGAATCCTTGTTTACTGTGGTATAAATGCAAGATACGTCTAAACTAAACAAAAGCTACACACTGAGAAAATAAATAAACACCGTTTATTCATAATTCATAAAGTTGCTCCATATACATAAAAATTTATTTATAATAGTGTTAAGTCAATGCACGCGAGCCTTTTAAATGTTATGACTTATTAAATACATTGTTTTCAATATAAAAATCTTAGCGGTAAAAATTTTGACAATCAGCTACCCACAAAAGATAATTATGAGTTACGTGATAGTAAGAAAATATTGGAGCAACTGTGATGATGCATTATGCTCTTTGCAACGTTCTAGGAAGTAGAACACAGCTAATTATTTGAAGCAGAACATGCAACTGGAAATGCAACTAACCACTGAAGAAGTTTTTGAAAAAAAGTTGTAATAAACTCACCAATAAATGTAATAAAGTCACCAAAACGGAAATAATATTTTTAGAATTCTTGTGTGCTTTTAGTATTTTGTGATTGATCTGTTGTTAAGTCAACATTCAGCTTGTTTTGCATCTGGTTTCACTACTCGATGAAATCGTGGTCTTTAGTGCCGAGAGAGGCTGGGGGAGAAGGAAAGGGATGGAGTTCGACCATGAATTTTTATAGGAATTGACCAAATATGGATGGCCAGACGGGGATTTGAATCCGCCTCCTCCAGAATGACAGGACAGAATTTTACTGCTTACCCAATACGCTCAATAAAATTTTGAGCGTATCACGATACACCACCTGGTAGCAGAACAGGGAGTTACAATCTTATTAAAACAATAACATATTAGTGCACATAACTTTACACCAAAGTCAAACTCCATCACTACCACACTTTCGTTCTTCCAGGAGCACTGTATGCGACGGAGACATCATCATTAATTGTTAATGTCAAAGGAATCGAAAAAATAGACAGATACTGGAAAAAACATTCGGTCACAAGATCCAAGACGGTATCTGGATGCGCAAAAGCTTAGAAGAACTGTATTAACTGACCGAACGATTCGCCTCAATGGAATGGTAAAGACGCATGAAATTATACGGACATATAGCAGGAATGGTTGACTCGCGACGGACCAAGAAGTCTTCTACATCATCAACGGACGGCGACAAACCAAAACACGCCGGCTTGTAGAAACCTAGGACCTAGAAAAAGTTATCCTTGACACACTGGCATCTACACGGAGTATTAATAACTTCAAATAAATTTGCACCTAAATTCCAACAGTAAAAAATCTGAAACTCCGAAATGCATGGACACAAGACAGACGTTAAGCCCGGAGCGAAGGGATGAAGATATTTTAGAAAGATAAGAAGAACAACAAGAAGAATAAGAAAAACGATGCAAATTAATGGTTCCACGCGATCCTTAGTGGCCTAAACGATAAATAAACAAATTAATGCACATTTAATATTCACTAACGGACAGAATTTTCTGAAAATAAATGTAGTCTCTAGTATAACATACTTGATTCCATTAACAAATAAAGTAATGTCAAATGCAGTTTATATTGCTACAAGGCTTCAGTGAGTTGGGATTTTGTTAACTTAACAGCATTTTTTAGAAACATGTACGATGCAATGAAAGGTATTCCACATTTCTGACTTG
Source organism: Vandiemenella viatica (assembly GCA_031002005.1). Lineage (NCBI taxonomy): Eukaryota > Metazoa > Arthropoda > Insecta > Orthoptera > Morabidae > Vandiemenella > Vandiemenella viatica. The sequence continues at coordinate 217,436,235 of CM061919.1, forward strand.
AATAAAACAGAAAACATAGATCTTATTTCAAATCTTATTTTTCCGTCATGATGAACAATACTTGCCACTTTCCATCACTTAATTCAACTGCATGATCTATACAAAGTCACGTTACTTAAGTTACAATACGATCGGCGTTTTTTAAGAATGAACCTGGAGGTGTAAGTGTAGAAAATTCTCCTCAAACTTCGATCAAACATTTTCAAGACAAGAGAATGTTTTCTTGCTGAAAGACGTGGAGGTGTGATAGATGCTTCCCTCACTCTAATGTCCCAACGGTGTTAAGTCTATCAGCTGAAAGCTGAACCCATCTGTCTGAAATTCACTTCACTCTAATGTCCCAACGGTGTTAAGTCTATCAGCTGAAAGCTGAACCCATCTGTCTGAAATTCACTTCACTCTAATGTCCCAACGGTGTTAGGTCTATTAGGTGAAAGCTGAACCTGTCTGAAATTCATCACCCAGCTGAATATGCTTTCCTCTCTAGGAACCATGCTTTACCGACATAAAGCGAAAAGCCTTCGAAACAAGCAGTAAGTTGCAATGACAGTCGCCATTGATTCAATACATTAAAACCACAAACTCAGGAGACTCGCTACTCCTCGTGTTGATGGTAGGGATGTAACGGATATCCGCATTCGCAAGTGCGGAATTTATAATGAAATATATATTATTCTTTTCTCTTTATAAGAGATTCTACCCATCGTCGATTAGCTAACAACAACCAATATACAGCTCATTTCATTACTTCCCTTCAAATCACATTAAACATGGAATGGAAACACACAGCAACAGAACGTACTAGCGTGACTTCAAACACTTTGTTACAGGAAATGTTCAAAATGTCCTCCGTTAGCGAGGATACATGCATCCACCCTCCGTCGCATGGAATCCTTGATGCGCTGATGCAGCCCTGGAGAATGGCGTATTGCATCACAGCCGTCCACAATATGAGCTCTAACATGGAAAGTAAGCGTTTCCGGACACATGTCCACATAACATATTTTCTTTGTTTGTGTGTGAGGAATGTTTCCTGAAAGTTTGGCCGTACCTTTTTGTAACACCCTGTATATATATATATATATATTTCACAATCTTGCAATAAAAGTAACAACTGAACGGTGTTATTACCTAAGCGACGAATTTACAAGTTTGAACTTGCATGTAAAGTAAAGCGGCCTATTCACGGTCCAACTTATAGGACAACCGCGTAGAACTACCGTAGGATGCGCTCACCCATTCACACTACTTGAATGGGTCCAAAAATGTTCCAAGCAATCCTTTCCACTTGTACTTTCTCGCCGCACACTAGTGTCCTTATCGCACACTTGCAGGATGTTTCCTCCAATCATGATCCAACGACACAGTTTGTCTTACGGCAAGGACCCGTGTTGCTTGTCTGGGAGTCCAACAACATCCAACACGTTCTACGTGATGTCCCGTAACGCCTTTCACGACCCATCAAGAGTCCTTTATTGGATCATCGTAGGTCCTACTAGTTGCACTGTGAATGAGCAGGTACAGCGCTGGCAAGGTTAATGGCGGGCACGGAAATGTGCGGTGGCGTGGCATTGCGCTAGACGCTTGAATTAGTAGAGTTGCGAGATTCGCAAAGTTCATTTACCAAAGACTGTTTTTTAGAAGCGTGTGTAGTTATGTAAATAATTTAATTTACTTTTGAAATCATCCCACGTTTTTTGTTGTTGAAAGATGAGACAAAAAATAAATAAATAAGGCAGTATTATATCAAAAAAAATATGGAATTCGGGACAAAAATATACTTTTTCGATTTTAAATTTATTTTGATTAAATATTAAAATCTAAATAATTATAAATTTATTTTTCCATATCCGCTTCCGCAAAACATCCGCATCCGCGAATATCAAGCACTGAACATCCGCATAAATCCTCTACGTTACAACCCTAGTTGATGGCAAATGAAATAGCATGGTCAAGGCTACACAAAAGTACAAATTACACGAATCCCCTGCGACCGAGAGTGTTGGGTGAGAGGTGAAGCTCTGGACTCGCATTCTGGAGGCGGGTTCGAATCCTTGTCCATCCATTCAGATTTGGGTTTTCCATAGTTTCCTTAAATCACTCTAGACGAATGCCGGGATGGTTCTTTCAAAACATCATGGCCAAATTACTTCACGTTCCTTGACCCGTGCCCTATTCCGCCTTTAAGGACCTTCAATCGGGCAGACCTTTCTGCATCGTCTGGTTTATGGTAAAGTTAGAGTATTTTAACATGTATATAAATATCAACCTATATCATAACCAAACAGAGAGTTAATTTGTTACGTATATATAGTATAACTGGTCAAGCAACAGATCTGGTCGTCGTGGACGAAGCCACTAATAAAATCTTCTTAAGTAATTAAACAACAGCTCAGTGCAATATCACACACGCGGTGCCACATTTATTTTCCATCAATAATGTAGGTAAATAAGATGGAACGGCATGCAGGCAACCCAGGATATCGAGAGCCTTTCAAGTCGCAGCAGAAAATAGACCCATAAGGTCGCTACTGCAAAAAGCCATGGGACAGCACCTACAGAAGGAAAGTGTGACTTTTGTTGTATAAAAGTAAAGATTAAGTTTGAACACGTGAAAAGATTTCTGGTAATTTTTGATAGATTGAGCAGAAAATAAACTCAAGAAAATTAAGGAAAACCACCGACGTTATAGAAATTGTGAGTACTGCGAAGAAGTTTGAAAGGCAATAATGATAATTTAGGTCCTGCAGCGAGGCAAGACATCACTCACTATGTTACCCAACTTAAAAACTACCAACCACGAGATCTGTAGGTCGACTCCATGACCACCGATGGCGGCTCTGAAATGGGTTGGGATCGTCTAACCATTCAACACAACGTCAATAATAACGTTTTCATACCAATTGGACGACCCTAGGAAAAATGATGCCCATTGAATATAGAAAGACACCACAACCTTTCTTTTCCACTGTTTCTGACGTTCATAACGATATTCATAGGTAATAATTTGTAATTTTTTGCATTTGAACCAGTTCCATCTTAATGGATCTGATTTGCTTATTCACACGATAGTGTGTTGTTGTCTTAGATAATAATTGCTTTGATTGACGAACAAGCTAGCCTCCTGGAGGATGCAGGTTTGAAATCCCGTCCGTCAATCCAGATTTCGTTTTTCCATAATTTCCAGAGATCACTCCAGGTGAATGCCAAAATAGTCCCTTCTAAAGGACATGGCCAGAATCCGTCAATTTCCTTGCTCCCAATCGTTTCGTCCCTTTAATGTCCTCGACGTCAACAAAGGCATAAAGCTACAAAAAAAAAAAGAACTAGCTCACTTATGCACGTTATAATGATTAATGAAATTTTAATAATTCATTAGTTGCTGTTTGGTGAAATTTTCACAAAGTTTATTAATTTTTTCAATATAATGTGAGTTCTAATATAAAAATGTTAAAAAAAGATGTATACCAGCCTTTCACCGTAATGTAAATGGGCTACACAGCAAATTCATTATTTCGCAATGAATTAATGGTACATTATAATACAACTGGGAAGGTTTTTATAGAAAAAGAGTAATAAATAAAATAAAACACGAAATTAAATCTATTAAAACATCTGAAAATCCTCTTAGTTCCAATGTAAAATGTGTTAAGTTAATATTTTCGTAATTATTTAGTGAAATAACTTGATACAATTAAGTATGACACATTAACGGGTAGCCAGAAACTAGAAGCATAAAAAAGCACTCTGCCAAAGGAAGGAGCCGCAAAAAAAAAAAAATTCTCACACATCAGTAACAAGCTGGAGGGAACTCAGCAGATATATCAAAAAACTTGAGCCGGACAGGGGAGAGGAGGAGCCATGTTTCAAACCACGAACCTCTCTGTCTCTCTCGACTCGTCCAACTTGAAACCGAGAGCAGAGTGGGGGAGCCAGCGCCAGCAGGCGACCGACTCCTGACAAAAATAGTAATAAAAAAAAACTTTGCTGAATAAATTTCCGCGCGCCCGGATTATCGCCAGGTCGCAGGCGTCGGACGTGGCCCTTAAGGGGGTCGCCCTTGTCTGCCGGCGGACGGATTGGTCTGCGGGGGAGCACGAGAAGTCGAACGAAGTGGCGCGGGCAAAAGTTCGGAAAACTGGAATGAATCGGCCGCCCGGAGAACGTGTCCTCGACGCCTGTTCGCTTTGTAATGGCCCTTAAGACGCGAGCATTCACCATAATTCACAGCGATAATGGTCCGCCCCGCATTACTTAACCTGCGTCCGTATATTGCTCACCCATTCCGCGAGGGAGCGCGCTTTCTCGCCGCTAACGTACAGCCATATATATTTCTTTCTTGTAAACTTGAATTTTTTCCCCTTTTTCTCTCTCTCTCTTTCCTCGCTGCTGCTGTAGTAGTGGCCCTAATGGAAGGACCGTAAAGTTAAGTCGACTGTTAGTGGTCGGCGGAGGGTGGGGCACAATTCTTTTCGACCCCGCAACCGACGCCGCCACCGAGTTCGGGCAAGTTAATCGGCAAAGTGCTTGATTTACGCTGCGCTTCATTTCACTTGGCGCTTGTAGAGAGATAGAGAGATACGCCGGCTCCTGATCATGAATATGAATTAATGTGCTAAGGTTTATGGGCAGTGATAAAGCAGGACACAACGTGCTTTCAGTTTCAGAATGACTCGGAATTTTGTCCTCAACGGAGTGAAATACGGACAGTGTAGTTGTTTGTTATACCACGCTTTTCATTAGGGCACACTATTTTATTTTGTCTTTAGCAAATATTTTAACACGGTTTAAAAACAACCATTATATTATCAAATCATTGCTATTATTTATGAAAAATAAATTTTTGTTTGAGAAAAATATTCTGGAATGAAAGTTTTCGGCGGCGTAGTAACACGACAATCAGCCACCAATTATCCTGAACAGAATAACCGTGTATGGTGGGTGAACGAAAAGGCTTCGAGCTTGGTATTCGAAAGGACGCGGGTTTGATTCCCAATCCGAAAATTCGGATTTTTGTTTTCAACGCCTCTCTCAAATGGTTCGTCCACAGTCCCGTGGCTAAATTCCTTCCATTTCATCCCTACCATCCTTTTCTAATGACCTTGGCGTTGATGTACCGTAAAACGCTTAGAAGTGAACATAACAATAGTAAAACTATTCTAACAGAATGCTGCATTTTACCTTACCAGACGTACAGAGAAATATATGGACAGTCAGAAGTTTTGTGTCGTTAATTCATAGAAAGTAAGAATTCGTATCGAAAGTTTCCAGTACGAAAATTTATTTATTTCCGATCATGTAACCTGTCATGTTAATTCATTGTCTCGTAGCATAGAAATGTTGATATTCCTGTACCGTCATTCTTTAAGAAGGTGTAAATTTTTCGTCGAAATGGTGAACCACCAAGGCAACTTAAAAATAGAAATAAATACTTTGGTAAAGAGTAACTCATTAAAATCTTCCAGAACTCAAAAGAATCTAGTACTGAACCCAGAACAACATTACAAAGCGTTATAATACAGAGGTGGTCTAGTGAAGAAATTAACTCAAAACACCGATTTCAGGTCAGAGATCGAGTAGAAAAAATCAATTCTGACATTGTTACCAACAAAAGCAAGGGAATATATATGTATTTTTCAAGTGACACTTCTTTGAAAAATATTAGCATGGACCGGTATTTCAGTTTGAATAATTCTTAAATCAATTAATAATTTGACTAATCGTAATTATTCTTTCTGAGGGCAGGATGAAAAATTGTAAGAAATGTACGCATGTGTTAAGAGGATCAGTTACGAATGAATCTTTGTTAGTTCCGAACAGGTGTGAATTTAGTGGTATTCATACTGTTAGATATTCATTACAAATTTAGCATATGATTATTAGCTTATCAAGATTTACTACTTCAAAATACATTGTGCATGGAACCACAATGAATGCTTTTATTCTTGTAGTTAGAGTTGTCTACTATTTCTAAAGGATCGGTAAATATCATCTTAGTTAGTCTGTATTGTTGTGCACAATGTCACACTTCTTAACGAATGGAAGTACACAGAGACAGCAAGTATCTCCGATAAATTTTGTATTCCGCACGCTAGGTATCGTACGATTTAGACTAGTAAAAATAGAACAAAATAAACACCTAGTGACAGAAATTCAAAGGGATGCGATATCCCCGCCAGTTGTAGCCGCCTACCCTACCCCGGTAATTCTGCCGATTAAAAGCGAATGAAAGAATATATCCATCATATTTTACACACACAATGAAATGTATGCTGCAGGTGAAGGGTGGGTTAAGCAGCTTTCAAAATCCCAAGCGGTACCGTAATTAGAAAAGGTAATATTTTATCCCTATATAAGAACCATCCCTCGTCACCAATAAAGCATTTAACCATTAAAACATCTTTCATGTTATGCACAGGGTTGCCAACTGTCCTGTTTTCGGCCGGACTGTTCGCTTCTAACGCGATTTGTCTGTGTCCGGTTCACTATATGCGACCGGATGCAAAATGTTCCGTTATTCAGAAATTTCACAATTATTGAAATAAACAAGGTCTTTTCGCCCCTTATTCCTCTCCCGCTGAACGTAATTCAACTGTTTCACTATGTGTTAAAAAATTGACAACAGTTGATCGCATATCTGATTGTCGTGAAGCGATTGGTTTATTATCTCAGTTACCTAACCGGCACGTTACATATACATAATGAGTGATATGCCGAAGAAAGTACGGACACGTTATTGTTGTTTCAGAGAGGAGTGGCTCTCAAATGACGAATTTAAAACGTGGTTACGTAAAGAAAACCATTCCGCCGCATATTGCCAAGTGTGTAAAATTAATTTCACCGTAAAATTTGACGGTATAAAAGTAATGAAACGTCATGCAAGTACAGAAGCACATGCGAGGAAAAAAAAATCTGCATCTAAAACAGCATTTTTTACCAATATTTTTTATTTTTAAGTGCCTTTGCTTAAGAAAACACTGTTTCTTTTGCATAGGTTTTGTTGACATAATAATAGAATAATAATTATTTTATTGTATTATTAATTTTATTGAATATTTGTGATTGTTATTTCAAACAATATTTTTTTCTTATTTTCGCAATTGTTATAACAATTAATTGTAAAAATAAAAAACTAATTGCTCTGTAAATTTTACTTTTTTCTAACATACATACTCCCCTCCCCACACCCCCTCTCTTGGGCTTTTGTCAGGTAGTGAAGATCTGAAAAGTTGGCATTGTCCGGCCGTGGAAATCTGAAAAGTTGGCAACCCTAGTATGCACCTGTTGGGACTTGAGAAAGCGAGCGAAAAGTCGTTGAGGATCAAATAGTAAGGAAAATTTCTAGGTACTCCAGCCAAACACATCTTAACCTTTTACCCAACCAACAAAGGTTAATAATCACTGAAAGTTAAACTTAACAATTCCATATTGTTGTTAATCTTTATAACAATTAAAACTGTAATCCATTAATGTGAAAATTTAAAAGAAATTATTTGAAATGTCTTGAATGAATTATAAAGATTGTAGAATTGAAAAATGCGATGAAGTACTTGTGACTGTGCTGTCTATTCAACAATATTGCTTAAACGGTTTTAAGATGAAATTAACGTTAGGTGAACAGTTATTGTACAAATATACAAAATTCATTAGGTGTAATTTTTGTTGAGAAATGAAAATCACTCCATTAAATTAAATATTTTCTAAGATCACTCAGAGATAGCCGAATTAAAATCTGTAGAAGAGAGGACGAAATGGCTGTTCAAAGCCAAGAACTCAGCGAAAGCCGCGCCAGGCTGAGCAAAGCCCAATCCAGGCGCTTGAGGCGGGACTTGGGAAACACGAAATGGTTCAACCGCAGCCGCAGGGATCCGACAACTAGTACTGTGCGCCAGGCTAGCCAACTTGACCGGCACAGCTGGCTCCGACTTGTTCGACACGCCGCAGCCGCAGCTTCGGCAGGGCTGGTGCGGACCTGTAATTGTCTACAGCAGTCGGCTCGGCACAATATAGTCATACATTGGCTTTTTTGTTTATTAGGGTTTGCCACATTTTAGCATTACAGGCATTTAAAATTTAACACACGAGAAGGAAACAGTAATTCGGTATTTAAAAAAGCTCAACTTATTACTTAGTGTATTAAACAAAATCAAATTTTAAAGGCAATAAATTGATAAAATAAATAAATATAATGCCAATAATATATAAATATAAAACTTTCGCTGTATTCCATCCGCAGTGTGTCTGCTTATTTTAATGTTTTCTTGAATACATCTCCCACAAAACAACCCAACAGTTAGTTTACATGCTCATAAGATGTTGTTGCGTACTAACATTAATTTCTTAGGCCTTTGTCTGGGACAAACTACACTTACATTTTCATATGTCTTTTACACACTCTACTAATCGCAGCTAACGCTCTTCTGAAATGTTTGACTCGTTCCGCCAATCAAGAGAGCGCAAAAGTAACGTTGTTGGACCAAATGGAGGGGTTCAGTTGTTCTCTAAGCAATAGTCCTTCCACGTGACACATTCGCTCTCCTAACCGGATACATCTATTTGTGGTTCACCCAAGAAGAACGTCGGAAACGTTCAGGCGAAACGTTGAAAATGAAAAATAGAGACGCCACTATCCGGTGAATATACAAAATTTCGGTTGCGGAAACCTGGCTCTTCAAAAAAGTTATTTCCAATGAAGCAGTTATTACATAAACATACCAAACGATTTTCTTTGTAAAATGGTACATACATAAATATTTAAATAATGCTTTCGAGAACAAAAATCAAACGCAGAAGAGTCGGACTAAACATCAGTGTTAATTCTATACATAAGAGAATATTTTAAATTATAGAGAGATTTAGGTAATTATACATCAAATACGAACTACAAAAAATGCACAATAAAAACACATAGAAATTATTTTAAACACTGAATACATTACGAAACCATATACCTGTATGTAAATCTATCATATGTGGTGCGTTCAAGAAAATGTATCTAAAAAGCAAAGTTATATTTTTACTGCCACCAAAGGAAATAGGATTACTTAAAAAAAATACTAAAAACTTATTATTGACTATCAATAAATCTAATAACTTTCGAGAAAGGCGTCTTGTTCTTGAAAAAACAAACAAGAAATTCCTTCAGAGAAGCAGTTTACGGAATCAAATATAATTCAACGATTCTCGCTGTGTGCACGAAAGAAAGCCTTGTGGCCAGGTTCTTGCGAGCAAAAGATTCCATAGCACCATGATTCAATTCGTTGTCCTATTCCAACTTTGTTATAACAACAAGTTTTTCAAAAAGAATAATAGAGATAATGAAACCAGGAAGGTTTCAGACAGCTCGAATGCTATGTACTCGTAGACCTGCAGAGTAGATCTAACCGTGGACGGCTTGGAGTTGCTCTCCTCCAGTACCGCTGTTACCTGACCGACTGTTCACAGGGCGCAGCACTTCACAGGTCCGCTGTATTATTTACACAACGGCCAACGTACCAGGCAAGCGGCCCCAGGAGGATTAAACCACATTCTATCTCCAAGGACGGCAAGTTCCAACAGCAGAGCTACAAATGAGCAATCGCTGTTCGGCTTTAGTGTACGCGCCTACTGACTGAGCTGGTATATTGTCTGCACGTTCATTGTAATAATAGATTCAGACTCGTTCTAATTTAATGCTTTGCGCTAATAACTAAGTAATTATACGCTTGAAGCATCCCCCTCCGGGGATTAGATCTGGGTTTTCCATGATATCATTCCAGGCTAATGCCGAGATGCTTCTGTAACAGGCCTTGGCCGAATTCCTTCACATTATTTGTCCCCCAAACTTTCCCGCCTCTAATGACCCCGACGTCGACGAGGCGTAAAGCAAGAAAAAAGTTTGAAGCTACGTAATTTCATTTAAAAAACTTAAATAATTGCTGAATTAAACGATTAAGACTGATACGAAGTTTTTTTGACATACATTGTCGTAGAATGTACATAATAGAAAGTAAACTACGTTTGCACACCGAGCGTGGTGGGTGAACGGTTAACGTTCTGGTCTCGCATTCGGGAGGACGCTGGTTCGAATCCCCGTCCGGGCATCCAGATTTGGGTTTTCCATGGTTTCCCCAAATAACTCCAGGCGAATGCCGGGACGCTTCCTTCAAAAAGAATGGTCGAATTCCTTCCAGTTCCTAGTCCCCTCTCGCCTCTAATGACCTTAGCCGTCGATAAGGCGTAAAGCAAAAAAAAAAAAAAAAAAAAAAAAAAAAAACGCTTGCATGCCCCGTTGTCTTAGGTTGTTACTTGTTGGATGACGGCACCCGGGCTCCGGTGGCAAATACTTACAGACTGAAATGTTATTTACTATTGAGGGCAACATTATGGCGATAGCAGCAGCGGTATTAAATATTTGGCCTAAGGAGACAGCGGTATCTACCAACAACAATTAAGACCCTATACACCTATTTTTTCCATTTGCTTTACCCACCTGCCATTACCCTGTTCAAATCTCAACTTTAAACTCTTTATTGTAAATTATTCATCATTTCTCTTGGTAATTTATTCCAGTCTCTGACCTCCTTTGGTACGAAAGACAATATTTCGACATCCTTACGCCACCTTGTGGTCATTGTCATGTTTTCCCTTCCGTTCATTACTTGTAATTCTTACACCAATATTTTTCCACTCCTCATCGCACCTTGTACACTCCCATGACTCTCTTCATCCTCCTCCTGTCTTCCAATGGATCCCATTCCAGCTACTTTATCATAGCCGTTACTGACTGTGTTCTGCGGTAATTTCAAACATCCTTTCTTTGCATCCCCGCCAACTATGTATTTGATTCCTAAAATGTGGGTCCCATACTTTACCATCATATTAATACAATGGTCTGACAAAAGTTTTGTAACCCGATTCCATATAATTTTTGCGATGCAACATACATCATCAACTTAATACGGGAAGTATTTTTGTTTTTAGTGAATAAGAACTTCAACAAAGCTTTTGAAGGGCTGCTGGCAAGAAGGAGAAACTCGAAAGATGTAAATGGGTCTTAATTGTTGTTGGTAGAAACTGCTGTTACTGGCGTTACATCTAACAGAGCACAGAACCCGTTTTGTCAATTACGTATTCCGTTTCGAATGGTCTCAAGAACATAAATAGATAGTCATAATTTTTTGTGTTTGGATTTAATGGCTCGTCGAAAACCAAGATAACTTTCGGTACCCCATGTGCAATGATTTTGTCGTAGGCAACAGAGGGCCATGGAAAACTATTGTTGCGATGTTAGGAAACAGTGCCCATATCTCTAGATTCTAACTTTCTCCTTTACATAAGTTTCGATAACATCACAAATGCCAAAACAAAGAACAGTATAGCTAAAAGTTGTTTCCGTCGTAGTTTCATCATTTTAATGATATAGGGAACTACTTAGCATAGTTCCTCATCAAAAAGTGGGTCTTATGAAAAATTTTATTGCTTTGTTTTCTTTTAGGCTTTACGCCAAGTCGACGCTGTCACCATTAGAGGCAGGAGAAGACGTGGGACAAGGAACGCAAGGAATACAACAATGACCCTGTCAATATATCATCCCAGCTGGATTCGTCTGTGTTGACTTTCGGAGACTATGGAAAGTAGCACGCCTGAACGGAAATTTCAATCTGCCTCCTCTAAAGTATTTCCGGCCACCTGTTAGGCTCGTTTAATTGGTGTTGGCCATCCAAGACAGACACGCAGTCCTCGGTTACAGTCTTTTATTATCTCATCTCAATCTACTTGAAGTAATCCTGTAGTATATTGAGGGATTTTATAGTATCTTGCAAACTTTTACTCGGGATAATTTTTCTCAAGCTGCAGCTATGTAATGTAATTCCACCCAACGAAGCAGAGCTCAAGGTTGGGCAAAGTCACTTCCCGTGGGAAGCAGTCCCCCTACCACGGTAGCCCAGAAAGCCCTTAGCAAGGGTTTTTAAACGAATAGAATTAAGGTCACATGACTTCCCCCACTACGCTCCTATTCTGGAGACCGCAGTCTAGAACAGCCTCCAGGGCAGTCTATTCGCCGATTCACAGGATGGACCACCTTGCCAGACGGCATGCAGATTTTATTAGGTAAAGGCTAATGCATTTATACCCTTGTACTGGCTTAGAAAGAATATTCCGAGTGACAGGATTTTATTACTGAGAGATTCCTTTTATGAGAGTTTTATTATGCAGTATTTTTCAGTTATTTCAAGAGTATGTCTATGTGCACATTTTTATTGAAGTATTAAAGTCACTCCATTCCTTCAACTACATGTTTTCATTTGTATCGCTGATTCCTGCTCATTAATAGCAATAAGTGTGGGCAGAACGTAATTTGTCTGATCTTATGGCCACATATCTTCGGGAAGCTGATCGAGGAGTGGTTGATCAGAGACGAATCCAACCTTGGCTGGGGTAAATTGCCGCTCATTTACTACAATCCTTCCCAGCTCTCACATCTCCAGCTGGTAGACTACCAAGACTACAGCTAAATAAAATCATACTTACGTTTCCCAGAGTAATTAGTTGCGGTAAATATTGAGACAGGCAGGACTGGTTGGTTGCAGCTAGAAGTCGCCCCTTAACAGGTGACGGAATGTATCTTCTATGACTTAAGAAACTACAATGATATTACCACTGTATCCCTGTTACACATTAACTACACTAACTCCCCAGTTTCATAAGTGAAAGCCAATTGTTAAGACAATTCACTGATCATTCAGAAAATGCAGTATAAATTGGAAAGCAGTTGACAAGATAAGCCGAGTTGGTGGGTGAACGGTTAACGTTCTGGCCTCGCATTCGGGAGGACGCCGGTTCGAATCCCCGTCCGGCCATCCAGATTTGGGCTTTCCATGATTCCCCCAAATCACTCCAAGCGAATGCCGGGATCCCTCCTTCAAAAGGCCATGGTCGAATCCCTTCCCGTTCCTTGCCTCCAGTCCTTTCCCGCCTCTAATGACCTCGACGTCGACGAGGCGTAAAGCCTTAAGCAAAAAAAAAAAAAAAGGCAATATAATGCACCAATCATACAGAACATGCAAAGTAAATTGGAAAGGCAATTGTTAAGAAAATTCAATAATCGTGCAGAAAATATTGGAAAAGCAATTCACTCATCATACAGAAACTGCAGAATAAATTGGAATGGCAATTGATAAGATAATGCACTAATAAAACAGAACGTACAGAATAAATTGGAAAGACAATGATTAAGACAATTCACTAATCATACGGAACTCGTATGATAAACTGGTAGACAATATTCTAAAGATAATTCACTGTACATACAGAATATTCAGAATAAACTGGTAAGGCAATTTTTAAGACAGTTCACTGATCATGCAGAATAAATTGGAATGGCAATTTTTAAGACAATTTACTGATCATACAGAACATGAAAAACAAATTGGAAAGACAATAGTTAAGACAGTTAATTTCCCACACAGAAAATGCAGAGTAAATTTCGAGGCATACATGTCTAAAACCAAAATTCTATTTAAATACAGATATCTTTGCGAGGTTAGAAGTTTACGGTTACTTTCTTTTCACTTTTCTCCAGATTGTTGACATGATAACGTAAGTACATAAAAAAAAAATGATCTTGCCCTGTCAGATGGACATAAAAATTCCTATTTTTTCTTTTTAATTAACGTTTCATTACTCGTTGACGTAGAAGTAAATGTATTAGTAACAGAAAGAAATTTGACCATGGAAGTAATTATCCAGGCATTCGACTATCGGGCAACCATGAAAAACTAAAGTGTGAATAACACGAACGGGAATCGAACCTTAGTCTTTCGGGAACATGGCCGCAATCGTTGACTAATCTTCAGCCAGACTGAGTAATTGCTTAAATATTGTCTTAATCAATAAGAATCGCCATAGTCACGAATGCTTTTGAAGTTAATCTTGGTTTTAGTAACACGGAACAAGATCTTTACTATTTAAAGAACTGACAAAACGATATATCAAAACTACAGAATGGGTGCAAAACATCTCTTCCTCTCTCTCTCTCATTTTTTATAAATAATGGCTATTGGCTATTCGGCTGATTCAGTGGGTGGAAATTTTTATTTGTATTGACACCTTAAGCGTTATGTTTTCGCCTTTGCAACTGATGTAGGCCGCAGAATGAACACTACCGCGTGCCTTCAAACGGTGGCCTACACAATGCCTGCATCACCGACGACGGTGGGTGTCGCTTCATCGGCAGATAGGAAGCCGGTGTTTCTCGGAAGGAAGCCTGCAAGCGAGGCGGCGCATCAACAATTCAAGGGCCAATCTGCCGGCCCTGGCACACAGTGCACCGAGCATGTCAACAGGCGAGCATGCGCCCCGCCCAGCAAGTGTATGCCAACTGCGCAGGGGCCTGCTACAGCGCAACACCATTACCCACTCAACAAAGACCCTTATGATATCGAAAACATTATATATATTTCCCGTCTGTCAGACACAGATGATTACTTCTTTATTTATTTGTATGAAACAAAGAATTATATTGTATCGAGCGTGGTGGGTGAGTGGTTAACGCTCTGGCCTCGCATTTGGGAGGATGCCGGTTCGAATCTCTCCCCCCCCCACATGGTCCATGGTTTCCCAAAATCACTCCAGGTGAATATCTAGATGCTTCCTTCAAAAGGCCATGGCCGAATTCCTTCCCGTTCCTTGTATCCGGTCCTTTTCCGCCTCTAATGACCACAACGTCGACGAGGCGTAATGCCATAACTAAAAAAAAATGATATTGAATTACAACAGATGGAATAAGACATAGATGTTTCTACATATTGATGTCCAGGGATTGTAGCCATTCATTTGCTTCCGTGGTTGCTTTATGGACAGTGTTGCCACCTTACGAAAATAAAAGTCGCTAGACCTGGTCTAAAAACTCACTAGATTATTGGATATTTAGAACTAAAATATTCGCTAGAAATCGCTAAATAAAATAAAGGAAAATGGTAAAGTAAGTAAAATAAACATATTTTAATAACTGATATTTTAGTTAAATTCAACATAATATTGCATTAAAATTAACATAAAATTCTTCAATCGGTATTTATTCTTCATCATCTTGGTCTATCTTCGGTGTTACAGAACTTGCAGATGTGAAAGGATGAGATGAATCGTCAATCTTAGTTTTAAAAGAATATTTACTATCTTTACGAATTGCAGCAATCACATCAACTGTAAGCTCGTAACTGTTGCGGTTTTTTTCCCACAATTTTTAACTGATACCTTATATATATATATATATATATATATATATATATATATATATACTAGCTGCCCCGACAGACTTCTTTCTGTCAAAAGTTATTGTCCTGTCGTAGTCCAATAGAAAAAATAAATAATTAAAACGTATTTCAGAGTGGTAACTTTATTTATTGATTTAATGTCTCAATAATAAACAACGATTACTTACAAAAATAAGTTTTCTATTTCGTACACCGCATAATGTGATGATATTTTTATTACAATGCTTTATGGTAAACGATATTTTTTGTTTGGTTTCCTAGCGCGTAAGCAAATAAAGCTGACGGTTTTCTAACGCCGGAGCAGGAAACATACAACTGTTCATGAGAGAAGCATGGGTTTTCATGATTAGCACCGCAAACACTAAACGACTGACCCTGAGATTTATTTATGGTCATAGCGAAAGCAGGCCGAACTGGAAATTGCAGTCATTTAAATTCAAGTGGTAAGTCAGTTCCTATCATTGGAATGCGAGGTATCAACACATCTTCGCCCTTATATTTTCCCTTTGGAATGGTTGCTTCGATCACATTGTTTAGTAATTTTTTCACTGCTAGCCGTGTGCCATTACAAAGACGCGGTTGGTTGATATTTCGCAACATTATGACCACCAATCCCACATTTAACTGAAGATGCGGCAGCAATTCTGGCAAATCCAGTGAGTTCGAAAATTCTGCTGGATAGTTAGCGATATCATCTTGGTTAGTTGCGCAATCAACTGATTTGTATGTCCTTAATTCACATGCAATTTCGTTTTGAATTTTTAAATTTATTTAATTAATATCCGTGTTTTTGGCAGCTAATATAGCTCGTTCCCTCAACTAAAAATTATCTCTGTAATTTTTATTGACATTTGGGAACACCTTCTGTATGAGCTCGGTTTTTGATTCAGCAAACTGACAAAAATTTACAGGAAATGTAATGCAGCCAGCAAAACGTCTACAGGGATTTTGCCATTACCAATTTCAATGATTTGTTTCGAAAATATTTCTCCAGATCGATCATTTTGCAATTCCAAAGATAATCCTAACGCGCCTTTGTTATGTTTTGATTGACTGGTTTGTATGGGGAAAGAAAAGTGTTGTTTTTACTATTTTCCTCGCAATTTTTAAAAACCTTTACAGTTCCTGAAACCGATGAATACAATGGCTCCTGTGGCGAAACCAATGGCTCTAATTTCACTTTGCCATTTGCGCAACACAATTCATTTTTGTATTCCAACGCCTTATAATGTGGGCAAACTGAGTCCTAGATCCAATAGCAACGCATTGGTAGTGACAGCAGTCAATTGAAACATCGTAACTGAAAGCCGCTCGCGAAACACTGAAAGCAGCTTGAAGACGATGCGTTGCACGTGATTGTAATATCCTAATCCTTTCAATTTCATTTCGCTTTTGACGTCACTGTGCAGTCCGATTAGATTGAAAATTAGCTTGGTTTGTAGCGTTTCGCGTCTTATGGGTAAACACACTGAACGTAAGCACACTGAACAAATAAACACACAATTGGTTTTCGAGAAAAACGAAAATTTAAAAACAGCCAAGAAAATGCCACGCACGGAGGGAATAATAACACGTACGTCAGTGATATTATTTTCACTGATCACACGCAGGCATAGATTAATATCCATAGAGCCTAATCAACTTGAAGCCAAACAATAGATAATCGTAACGCGCCTTTGTTTTGTTTTGATTGAAGGAAAAGAAAAGTGTTGTTTTTACTATTTTCCTTCCAATTTTTACGTTTTTTCTCTGCATAAGAACCTTCCTTGTGCCGTAACGAAAATATAAAAAAAAGAATTAGCCGAATTGGTGTAGCCGTTCTCGAGTTATGCGCTTACCAACACATTTTGCGATTCATTTTTATATTATAGATATATATATATATATATAAAAGCTATTCGTATTTGCAGCCATCCTGTTTCTCAATTTATTTTTAACAATGTTCGTTGTACTGAAATTCCTCTCTGCTGCGGCATTTGATTGAGGAAAAAGCGAATATGGCTGAATCAGATAATTCCAAGAAGGTATTTATTCCAGCAGCATTCTCGTATTTCCAAACTTCAGCCCAATATTCAATGATATTGTTTGCAGTGTTCCATTGAACATAATTAATACCATGCCATTGATGTAGGGGTTTGTCATTTTTTTCGTCTTCAAATCCGAATTCTGAAGCAAGATCTACTATTTTGTTGTTTTTGCCCTGGCGAAGAGTATTTTCCACACTTATAAGACACATTTTCTCCCAAATAATGTACTTTATTTTTCGAAACTCTGCATGGTTGAATATCACTAAAAATCACCAAAATTGTTTTTAGTGATAACATTTTTGTTAAAATCGCTGTCGAACTACAAAATTCACTAAATCTAGCGATAAAATCGCTAAGGTGGCAACATTGTTCATGGAACCGCTGGATTCTACCACTGAATCTTCTAAGAGGGCATTCGGTGCCGATGTGGTGGGTGGTTTTCTGGTGGTTACCACGGTCACAAGAAGGATTCTCTATCATTCCCTACTTACGCAGCCAGTAGTTGCATCTACCATGTCCTATTTTCACACGATTCAGAGTGGTTTTCTTTAGTAGATTGAATCCAGAAGGATATCTTGTGGAGGTCTGATGATTAAGTTAAAGGGTTTTAGTAGATTCCAGCCTATGGATATAAAATTTCGAAGACGTAAGGAGCGCAGCATACAGACAAGATTAGTTGTGAAACAGGCTTATGAGGAATGGAGAAGATAAGAAATAAGCACAGTATACAGCAGAAAGATCGACGTTGGATTGACATGGACACTTGGTTAAGATAAATAAAAAAGTATGAACGAAAAGGTGCCGTTAAATTCTGAAAAGAAAGGTTCAACAGATAAGTGTCTCAAGGGTAAATGTTGAAAAATGAAGAGTGATGGATCATCAGGGGAAGAGAATGGATAGGGGAAGGATGAAAAGGTCTAGAAAGACTCGTTTTCCAGCAGACCCTTACAGCCAAAAATGA
Organism: Vandiemenella viatica; assembly: GCA_031002005.1. Classification (NCBI taxonomy): domain Eukaryota; kingdom Metazoa; phylum Arthropoda; class Insecta; order Orthoptera; family Morabidae; genus Vandiemenella; species Vandiemenella viatica. The sequence continues at coordinate 217,454,480 of CM061919.1, forward strand.
TCTTAAAAAAAATGTCCCTGCATTTTAACATTGCAGTAAACTACAGTTCTTCAGTGTCTCGAGAACGACTGGGCGACATATAAATAAGGGATTGTGTAAAAGTGGGAAAGACATGGAAATTATTAAGACAGTAGTAAAAGATGAGGAATGCTGGAACGGCTAACGACCTTGGGGGAACCTGTATTCCGACAGACCCAATAAGTGACTGGAAAATTTTCCAGACGATGTTATCTTATTTAGAAAATATTGGTGTGAGAACTATATACACATATATACAGCTGGCCGCATAATTATTTTAATAGTAACTATAGCTTAATATTTTTAAAGTAACAGCAGTACTTTCCAACTTTAACAGACTGAGAGAAAGAAATCATTTTCTCGATAACAAGAGCGTGTAAACGAAAAATATTTCGTGCTCAGGTTTGCAGGTATTGCAGTAACTGTATAAGTATCTGAGTAATAAATCAATGCCAACACGAAACCCTGAATTCCACAATGCGAAGTATCGAAGCAAAGCACATCTAATTGCATGTTGGCATGATGTAAACACGGCGCTTACTGGGATGTGTGCCAGTTCGAGTTATTAACAGCTTGGTCACGCTGGCACGATGACAGATACAGCAGATTTACACTAGTCTGCTGTACTGTGGAAAGATATAACCGAAACAAGCAGTTCCCCTAAAAAGTTCAGATGGCCGCAAAAATATTCCAGAATTGAGACGAATAAGCATTCTTTTAGCTTTCAAACGAACTAACAGGCACCCCTTCACTCTAACTATTTAGAGGAGTTTATCACGTTCAGGTAGGCTGGTAGGTGATGTTGTAGGTTGTATACAAATCTTAAAATATGTGTAGGCACATAATTATGAAAGTACCATGATACGCTCTACATTAATTACCTAATTCATCCTGACGTCAGTTAATGATGATTTCATTTAATCACTTCGTCCTCCAATTTACAGTTCACCAGAGGCTATTACCTTCCCCTAAAGGTTAAATAGGTACTGCTTTTGAATGAATTAAATACTTCTATGAAATGAAAACACAAACGGATCACTTTTCACTTCATATTTATTTTCTCTTGTGATTCATAATATATTACACGCGGATAAAGCACTAAAGCGATTGAACATTTGAAACTGTAAATAATCGGCAGCTCCAACTAATTTCTCGTCTCTGCCACTCGCTTAAACAGACGCTGTCCAAACATTCAGAATAACACAAAGAAATCCGACAGTTGTTTCTTGACCGTCTACAATGCGGCCGACAGTTAAATCACATCAAAACGATCAGAATTACTACGAAATACTTCACAACCAACATTAAATAACCGTAAATGAAAATTAAAGATATTTATAGGTATTTATATTCGAAATTATCAACATAAACCAGTCCAAACACTTGACAATTGTCCTCTAAACATCGTGACTCTCATCAACCCTTACAATTACAAACTTTCAATTAATGTTTCATACATAATGCTGTCCTTTATTGTTTTACATATCATTTACACCGTTTTTCTATCCATAAAACAATGATAATTTACATGACTAATATACACAAATTCATAATGAACCACACGAAAAACTTACAAATCCACAATTAATCAACTGCCATTTTGTTATGTAGAATTCTTAAAATAAAATTTAAAAAAAATGGCTGGGTCTGAGAACTGTTTCACCTCCATTACACAATAGTCTTCACTGCCGCCTGTACGGCTTGTAGCAAGATAAAAATTATTATTAAATAATTTTCATTTACAGCAATACCTGTATATTATTGAATTTTGGAGAAAAAGAAGATTAAACTATAAATTTAAAAAAATTTCGCTACCATTAACAAATGTATAACGTCGATCTCGTCGCTAAGCAACTAGGAACATGGTATTTTTATATCGGTTTGCGAAAATTTGCAGGTGATTTTACTTTCACGAAAGTATGTAGCTACACTTACTCAGAATCATACTACATTCAGTTAAATACGAGGTTGTTGTAAGTAGGAAATTACGATAGAATTCTTAATTGTTTTCAATTGTGAAAATTCATACTTCATCCTTTCAATTACGAGTGAATCTACACGGAAGAATCAAAGAGACTGGTATAGGCATGCGTATGAAAACACAGAGGTACGTAAACACTCAGAGTACGGCGCTACTGTCGGCAACGCCTATATAAGACAACAGGTGTATGGCGCAGTCATTAGATCGGTCACTGCTGCTACAATGACAGGTTATCATGATTTTAGTGAGTTTGAACGTGGTGTTATAGTCGGCGCACGAGAGATGGGGCACAGCATCTCCGAGGTAGCGATGAGGTGGTGATTTTCCCGTACCACCATTTCACGAGTGCACCATGAATATCGGGAATCCGGTAAAACATCAAATCTCCGACATCGCTGCGGCCAGAAAAAGATCCTGCAAGAACGGGGCCAACGACGACTGAAGATAATCGTTCAACGTGACAGAAGTGCAACTCTTCCGCAAATTATTGCGGATTTCAATGCTGGGCCATCAACAAGTGTCAGCGTGCGACTCAATCAACCAAACATTATCGATATTGGCTTTCGGAGCCGAGGACCATTCGTGTTCCCTTGCTGAGTGCACGACACAAAGCTATACGCCTCGCCTGGGCCCGTCAACACCAACATTGGACTGTTGATGATTGGAAACATGTTGCCTGGTCTGACGAGTCTCGTTTCCAATTGTATCAAGCAGATGGGCATGTACGGGTATGGAGACAACCTCGTGAATTCATGGAGCCTGCATGTCAGCAGGGGACTGTTCAAGCTGGTGGAGGCTCTGTAATGGTGTGGGGCGTGTGCAGTTGGAGTGACTTGGGACTCCTGATAGGTCTAGATACGACTCTGACAGTTGACACGTACGTACGTATCCCGACTGATCACATGCATTCATTCATGTCCATTGTGCATTCCGAAGGACTTGGGCAATTCAAGCAAGACAATGCGACAACCCATACATCCATAATTGCTACAGAGTGGTTCCAGGAACACTCTTCTGCGTTTCAACACCTCCGCTGGCCACCAAATTCCCTAGCCAAGAACATTATTGAGCATATCTGGGATGCCTTGCAACATTCCGTTCTGAAGAGATCTCGTACTCTTACGGATTTATGGACAGCCCTGCAGAATGCATGGTATCAATTCCCTCCAGTACTACTTCAGACATTAGTCGAGTCCATGCCACGTAGTGTTGCGGAACTTCTGCGTGCTCAATATTAGGTAGGTATACCAGTTTCTTTGGCTCTTTGGTGTATATTTGGCCTCACTACTTGTAGAAATTAATGTTAAAACCATATTTGTATGTATGCCACATATTTTTGATTGGATAAATTGATAACGCTATATGAGTTAAAAAAAAAAAGGCAAAGAGCCTCGCTCTAAGAAAGAAGGAGAATCTTTGGTTTGGTGTTTCATACATATAGTTGCAGAAAGACAAATGAAGACGTTCGAATGTTTGAAAAATGACTGAAATTTCATTCTGGTAGGCTGAAGAAGCCTGTTGTAGTATTTGAAAGGAGGCCTACAAGTCTAAGGATATGAAGAAGTATGATTGTATTAATAAACTGAAGACATATTTGTTGAGGTCAAATATAAGTTAAGTAATCGATAATAGTCTGCGAACTGCATATCTTTAATTTGATTTTGAAGTTTATGAAACTATTGCAGTTTGATGAGAAATCCGACAAATGTAGAACATATGATTGTTTCGTTAATGGTAAGTTAAAGTATTAACATTATTCTCAAGTAATTTACATCGTTGTTGGTAAACCTGGAATCGGACGTACAGGTGATTGATATCGGATACCAGGAAAAGGAAAGTAAATACAACTAATTAATATTAATGACACCGTAATGAAGAAGCTCACTATATTATACAATGTACCCTACTAAGGGGTATCAAAACTTGAAGCTGAATGATGAGAATGATGAGAATGATGATTGCGATTAACAGAAAAATTGAAAAGAAAGACGCGGCGTAATTGAAGATGGATGGTTGCGTCCAAGAAAACCAAATGGTGGCGACTACGAAAAAAACAGACTTTAACTATTGTTTACTACGCTTGAAGAGTTATAGCCATAAATAAAGATACCTTCTTCAAACTAGCTTAAATTCGCTTGGGGCTTGTGTAGCGTAATGGCTATAAGAACATTTAAGACTATAAGCGTTCAATCAGTTGGCTCAGATGTACCCCAGTCGCTGATAGCTGCCCAAGGTGATGTACACGCTGCAAAGCCCATTGTGCATTGTCACGCGGTAACCCCCATCACGGCAGCAGATATTGTATATGCTCAGAGGCCGGGATCATGCCCGCAGGTAAATAATTAAGCCGTCTCCATTAGTAGCGAGTACCCTAGGGCACGGACAAGGTAAGTACATCATAGCACGGCTCTCCCCGGTGTCACGTGCAATTAATATCAGCCGTGGAGACACGGTCATTAAATTAACAACATTCCGTTGTCAACTTAAAATATAAATTATTAGCGAAAGTAGGAGCAACATATTCCTCTCTTAAATCAACTATTAGATACTCATTTTTAGTGGACGAAGACTGTAGTGACTAGGAACCCTTCGATTGTCTAGCATTCGCTTGCCATTCGAGAGGACAGTAAACAATTCTAGGGTGATCTGGACAGAATATCTAGTTGGGTTGGTAAACATGGGATGAAGATAAATACAACGAAGTGTCAGATTCTTAGATACACAAATAAAAAACAAAAGGTTGATTATGATTATAAGGTGGGGAAAGAACTGCTTGTTGAAGACTTGAAATGTAAATATTTTGGCATTACATTTGATAACAAGCTTAACTAAGCAGAACACATTGGACAGGTGGTACGAAAAGGTTTCAAAATTCTGCACTAGTTGGAGAGAGGGATGAGGGGATGTACGAGAGAAGTAAAGGAATTGGGTTACATAACTTTGGTCAGACCATTTTTTGAATATGGTAGTATAGTATGGAACCCATATTTTGAAATCAAATGCAGGACTTGGAGAAAGTGCAAAAAAGGACTGCTAGATTTGTTTCTGGATATTACCGCAGAACGCTGTCAGTAACAGATATGATAAAAGAACTGGAATGGGATTCATTGGAAGACAGGATGAAGGTGAATAGGGTCTTGGGAGTGTACAAGATGTATATTCGTGATGAGGCATGAAAAGATATTGGTGTAAGATTTAAAAGTAATGAATGGAAGGAAAAAGATGACCATGACCAAACGCTGGCACTCGATTCCAGGCAAAAAGGTGAAGGAAGGTTTTCTTTTTTAGATAAGGGTGACAGGGATTGGAATCAATCATCAAGAGAAATGTTGAATAATTTACCAAAAATGTTGAAAGAATTTGTAGAGGGCAAATATAGGTGGGTGCAGGAAAGGGGGAAGATAGGTGTGCGGGGAAACTGCAACCGGAGCTTGCGCTCCATTGCAATTTTAATTAAATATTATATCTCATAGGTAATCAAATAATGGCGCGTCTGTTGATGTGCAACAACACCGTCAACGAAAAAGAATTCAATCATAGCTGTCTTGCAGCTATTGGCTAAGATGAAGATGTGTGTCATTGACCATAACAATTTGGAAACCTTTGCCCTTGACCACTCATCCTGGAGGTCACTTGACCATCGTGGAACCATGGTATTTTTAGAAATTCGCCGACGAGATCAGCGAATGAGAAGAGGCAGCACAGGAAACAAAATTAACATCTGAGGAAAAAATGCCAGCATTTCGGTTGTCCCTCTCTGGAATGTCTGTTATCGTTGCGAAAAAGTGTGTGCTTTTCGTATTGAACTCCACAGTAATCTTCGGACCCATAGATGAAGAGTTATTCTTCTGGAAAACCAAGCCCTTGCTATTAATTTATTTGCGAAATACACTAAATTGGTTTCACGTAATATTTTATTAAACAGCGATGGACAGAGAGTACACATAGTGCCTGCCATTTTCTTCCTAAAACTTGCGGCATTGTATTAATATTTAAATCCTGTCATTACTTGGAATTAAGACCGTTATTGTGAACATATCTGCGTAAATATAGAATAATAAAATGCAATATTAACTCTGAAAACCTTAGTTAAAAGGGTCAAAAAATGACACCAGACGAGCGAAGCAGCATCTTTGGATATTAAAAAATTAAGGATGATGTATAGAAAAAAATGATTGATGGAAATCATTAATATGCAATGGTAATTTTATAAAGAAGTGGTTTCAAGAAAGAGAATCCTCACATAAAAATGAATCAATCCTCGTAGGGAGGTAGAGCTCATTAATGTTTGTATATAATATGCAAATAGCATGAGGATAAAGAAAAAAATGTATTAATATGTGATCTGTGAATGTCGGATGTCATTTGAATGTTGCGCATTGTGAAACATGATAAAGATAAGTACTAATTGTTAATCTTAACAGAGTTGTAAAACTGTACAATAAATTGAAATATTAACTTCTATTCAGGGAACTTCCTCTCCTTTTTCTCTATCAGTTGCCATTAACCATTTAACAACGTTGAAGTGTACTATGCCAAGGATATGACGTTCGTATAAGGTATAGGAATGAGTGGGCATTTTAAATTAATTGGTTAGGAATTTACTAATAAAGATGATCTGTTTAAAGTATTATAAATAAAAGTTGAGGAAGTTGCAAATAAGGATTACGAAGGTTTTTTAATGTTGCAGATATACAAGAGCATTTTGAAAAAGTATTTCAAGCAATAATGCAACAGTATGGCTATAATTAATTAAGTTTTTGTCATGTTGATGGTGACAGGATATATTTTAAAGATTTGGAAAATATTGGTTTTATTGATGGTCTATTCTGAACAATGTTTCCTCAGCATAATGATGCGCTATTCCGGCTACTAAACGGTACTGTCTCAGTTTCCTCTGGAAGGAGATGGATCTGGGTATGTAAATATTATGGAACAGTTTAAACATATTTTCAATTTTTACATCTATTTCCTTCGGTGCTTGCTTATTATTACCATTGCGGGGGGGGGTAATATCAATCATTAGCATTTAAATTTCTCATAGAAATGCCGTCTCCATCTTTCTGGTATGGTCTTTTTTATTTTATTAAAAAAGAAATAAAAAGAAATCCACGGAGTCTGTGTGTTTAAATGAGATACTCAGATTAGTCTTAGCTGCTACTTCTTGAATGGTTTGTAACATTAGATAGTATTTATTGTTAATTAGCAGAGTACCTGGCAATGGTCGGATATGAGAATTTTGATAGTATATCCCAGTTATTGATTTTCTTAAACATTTTCCATCTTCATCCAGTTTTTCCGATTTTCCTGCCGTTTTCGAAATATATACACAAAAAAACACGTTTAAATTAATCATAAGAGGTGTGAACAGAGAGAGCGGGTGAAGTTTTTTAAACCAAAAGTAAACATAATTTTTACACTTTTTTTAAAGCACACGTGTGCAAGGTTTCTTTGAGAGCAGAAGAAACTATAGATATGTGTGTCGCCACACCTACTTGAAAACAATTTTTAAATTTCAAGTTCACACTACACGGTCCACAATTGTCCGGTATAAATCAGTCCATTGACGACCGAAAGGAACTGTTAAAGGCTTTCAAAATATCGCTTTCCACTTGGGTTGATCTCCCTATCATTCTAGATATTTTTATAATTAACTTTTTTTTTTTTTAGTTTCACGTTAAAATTTTGTTTAGGGAATAAAAGAGATTTTTTTTACTGTAAACTAGATGTAGATAATATTTTTTATAATGTACGTGTGTATACTATAAGTTCCATAGAAATAGCATTAAAGATGTAGGTTTGTATAAAGAACATTTGCCAAAATTAAGGTAGTAAATGCAACAAGGGATTAGGTTTTTGTAAACAAAATATAGACTACATTTTTCTCTTTGGTATAAAGCATACGTGTGCAAACTTCCATCGAAAGCGGATAAGAACTGTGGGTTTGTATAAAAGAACATGTTTAAGAGTTAAGGGGTGAGCGGATGGGTTCCAAATGTAGACAGCATTTTGCCCTTTGCGTTTATACAAATGAGGGCAAAGTTTCATCAATATCAGCTAAAAACTGAGGGTTTATATTTAAAAAATTCATACATCTCTGTGATTTCGAAGGATATATAGCCACGCCATTTACTGCCAGTTAATCACAGGCAGAGTATTATGAAGTGTGTTGTCTTTCGACATTTACTTCAACATAATCTAGAAGGAGCAACACTTTGCTTTTGGTATGGCTTATCGTTGGCGTTCTTAGTTTAGAATTGCGAGTGGTCTTTTATGACGGTCAATACCTGTAACGTATTGCCCGGGCGAGTAGACTTCCGGGTTCCTGGTCTTCTGGGCGCGCTCGTAGAACGTCGCAGACAGCTGTCTGAAGCGATCCGTCAGCAGCGGGATGTTAGTAGTCTCGTGCAGAACTGCATTCGGGAATCTGCTCGGTAAGTGGAGGGCCCGTTTTAGTGCCCTATTCTGTATCACCTGAAGGCGCCGAAGTTGTGAGGCAGCCGCATAGCCCTATACGGGACAAGCGTATTCCATAATGGGTCTTACCAGGGTGATATAGATGTTTACTCCCGTGGCGGGCTTCAAAAGGCTATTCCTGTTCAGCACAGGGTATAGAGCGTGTAATCTAGCACTTGCCCTCCTCCTAATGTATTGAATATGGGATCGCCAAGTCAGTCGCCTTATTTTCGAAGGACACTTACTAATGTATTATTATACATACAATACTATTAACATTTTTTTTTTTTTTTTTTTTTTTTTTTTTTTTTTTTTTTTTTTTTTTTTTTTTTTTTTTTACCATTTCATTCCTCCCAGCAGAAGGCTGGGAGGCGGGCTGCTGGAGAGTCATAGGGGACTCTTTTCAGCCAATCTACTACTACGGGGAGGGAAGGGGGATGGAAGGTCGGCCGTGGCCTTCTAGGGAACCATCCCAGCATTCGCCTAATTGTCTGAGGGAAACCACGGAAAACCTCAGACAGGATGGCCGAACCGAGTTTAACCCCGGTCCTCCCGAATGATAGGTAGGAGGCCAAAATTGGCCTCCTCCCATCTCGGTGATTAACATTTAGTGTATTTGCCTTAATTATATAGTTACATTTACTGCTTCGACTGCGAGAAATTTTTTTGTTTTACTGAGCGCGATGAACGCAAAGACAATTGCGTAAATTTTCACAGCGACAAAAAATTATGCAACCCAAGGTCCCATGTCTGATAGAAGTTAAACTGAGAAATAAAGTAAAACGAGTCTTTTCGTCCGCTTGTTCGTTCCTTTGAACGAAATTCACGCAAAAATTTTCGGGTTTTGATTGGGTTTCGATCAGCGTACAGCGCAAAGGTAAAATAGGAAACGCTAAAACGTTAAGGTACAGGTGCCCGAAAATTAATGTTGTCGAAATATTTGCTGCAATACGTACCAAAGGCATCATATTATTTGGAATTGAAACCGATAGTCATCAACAGTCGTTTAATCTATTTCTGAGAGTGGTAACCACAATGAATTTTTCACTGTATCCGCGCCATTCTTGACTGTGCGTTGACTCTTAGATCAAATTGAATTGAAATGCGATGGAGCACATGCTCTGGTGGCAATATCCCCTGCCAAATATTTACTGTTTCCTTATAATTTTATTAATTACTGTTATCTTATAAACTTTGAATGTTAAATTCCTTCAGTCATCTATTTGTTCCATTTACGAATTTAAATTTTAAAATTCCTTCAACGTTTTTTAGCAAATCATTCATCACTTCCTTGGTAATCTATTCCAAAGTCTGACAAATAAAATTTTCTAGCTCCCTTATGAAAGAAGTCAAGTGTAACCATATGCCTGTGGTAATCTTTTCCTATACTTGGAATAATCCTAATTCTCCGACCAATATCTCTCCAAGACCCATCACCAACATACGCATTGTGCACTCCCAGTACTCTCTTCGCTCTCCTTCTGTCCTCCAATGAATCTGAATGCAGCTTCTTTATCATTGTAATATTTTCCTATCACGTGCCCAATGTGTCCTTCCCTGTTTACTTCATTGTCAAATGTTATTCCAAGGTATTTAAACTTCAAGCCTTCAACAAAAAATTCTGTCCGCACCCTATAATAATAAAAACTTTTTGTTGACATTTATCTTCATTCCATGTTGACCTTCCCAGTTAAACATTACATCCGAGTAATCATGCAGCAGTTCACTGTCTCCTCCCGTTTTTATTCTATTATATACGATTACGTAATCTGCAAACAACCTAAATTGACACTCTAAACCATGGACGCAATCATTCATTAGAATGGTGAATAGTGATGGTACCAATACACTACCCTGTGGCACTCCCATATACACTTCCACCTCTTTCGATACCGCATTTCCTAGTCTAACGCTCTGTTTTCAGCCTTTTAAGGATTCCTGCATCCAGCAAGTCACTTTTTCATCCATTTCAATAGTTTTCAACTAATTTAAAACCATTTTATTGATCTCTCTGGCAAATGCCATTGAATGATTTAGTGCTACATTATCAACGGCTTCCCTTGTCCAGGTCATCTGAAATATATTGCAAATAGCTCACCATATATGATTCACATGAATGTCCTTACCTAAAGCCATGTTGTCGATTTGCAAAACCATTCTCTTTCCTAACAAATATTTCTGACGTAATTGCACATTATTCTCTCCATCATTTTTCCTACTGGTATTACTGATGTCTAACTAATCGGCATCTAATTTTCAAACCCTCCTATATGTACTGCTACTATTATCAGCTCTCCAAATAGACTGGAATTTTTGGTACAGAAAGAAGGGATTGTCCTCAGCTATTCTCTCCACTCCTCTGGATTATCTGTCTGCGACAATTTTCTCGAGGGTTGAAAATACTCTGCACACTACAGAAGAAAAGTCACGATTTCCATCCATGTGTGATTAGTTACTTCTTTATACCGCCATAAGCACATTTATTGATTAGTATGTTGTATTTTATAGTTTAATCATGTGCAACAATGCTTTTAACTACTAAATGCAAGAAACACGAATCTGAATTTCTTACTAACACTGATATTGACTTTCTCGGGGAAAACGAACAGCAGTGAATTTAAAGAAATACAAATATTTCTTTTTCGTGTAAATTTGTTATATTTTGCAGTAGAATTTCGACCATGGAAAATCGAGGTACTCTGAACAAATGAGAGATTTATATTTTATTGTAGGAAACTTATATATCAGGGTTTACATTGTTACACTTCAGTTCAATTATATATTAAATCTTACAGTATTCATTTAGATACTAGCCACTGGCAACTATTCTCACCCATATTTATTGATTTATATTTTAAAATATTGCAATATAAGCCACTTCTTGAGTTTTTAATTTGATGTTAATTCCTACAGTTAAATAAAGCTCAAAGTATGGCTGGATGAAGGAAAGCTACACTGCATTTCAGTGTAGCAGTTACGTTTTGCTTTTAAATTAGCGCTCCCATTTTAATTAGTTCATTCCGCAAATGACGATTCACAAAAGACAGAGTGTATGTAATTTTTGCCGAGTCTAAAATAAAATTAAGCTCCTGCTTAAATTTCTCATTGCAGAGGGGAGTAAAGGGCGATATTTTAAATGGTGGAACACTAATGCCATTTATGTATACGCATACAGGACAGATATACCACAAATGAGAAATATGCAGCTTCATTTAACCGTGCTAGGAAGGAGTTCTAGGAAATAAAGAAATTTGTTCTGTTATAAATAAATGAGATCCAGCATCACAGAACTGATACTGTAGAAATATTTAGCATTTTTTAGTTTTGGCGATTGTTATGCATGGGCTAAGCAAGAAGGAATTTTAAATTGAGGAAATACTTCATATCTGTTTTTACGTTAAGTAAGTAGCAGTCATGGCTACTTTAATATTAATGATATTTCAAGTTATGAGAAATATTTCTCTTTGATTGGTACCGTTAAAATCAGTATACAGAAAAGAATAAATATTTTTTTTGATAGACTCTTGTGGTGTTACTTCCTGTTCACACTTGAAAGGTCAGCACTTTCCATTCGGCCGAAGAATCCCACAGGACACCCTCGGCCTTGTTAGTCGATAGGTGAAAATAATAGTCCAACACAAGAAAGAAAAAAAAACCGCGTTCCAAACTTCATTGGAAAGATTTGGTTGCCCTAACACCAAAATTAAAAAGTCCTGTAGTTTCTATTCTTACAACCTAATTTGGTGGATCATAACAATGGAATATTCGTCACCTAAACCTCTCATTACCTAGCAAGCTTTTGTAAATATACCATCATACCGGGGAAAGCCCTTCTTGACTGAAAATTCGAAGCCTGGGACCAAACAAAACAATGTAGGAGGGCGGAAAAACTCATCGAAATCCGACGGTAAACCAGTGAAGACTTTATTGCAATAATAAACCTGGAAAATCTACTTTCAAGTCCAAATATTTTATAAGTACATTACTGATTTGCCCTCAAACTTTACGTTTTAACAGCTGTGAGGTAAATGGCTGAAGGGCCTATCGATGATATGAATGTGTTCAAGTACTTAGTTAACAGGTGTTATATGAAATAATGTATTTAAAATTAGAAGGTAACCCACTCAGCGTAGGTATACATATAATCTCTGGTGGAAGGATCAATCAAACGTTACGGTAAAAGCAGTATGTTTCAACAATTTGAGCCAGAAGTCAAGTGAAACTTAATCAAAGTACTATTTGTATGTGCTGTTGACAATATAGTAACAGTTTCGGTGCTATTAGTCTTGTAATGGTACGAATTCCAGTTGATTTGAGAGAAGGTCAGACTTTTTGAACCCTGCCCGAACACCCCTGAACAACGTCATTCCGAGAGCCCTTAGAGGGTGTAAGCGGAAGGTCTGTATGGCAATTCGCAGGCAGGACAGTTCGAAGAGAAGCGCTCGGGAGACCAATTATTGTGAAAAAAACAGTTTAATGTCATGTCCTTACAGAAGAGGTAAGTCGTAACTATCATTTCGTCATCGCCTGATATTACCTAATATCGCCATCAAAAGATACAAACGTCGTTTTGAATGTTCTCCAAATCCTGTCTCAATAATACAATTATTGAGTGCAGAATAAATTTCGCACAGAATGATCCACATGATTACGACGTAAGCGCCATGAGTTTTACATAGCTTCATGCTCAAAGTAAAGTCATGTCATATTTAGTTTACGATAAGTTTCAATTTTGCTAGTATGGTATTGAATCATATTGAATTCATAATGTCATTCAGATTAATGCTTTGATTATTTGATGTAAATGTTGTCATTATATTAGGTTAAGGTTACCTTTTAATAGTTTTTTATATGAAATAAATTAATAATGTGTAAAAGATCTTTCATTTGGGAGTATCTTGAAATAAATAAATGAACAACTCATAAGATAAAAATAAAATATTGATCTGATAAGTAAAGCCTTTACAGCCATGAGGTGTATTACAATCTCTATGTCAACACGCCCCAAAACTCAAGTAACCAACAACCAACCAAGTTACAGATTCCACTAAATTATCCAGTGTAAGATAAAAGCTAACTTTAATACCAAGGATTCATTCAATTAACCGAAATTTATATTCCGTATAAGTGGCTTCCTGAACAAGACAAGTAATGGAATCTATTTCGTTAATGTATGAGAGTTGTAAATGCTTAAATCTTGAATGAAAATCGTACTCGTTTACCTAATCTCCACGATCAAGATAATGATAACTGTTTAACATCAGAACATTTGATTAACTGAATAAAGGTACCAGGTAACACTGCTGAAGCGCTGTCAGCTCCTACTTAATGTACTGTACCTTATGAACTTGCCTCTTTGTGAATATTCTATGAATCTCTCCGCTTGTAGGTTCCAAGTACATTAATATTTCATAATTAAAATTTATTATTAAATTTAAACATTTATTCTTTTACTAGCATACAGCAACACAAATATAAATCTTTCTTTCTTTAATATCGAAAAATGCTTCTCTTCTGTCTACAATTAATCAACTCCAAAACAATATAATAACTATTCTACCAAATAATACAAATACTTAGTCACAGTTCGTTGGTCAGAGATGTATATGTAAGAAAACTTGCTTCCTTAAAACCTGTACGTTATAAGATTGTTGGTGGTTTAATTAATACGATAATTAATCAGTCCAGTTAATCAGTTCAGTTTAACACTTGTGTTTATTTTCATGAAACACTTCGTCAACGATACTATTTACATGCATAGATACAATCCAGAGACTGCATACAACACTTCTTCCACAGACAATACAGTTCTTGGCCGTTGTAATTTGAGTCGGTGAAAACTTTGCCGAAAATCTAACTGACCTCTGTCTCGGATGTTTGCTTTATATAAGCTACATCGAAATTTCTAGAACACTTCAAAAGCTTCCGCCAGATGATTCTCGAACATTAACAATACTTAAACAATTGAAACATATTAAATCAATCAGAATTAATGCATAATCATTTAACATCAATACAAAATGGTCAGAAATGGAAATTAAAGATACTTAAACACAAAATTATTCACAGAAATCATTTTAAACTGTAGTAAATTGTCCTTAGACATCGTAACTTGCATTAATACTTGGAATTACAAACATTTGAGCAATTCTCTTGCACAATTTTGTTCTTAAACATATTAAATGGCCTTTAAATAATTTCTTTTCATAAAACAAAGTCTATATTCATTGATTTACAGGAATTTGCAAAACAAACCTACCAGATCATATTCAACCAAACTCTAGCTTACTACAAATGCTTCATAAAAATACAATTCCATTTAATTTTTGGTTTGAAGGCTGTTACAACGTCCTCCGTCTCTGGAACCTAGCAGACATGTCAAATACCGAGAGATGTGGCGCACATAAACCAAGAAGGCAATGCCTTAGTGCGGTTTCACAATCGGCTACGTGCGAGTCGTGAGGCCTAGCCAGCCGGGTCGGCGGAGGAGGCCATCTATCTCTGCCCACGAGAGCCACCACTCACCGGCCGACCAATTACAAGCCGAGCCGGCGTCGAGGACGCAATACATGAAGCACTCACACCCCCACAGGGAGAGAGGGGGCGAAAAAAAAGGAGACCTGTGGAAACGGAGTTCCAAAAAGGGCTCGGCTGCTCTTTCCCCGCGCAAGTAGGAACATCGATATTCGGTCTGCTGGGCGGCTGTCTGCGGAGGGGCAAGCAGCACCGCGCCGGAAATGAGGAATTTTAAAGTGAGTGCGGCTCGGGCAACGAAGACGGGAAATGGAAAGAGACGAGGCCGTAGACTGGGAGGGGTGCGTGGGCGAGGAATGTGAATTGAAGGAATATAGAAAAAAAAGCGTCGGGTGCTAGGTGGTAGCGAAGGAAGCTGGGGTGAGGTTGCGAGAGGCTGGGGTCCGTCGGAATTGAAGAGCTCGGCCAGGGTGGGGAGGAGAGGCATGGGCGGAGCAAAAGAGCGCTGCTTGTCGCGGCCAAGCTGGGGAGGCGTAGATTGAGATATTCTAACAGAGCCAACGACGCAGAAATCGACTTCCCCTGGCGACAGTCCCATCACTCCCCTAACGCCCCGCTTCCTTCCTACCCCGGCTTCCCTGTTGACACTTCCTGCCAGAAAAGGGGAGGAATAAGAAAAGGAAGGAAACGCAGATCCGACGTGTGTGTGTGTGTGTCTGTGTGTGTGTGTGTGTGTGTGTGTGTGTGTGTGTGTGCGGGGGAGGAAATGCAAAGATTCAGTCAGCAGTTACGCGGAAATCGGCGCGCACCGCCTCTGGGATCGCTGCGGTGTGAGAAATCGAACGTCGACTGAGGCAGCCAGGGGTCGAGAACCTCTGCTTCCAGCGGCGTGCGCGCGAAGCTGCCACTGTGCTGCGGATTAATCATGTGACTACTTACTCCCTAAGAGAAACAGCTGTCCAAATAGTGCAACGAGACGGACTACTTTCGCACTGTGTGGCACGACACGATTCCACTTGCAACTATACCGGATGTTACGGGCAGACGGCCCTAGTCTGTCTCGAAGACATAATTACTCTTCCAAACAAACTTAAATACCTTTTTTTCTCAGTTCCAATGAAAAGGTGCGATTTCTACAAATTAATTATACGTCGCTCCGATCACTTTCATTTATTTTAAAACTTTCGCTGATCAACACAAAAGTCTCCAAAATATACTCTTAAAATTCTTGAAATTAAATGTCTATTACATCTTTCATCTAAGGCTTTTCGCCCAAGCACAACCATTCTTTCTTACGCCATACCGACGCTGACCGTTACGACGCCATCTCCACTTCTGAATTATCGATCGCTGCTGGGTGCAGATTTGCTCGCTAGACGGGAAATTCCCCGGGCTCACGCGCCCATTGTTAACAATATGAACATTGAACTGCAATCCTTCATTGTTAATACTAAAAGCAACCATTTTAAATGACTGAAAGTTAACTTAAACTTAATGAAACTAAAATAATGCTAATTAAAGTTAATAGGGTGGGGGGGGGGGGTGAGCTGATAATATGGGACCGCATGGTACACGCTGTTACAAAACCTCATCGCGGGGGGTTGAGTGGTCGCTACACGCAACACGATATTATGTTGGGATCGTTTCGACTCTCAACAGGCGTCAGTGCGAGACCCTGCCATGAAAATAATGTCGACAAATTAGGTTTACTCTTACTCAGTGACGGAACATTGTGAAGCAATTCAAGCTATCTATGATTAGTATTGAAGCAAATAGACTGACTGGAAACTTGGAAGTACTACCGCAAAACACAATCAGTAACTGATATGATGAAGGTGCTTGTATGGGATTCATTGGAAGACAGGAGTATGATGAAGAGAGTCATGGGAGTATACAAGGTGTATATTGGTGACGAGGCGTCGAAACATATTGGTGGAAAAAATTGAGAGACGTGTAC
Organism: Vandiemenella viatica; assembly: GCA_031002005.1. Lineage (NCBI taxonomy): Eukaryota > Metazoa > Arthropoda > Insecta > Orthoptera > Morabidae > Vandiemenella > Vandiemenella viatica. The sequence goes on from CM061919.1 coordinate 217,471,366, forward strand.
TGAAGGGAAAAGATTACCATGACAACAAGCTGGCACTCAATTTCAGGCATAAGGAAGTGGAAAGATTTTATTTCGTGGGTAATATCATCGATTGGAATAAATTAACAAGACAAATGATGAATAACTTATCAATAACGCTGAAGAAAGTTGAAATTTGTACAGGTCAAAAGTAGGTGGGGAAAGGAAAAAAGGAAGATGGGTGTGTAGGAAAATTACCACTTGAGTGAACGCTCTATCGCAACTAAATTAAATTAAAATACTCTTTGATATTATTTAACTAGCAGCTTGCTTGAAGAAAAAACGCGGTGTAACACAGTATTCGTTATTTATTGATGAACACTAACTAAGGACACCATACACTTGTCGAAGCATTGTGAACATATGTAGGTATTCGTAAAATTCAAGGAAATTGAGGTGCATAAAGATTTTCAGGTTACCAATGCGAAACGAAACATCATACAAGTGGTAATGAGGTGAATATTTGGCTTCGATGTCAACTGCAAGGGCGCCGTGTTTCTAACTTGAGGATTTGTTGATTGTCGTGGTGAAGTAGTAGCTATCTGGAAAAATTAAAATTGTTGGGAATGAGGAGTTTAGTATCAGCCTATGACACGACCGGCTACAATTTGTGCCTCATTCAGATTCCTTTCCGTGAAAATAACATCGAGACGGATTCTGTAGAACAATTTTCTAGAATTTCGAAGAAGCGTAATCATTACTCTGATTCGTTGTTCTCGGATTCCAGCCGCGTTCAAAGGATTCAGAAAAACGGTTAATCTTATATATATATAAAAATAGACGTGTTTTTTACTATATTTCACTTTTCAGCCAACACTACCTAGCACAGATCACTGATGTTTGTGGGTGGAAGTAGCATGGAGTTTCCTGTCGTGCACAACGTTGTCCGAATGAAAATAGCTGTGGGGATGTTGGACATATAATGATTAAAGTAGGTAAGTGCAGGGCGTTTTCATATTTCGACCAAAAATTCGTATCTCCGTATACTTCTCTTTCCTGCCACAACTACATAACATAGACCTTTGGTGTTTGTGTGTGGTAGTAGAATCGTCTTTCCTGTCGTGCACTATGGTTGTTAGATGTCGGTATCTATAGGGGTGTGGGAGATATAGGGGTACAAAGTGGTTGATCTGTGGCAATTTTCATACTTCTGCCAAAGACAAAAGTGTCATGGTGTATCACTTTTCAGCGAAAACTATAGATCACAGATAACTGGCGTTTGTGTGTAGTAGTAGCACAGAGACACCTTTCGATCACAACAGCGGCCGATTTTCAGAAAATGTGGTACTGTGGTAGACATGGTGGTTGTAAGTGGCCAACCAAGGATATTTTCGTATTTCGACTGTCTGCGCATATGTCACTTTTATGCCACAACTACATAGCATAGAGCATTGGTGTTTGTGTTTGGTAGTAGAATCGTATCTCATGTAGTGCACTATGGTTGTTAGATGTCGGTAGCCATGGGGGTGTAGGAGAAATGGGAGTTGAAAGTGGTCGATCTGTGGCAATTTCATACTTCTGCCAAAGACAAAAGTTTCATGGTGTATCACTTTTCAGCGAAAACTATTGATCACAGATAACTGGCGTTTGTGTGTAGTAGTAGCACAGAGTCACCTTTCGATCACAACAGCGGCAGATTTTCAGAAACTGTGGTACTGTGGTAGATATGGTGGTTGTAAGTGGCCGGCCCAAGGATATTTTCGTATTTCGACTGTCTCCGCGTATGTCACTTTTCTGCCACAACTACATAGCATAGAGCATTGGTGTTTGTGTTTGGTAGTAGAATCGTATCTCATGTAGTGCACTATGGTTGTTAGATGTCGGTAGCTATGGGGGTGTGGGAGAAATGGGGGTTGAAAGTGGTCGACCTGAGGCAATTTCATACTTCTGTCATAGACAAAAGTGTCATGGTGTATCACTTTTCAGCGAAAACTATAGATCACAGATAACTGGCGTTTGTGTGTAGTAGTAGCACAGAGTCACCTTTCGATCACAACAGCGGCCGATTTTCAGAAACTGTGGTACTGTGGTAGATATGGTGGTTGTAAGTGGCCGACCAAGGATATTTTCGTATTTCGACTGTCTCCGCGTATGTCACTTTTCTGCCACAACTACATAGCATAGAGCATTGGTGTTTGTGTTTGGTAGTAGAATCGTATCTCATGTAGTGCACTATGGTTATTAGATGTCGGTAGCTATGGGGGTGTGGGAGAAATGGGGGTTGAAAGTTGTCGACCTGTGGCAGTTTCATACTTCTGCCAAAGACAAAAGTGTCATGGTGTATCACTTTTCAGCGAAAACTACAGATCACAGATAACTGGCGTTTGTGTGTAGTAGTAGCACAGAGACACCTTTCGATCACAACAGCGGCCGAATTTCAGAAACTGTGGTACTGTGGTAGATATGGTGGTTGTAAGTGGCCGACCAAGGATATTTTCGAGTTTCGACTGTCTCCGCATATGTCACTTTTCTGCCACAACTACATAGCATTGAGCATTGGTGTTTGCGTTTGGTAGTAGAATCGTATCTCATGTAGTGCACTATGGTTGTTAGATGTCGGTACCTATGGGGGTGTGGGAGAAATGGGGGTTGAAAGTGGTCGACCTGTGGCAGTTTCATACTTTTGCCAAAGACAAAAGTGTCATGGTGTATATCTTTTCAGCGAAAACTATAGATCACAGATAACTGGCGTTTGTGTGTAGTAGTAGCACAGAGTCACCTTTCGATCACAACAGCGGGTCGAATTTCAGAAACTGTGGTACTGTGGTAGATATGGTGGTTGTAAGTGGCCGACCAAGGATATTTTCGTATTTCGAGGAAAGGCATGTGTCTCCGCAGATTTCACTTTTCTACCACGACTACATAGCATAGAGCATTGGTGTTTATGTGTGGTAGTAGAATCGTGTCTGTTGTCGTGCACTATGGTTGTTAGATGTCTGTAGCTATGGGGGTGTGGAAGATATGTGGGATGAAAGTGGTCGACCTGCGGCAATTTCATATTTCTGCCAAAGACGCATGTGTCACGGTGTATCACTTTTAAGTGAAAACTATCAATCGCAGATCACTGGCGTTTGTGTGTGGTAGTAACACAGTCTCTCCCATCGATCACAACGTTGGCCGAAATTCGGTAACTGAGGGAGTGTGTGAGATATGGTGTTTGAAATTGGTCGATCATGAATATTTTCGTGTTTCATCCAAAGACTTGTGTGTATCCGTAAATTTTACCTTGCTGCCGGAACTACATAGTGCAGAAGACTGGTACTTGTGTGTGGTAATAGTATCGAGTCTCCCATCGTGCACTAGGGTGGTTAGATGTCTATAGCTGTCAATATGAATTCTTTACAATCACGAACGAAGTCGTGGGTACCAGCTAGTAGAAAAATATCGCATATCATTTGCAACAGTTTCGGACAGAATGCTCTTTTGAATGGCAGATTCTTGCTTGTTTTTGGAGCTCAAACGAATAATTTGCTGATCCAAGATATCTGTTCAAGTTTTATTTGTGAAACCTCTACAAAAGAGAACAAGTTACTTTAGTTATTTGCATTTGCGATAAACGGTTTGCCTTCGATGCAACGTCTATAAACGCCGAAAGAAAGCCTGTTAAATTAATCATTCGTAACAACAAACTTTTCCAAACACTAAACGATAAGTTAAAATACCTTAAACGATATGTCAAAAGATAAATCTGGTTCTTTTCATCCAGAAAGTTACAGTGGTTTATAATCCTACATTTATTGATATTTGTCATCTGCCAATTTTTTTTTTTTTTTTTTTTTTTTTGGCGCTGATTTTAAATTTTACCATAGAAAAAGTAAAACAATTGGCATCGTTTCTGTAATTTTTCTATATCTTTGCTCAAGAATATTTTATTCTTGTTATCTCAACAACACCGACCAAACTACCTTGTTTGTTATAGTTCATGACATATATATTTTTTTTACGTAGATTAACTCTAATTGATATGTTTGATTAATAGAGATGAATCAACTAAAGAAAAGTTTTTTTTTTTTTTTTTTTTTTTTTTTTTTTTTTTTTTTTTTTTTTTTTTTTTTACTGATAACAACCCTCCTCACTGTCGAAGGCAAAGGATCTTCATATAATCCTTGCGTAATGATAGTAAAACATAGTACAAAGAACCTGTCCTGTACTGATCACTCATTAGAGTCACGGCGTCTACTAGAACGATGCCCATCGGCCAATAGTACCGTATGGTCTGGCTCCATAGATCATCTGAAAGGTATTGACTTTTAATAAAGATGTTTAAAAAATAACGCAGTGATTAAGAATTTTGCTAATCCAGCTGTTATGGCCTTCGGATGAAGTATCGGATAGAGCAGAAATTTTATTTCTCCACCGGCATTCAGACTAGCTAACGTCAGATCGATATAAGGGAATATATACTAATATCTCTCTGGAGGCTGCTGAATATCTTGAATCAAAAACACTATATTTTTTAATTCAATAATTTTGAAACTGCCAGTACTTGCCTATTTAGATGGTTTGGACGTGATCGTCGAATTCGAGTATGAATTAAGAAAACTGAAATTTCATATATTTTATAACTGATCTTTCACAAATATCTGTCTTTTTAATAGAATGAGCGCAGAATTTTTTTATTCCATTATTGTTCTTAAATGAATGAACACGCAGGAAGTTATTCATCTCAGGTTATACCAAGTTGCTTCAGCAAATAATAAAATTATCTGGATGTATGAAAAATAAATTCAGTTTTATAAACAAATAAAAATGTCTTTTGTATTAGAAAATTTTTTAATCAAATATAAATTTCGGTGTTTAATATTTCAATCCATATGCATGCAAAGTGTGTTCCGAATAATATTTCTTAATGTGGGAAACTTTTACGATCATCACACAACGATATCAGTGTTTAACATATACAGTTTAGTGTCACCGAGAAATGTATTTGTGAATTCTAGGCTGTATTACGCGTGCGAAATAAACTCATCAGAAAACAAGATTTTATAATTAATATTAATGTTCTTTCATTCTGCTACTGACAGAAGTTATTCTTTACATTTTACGCATATTAAGAGCATGCATATCTAAGATTTTCAGACATACTGAAAATATCTGGAAAATAGACTCACTTGCCTGAAACAAAATATAAGTACTAACTCTTCCTTTCGGACAACGAGCTTAACAACACAATTAGAAATGAGCAGACCCAAAAATTTGAAATTAATCCCGAGGATATCATGAAGCAACTAAGAAAGCTGAAAAAAACATAATGTGCTGGTGTAGATAATATCACTACAGAGTCTTAAGGATAGTAGGATGTAACATTGTACCTTACCTTGTATTATTATTTAAATTGAGTCTGCATACTTGCTGCCTACCAGAGGATTGGAAACGCGCGATATTAGTGACGGTACATAAAAGAGAGGTGCGAAATAGAGTAAAAAGTATAGGTAAATCAGTTTGACATCATTGGTGGGTAAATTAATGGAGAGATTGATATACAACCACATAAAATATATATGTGAGGAGCGTAAGTCATTTTCTAGTAGGCAAGGATATTCATATGAAACTCAATTAGTAGGATATATGCAAGATATTTCGGATGAAATGGACAAGGGAGGCCAAATTGATAATGTAGCACTAGATCTTTCAAAGGCTTTTGACAGAGAGAGCCATAAAATGGTAGTAAATAAGGTAAAAACTATTGGAGTGGATGAGAAAATTATTTTCTTGGTAGAAGAATTTTTAAAAGATAGAAAACAAAATGTTGGGGTAGAAAATACGATATCGAAAGAAGTGGAAGTAAAAATGGGAGTGCCACAGGGTAGCATATTGGGACCATTGATATTCATTATTTTAATGAATAATTGTGTTGATCGTTTACTATCAGAGATTAGATTTTTTTGCGAATGACATAATGCTATATAAAAGGATCAAAATGGTAGAGGACTGTAAACAGCTGCAGGGTGATCTGGACAGGATATCTAGTTGGGTTACTAAACACGGGATGAAGATAAATTAAAAAAAGAGTCAGCTTGTTAGATATACAGATAAAAAACTAAAGATTGATTATAATTGTAAGGTGGGGAAAGAATTGTTTGTTGAAGACTTGAAATGTAAATATTTTGGCATTACACTTGATAACAAGCTTAACTGGACAGGGCACATTCGACAGGTAGTATGAAAAGCTTGCAAAATTCTTCACTTGTTGGAGAGAATGATGAGGGGATATACGAGAGAAGTAAAAGAATTGGATTACAAAGCTTTTTTCAGACCATTACTTGAATATAGTAGTATAGTATGGGACCTACATTTTAAGTATCAAATACAGGAGTTTGAGAGGGTGCAAAAAAGAGCTGCTAAATTTGATTCTGGAAATTACCGCAGAATGCAATCAGTAACGTTTATTGGTGATTAGGCATGGAAAGAATTAAAAGTAATGAATGGAAGGGAAAAGATGACCATGACCACAAGCTGGTACTCGATTCCGGGCACAATGGTATAGGAAAATACTTTTTAAAAAAATTACTTAAAACGTTGAAAGAATTTAAAGTTGAAATTTGTAGAGGGCAAATGTAGGAGCGTGCAATGTAGGGAAATTTCCACCAGAGCAATTAAATTAAATTAAACTAGACAACCCGTGCGAAAATTTCGCGAATAAAATAGGATGAATAGTGAGGTCGAATGCTTGTAACATAATGAAAAGTAGAACCGCACTTGTGTAGCAAATATTTATTTCGTTTAGTTTAACAGGTGTAAAATACTGACGACATACAACGAAACAGAAAAATTTAAAACACAGTGTATGGACGACAAACTGTCACTGACCTTAAAAGAATGCAACTAACCTGAACAAAATACACACAGCACATCAACATCTCTGTGATATGTGTTGCTGTGCGAGTAAAATGTTTACATCGGAAGTATAAATAAAAATAAAAATGTTTCCGTAACAGAAAAAAGTATACGAGAAGCTACTGATTTCATATAAAAAAAAGCAGCTTACTGACATCTCTGTGAAAACTGCTGCTGCAATCTATGGACTTGGCTCTGAACAGTCTCATACGGGCAACCACTTTAAGCATCAAATTTCGAAAAAAAATCTTAATTTATGATTTTATCTAATTGGAGACCTTAATATTTAAAACGATATGTCATTTATCGATTTCGGGTAAGTATCGAAGGAGATAAATGACTCGTAATTTAAAAAAAAAAACACTTTGTAGAAATAATATACATACTTTTGCCCTTTTAGTGTTTAATTAAAAAAATTCCTTTTATAAAATATGATTTGACCAAAGCGGACACCTTGTTCTTTAAAATGATACCTCATTTACCAAGTTCGGTTAGGTACCAAGGAAGATAATTGAGTCGTGACAGAAAAATCATTGTAGAAATATTAATACTTTTTCCCTTTAAGCGTCGAATTTTAAAAAAATTCTTTATTAAAACCGAAGACCTTACGATGGCTCAGTCATTTAAATGATACCTCATTTTTTTTATTTTTTTTCATTATCAAAGGGGATAAATAACTGGAGACACAATAAAAAGCAATTTAAGAATTCTTATATTTTTCCCTTTAAGGGTTCAATTCAGAAAATTCCTTTCTTAAAATATAAATGTGACCACAGCGGAGACCTTAATCTTTAGAATGATACCTCATTTATCTATTTCTATTATATATTAATGGAGATAAATGACTCGTGACAAAAAATGCGTTGAAGAACCATTGATATTTTTTTCCCTTTAAGGGTTGCAAAAAAAAAAAAAAAAAAAAAAAAAAAAAAAAAATCTTTCTTAATATATGATATCATCAAAGCTGAAACGTTACTATTATTAATCCTACTTCATTTATCGATTACAGTTAGATATCCATGGAGATAAAAGGCTAGAGACACAAAAGACGAATTTTAGAAATATTGACGTTTTTGCCATTTAAGGGTCGAATTACGAAAAATTCTTTTCTTAAAATACAATGTTACCACGGTGGAGATCTCAATCTTTAATATGATACCTCATTTATCAGTATCGGTCAGATAGGAAGGGAGATAAATGGCTCGTGACACAAAAACGCTTTGCAGAAATATTATTACTTTTGCCCTCTAAGGGTTGAATTCCGAAAAATTCCTTTCTTAAAATATGATTTTACCAAAGTGGCGACCATAAGCTTCAATATGTCACCTCATTCATTGATTTCGGTTAAGTATGAAAGGAAATAATGGCTTGTTACAACAAAAAGAAACACCTTTTAGAAATAATATATATGATTTTCACAGACGGATTCAAAAACTGCTTGCTTTCATTGCAGTGCAACCGCGTTTTCATACAAGCTTCTTGAAGTTATTCTTCTGGGATCAATGCCTGGGTTGATTTTCCATGTTCTGCAATTGACCACTCAGCTGTTAGAGACAAGTACTTCCTAAGACTTTGGAAAAAGAAAATTACTCACAATGTGGAAGCAACTAAGTTGCAAAGTTCAGCGTGATTGCTTAATTCAAAGAGAATCAATTTTTTGTTAAAATAAGTTTACGTTTGAGTTTTAGACATTAGCAGTAGAAATAAATTTATGATATAACTAATTTTTGGTATACAAAAATTCATACTTGATGTAAAAATGTTGGATAAATCATGTGTTAACCAAATTATACTCTCCATTAATTTTTTACATTTGCTTTTATACAATATCAAGCTTTATATTATATTTTGGTTACCTGGTTTTTTGACAGCTGTTTGTAAAGATTTTAAATCGACCTCCTCCCCCCCCAACTCAAAAATTATTTTTATAGCAATATTTATTTCTCGACGCGTGTAAGAGTCCACTGGCTATAAACTCATGCTAATATTATGGTAAAGTTACATTACAGAGGTATTTCACGGCTTGGTGTGCAAATACTGTTCACATAAAATCCTAGTAGCAGTGGTTTGATATTAGCCTAGAGCAGCACTTTACAAACATTAGCAATCCACCAATATTATAGTTGTATTTGGAACTAGCATTTGCCTGCAGCTCCGACCGCGTGTTCTTGTAATATGTGGACGAAGGCACCTACGGTATAAGTTTAGATATTCGAGCGGCAAAATTATCAGAGGGTGCGATAATATTGAAATGCAGCCTGGATCGACGCTGAAATAACGTTCTCTGTTACAGTATAATGTTATGAATATAGTTTTTTAACAATTTAAGTTGCCTTCACGAAAAACTTTTCACCGACGACTTTACAGTTGACAGGCAATACCAACAAGGAATAGCAAAACAAACCAAACATCATGAAAGACGTTTCCACGATACTAGCTACTTTCATAGATCGACTGTTCCTGCAGTTCCACGAAAGGTTTGATTTACTTTTATTTTAATGTGCTGTATTTTATAAAACTGAAGAAATAAATTACAAAAGTTTTCAACAATAATATTAACAGAATCCAAATAATTAAATGTTTATCTTTGATACAGTATGATCATTGGTTAAGAAAGGAGTGATTAACTTTGATGTAGAGAGATCTTTGGCACCTGTTATAGAGTTGTAGTCAGATTTTTAAATTTATACTAACTGTGGATACCTCATCCAAATTGGTTCTGTAGTTTTTGTGCGATACCTTGAGAAGGAAATCTCTATGAAACGGCCTCTTACAAATTTTAATACATAATTTTGTTATACTCTACTGATTTGCAGATTCTGATATGGTATTATTTAGTTCTTTAAACAGAGAGATCAATGATCACACTGATAGTGGCGATCCTCAGTGATGTGAGCAGAGCGAGCTGCTTAAACCTACGCAGTGGAGAGCAAGCAGGCAGTTAGGGTTGAGTCGCGGGGTGTTGGCCAGCCTGATTAACGAGGCCGTGGCCGCAGGCGTCGCTTTGTGGCCGCCGGCCGGCATACTTAACGAGCTCCACTGTGCACACTTGCTGACTGCGCCAGGCCCCCAGTCCGCCGCTTTCACGATCCACCCGACCTTACTAGCAGAGGGCCAGCAGCAGAAATAGGGCTTGAAATATTTTAACTTCCTCCATAGAGACCGGATGCTTACATCACAAATGTTAAATCTAATCACATCATAAAATAGTAATTATTTCATACAAAGTTAAGAGGGAATCCAGATAATATATATAGCCAGGGAGGCAAACATCGACTCAAGATAAATGCCAAAGGGATTCAGCTAATTAGGTACCCAAAGAGAAAAATCATGATTGTGTATGGCTACAAGTTTCTTGTTTAAATATGTTACATCGGGTGTACCTCAAGGAAGTGTAATAGGACCACTTCTTTTCTTAATTTTTATAAACGATCTCGGAGACAAAGTGAAAAGCCTTTTAGATTGTTTGCTGATGATGCGGTTATTTATAGGGAAGTAAGATCTTTGGCCGATTGCTTAGAAATTCAGCGCGATCTGGATGTTATTTTGGCTTGGTGCGCTGAGTGGCAACTTACTCTAAACTGTAAAAAGTGCAAGACAATGAGCATAACTAACAAAAAGAATCCGATTGTTCAGAAATACGATTTAACAATACAGTTATTGATATGGTCGATTCTATTAAATATTTGGGAGCAACAGTACAAAGGAACATGAAATGGGACATACACATTAATTCTTTAGTAGGTAGAGCAAATTCTAGGCTGCGATTCATAGGTAGAATCTTGAAAAATTGTAATGAACAAACAAAGGAGATAGCGTACAAATCTCTTATGCGTCCACATTTGGATTATTGTTGTGCCATTTGGGACCCGTTTCGTAAGGGATTGATCGAAAGTATAGAGAAAGTACAGAGAAGAGCCGCTCGATTCGTGATCGCTTGCTACAGTCCTTATGAAAGCGTCACAGAACTGATTAGTAGATTAGTTTGGGAGTCTCTGGTAGATAGACGACACACGTTTCGTTTAAACTTATTGGAAAACATGCGTACTCCAACTTTCACTCATGAGTGTAGTGAAATACTTCTTCCACCAACCTATTTCAGTCGGAAGGACAGGAAAGATAAAATTAGAGAAATAAGGTGCCGGACTGATTCTTATATGAATTCTTTTTTCCCTCGTACCATTAGGGATTGGAATGCACAGCAAAGAGATTAGCTTTGGTGCTGAGCACCCTCTGCCACCCACAATTTTGTGAATTGCAGAGTATATATGTAGATATGTAGATGTAGATGTTGCCATAAAATTGGATAATAAACTCAACTGGACAGCACAAACTGGGCAGGTGATAAGGAGAGTTAACAAGATTCTTCATTTACTGGAGCTGGTGATGAGTGTATGTACTACGAGGTGAAATAAACAGATTACAATAACTTGGTCAGATCGTTGCTTAAGTACTCGTATGATTCGATTGTATGCAACTCAAATTACAGATATCAAACACTGGTTCTGGAGGGAGTGAAAGTGATTACAGCTAGATTTATTTGTGGACACAACAGAAAAAAAACAATTAATGACAAAGGTGACCGTGATCAAGAACCGGCACTTGATTTCAGGCAGAAAGGACTGATAAATTTTATTTAAGGAAGGCAGAAAAAAAGGAGCGAAAAATTATTATAGGAATTTTGGGTTCCTACTTTAAGAATGGCGTCCATCAAAAGCGATTCAACAAAGAAGTCTACAAGAAAATAGAGGAAATCACTAAAACAGTGCAAAAGATGGGCACGATTCTATGGTCACCTCAGACGAATGGAGGAAAGCAAACTAAATAAAAAAATATTTCATTTCTTTGATGAGATTTATTTGTTGAAGTTAAAATCCTAAGATATTTTTGATAGAGATCTCTTTCAGAAGAAGTTAGTGACACATGGAATAAGCCTATACGAAGGACCCAATAGACTTCTTGGACAGAAGAGCGCAAACAGTTTCATTCAAAACGAATGAAGGACTTCCTAAGTAGTCACGTGGCTGTATCCACTGATTACACAAATTGTTTCACTTCCTTATGACCAATCAACATAAACTGTCGGAACATAGTAGAGGCATGACAGTTCAACTATTCTGTGAAAATGATTTTTTGTAACTCTCTGTGGACGACATAACAACACGTTTATAGAAATTGTCTTTTACTTACAGGAACAAAAAAAAAAAAACACACAGTACCATTTAAAATTCTCGCATGATAGTCCCGAACTCTAAGATCGCAGATCCGCATAGCACGGACAGGAAAATGTAACTTCTTTACCTTTAGAATTAAACATAACAGATTCAAGAAGCTAAGACCAGATATGCAGTAAGGAAAAGGCAGTGGGTTTTCACAGCTATCAAGCAGTATTCCTGTAGGATTAGCGGAGGTAGAGCTCGGCATTCCCATTTCCTGGCCGTAGGCACTAGAGAGGACGTGCCGTGGTTGGCGACACTGTCCGACCCTTTTTATTTACCTTCCCCCGGAGTTTCCTCCACGATACGCATTTAATAGCAGGCTGAGTGGGCCCTGGGGCCCGTTCCGGACGTTCAGCTTCGAAGAAAAATCCTAGGTTTTGTTGGGAATCGAACCCCGATCGTCCGGTCTGTAGTTAAACGCTCTATCGTCTGGGCTATCAGACGCCTCCAAATGTGCAATACTTACTCCAAATCAAATTATGTTCAAAATTACAGCGTAAGTTGCGTACGTACACATTGTAACATTAACCACTTCACTCCGATAGAGGCGGAGAAAAATAAAATCTAACAACGGAAAAATAATTTCCGACAACAAATTAAAATGTAAATTTAACATATACATAAAAAGAATAGCTATTAGAAGCGTTATGGAGACACCATATATGTCTTCTGAAAACTATAAGACGTTCAGTAAAACCTTGTATCCAATAATTCAGCAATTTAAATTTCTGGGTGTAATTAAGGAACTTCTTTTTTGTTGTTATTGTAACATTGAAATTCCATAACGGCTAAATATAAGGCCCCCATCATTGCTTCCTCTTGGCTATTTGTACGAGCTGCAAAATAGCAATTTTCCGGATTATTTTAATAAAGAATGGTGCACAGTAGAAATAAAAACATTACAATATAAAGAAATCAAGAATTATTCAATTGTATTTTAGATTTGACAGTCATTCGTTACTCAGAAAATTTAGTAACACTTGACTCAGGTCTGAAGTAACTGATAGTTCCTGCTCCACCGCATTAATTATTCCCCAAAACATTTTCTGACGATTCCAAGAAAAACGGATCTCACCCTCTTGTCATATAACATTCTTTTGGTTCGGCTCACGGGTGAAGAAACAAAAGAACGTTGAACTTATGCACTTTCGTTCGGAAACAAATTTAATTTTTTGATAAAGATTCCCTAGGGACTTGGACACGTTCTCCCTCTTCGTGCTCTACCCCTATCAGGACGTTTCCACTTGGCGGGGCCCCTTTGTGGGTAGCCAACCCGCGTCGCTCCAAGCATCGTTATCGGTTCTCCTGCGCCATCTGACTTGCTACGCCACTCAACACTTGTTCCTTCCGAAGTAGCGAGCAGCCATTACCGCGTACTGTGATCACCTGTTGATCTGTTCACTTAGTCATCTGAGAGAATGCAAATTGAAATGAGTTACGTGCCACGCAGCACGCGTCACGTAAGCCAAAATGAATGTTCTTATAATTTTTATGCACCCAGGAATTCACCTTTATTTATCTGCTAGCTGATATGATGCGTAAATTAAATTTTATGTGGCTCAACTTTTTACCCTTATGTCATTGCTCCTCAAAACCCAATACGAGCGAATTTTAATACTTATCAGGGATTTTCAAACACATAAATTAAACGTGAAAAGTATTACTTCCGAAACAAACCAACACATATAATTTATCAGTTAAATTTCCTGCGCTTGAACGTTTTTAGTTAATATTTTCGTTCCTCAAAAAGCAAAATAATCGGAATTTTAATACATGTAAAGAATTCTCTATAGTACAATTGCAGCAAATTAAAAAGTATTAGTTGTAAAGCAGAATAAATGGTATACTTCTCATAACTAGGCATAAATTCATAATAACTTTCAAAATATTTCATTCCCTACTGGCTGGGTGTGTGGGAGGCTGGTGCTCCGCTGAAGCTAACTGTGGCTGATAACATAAAAAATAATAAAATTCTCAGTAAAACCAGCAAAAAAAAAACCCTTACGTAATATGGCGAATAGCAATTGGAGTAACAAGAAAATCGAAAACGCATGATACGACTTTTACATTACGATTGTATTCACGATTTCAAATTACACGAAGGAGAAAACTGAAGATGAATCAGACTGATTAAACCTTACTGATTCAGAGTAGAAAAAAATAGTTTCCTCCCATCAGAATAAGTGACACAGTTTCCTCCTATTTATCTGTTACCCTTATACACGAAAGAATGTTACATAACTCTTAACACCAAATCGTTACTGCTATCTGCCCATATATTCACATTGAGTATTTACTGTGAATACGAATAATAGACCAATTAGTCAGACGGCACAAGTCTCTTGACAGGATTTATACCTATCATTAATTTTGTAACAAAAAATAAATTCCGAGAAATTTTTTACACATATATACACTCCTGGAAATTGAAATAAGAACACATTGACGCCAGTGTGTAAGACCCACCATACTTGCTCCGGACACTACGAGAGAGCTGTACAAGCAATGATCAAACGCACGGCACAGCGGACACACCAGGAACAGCAGTGTTGGCCGTCGAAGGGCGCTAGCTGCGCAGCGATTGGGCACCGCCGCAGTCAGTGTCAGCCAGTTTGTCGTGGCATACGGAGCTCCATATCAGTCTTTAACACTGGTAGCATGCCGCGACAGCGTGTACGTGAACCGTATGTGCAGTTGACGGACTTTGAGCGAGGGCGTATAGTGGGCATGCGGGAGGCCAGGTGGACGTACCGCCGAATTGATCTACATGTGAGGCGCCAGGTCTCCACAGTACATCGATGTTGTCGCCAGTGGTCGGCGGAAGGTGCACGTGCCCGTCGACCTGGGTCCGGACAGCAGCGACGCACGGACGCACGCCAAGACCGTCGCATCCTACGCAGTGCCGTAGGGGACCGCACCGCCACTTCCAGGCAAATTAGGGACACTGTTGCTCCTGAGGTATCAGAGAGGACCATTCGCAACCGTCTCCATGAAGCTGGGCTACGGTCCCGCGCACCGTTAGGTCGTCTTCCGCTCACACCCCAACATCGTGCAGCCCGCCTCCAGTGGTTTCGCGACAGTCGTGTATGCAGGGACGAATGGAGACGTGTCGTCTTCAGTGATGAGAGTCGCTTCTGCCTTGGTGCCAATGATGGTCGTATGCGTGTTTGGCGCCGTGCAGGTGAGCGCCACAATCAGGACTGCATACGACCGAGGCACACAGGGCCAACACCCGGCATCATGGTGTAGGGAGCGATCTCCTACACTTGCCGTACACCTCTGGTGATCGTCGAGGGGACACTGAACAGTGCACGGTACATTCAAACCGTCATCGAACCCATCGTTCTACCATTCCTAGAACGGCAAGGGAACATGCTGTTCCAACAGGACAATGCACGTCCACATGTATCCCGTGCCACCCAACGTGCTCTAGAAGGTGTAAGTCAACTACCCTGGCCAGCGAGATCTCCGGATCTGTCCTCCATTGAGCATGTTTGGGACTGAATGAAACGTCGTCTCACGCGGTCTGCACGTCCAGCACGAAGGCTGGTCCAGCTGAGGCGCCAGGTGGAAATGGCTTGGCATGCCGTTCCACAGGACTACATCCAGCACCTCTACGATCGTCTCCTTGAGAGAATTGCAGCCTGCATTGCTGCGAAAGGAGGATATACACGGTACTAGTGCCGACATTGTGCATGCTCTGTTTCCTGTGTCTATGTGCCTATGGTTCTGTCTGTGTGATCATGTGTTGTATCTGACCCCAGGAATGTGTATATAAAGTTTCCCATTCCTGGGGCAATGAATTCACGGTGTTCTTATTTCAATTTCCAGGAGTGTAGGTGCAACGAAAAGGAGCAAGGTGGTTCTCTGTGCGATACGTCCAATAATGTGGTTCTGAGATGTCTAAGTAAGAAAAACGGGATATATTAAGAAAATTACTTTGGATTTGGAGACTACATTTTCACTGAAACTTAGCATTACCTTACTGTGCATTTATAAAGAAAATAAGTATAATTTTCTCTACACCGCAGCTCACGTAAATATTTTTATGTTCACTGATGAAGTGTGGCCGACCTAGAATGATTCACATGTATTGGTCTCCGAGAGAGAGAGGGAAGATGATTAACATGGAATCTGAGTGGAGGTACGTAGGGTCCCGAAAATATGACACGACCCAATAGTACAATGGAAAAGTGTCTTTAGATGAATAACATTGGAATCTAATCAGGCGCAAGATATATATTTAACACTGGCATATATAACACTGACGAGATTTTTTTTTTGGAAAAAGTAAATAATACTTAATTCTTAGATGAAGCTATCACTATGAGTACAATTTTTTTTTGTGAACAATTACTGAATCATTTCTATTACATAGTAGTTTATACTGTGTACCGGGTATGTTCCAAAACATACATTCTTGCAATAAACGAATTTTGTCGTAAATGCATCAAGACGATTTATCAAGGCTAACTTAGATTTCAATATTTGTTCATACAGATGTGAAGAGTATTAAAAAATTACTATTTACGTTGGTTTAGATAGCTTCAAACAATGAGTGAGCAGCGAATTTATGTGATGATTATTTTTTATTAATTTTAATGGCTTTTAGCCTTAACGGCCAGACAGCCCTCCTTTCAAAAAAGATTCCATTGGTGTGTACAATAATGTTATCATATAATTATTAGCTTTAAGAGTATTCATTATAATAGTCAAAGTTAAGGACTAAGGTACAACCAGCACGCGTTAAAGTTAATCATTTTTTTTTTCTGTCGTCAGTCTTTAGACTGGTTTGATGCAATCCTCCATTCCTTCCTATCCTGTGCTAACCTCTTCATTTCTACAAACCCCTTACAACCCACGTCCTCAATTATCTGCTTCATATATTCTAATCTCTGTCTTCCTCTACAGTTCTTACCTTCCACTGTTCCCTCCACTAGCAAATTAACCAATCCTGTATGTCTCAGAATATGACCTACCAGCCTATCTCTTCTTTCTGTAAGCTTCTTCCATAAACTTCTTTTCTCACCCATCATTTCCAAAACTCGTTCATTTCTTACTTTGTCTGTCCACCTAATTTTCAGCATTCTTCTGTAGCACCACATTTCAAATGCTTCAAGTTTCTTTCTTTCCGGTATTCCTAAAGTCCAAGTTTAGCTACCGTAAAGTGTTGTGCTCCACACATAGAGTTTTAAAAAGTTCTTTCTAATTCCCAGATCAATATTTGAAACTAAAAGGTTTCTCTTTTTCATGAAGGCTCTTTTTGCTAGTGCTATTCTACTTTTTACATCATTCCTGCTTCGGCCATCGGTTGTAATTTTGCTTCCCAAGTAACAGAACTCACTCACTTCTCCTATTGCATCCGATCCTATTTTTATATTTAATCTGCTAGTATTGGTATCATTTCTGCCACATTTCATCACTTTTGTCTTATTTTGATTTATATTCAGTCCAAAATCTTCCTTCAGTATTTTGTTCATGCCATTCAATAACTTCTCAATATCCTCAGCCCTCTCTGCTAACAAGACAATGTCATCAGCAAATCGTAGCATACTGATTTTTTCTCCCTGAAAACTTATGCCACATGGAAATTTTTCTTTGACTTTCTTCATTGCTTCTTCTACATACAAGTTGAATCTTAACGGGGATAGACTACAACCTTGTCTCACACCCTTTTTAACTGATGCATGTCTCTCGTGATTCTCTACTTTTATTACAGCTACTTGATTCTTATATAGTTTATAGAGTATTCTTCTGTCTCGATACTTTAGACCTGACTTCTTTAAAATTTTGAACATCTTGTCCCACCTAACATTATCAAAAGCTTTTTCTAAATCAACAAATGCCATAAAAGTATCTTTGTTTTTCTTGATCCGCCCTTCAAGTATTAATCTTAAAGACAGAATTGCTTCCCTTTGTTAAGGTTCTTTGGTGGGTTAATTTACTGCATTTATTAATTAAAAAGTCCACCAAAAAACAATGTATGTTGATGCTCGTTTATTTTCAATCAAAACAAGTCTGCGACATTCACAAGCATAGTTGTTACAATCCAAAGATGCAATACTGACTTACTGAATGAAAACTTGCATGAATGTCTCTGTAACACTGAATCTATACTCTGTCCAGGCGATCTGTTTATATAGAGTCTATCGAATTTACAAGAATTCTTCAAAGGCATCCGCCCGATATTTCTCGATCATTAACAATCACTCAAACAATCAAACATATTAAAAACAATCGGAATTGATACAAAATTAATTAATAACATTACAAAATGATTAGAAATGGTAATTATAGATACTTAAATAGAAAATTATTTACAGAAATCCTTTCAAATGGTGGAAAATTGTCCTGTAGACAGCGTAACATACATTAATACAAGTAATTACAAACTTTTAATAAATTCTCTTGCATCATTCGGTTCTTAAACATATTAAATGGTCTTTAAATAATTTTCTTACCTAAAACAAAGTCTATATACACTTATTTACAAGAATTTACAAAATAAACATATCAAATCACTTTCAAGCAAACTTTAGCTCATTACAAATATTTCACACAGTACAATACTATTCAAAATACAGGTATTAGGGCTGTTACAACCCCTCCCCAGGATTCACTTAATTTTACACAGATAAAATTGATTGAATCCGTCACGAATCTAAGCAGGTTGAATGTACACATAATGCAGACACGGACAGATTACAATCAATCAACCACAATGACTTTTACAATGAACAAATACAATTCTTCATTACATACAACGTCTGCACATAGTCCATGGCACTGATTTTTGTTTACAATAATTGTCTTTTCTCAGGTCCAATCATTTTTTCAACAAACGTTCAATGCCATCACCTTAAGTTACAATTATTTTCACTCCAAATTACACACTTGATGTCTGCTTGTTAATTACACCAGTCTGTTTACATTTTACAACTGATAATTTGTCACCAAAATGTAGAAAGTCACAACATCATGAAAATACCAAAAGTCTCTACACAAAACTGTCACAAATTATACATTGAAATGCTTACATCTGCATCTGAGCTTAAGTACTCACACAAACTATTTACATGCATCAATTCAAAAACTTATTTACAAAATTAGGTATTTACATGTAGGGACCCCTCCCCAAACCATGCATTTCAATTAATTCTCATAAGTGGGTTTCAGGATTTCCCTGGAAACCCAGAACCATGTAAGTTACTTTTTCCTAACCTTCCAGTTTTCTTCAACTTTTGTATACACATTTAATATTACATTTCTATTTTCACAAAGCTTCATTATATACATATAGAAACACAAACTTCCAATCATCTCAGACAACAGACTTTGGTACAACCACACAACAGCTGAGACATAAAATGGTTCTGTTTTAGTAAATTGATTGTCACTTAAAAGCAATGTTGCTGACTCAACTGGTACTACAAATTTATTATTCTCACTACTGCAGTTTTGTCCATCATTACACCCAACCCCACTCTTCATCATCTGATTACTACTTAAGCTTACCAAATTACCTGAGTCAGTACCTAAAACTGTTTTAACATCTGGCTTACTGACTTCCTCCACAAAATAATTATTTTTCTCAGCAACTACTACTTCACTATTAGCTTCCACATCAAAAAGAGTACAAAAGATAGTGTCATCTAAGTCACATTCTGTACAATTTTCCAAATTAGAAACTGGTTCAATTAAATCCTTACTCCCACCCATTTCTTCAATGTCATCATCTACACCAAATAAAGAGCTAAATAACGTGTCAGCTAGGTCAAAATTAGGACGTTTTTCCAACTTAGGGATGGGTACATAAGGCTTTTCAACCTCTCTCTCTTCAGAGGACAAATACTTTGACTTACAATTTTCCTCCTCATCTGGGTCTCCTATCCACACCACTGTATCACCTTCATCTTCAAGATATCTGAGAAACTCCTCGATTTCAGCACTTCTACAAACTTCATTACCACCTATACAAGCACACATAGTCCCAACTATGCCATTCTGGACCTTACAAGTTCTGATAGCCACACTGTAGTATGCACTATAAATTCTGCACCCCTTTTTGTAATTAAGCAGTGACCACTTCGAAAATCTTCTACATGAAAATTATTACTTTCGCACACTGATTCTAGTGATAAGGTACTATGGTGGTCCCCTTCCCGCTTTATCTTATTATCAACCTTTACATCATCAACATCATTAATTACATCTATCATAACCTTATCCTGAAATTCACTTGCTGCTACCCCCACCTCTTCGAATAAATCTTCTCGAGGATTATTCATGAAAATAGTATTAACGCTATAGCAGTTGGTACCTGGACCCACATTCTTGTCCACCACTGCGGGGCCCATCACAGGGGTGGTCTTTAGTTTGTCTGCCCCCCATGCTGCCTTTCCCTTTCAGATTGAGGGTTCTGTTCTCTCACTTCCCCATTATCATTCCTCCTTGTGTAATTATCACGAACCCTTCCCCTCGATCTACCATCTCTTGACCCATTACCCCTTCTAGGGGGACTCCTGCTGCCCCTCCTATGGTGTTGATGGTGGTAATGTTGTTCATTGAATGACTCCTGGGCATCCAAGCGTCTTAACAATTCAGAAACTCTATCCACATTTACTACATCCAAAGTGGCAATTAAATTTCTTGTTTGCTGAGGTAGCCTAGCTCCTATCAAATCAATGAATTCCTCCTCTCCATAAGGATGGTCTAAGTACTTACAACGGATCCAACATTTATGAAAAAAATCATGTTGAGTTTCCCGACCAGGTTTATAGGGCCTTCCAGTCATCAAGTCTCTCTTTTCTTGAATCTGCCTGCTTGTCGACCAAAAATGTTTCAAAAAGTTTTCTTTAAACAGCTTGTAGTCAGTCACTTCCCTAACTTGTCTATCACCCCATGCCCTAGCATAAGACTTTAGATGTTTACCCACAAGTGCAATTTTCTTACTATCGGGTAACAAATTAAAATAGTCTGATCTTTCAAAATTATCTATAAATTCAATAGGGTGAAGCCTCCCACTATCATCATAAAATTCAAATTCTTCCTTAATATCAGCACTGATAACTGGACTACCTGCTAAGGGAATCTGACTTAACTGAACCTGTAGCCCAGTAACCCTTTTTTCCAACTGATTTACATTTCTTTCTAATCCATGCGCTAACTGTTCCTGTTGCTGCACCAATGTATTAATATTTAATCCCACCTCTTGTCTCAACTCATTAACCTTAACATCATTGGCTTGGAACAAAGCAACATATTCCTCCTTCATCTTATCACAATTTTCACTGACTTCCTTCACCTCTTTATAAATCAAATTTTCACATTCAGCCTTATTCTGTTCACAAAATTTTGAAACTTTCTCAAATTTCTCCTGACATTCTGTTACTACCTTCCCCAATTTAGAATCTAAATTGTTAATATCTTCCTTGAATTGAGAGCTAAAACCCTGAAATTGCTCTGTGATTTTAACATCAAAACATTTAGTCAAATCAGAGAATGTTTTATCATTGTTTTGTTGCAGTTGAGAAAACTTATCATTAATTTCAGAAAATTTGCTATCAAATTTGGAAAATTTATTATCAAATTTGCCATCAATTTCGGAAAACTGAGACTTAATTTCAGAAAATTTGCTATCAAATTTGTCATCAATTTCGGAAAACTTACTGTCAGTATCACTTTTTAACTCATTTCAAAATTCAGAAAACTTACTATCAAGTTTACCATCAAGTTCAGAAAATTTTGCATTAAAATTGGTTACAAATGACTCTAGAAAAGCTTGCAGGTTCTGATTATCAGCCATTTTTTAGTAACTAGCAAAACCAACATAAAAATCAAAATTAAAATCTTTCCAATCTGGCACACAATAACATGCAAAAGAAATCACTTGAATATTCAATGCCGTACTTACAGTTATTCCTCACTTTTGTATCACATTAAATTTCACATAGAAGCACTTATTTAACCATTAAACACCACACTGACTTTAAACACTTAACCACACTTTTCACAATTCACTGTAGGAAGACGATTTTGAGCCCGAAGAAAATCCACTCGTCGTCGGAAGATTACAGCCGATTCCTGATGTAGAATCTCTGCCTTAGGCCGAAGAAGGTCCGCTCGGCGTCAAATCCGTGTCGTAGCCGGTCGAAATTTCCTCGCAGGTTATGTTCGCTTATCGCCGATAATCCGTCGCAATTTTCTGCAGATTCTTTTTAGAAGATAAACATCCCACAGATGTTTAAGAACTTCTCGTCATGTCAACGGTCGCCATGTTAAGGTTCTTTGGTGGGTTAATTTACTGCATTTATTAATTAAAAAGTCCACCAAAAAACAATGTATGTTGATGCTCGTTTATTTTCAATCAAAACAAGTCTGCGACATTCACAAGCATAGTTGTTACAATCCAAAGATGCAATACTGACTTACTGAATGAAAACTTGCATGAATGTCTCTGTAACACTGAATCTATACTCTGTCCAGGCGATCTGTTTATAGAGTCTATCGAATTTACGAGAATTCTTCAAAGGCATCCGCCCGATATTTCTCGATCATTAACAATCACTCAAACAATCAAACATATTAAAAACAATCGGAATTGATACAAAATTAATTAATAACATTACAAAATGATTAGAAATGGTAATTATAGATACTTAAATAGAAAATTATTTACAGAAATCCTTTCAAATGGTGAAAAATTGTCCTGTAGACACCGTAACATACATTAATACAAGTAATTACAAACTTTTAATAAATTCTCTTGCATCATTCGGTTCTTAAACATATTAAATGGTCTTTAAATAATTTTCTTACCTAAAACAAAGTCTATATACACTTATTTACAAGAATTTACAAAATAAACATATCAAATCACTTTCAAGCAAACTTTAGCTCATTACAAATATTTCACACAGTACAATACTATTCAAAATACAGGTATTAGGGCTGTTACACCTTGTGCCGCGATTTTTCCTAAACCCAAACTGATCTTCACCCACTATCTCTTCCACAACCCTTTCCATCCTTCTGTATATTATTCTGGTCAGTAATTTTGAAGCATGTGATGTTAGACTAAAGGTGCGATAATTCTCACATTTGTCGGCTTGTGCTTTCTTTGGAAGTGTGAAGATGATATTTTTATTAAAATCAGTTGGAATTTCTCATGTTTCATAACGTTTTGATATCAGCTTGAATAATCTTTCAATTCCTTCCTCTCCTAGAGATTTAAGAAGCTCTGCAGGGAACTCATCAATTCCAACTGCCTTATTTGCTTTTAAGTCATTCAGAGCTTTATTAAATTCTGTCCTCAAAACAGGATCTCCTAAGTCATCCATGTTGACATCGCCTTCCTTTTCCACTACACCATTGTTCAAGTCGTCCCCAACATACAGTTTCTCAATGTATTCCTTCCATCTGTTAGCTCTATCTTCTGAGCTTAAAAGAGGTTTCCCATCGGCAGCTTTAATGTTCATACCTCTTTTCTTCATTTCTCCAAAATTCTGTTTGATCTTTCTATATGCAACATCTACTTTTCCTGCGACCATTTCCTTTTCTACTTCTTCACACTTTTCTTGTAGCCATCTTTCTTTTGCTATTTTGCATTTCCTATTTATTTGATTTCTAAATTGCCTGTACTGCTCTTTTCCTGCTTCATCCTGAGCATTTTTGTACCTTCTCCTCTGATCCATCAGCTGCAAAATTTCTTCTGTGATCCAAGGATTTCGGGCAGCTTGTTCGCTAAAGCCTAATGTTTCTTTGCCAGCTTTCACTATTTCGGTCTTTAATGCATTCCATTCATCCTCGGTTGAGCTCCTTTCAGAGTTACTTCTTAGACCTAAGTCTACCATTTTTGCAAATTTTTCTCTTGTGTTAGATTGTTTCAGTTTATTCACTTCCAGTCTGTTCTGCTTATGCTGCTTCCTTATTTGCTTGAATTTCAGCCTACACTTCATTACTATCAAATTATGGTCCGAGTCTATGTCTGCTCCTGGGTACGCTTTACAGTCTAAAACTTGATTCCTGAATCTCTGTTTCACCATGATATAATCTAGCTGATATCTGCCTGTATCCCCAGGACGTTTCCAGGTGTATATTCTTCTTGCATGGTTCCCAAACAGTTTGTTCGCCACTACTAGCTTATATCTTTCACAAAATTCTAGCAACCTGCTACCTCGCTCATTTCTTTCTCCTATACCAAAACTTCCTACAGTATTCCCCTCTTTTCCTTCTCCAACTATTGCATTCCAATCACCCATGATTATTAGATTTTCCTCCCCTTTCACATATTGGATTAATTCTTCAATTTCAGCGTATATTTTTTCTATTTCTTCGTGATCTTCCTGTGACGTTGGCATATACACTTGTACTAATGTGGTTGGAATGGGCTTAGTTTCTAACCTCATCAAAATAATCCTGTCACTAAACTGTTCATAATAAGTCACCCGTTTCCCTACTTTCTTGTTCATTACAAACCCTACACCAGTGACTCCATTGACAGCTTGTGTGCTAATTAATCATTATAGAACTGAAATGGAAACACATGCAAGTAGATACAAGCGTGCATTAGCATAAACAGTTCACAATTCAAATAATGCGCATGCTTTAAGCGAGAAGGTTTCAAGCTGTTTAATTTTACAATCAGTACAAGAAAAACTCATAAAAATATATTTCCATTTTTAAACTAGATCATTAAAGTCTTGTAACTGATTTTTGTGGTTAGATGATTTGGATTCATATACAACCACCGCAAGGTTAATTACGTATATATAAGAACTCTGTAATACGTCATTTCCAGGATACTGATTTTTATTTGATCATATGGAAATGGTTTGGAGTACTTGGGCAACAGGAAGAACGGAAACTCTGCTTAGGAGATCACGGTATTAATTATTAAAACATAGAAAAATAAATCAAAAAAGTAAAATAATGTTAGACTGAAGAGGAAAAAATATCCCAGTTCTCGATTGGCTATGGACTTGCAAAGGTTATGTGTCGCTGGTGAAATGATGGAGGTGTGACAGGTGTAATTGATTGAGCGGCCCGAAGCGTCAGGGCGGAACAAAAAGCACCAAAAAACAACAGAGAGAGAGAATCAATAAAAATACTTTGCGCGCAGCTTGCTGCCTGACACCTGAATAAATATCTTGATAAACAGGACAGCGGCCACGCAGGTGCCTATAAATAACAGCCAGTGAATTTCACGGGCGAGATCGGCGCCACGGATTACTGGAAAAACCGCTCGCAATTCCTCCGCAGAGACGATGCTGTTAGGAAGAGCATTCTGCAGGAGGTGTAGTGGATTCCGACGGCCTACCCGGGGCGAAGAGAGAAAACGTTTGCTCGATAATCCGATTACGACAGGTTATGCGTACTCACGGAACAGCACACGAGCTGTGTTGTGTTTAACCTACGCTCCCTAAATGTTCACTGGTGTTGGGTTTGATAAGCAGATTTACCGCAACAATCACTCACAACTGTCGCCGAGTTCATTTATCGCGAAAAACCGAATCGAGACATGTGTACTAGTCGCAAACAACAGAATATATCTACGATTTGCTACGAGACGAGTTGTAAAACGTTAGCAATCCAATAAAAATAACATCAACATCCTTTATTACAAATTATAGAATAGTTTAAATTTTGCATGTACTAAAAGTTGCATCTCTCTCACATCATCATCACCTACACCTACCGACGATAAACAAACTGTAAATGTACAGTAATATAAGGCAGTACAATCTTTTTACGAAACGAAACCAGTGACTACTGATGTACACTGGTGTCCAAAATTAAAGAAATAAACAAAAAGTTTGCAAGGTTTCGTTTATTTCGCCACAAAACAGTATAAACAGGTAACAGTAAAGTAGACATTTTGTAAAGAATACAGAACGTAAACAACTGCAACATGTGTGACGACAAACAAAAATGTTCTTCTTTTTTTCCAACTTAACGGATTTGCACACATTCCGACAACTGGTTAATGTGCTCAGTATGGGATGTGACCATCTCTGACAGCAACGCAGGCCTGACAACGGCGAGGCATGCTGTGAATGATGTCAGCAATCTCATGTTGAGGTAATAACACCCATTATTACTGCAGAGCTGCTCGCAGGTCTTGGAGAGTGGTTGGTGGGTGGTTGTTGACGTGATGCAATTCGTCTCCCTAGTGTATCCCAGACTCTATGCTATTCAAAACGCGAGAGCGAGCAGACCACACCATGAGTGCAGTATCTTCCATTTCCAAGAAAACATCAACCACCCATGATCTATGAGGTCGAGCTAATCGTTCATCAATACGAAGTTTGGGCGCACAACACCTCGCAACAACCGCACATGAGGTCCCAAGATCTCGTCACGATTCCTCACAGCCATTAAACCTTACCGATTCAACAGTGCGATTTCATGAAGAAGTGTGTCAATCCATGCCTACACCATTAGGGATCGTCCTCAATATCGGCCTCTTTTCACAATGTCTGCGTCCCGAAATCTTGTTTCTCGTTCCCTCGGGAATCACTCTCCAGACCAAATTGAGACTCATCTGTGAAACGAACATTGGCCCACTGTTTGACCGTCCAGCAAGCATGTTGACGAATCCACTCTGGACGTTCGCTTCTGTGAAGAAGCGTCAGGGGTGTGCCGTACATTCAGCAGGTTTCCTACAATAAAGACCACTCTGCGGAAGCGTTCCGTACACTGTTTGCCTCGATACAACTGTTCCAGTAGATGCCGTGAAGCACTGCGGCGGTACTATCGTGCCCTTGCAGCCAAATAACGGCCTTCTCTTTCTGATGTCACACGTGGTCGGCCCTGCCCTGGACTTCGGGATATAGTTTCGGTCTCTATAAACTGTCGCCACATCCGAGAAACAACAGAACAATTCACAATAAGCCATCGGGAAACATCAGTTTGAGGCTGTCCTGCTTCAATTCTTCCTATGGCCCTCCACCGCAGTGAGTGTGGTAGGCGTCTTCTCTGTGTCATTCTGCACCGTCTGTGAATGTGTACACAGCGATTGTGGATATGAGACTACCCAGCAAACACTACATGGTTTGATAGGTGTCCTTGAGCCATGGTTGGCATGGTTGTACGATGGTCGGAATGCCATCTTCCATGCAGAACACGATTGTACGGACGTTTGTTGTTAGTTTGTATGATTATATTGTGAATTGATAATATTTCTTCACAAACACTGCAGAGAGTTAGCCAAAACATCCTTAGAAGATGTCAAGTGTGCATTGAAGCCGATGGCCAACATTTACAGCACGTGCCATAAGGTAAGAAATCAGCGCAAGCATGAGGTGTTCCTGAGCACGGGCGATACGCCATGTGACTTAACCGGCAAGCGAGATGGCGCTGCCCCGAGTGATTTTTGCCGTGCGCGCAGACGCGTTATAAATGAAACGCCCTGTATGTTACCTAAAGCAATGAAGTTGTCTTAAATAAAAATGATGTTTCTACCCATCATCCATAGTTTCTATGATAATAGCTTTTATTCATGTTTCTTCCATCTTGCTAAGAAGCATTCATTTTTGGCAAAGGTTTTTAGACCATATTGTGACATCATCAATGCCCTAGCAATAACATATACATTAGTAGTCACTGATTTGCGTTTGTAGAAAGAATACGTTGACTTACATTACTAACTAGATACGATTTTCTTATAATCAGTACGTATACATTCGAATGTTACGAAATTTATTTATGAATACAAACATTCACTAAACTGTTTCGTGAGAATTGAAGGTAAATAAAAAGCACACCACCACTCAAAATTACATCCACGACACACATTATAATTAGTAATCAAAGCAATCAAACAAAATGCTAATAATTGGTCCTCTGATGAACGGCACAGCATGATGGTTGAAACGTTAGGTTTTAACAAATCGACGTGGCTTCACCTGGAGAACCAAGATAATTAATGCAAACACAAGTTGGCAAAATACATTTTTGGCTCCCGTGGCTATTGGTAAATCTACAAGAACTGACAGTTGTATACAGATAGTTTGAAAAGACTACAAAAGTAAAAATTATTGTAATTACAGGAACGTGTGATGTATAGTTCAATTATCGATTTTATCAGAGTTATACAGTGCAACATAAAGTTGGAACGGAATACATTCGAACCTACACGTACTGATGATAAGCAAACTGCTCGTACAGTAATGTAAGGCAGCATAATCGTTTTACGAAGCAAATATGTAACCAGTAATGTATATGCATATACGTATGTTACCTAGAGCAAGAGCAATGAACATGTCTTTTTCTAAAAAAAAAAAAACAAAAAAAAAAATGTACCATCGAAAGACATTTTTTAGATTCAAGATGAAAAAATCACAAAAAAAAGATTTCGTTGTCAATACTCGCCATTTTGCTACAGTATCTTTTCGTTTTATTCGCATTGTCTGATTAAATTCTTTCACTTTTTGGGGTTCAGCATCTCCCGCCTGTTCTAGTCTCTATTTTTTTTGTCTAAACGTGGAAACCGTTTTACTTCCTTAAGCGGAAATCAACTGCTAATTTATGGTCTTGTTCTTCGTTCCACATATTGCTTCCAATTATTCGTCTAATATACTCGAGGGCCTCATCATCGTTGATTGTCTTCACCTAAACACTAATCCTTTTGTGCGCCTACCAAAACATCTCTTATACAACTTCGGTTGCCAAGAATGTTTTCAGGTAATTTGCAAAGACAACTCTAGCTGCCCTTCTTTACATCCCTTCCAAGAACCTTAGTTCATCACCCTTTAACTAATTCAACTTTTAATTTCCATGCCGCTTTTAACCAATTAGCTAGCAATATCGCAGAATGTCATTGAAATACAAGTGCTATAATATCTTAACCCAAGAATAACTCAGTATTCATGATTGGAGTGATCTGGTGACTGAGTGGCTAAGGCGTCTGACTGGAGATCGAAAGATCCACGGCTTAAATATCTGTCTCGGTGGTGATTTTCACAGCCCTTGAACCCAACCATCACCCATAACAAAGCTTGCTTTGTGTGTGTGAAATACGAGAAATCGCTTCCGCGTTTAACTCTAAGTACCCTTTACCTGGTAGGATAACCGGGTGAGGAAAGGTAACGAGAAAAGGAACTGATCACCCTACCTTCGATACCAAGCAAGCTTGCCTGTTTCGGCAGAGTCCATCCAACCTTCTACTTCGAATACCAAGTTTAGCTTAGCTTTTAAATACTCAAGTAAGAAGTAAATACATTTTGAACAATATTTGTAGATTAAAGAGAGAATTTAGTTAACTGCGAACGAACAAAGGTGTCTTCCGCACAAATGCAACATTTGACTAACTACATGTTGTTACACACAATTCACCCGTAGTGCTTCAATCTGCATGGAATCATAGATGACAAATGTTAGCGATTAAAGCTGATAGGTAGTATTGTAAGTCCTTCAGTCTGCCTTTAAATATGCAAAATTAAACATTCTTCTCGAATTTAAAATTTTATCCGAAAATGTTTCTAGACTCTAAGAGGGGGAAAAATATTGGCAAAGATATGCTATTCCAAATCAAATCAAAGCTGTATCTCTCTGGTATTTACTGTTATAATCCCTGTAGTATGTGTTGCCTTATGACAAAGTGGTTGACTCGGAACTTGAAATAAAATAATTTGGAAGAATAAGATCATGAATCAACATAATTAGCATAAAAGTAATTTTTCTCTCCCTTAGTTTGTCTTATTTAATGATTGTTTGATTTTGCGAGTTCAGATCGAAAAGGTGTCACCTAATTTCGGTAGCCACCCCTTTTATTTCGGCCAACAAAGTAACCCTCGAAAATCATATATATCATTAAAGTAACCTTTTTCATTTTGTAAGTAAGTTCTTTTGAATATAATAACTGACTGAGGCTCCGTCATTGGTCATTGACTTCAGTGACATGAGCACAGTGGACGCGATCTGAGGAGAACTGTTACAAAGGAACAGATAAGAAATATGCATCTACCTGTTCCTATTAACTAAAAAAAAACTTCCAGCACTATCTCGAATTTATCTCGGTAAAACCAGACATAACCTCAATTCACTGAATTGGATTGCTATGCACAGTTTACAGTGTAACAGTTTTCATCTGTGGACCCCAGTGACGATTCAACGAGAACAGAAATTATCTGTAGGATCAGCAAAGTTCTTAAAAATGAATTCTGGCTACGTCGTAAAACCAGGAATAACGGAGGACTCACAAAGCAAATATTTAGAATTCAATACTTTGTGCATTTCTAGTATATGTGGGTAACGACCTGCGAAACAGGTCATAACTCTTTTGATTTCCATTACGGATTCCGTAACGCTGTACCTTGATCATCTCGAAATTAAGAAATCATGAAGTTGAAAAACTAAAATTCGACAACGTTGACTATCGCTCGATTCATAAAGGTTTTTCAGATGGTAATGCAGCACCAGGAATAAATCACTCTTAGAATAAAAGTCGAATGGGCGAATCATTACACTGTTGGCTACGATAATTGTTAGTACATGTGCTACGAAATAAATGACAATAAGGAATAACATGTTGGTAATCTGCGATGTAATATGAACAACAGCGACAATTCTTTGCGGATTTGCCAGTTAATGGATACTATTAAAGGCATTTTACAGTATTAAGCAAAAGCCTAGATGACATTATAGAAAAAAATCATTATTTTTTAAATAATTATAAGTAAATTAAATGTAATTATCTCCCAGCTACTATATTTACAATTACAAATGTTTTCACAAAATGGTTAGGATTTTTTCAAACTACTTTTACTGCTTTTATTCTGCTTACCTGGCTGGCGAAATGAATTATAACTGTTTTTCCGTTCTTTGTCGGCGACCACTTGGCCCATCATTTAAGTTACCAACTCCACCTGAACCTAGAATGTCTCAGCCGTGCAAGGCAATAAATAAAACACTTTGCTGAGATTTATCTTTTGAAACATTTATCATACAGATTTTATTCCAATTAGTACCAACGACCTTTATACAAAATATTATTTCAGAAGATTTCAACCACGCGACACATTGCAATGGATAAAAATCTCAAACGGTCTTAAAACTTCTTTCTAAATTGTTTCCTTTGAGTTTCCACGCTAGTGAATGTTTACCTGATTAAGCTATTAATCTTTAGCAACACGTCTATTCACTCGGTCGGAGCGCAGGCTGCTCTTTAGCTAAAATTAAAAACTTAAAAGGTTCAAGATTAAAGGCTACATTGAACGTTAAACCATTAAAGAGTCAAACTGAAGACTAATGACGAAAGAAATCAATAAAATAATTCTGCACAGATTACAAATCTCTGAATACGACTAGTGGATGAGAGATAGATATGATAAAGGAGCTGGAATTGCATTCATTGCAAGACAGGAGGAGAATGAGGAGGGTCATGGGAGTGTACAGGGCATATACTGGCGATGAGGCATGGAAAGATATTGCAGTAGGTATGAAAAGTAGTGCATGGAAGGGAAAAGATGACCATGACCACATGCTGGCACTCGATTTCAGGCACAAGGGTGTAGGAAGATTCTCTTTTTTAGGTAAGGGTGTCAGGGATTGGAATGAGTTACCAAGAGAAATGATGAATAATTTACCGAAAACTTTGAAAGAATTTAAAGATAAAATTTGTAGAGGGCAAATGTAGGTAGGTGCAGGATAGGGGGAAGATGGGTGTGTAGGGAAATTGCCACCGGAGCCTGTGCTCCATTGCAATTAAATTAAATTAAAATTAAATAATGCCGGCCAACAAATCAAATTTGGCGATCCATCCGTGAAAAAAAAAAGTAACTCTGAACCTCATGTTCTCTGCTAACAAAACACCACAGTGACCACATGGATCCCACACTAAAACAAGTGATCACTATCTTTAAATTCTTGGTGCTTATATAAATTAATATCCTGTATCCACAAGTGGCGAAATATTACCCAGAGATATTCTGTGTTCTTAATTCATCTTTCCTACTATGGCGTTCCCACGCGAAGTTTCTGAAATTTTAGAACAAAATTAAAATATCTGTCTATATTCATTTTTGAATAGAACAAACGCCTTTAACATTACAACGTATGGTAAATTAATCTTTTTGTAGAGATTTATTCAGCAATAACACAACATACATTAACGATTTGACTAGGCATATCAGATACCTTCACACGTCACACCAAAAGCATCATGAATAAGACTGAGTAACCATGGCGATCGCGTAATTCTGGGGCTAGTCAAGATATTAGGAAATTTAAAGGTTTTCAAAAATTACACCTAAATAAACTTGAGTTTTTTTCCTTTCTTGCACCTATCCCGCAATTACAGGAACAGACTTTTTAGGATGCGATGTGCTGAGACTCGACCGGTTTTTGACTGAGTCTGATGCCTCCTGGAGAGGAAAATTGTGTTGTCTGGGAAATGTGTAAATATGTTGTGGGTGTGTGGAAAGTGAATATTTGGCAGTGAATTGTGTTGTTTATGAGCCGGAGACTGGGTAGTGTCCCAGCATTCTCCCTGACGATTGCGGGAATCCGATATCAGGATGACTGGTAGGCGGGGAACAGGACTCTAACCTGGTGCATTCATGCCATCGCTCCAGTTTGTTGGTGCCTTAAATCGAGCAGCCATACTGCCGGGAACCTAAATTACACTGATTATCCGTTCAAAAAAACTGACAATTAGCCTAAGAGTCTCCGTCCCTAATTTTTCACAATCGTCTTGGGAAATTTTACGAAATAATCTCTTTACAATCGTTTCTGCAGTTTTTGCAGTACTAAAAATTCTAGATCCTCGAACATAGTCATCTACTGCTTGGGCTACACACCTCATTAGGTGTGAAATATTAGTGGAAGGAATTGCAAAAACCAATATATAAATATCAATATAACTTTACGCTAATCATTCCGAATAAAATGTAGCACTGAAACCTCTTTTTTGTAGCCCATTATTGCAATCTGGTTAATTACAGCTTTAAAGATATGTTTTACTATCTGAATTTCGGAAAAGTATAGCTGGAACCGAATTTCGTCCGATACGTCCGAATATAACAACCAATCCCGGTGCAGGATAATGCATTAACTGTCTCGGGATTGGTCAGTATTTTATTGAAATATAGGTGAAGACTGTTGAACTACCCTGAAAATAAGAATCGTCAGTGGGAGGAGTATTCCTATTTTGTTCCAGGCATTGACTTAAGGAAATGAATTACAAATGGCGCTTAATTGAATACCCGCAATTGGGATAGTTCGTTGGGTGGAGCTAAGATAAGCGCTTCAGTTTCCTCGCAAGACACACTGTCCTCTATTGTCAGATTGTCCAAAATTAGGGATTTAGACTCTGACGCCAATTGACAGGTTTTTTTTTCTTGCCAAAGAGTCTACACAACAAATAAAACTGAATAATTACTTAAACGAGACGCAAACAATTAAACATTAATGAATATCTGATATTTTAGCGTGCATTTTGAAGCTCCAAATTGCTGGAATGTATTCAGGGCTCATATTCAAACGTGGGAATACTTATTGCGTTCTTAAGTTTTCCGAAATAACTTAGGTCAATGCCGGGACATTACTCAATTTCTGCCTCATAAAACGGAGCTGAAAACGTATGAAATTCTGACGGATTGTATATATCCAGTTTTAAATTGGATGAGCTGATGGAGTTCATGTTAAAAGATCAGCAGTAACCACAAAGACATTGGCCAGTCCTACATACAGGACTAATTTTTTTGCTCCTGGCGTTACGCCTCATCGAAGTTTAGGTAAATTGCGCCGGAAAACGACCGTTTGCAAGAGGGAGAAAATCTGGCATGGCCTTTTGAAGGAACCATACGTGTATTAGCCTGGAGGATTTGAAAAAACCATGGAAACCGAAATCTGGATAGCCGGGTGGGGAAACTAACCCGCGTCCTCCTGAATGCGAGGTCAGATCGTTACCGCTCAGAAGATAACTACGTCTACAACAGGGCAGGTGTTGATAATGTACTCTGAGAAGTTTCATGCACAGGAATACTCGTGTCTGAACGAACCCGTAGTCCTCGCTCGGTGTTGACGCTAACAATGAAGCAGTCAGTGTAGGTGAAGACGATGTTGCTGGGTGGTTGGTAATTAGCGCTGGCCGTTTGACGAATGAGGCAGCGCGGGGCAGGCACGCGGCCGGCGCGGCAGTTGACGGCGCAGCGCGCGCTTTAATCGCGCTGATGGCTGCGCTCTAATTAGCAGGTTCACTGGGCCCGGGTCAGACGGGCTGTTTAGCCACGCGAGCCGCACCGCGTCCCGTCTAGCGAGCACCGACCCACTGCGGGGTTAATTTCATTACAACGACAAAGATTCCATGTAATACTCTAAAATAAACATTAATGAAAACTATACAGAAATACCTCATTATGTCCGAACGTAAATACGAAAATCATCCATAATACAGTGAGGCAGAATCCGCCAGCGTAGCTTTTAAGCAATACCACTTACGAAATACCTTTGAGCTCTAACAATCGGAACTGCATGAAAAAATGCTTAGAATAACGAGCGGTCATAAACAAAACAGTGGTGTGTGTCATTTCCATGTAAAACGTTGCATTTTACCTCAAGTAACATTTTAATAGAGAGAAACAAAGTAACAAGATATCAATACCATATGAAGGATATTATACGTAATTCAATGACATCAACAGCCGGCCTCGGTAGCGTAGGGGCTAGAGTGCTAGCTCCGCGTGCCGAAGGCCGCCGGTTCGAATCCGGCCGCGGGCATGGATGTTAAGTGTTGTGTGTCTTTGTGAATGTCCTGTCCGTCCTGTGGCGTCCATACACCGGAAAAAAAAAATACACATCGAGCTGGCTGTATGGCCTCCGTTGCCGAATGCCATTAAAAAAAAAAAAAAAAAAAAAAAAAAAAAAAAAATGACATCAGTGTATTACTACATTTTCAATTAACAGTTCCAAAAACTCTCTGCTTAAAGTGCTTAATATAGCGCAAAACACGCATGTACAGCAGTACCACACACTTTATAACGACAGAATCGTTATACCTCTGTATTTCCTGTATGTTCTGTAAGGCGAGGATCCAAGGTGAATAGATTGTAAATTAGCTACTGAATAATTTAAGTTGGTAGTATGAGATTTTATGTTAGCAGTTGGTAAACGTGGCCTCTGGAGCAGTCGCAATAAATGTGTGTGAAGTGATAATGCCCGTAAAACACGACGACTGTTAGAATTAACGCCCCTGAGAGGCGACTAACAAAGTGTGGCTATATATTTGCTCTTGTGATTTTGAAATAGTGTTTACTGAAAAAGCTTGAGAGAAAACTGTCTACGAAATATATATCGTGAATAAAGTAGAGTTTTGTTAGATCATTAATTTCAAACTGTTCCCATCAGTAATTGAAGTTTCATGTTTAACTATTAAATTTAGTGTAACGTGGGATTTCTTCAAAGATACCATGGCCAAATGGTTTATCAAAATCTACGACATGCCCGCCCTTGTGGTAATATGTTGAGTAGCTTGCAAATGGCTCAGCAAATGTTGTCTAACTTGAATGGAAAGAAGAAGATACGAAGACACCAAGGGTTTAACGTTACAACCCGATAGTGCTTATGTTAGTCCTCAAAGTGCAGATACGGGATTTCGATGAGGACAAGTGCGGAGTTCTGCATGGAAATGCCACACACCACTGTTTTGTTTATGGTCGCTTATTTTAAACATGTTTTCGTGCGATTCCGAGTGTTCGAGGTCAAAGGTGTCCCTTGTTATAAATCAGATATCTATAACAGAAACAAGGACCAAAGATCAAAACAAGACATCTTGTAGAAGAGGTGAATAGTTATAACCAAAAGAATCGAGAAATACAAGGACTTCAGTTGGCAATAAATTTGGAAAAATATCAACTACACGATGATAATAAACCTTGAAGTTAAATCCACGGGGTACAAGGTGGTTAATGACACGATAAACGCTAAAGAGAAACTACACTCAATAGGAGTGGTCAATACAATCAGAGGCGTAGCTATCGGAGGGCTAGGCGGTGCCGTGCACCGGGGCCCCCAAACGCAGCTCAGAGGGCTCCCAAGGTCAGCTCAGGGGGCCCAAGCTCAGGGAGCCCATTTGGCCGAAAGGCCCAAAATATTTTTTTGCACCGGGGTCCTTGATAACCTAGCTACGCCACTGAATACAATGCCAGCTAACTGATACCCTAGCATACAGATTTGAGTGTGACGGGGATAAGGAAAATATAGGAGTGGACTAAACAAAAAGCAATAATAATCAGAACTGTAAAAAAAAAAAAAGGGTCAAAATGGAAGAACTATTAAGACCAGAGAGGGATTAGGACACAACGTCAACTACACATTCGCAAACAAGAGCAAAACAAAATAAGAATACTGGTGTTACCTAATAGAATAATATAACAAAACAAAACCAACTCAAGAACAAAGAGTTCTTTTGCAATCTTTCTAACTGTTATAGAAGAATAATGTGAGGAATCATCAAGACTGAGAAAGAGATATATGGCAGAAGGGTGGCTAGAAGGGGAGGAAGAGGACGAATCGGAAAAAAGGCGTTAAGGCACCACACATTGGTTTGAGGGGAGACAACTGTGCCAGGTTCGACTCCTGTTCGCCGCGTATAGACCATCCTGACTGCGGTTTTGGTGCGATTTCCGCCAGCCACCTAGGCCAGTGGTCTGTACCACCCACTAGCGGAAGTTTCAGCTTTCATGGTGGGCTGTAAGATTTTTATCAGATACTGAAGCACTTCCCATTTTTTTTAGTTTCATTAACCTTTTTTAAAAAAAATATAGCATCATTTGGAAATATTTGTATTAAGTTTTCATAAAATTCCCAAATAAAGTTTCTGAAAATGTACTATTTGTATCGTCTGCGCATATGTTTAGTTCACGTTAAGTGGATCGTGCGGAATTAGTTTTTAGTGCTGTAAATATTTCCGAAAGAGGAGACCTTCGTTTGTTCCTTTAAAACACTGAGCCAGATACCCACTAATTAGTTTCGCAGCATCAGCCTAAGGGTCCTCATTAATAGTTTCATTAATTAAATGTAATATCATCAGACTTCAGGCTTCTCTATATGCAAAGCGTAAATAAAAAGACATATTTAACAACAGATTTTTTTTTGCGAAACTCAAAGAAATTCCAACATACAGTATTTGGTAAATAATAATTATTATATGTTTTATCATGCTGTAACTCTGTTTCATAGATTTTATAAAGTTACTTCCCCACTTTATAAATCACCTTTACTATGTAACCGGCGGACGATTAGAAACTTTTATTACTGAGAAAGATACAAAAGTGGGAGGTAGGTATAATGCTGGAACGGTCCCCAATTTCCACTTCATAAGACCACACATATCACAAATAAAAACACACTTATTATACAGAACACAAATAAGGTTACATGTTTTTCAGACAGATGGTACACAGACAATGCTCCTGTAGCTGAAGTACGCCGGGTCTAACAGACCCGGTTTGAATTCGGGAAGAATATAGTCCTCTCCTCCCCCCCCCCCCCCCCCGGGCCTCTCTTGATTTACACTAGCCACGTGATCCTTAACTGGTCGGATAGAGGGGAAAAATTGCTTCGTTAAAATAGCAAGTAAACTGAAGTACTGAAACACTACACAGTTGTTGCTAGCTGAATGGCTATAAGGCCGAGAGCCATTTATAAATATCATTTTGAAAACTGCTTCTGAGTAACAATTATGTAAATTGAGTTTCTCACAAAAAAGGAAATATAATTATGAGCTTTCACTTCAAACAAAAAATACCGTCACTGCATTTAGCTAAATTTAACTTCTTTGGAAATGTACTTGCATAAAGCTAATTAAAATAAAGGTGTTCGCGATTACATTCCGATGGCTCTGAGCTCAGTGAAATGTATTCAGTTCTTTAATTTAATCTTTAAATAAAGTAATGGGAAATATTACACGATTAGTAACTGCTAAAGTCGGCGGTCAACTGAAACAAAACAATGTTCGAAAGTTTCTTGTACCAATGTGCCGTGCCGTATGTTTATTTACAGACCAATTCTAATTAAACGCAATTTATATGCATTTCAATTACTGCTTTTTTTTCATTCCTCTAAATATATCGTGGTTAATTTTTATTTAAATGTGCTATTTCCAGTACAAGCGAATTTTTGTTTGTTTTAATTCAACATAAAACTTTTTTTTTAAAAAAAAAGGGTTGTTCACCTATATAGAAACTGGCAGAAGATGAATGAAAGATCGGAGTGCAATTTTGATCGCCAAGATACCTTATGAACATTTCGAAATTATAAAAATTGAAAACAGGCACCTAAAGAGAATACATTTATTAACGAAGTATCATGATTTAAAATTAAAACAGAACACTCATTCTAAGCAACTTTCTAAAACTCTAAGCTCTGTAGATCGTCATCTAAATCCATCATGTTATGGGTTAAAGGAAGGGACACTATTTTTATCGATTTATGGAATCCATATAGAATCAAAATCCGAAATGAGCGACCTTGTTTTGATTTAGAGATTTTTAGCTCTCTTAATTAGAATTGCTAAGAACCAGGCCATTTCCATTATGCAGGAAGTTACAGCGTGTTATGGGTGAGAAGACCCAACTTATCTCGAACACATTTAAGCTGCTACTCGTTTAATTTTGAAGTTAGAACACTCAATTTGATCAGCCAAAATGAAAGGAACTATTATTACAAAGAAATTATAATCGCTGTTTCAAAAACACTCGAATTATTTGGTAACTTGATCCTTCATCAAAACCAATATTCACTTTATCCATATTAAATGGACTTATGAAAGTCTTTAATTGTTTTCAATTAACATGTGAGAAAATAATTTTACCGTAACATAGTTACTTTTGGTGATGTTTTATTACGATTTGTGTGACGCGTTTCGAGACCTCAGTCTCATTTTCAAACGCAAAAATTAATACATTATTAATGTGCGAAGTGCTTGTGTTTGTTTCTAAAACTTATATAGTTTTCCTGGATTTTTTTTTTTTTTTTTTTTTTTTTTTTTTTTTTTTTTTTTTTAAGTAGACATGAAATAATTTTCTAATAGAACTTACGTTTTTGAAGATTTCTTGAAATATGCCATCATAGAAACTTACACGTGCACATTCTCAATACATTAAATAAAGGTATTATAGGAAATACACTGTTTGAAAGTAAATGTTATCTAAACAAAGATAATTCAGTACATCTAATATAGAAGAAACAAAGATAATATGGTACATGATTAAGGATATATGTCATTATACAACAGAGATTACATATGGTTTTGCAGATGTGATAACTAATAAACAAAATTACAAGTACTTTGGGATTCAATAGATGATGGTAAATAATTTATAATAAGGAGTCAAAACATTTGAAAAAAAGGTTACGGAATCACTTTCTAATTTTTTTCATTTAGTATCAAATCTTTACATAATGTATGATGAAAATAAATTTCTCGTTCTTCCATCAAAACCATATGGCGGCTTTTATTTAGGCGGTGGAGTACCTTCAAATCTGTGTCAATGTTTTTTTTAAATTTTTTATCTGCTTAACGTCTCTCTAACAGCGAGGTCTTTAGAGACGGGAAAGGATGGGGGGGGGGGGCAAAGAATGGGAAGGAATTCTTCCATGGCCTTTTTGAATGAAACATCTCGGCATTTGCCTGGAGTGATTTGGCAAACCATGGAAAACCCAAATCTGGAGGCTCGGACGGGGATTTGAGCCGCCGTCCTCCCGAATGCTAGGCCAGATCGATAACCGTTATACCACCACGATCGGTCTGTGTCATTGTCATTGAAAGGGTGGCCAGTGTTGTATATGTGGGTTGCAATAGCTGATTTCGTGTGTTGTCCGTTTTTTGAAGGCATTAATGTGTTCTAGGTATCTAATTTGGAAATTCCTGCCAGTTTACCCTAAGAAGAATTTTGAACATAGTCTACATGTTATTTTATAAATACCTGACCCTATAAAAGGGTCTGCATTAGTGTTAATATTATGAATTATTTTCTGTTGTATCTTGTTTTTGGTTTTAAATCCTTTGTTTATTTTGTGCGATCAGAGCAGATTTGCAATTTTTTGATATACTGTGCCCACATAAGGGATGCTAGTAATGAATTTTGCTGTCTGCTTTTCATCTTTTTTGTGTTTGGTAAGTTTCTTATACTATTTATTTCCATTTTTTCTGTCATCTTTCTAGGATATTGATTTACTAAAGCAACCAGTTTTATTATATCTAGGTCTCGAATCGCGTCACGCAAATCATAATAAAACATTACCAAAAGTAACTGTGTTTTGTTAAAATTATTTGCTCACATGTCTAAACCAATATTTCAGTACGCTTAATATCACTCTTGATTACACACATTAAAATCTTTTCATCATCTGCATACGAAGGAGCATTGATACATATACCTCCTTTACGACAGTCCGAGCTCTACTCTGTGCTGCTTACAATCGCAACCGCCAAAAATCTTAACACTACTTATTAATACTAGCTTATTCTATCTCCAAAAACTACACATGCCGTGGAATCCTACGATACAACATATTAATTTACATGCATTAGTACAGTTATTAATCAGTATATACAATTAATTAAGTAATATAATAATTGATTGGTGAGGTGTGATATTGTACCAAGGTTTCACAAATACACGTTCACATTGGTAAAATCATCTCTTTCCCACTGGCTTGAGGTATATGTGTACTGTCTCCAAATTTTAACGCCGTCGTAACAACAACCTTTGTTATGTAGAGCTCATAAAGCGGTTTACGGAGTAATTACATTCATGGTTCCTGTTTATGTACCCAGATGTGTGTTGTCTCTATTGTAGCACCTCTAAAATAATAATGGGAAAGAAATAATTAAGGAACAAATTTAACAACAATGGTTATTCTAATGAAATATTTTAATTTTTGAACAATATTTTCAATATGTTATAACTGTAAAATTCTAAACGATAGCTCATGTTTTCTATCTTTTCAGTAGAGTATTTGATTCCGATGAGCCAGGAATTGTGTGCAACAGTAAAATTTTCTTGAAGTAATAATTTCGCATTATTCTCATAAAGAACAATAGTGGAGTGTTAATCACAGGCCCGATAAACAATAGTAAAGTGTACTTAATACACAATACATCTTTTTTTTAAAAAAATTGTGTGTTGAAATATAAACCGTAATTAAAAGTTTATTTGAATATCCAAATATCGTTTTCAGGAGCTATTCCTGAAGAAAATCTTCACAGGTGACCACTTGATAGTTCCTTGTAATTCTTCCTGTTTTCATACGTGGCCGACAACATCCAACGCCCAGTAAAGGCTGAAAAATTTATTTAATCAGTTATGAATCCAAAAAAATTTAAACGACGATGTTATACAATTTGACAAATTTTCCATGTTTTTACTATCTAACATTGGGATATTATAACAGAAACACACAGTACAATACCGTTTGAGCGATATATCTCACGTCTTAAAAAGAAGTAACGTTTTAAGATTTATAACCTTGAAATGAGCTCTTGTAATTGAGCAGAAATGAAGGCGATTGTGTATAAAGTGGAGATAGTTCTTCAAAAAATTGCGCAGCTCTTAATTTTTTTGTTTTTTTGTTTTATTCAATCTGAACGTGTTTCAGATAAAAAGACATGAAATCGAAGTAGGTAGTTTTATAGTTCTTCTGGGAATTTTACAGTTAGTTACTTCTATATATATATATACAGGGTGTTACAAAAAGGTACGGCCAAACTTTCAGGAAACATTCCTCACACACAAACAAAGAAAATATGTTATGTGGACATGTGTCCGGAAACGCTTACTTTCCATGTTAGAGCTCATTTTATTACTTCTCTTCAAATCACATTAAGCATGGAATGGAAAACACATAGCAACAGAACGTACCAGCGTGACTTCAAACACTTTGTTACAGGAAATGTTCAAAATGTCCTCCGTTAGCGAGGATACATGCATCCACCCTCCGTCGCATGGAATCCCTGATGCGCTGATGCAGCCCTGGAGAATGGCGTATTGTATCACAGCCGTCCACAATATAAGCTCTAACATGGAAAGTAAGTTACTTTACGATAAATATTTTTTTGTAAATTTAACTATACTTGCGTAAATAAGTTAATTTACCGCATAAACTTGCTGTACCAGTTCCAGGTCGTTGAGTTCAGATGTCGAGTTCAAAACCAGAGATTGACTGAGTAATATTAGAACTGATGAAACAGTTCATTTATATAATTATTTAGCCACATATTATATGGGATTTATATAATGCTTCCCTCGTAAGCGCTATGAACTGCCCAGGCTCGGAGGTGTACAGTGCAAGGAGCCCCGTTGTAAACCTAAAGCGGCATACAGGCCTTCCTGGTAACTGCTTTGATGATTCTCAATCTTCGTCTCAAAAGCAGCACGTTCCACTAACCATATTACACTCATCACACAGAGCACGAATCACACAGAGTTCTCAAGGCACTAAAAGTGATACGCTAAAGAGATATGAGCAAATCGGTATTGTTATAGTTAACACGCTTACAACAGTCATACACACGTATTGTAGGCTCTGGCGTCTGAATGATTCCCAGTATAAGGTGTTGCCCACTGCTTGCAACGGCCTACAGAATAGAGCGAAAGAGCGGGGAGTAATTCCTGACATCCTCTTGCCCTCTGGGTTGGAAACGCCTCCAAAAGTCGATTGAATTAGAAGTGATGAACAGCATGGGGATGCAGAAGGAAACGGGATGATACTGAATCAAAGAATTCCGTAGATGTTAGTCCTCTCCGATTACTTGCAGAATGATGGTTTCTTTGGGGTAAAATATTCCGGAGGTAAAGTAGTTCCAAAATCTGAACTCCGATTGGGGACTATACAGGGAGGAGTCATCAGAATATGACTTAAACGAAGAAGGAAAAGTAATTTCCCAAGTTGAAATTATGCGCAGATACTATACAGGGAAGAGTCATCAGAAGCTGAGTTAAACGAAGAAGGAAAAGTAATCTTCCAACATCAAATCTTGCGCAGATACTATACAGGGAAGAGTCATCAGAATATGAGTTAAACGAAGAAGTAAAAGTAACCCTCCCAAGATCAAATTTTGCGCAGATACTATACAGGGAAGAGTCATCAGAATATGAGTTAAAAGTAGAAGGAGAAGTAATTTTCCAACATCATATTTTGCGCAGATACTATACAGGGAAGAGTCATCAGAATATGACACAAACGAAGAAGGAAAACTAATCTCCCAAGATGAAATTTTGCGCAGATACTATACAGGGAAGAGTCATCAGAATATGACTTAAAAGAAGAAGGAAAAGTAATTTCCCAAGATGAAATTTTGCGCACATACTATACCGGGAAGAGTCATCAGAATATGACTTAAACGAAGAAGGAAAAGTAATTTCCCAAGGTTAAATTTTGCTCAGGCATCTAACTACAATGATCTGGTCAAATTTGGAACTTTTGCGGTGGTTAATGCACAAATACTTTCGATGAGTCAAATTTGTAACTATTGTTTTACCACCGGATGTCCTTGCTGACGTCAGGTATTTCATACCCAATGCCAGTTCGCACTAGGTATTAGTGGGTGAAGTGAGGTGTTTTTATTGGTCTATGAAACATGTAACTATGTTCAGCGTGTGACAAGTGTATTTTTTGTTTGTGAAATGTGTAGAGTATGAAGTGGAGATTGGCGACCGTCCCGACATCCACCTTGTCGGCTGAGGAAAACCGCTTAAAACCCGCAGTCAGGACGGCTAGTACGGTTATGCCTGGGCTCGTGCCTGTCCCGTTGTACCTCCCCGATCTAGTGTGCGACGCTTCATCGCATTGATCCACACTAGCGGTTCGCAAATAAACATCAATACTGAAACATAAAAAAACATACAACTATTTCAACTGATGTTATAGAGTAAGAAGAAAGAACATAGGGAACAAGAAAATTAACCTTCCGTACCG
Organism: Vandiemenella viatica; assembly: GCA_031002005.1. Classification (NCBI taxonomy): domain Eukaryota; kingdom Metazoa; phylum Arthropoda; class Insecta; order Orthoptera; family Morabidae; genus Vandiemenella; species Vandiemenella viatica. The sequence goes on from CM061919.1 coordinate 217,515,360, forward strand.
ACTTTTCTTTTGAATATAGGTTTACGTCGATGTCGAAGTCATTACAGGTGGGAAAGAATTGGGAGCAAGGACGGAAATGAATAGGGCCAAGACATTTTTGAAGGAACCATCCCAGCATTCACTCGGAAACCATGGAAAACCCAAATCTGAATGTCTGGACGGGGATTTGAACTTGCACTTTACCGAATGCGAGGCCAGAGGAGTGTTATCAGAAGAATAACAACCAATTAATTTAAAAATTGATTGTAAATCTACATATTATTAAGCGCTTCATTGAGATAACCTGATGTGACACGTTGTATTTTAGGGAAACTGGGGGGGGGGGGGATCTGTGAACCAATGCAAACTTTTTCCTGGGAAAAAAGGAATTAGTGTGAATTACTATCACAAAATCATATCAAAAGAGAAGTCTATATCGGAGTGCAAATATTCTTCATTTCCGTTTGGAGCAGATATCATTAATTCGTTTCCAGAGCGTATAAACTCAAAATCACGGGCCGGAATGAAAAAATTAAAATCCAATCACACCTGCGTGATGCAAACGTAGCGCTAATACAGCGCTTTTGAGTTCATTTAAAGTCTATTTACGTATTTGAATTTCCTTTCATCTCTCAGGCTCACTTCATCTTGCAGTTAATGCCTCACGAATGCTTTATGCATTAATTGCGAGCGTACAAAATGAATATTTATGAGTCGTTACGACCTATTCGTGATCCATTACATCAAAATTTGTAGCACAGATATTGCAGACAATGAACAATGAAGCTCAAACAAGCATTCATTCGCTCTTTATAATCTGAAAGACAAACGCTGTAAATGAATGGAGCCTGGATGTATACCAATCGTAACAGATATTAAAAACTGTGCTCCTATTCACATTGTTTCTATTCAATGATATGTAGCCATTCAGATATATGCTAGTAGGAGGAAAACAGTTTCATTCCCATGCAAAACAGTTAGGAAGAATAATTTAACTATATTACAAAATAGTAGTAACATTATGAATAGACATGCAACATAGACTACTGGTAAAAATTCAGTTTCAAGATATAAAATACATTCACTAACAAATTTAAAAAAAAAAAAACAAAAAAATACCTGCCATTCATTTTGTTATAAGCTTCTATACTGTATATGATTCTGTATTAGGGATTCCTAGTTTAAATATCTTTACTCTAGTTTCGTAACATCAGTTTAGAAACATTTGTTGCAAACGTTGGTACTTTCCGTATGAGCGCTATAACCAATCTGAAATACTTGGTGATTTATATGGACTAGTGATCGAGCGCAATTGATTATGTTATTTAGTTTCTTTTATGAAAGAGTAATAATCAATATTTGAATTTGTTCTATTGCGTTTGCAGCGACCATTGATATATTATATACGTTATACATTGACGTCGGTGGCTGCGAGCATGTACCAACACGTTATTAGCGGTTTTTGTTTGGCTTGATTCCCTGCAATACCTATAAAATTAAAACGATACACTCCACGCGTGACTGTGTCCTAAATTTTAGCTTCTGAACTAACCATAGCAAATAATAAATGTATTTATTGATAGTTTATTTGAATTTTCGGACGCTCCTTTATTTGCGCAATATTCTTAAAAAAGGATCCAAAGTTTTCTCTTAGCGTATTAATATATAGATAATGATTTTTCAGTATAACAATTCGCAAGTAAAGTTTTCAAACTGGAGTGATAATCCACTGCCTTCCTTTGTTTGCCTATGGCTGTTACGTGTTGTGTAAATATTTATTAACTGTTACGTGCTTCACATGAAATGTGAAGGGATATAAACGGTTGAACTGGATATCTGCCTACTCAGACATACTCTTCCAGAATACACCAAAGGATTTGGAAACTTCAACATACTTCTCACACACGAATCAATATTTACAGTTTAGTATGCACTACGTTTGTTTCAGAACTTTAGAAAGGCATACCATAAACTCGTTTCTGCCAAGGTAGTTGTTATGATTCGCTAGGTCAGAAACAATCCAGCAATATGTAAGGAAACAATCATGTTCTCACATTTCCATTGTGCCTTAAAAATTATCTCTCCATTCATCTACCCACATTTAGAGTGATTTTTCTTCATTTCCACTTATACGAAGCTTACGTATATTATCGCCTAAGGAATGTGTGTACCATATTTCAGACCTATAGGACAATTTTTGTAGGTTCCGACGTATTGACGTGTTACCACTATTTTAATAAAATGCAATCAGAGTACAAAACGGAAAACGTAATTCATACAATAATATCTGTAACTGACAACAATTTAAAGAATTTCATGTGGATAAAATTATTCTATTTAACAGATTGCGAGTATTATTAAATTGCAGCGATAATATACTACATTGGGTATCTGATGGTCCTCGTTTTTCAATTCATCCGTCGCTAAAACCTTTACGGACCCTTAACCTGCAGTTATTTTGGGAACAGTGCATCCTTTGAAATTAGAATATTCCAAAATTGCTGGAATCTGATATCGCTTAGTAATCGGTTGGTATTCTCTACGCTGTTAAACAGTTTAAATTAAGCCAGAATTGACGTAAGTAGCATGAAAATCAAAAACATGTGACTAGACCAATGTATTTTAAATGGAAAGTTATAATGTCAAACTATTCGTAAATGGAGAATTACTATCGGGCAGTGAATTGCAACAATTTTATTTAAAGTTCTTTCTAGTTGCTACTTATTTTGTAGATTTCTTTTAGCTTTCATGTGTTATGTTTCCATCAGAAAGACAAATGCTCCATTACTAAAGCTCCAAAAGACTGAAGTGAACCACACACAGAATGAAATCTAAAGTAGATCCTCAAGCTGCTCCAATAAACATGAAAGTCATTCTGAGGGAATAAACCTGTTTCCTTCTGCTTCCCCGGCTGCAAAAAGTGCGGGCTCAGAGATGAGCCGTGGGGAAGCAGTGGCTTTGACGGAGGTGTCGGCACGGCTGACCGCCGCTGTTAACTCAGTCTGACTGCTTTGTAGTTTTCTCCGACACTTGGTATGCTTTTTATTTCGACTTCGGAATTATTATGGTGCGGCAAACTCAAACAGTAACATTCAATTTTCAGGCATTCCTAACATTCACTGAGTGTTTCTACCATTTAAAGAACATTCTGTAGCTACAGGAAAGCGCGAAAGAGATCCACAGTATACCCTTCGTAGATTTCTATGTTTTATCGATGAATTGATTCACAGAATAAGATAAAGAACATTTGTTCATGGTGTTATATTAGTACATTCTCGGGAACTTCCTTATCTCATACATTTTTAAACGAGTCAACGTCTTAGAAGAGGGTGAACGTAAAAACTATGTTCACAATTGAGAACTACCAATATTATAACTACAAGTTCTATTCATGTAGATTTTAGAGTTACATTTTTCTAGCTACTGCGAGAAATCTTTGTAGAGAAGTTTAGTTCAGCGGAACTTTTACAGTAACAATATCGGGGAGAAGAGATTTTTTATTTTCACTGTTTTCACGGTAATAGATTTAACGTGTAGATGCGTTGTTGATGTTGTTGCATATTTACGATTTATTTGGAGTTGCGCAAAGGGGAGGGAGCTATTTCTTTTTATTTTGAGATATCTTATCGTTTTAGATTTGCTACAGAAAAAAATCTTTTCCCAAAAATTAATTACGAAACAATATTTCCTCCGATAAAAATCCACTCTGAAGTAAATAGCAGTTAAACAGTTTTTGTGATAATTGACTTTTCCAAGTGCTGAAGCAGAAAATGTATCGATGTAAAACTTGAATGTCGTCTCTAGATATGACGCAGTTCACTACTGCTCTTCTTGCGAAGCCATATTTGTTTTTCATTGAGGGCGGATTTATTAAGGTCGAGTGTATTATTGCACTACGTCCAGTGACGCCGTGTTTTGTTTCCCCACAATAACGTACCGCCGTTTAAAAGTTAATGGAAAAATAATAACTCCCTTATGAGGGTTCTTCAGACTCGCTCTTCTCACTCTGTAGCAATGTTCACAGTGCCAGAATAATTGCTGAGTATCGTGACAGCAGTAACAGGATCGCGGTTCTCGAAGGAACATTTCTAGTATTGACCTACCAATCCATTTCTGCTTCACGTTTGTGAAACTAATTATAGTAATATAAGGGTGGTTGTATGTTACCAATAATTTGAATGTGCTGGTTGCAAACACCCTCCTATCCACAAGGTTCAGAACCAAAAGAATAAGAACAGTCACCAATAACGTATTTAATCAAACAAGTGGAAAGGAACATACTGTTGTCTAATTTAAGAAGTCAATTAAGTTACAATTATATCCGAAAACAAATGCTACTTGCCAATTTCGGTAATTTTAGCAAGGAACAAAATGTCGTATTTAACAAACTTTAATCTTGAGCAGTTGCAACACATTATGTCACTAACGAGGAAAAGATCACACGTTAGGGTTACGGATTTTCCTCCTATTTTAGAAGTGTGTAGCAGAATTCAAGGATAATGCTATGGGGAAGTTATAGCTCTTAAGCATGCTCAAGAAAATCAAAGTTCTCAAAGATCTGACTAGCATTTGCAATTGAGTGTTATAGTGACGGGTTGGTAGGGGATTACTAAGGTTCTAATACCTCTAGATCAGTATTTTACCTATAATACGTTTTATTTCATGTATTTTATTATTTCCATTTTAATAATTAATAACTTGTGTTGTTTAACTTTAGCACTGGTGTACTTTTTCCGTGTATTTTTCAACGGTAAGCAATCTTCTTCATAGATAATGAAAACCTTCAAAACAAACCTTGTTCCAAGTGTTTCTCATCTTAGTTTTGAAATGCTTAATTTCTGGGACAAACCACATAACAGAGTTGATCAAGTAAATTTTTTTTATTAGAAATAGAATATTCCATAGGGGGTTGATTGTAACTAGTAACCATCATAAAATACTGCAAATACGTACTGAAAATTTCTCTTCATTAGAAATCGTAGACGTTTAACAAAAGCTTCAATGGTGTTTACCATAAAGGAACCGAAGATGTAAAAATTAAGTAAAACTTTGCCTCGTGTTCACGATTTCTACACAACGTTATATTGTTCAGTAAATTAGAATGGCAAAATTTTTAGACTACCTACCGAGTGACAGAATTTCAATTTGCCTCGCATTAGCTTCTGTCTTAGCCACCCTTACCCAACCAGGTAAACTTAACGGGTTAAGGGGACCAACAAATATTTAGATTCAATTTTTCAGTTTTCAAGTTCTTACGTAACCGTTCAAACTTTTCAGTATGAGAATACAAAACAATTAGAGTGAGTTTTGGAAGCATATTTAGTCTTTCATTTTTCTGAGAATAAAATTGTCGTTGCCGTAACAGCGCAAAAACAGAGCGACATTAGGTATTCATTATTAAAATACAGATAATATAACAATGACAGCAAGTATGAAAAAATCATTACGAAAAAATTATATTCATGAAGATTCGAACATCGGTTGCCCACATATCTATTACTTTAACCATTAGGCCACAAAAATAACAATATTTGAATGCTATATCATCATTATATAAAAAGGTATCAAATATTTGAAGTCGATTATTGTTTTTTACGGCTTTGTTCCTTGTCGATGCCGAGATCATTAACATCGATTGTCTCGTGAAGCTTTATGGTTTGCGCCTTACCACTGGCAGACAGTATTACCATAGCAATTTGCTGCACGCCTCTAAAATCTCTAAATTCATGACCCTCCAACGTCTGATAGTCTAGAGGTAAGTAAAAAATACTTCTAAAAGCAGAAAGCTCGTATATAGTCTTTTTGTACTCGCATACATGTCTCTGGCCCAAAACATAAAGAGCCATTTTCTCTCTTAAGCCAATATCTGATCTTCAGAGTTCAACGGTAGCAAGGGATTTTGTACGAAGTGTAGCTATAAAATAACGAGGCATACGCTTCTTCAGATGTAGCCTATTGACTGACAGGTGAGTAGTGTGTAGCCTTCTCTTTCGAATGAAGCACCTCTCGTGTCTGTAAACAAATCAATCTGGTAGCGACCTTCATTTGTATAAGAGCTGTAGATTTGTTTTTTCCGGAAAAATAATAATAGAGCAACGAATTGCCGTGAAATTTCAAAGGAAACTTGAAAAAAAAAATACGCTCCTGAATTTTATCTTTTATTGCAATAAGTATATGGTAGTGAATGTTCCCAAGATGATCGAGAAGAAGTTCAAGATGATTCACTTCCGGTCATTCTTCCACGTCAAAAACGGATGAAAATATTGTGTTCTGATTCAATCTGACAATCGATTAACTATAAGATTCTTGCCGAAATCCGTGAAAAAAATAAGAAAAAAAAAAACTAGAATTGTGGAAGAAAAAATCATGGATTCTCCATCAAGACAACGCCCCAGCTCATTCTGCAGTGTCTGTCAAGACATTTCTAGTGAAGTACAACATCCCAGTGTTAGACCATCGGCCTTATTCACCTTACCCTGCACCATGTGACATTTATCTGTTTTTCAAAATCAAATCTGCAATAAATGGAACAAGATTTCAGTGCGTTGAAGCTTTGGTAGAAAAAGTTGCACGCGTCATGAAGGAGCTCACAGAAAAAGACTTTCAACACTGTTTCGAACAATGGAAAATATGCACTGAACGTTGTGGTTATATTGAAGACGATAATAACTAGGTATGTATAAATTCAAAACATTAAAAAAACGGGATAGTCTCGTTATTTTCGTGTATTGCTTGCTACAAACATACACACGCTGGGATATGATCACTAGGTCGACCCTCATTGCTAGTTCGTCCGTGACTAGACGCACCCATTAAAATTAGCGCTGCTGCGGGGCAGTATTTACTTATTAAGTAATTTAATTAACCATTCAGATGTGTTAATTAGGGCTGGTGCAGGGACGCTGCAAACTGCGGCGCATCCAATCAGCGGCTCCATCGGGCCGTTAACCGCATCACGTCCAGCGCTCGTTCCGCCTGTCTGGGGACTGACCCTCTACCCGCGGTGCACCGGCTGTACTGTCGCTTTCCTTTGTCCAGTCTGGTACTACTGCAGGGCTGTTAGTTCGGAAGTCAAATCACACACCCTTAAACTTTTGATCACTAGTAAAAGAAACAGTTTAGCATATCACTGAAACGCTATTCTGTTATACATTAATAACGGTAACATATATTTGACTTACGTCCATCCACTAACAACTGTTAAGAATAGAGCGCTGGACTGACGTACAAAATGTTACGTGTTTAATTAAGTGTTGTCTTCGTCCTGTGTTGTCCTTGCCATATTACTACAGTAGTTTATTTATCGTATGATATCTAACAATATATACAATAGCTGTGAACAAATGTGTCGATCACAAGCTTATATAATATTATATCTCTAGACCTAATGTTTTGATCCATTCAGTTGTATTGATCGATGCATCTTGTATATCCACTACTGTTCCTTTGTAGGATCGAAAACGACGTACTGGTTTCACAGTATAAAATTTGGAGAAATGACACAGCCCCATTTGTGTAATAAGTAGTCGCATAGGCCTTGTCCTTTTTTGTGTTTTTGGCTTTACGCCTAGTCGACGTCAAGATCATTAGAGGAGGCAAAGGATGGGCTACAAGAAACGGGAAGGAATTCAGCCATGGGCTTGTTGAAGGAAGCACCCCGTGATTCGCCTGGAGTGATTTGTGGAAACAATGGAAAACCCAAATCTGGATGCCCGGACAGGGATTCGAACCCACGTCCTCCAAAATGCGAGGCCAAAGCGTTACCGCACACCCACCACACTCGGTGCCTTGTCCTGTCCGAATCCTGGTAATAATTCTCCATTGCCGTCTGGGGAGATCAAATCCTTGTAAATACACTGAAGGGAACACAACTAGATGTTTATTGGCTACCAATGACTGCTCCCATTGAATTATCCACAGCATATTGAGGTTAAAAGGGCACACTTTAAGGTTGATTGCTATGCGCCACGGCGGGTTTCCTTGATTTCAAGCATTGGTGTTTTGCTTGTATAACGTCTCAATGTATGAGTAGTTGGTGGTTCTACAGAATGTTTTCCAGACCTTTACGGAAGCTTCTGATTTTCTTATTACTGGAGGTGAAATGTTTGCAAAAACTGGAAGCCATAGGATATTCGTACTCCGAATGCATCCCGCAATTATCCGCTTTGCCTGATTGAGTTGGACGTCTGTTTTATTCGTGTGGGCACTACTGATCCAGGTCGGGCAGCAGTACTCAACAACAGAGTATGACAAAGCTGAATCTGTGATTCTTAAAACTATAGCAATGCTTCAGTGACGAAATGAAGCCTGGTGGGTGAATGGTAACGGCAGAGATCTTGGGGTCTAATCCCCATTCGGTCATCCTGATTTCGATTATCTATGGCTAAATCACTCCAGGCAAACGCCAAGATGGTTTATTGGAAATGACACAGCCGTATACCTTCGCGTTCCTCGTCCCTAATACCTTCCAGCTTCTAACAATCTCGACTTCGGCAAGATGTAAATCAAATTTTGAGAAAAAATGGATTACTGCGGCCTAAAACAAATCAGTTTAAAACACTGTAAACTGAAACATTTACTTTTATACGCTTTTCTCCTTTCAGTGACTGTAATTGGTTGGTTTCTAAAATGTACCTTATATAATCATGTTACAGGTTGTTTTAATATTGGTAACAACGGTTAGGTCGGGGGTCTAGAGCAACATTTATTGTTAACCAATATTTGCACTAATTCTTTATCGGTATGTTTCTGGCCAAAATACAACCAATGCAACTAAAATTATATCAACTTGTGAACGCTACCGACGTTCTTGGCATTGCATAGATTTATATGTATTGTAATAGTTGCTTAGCCATACGATAAATAAAATTATAAGCAGACTATCTGCATAATGACAAATTATGTACGTATGCAATTTAATGTTGCAGCAATACTAACAATATAGTGCGTATGCCAATAATAAACAACCACTTTTGATAGTCCGCGCCAAAAATTCAATATTTTAATCGAAACAGTTGTTAGTGGACGATTTTCAATAAAATCTTTTATAAGCAATTACAAAATAATGACCAACATGTGACAACTTTTTTTTTTTTTTATTGTACTATTTCATTAATCCCAGCTGAAGGCTGGGAGGCGGGCTGCTGGAGGATCGCGGGGATCCTTTTCAGCCTACTACACTACGGGGAGGGAAGGGGGATGGAAGGTCAGCCGTGGCCTTGTAGGGAACCATCCCAGCATTCGCCTAGAGTGACTGAGGAAAACCACAGACAGGATGGCCGAACCGGGTTGGACCCCGGTCCTCCCGAATGAGACCGATAACGGCCTCCTACCATTTCGGTGTTTAACTTTATACGATTACGATATTATATACTATAATAGCAACAGAAATAGACTGCGGGAAATTATTACCCGTTGGGGTTTCCCCACTAATAATGTGTTACCACGGTATACTTCATTGCTAGAAAAGCTTTGTGATCTTCATGTGTACCAGACAACAGTCCTCAATTTGTGGACTCACATAAAATTGTAGATTGACTTAACATGATACAATTAACAGATTATATAATGTGATAGTAACAGAAGTGGATTTTGCGTCAAACTGGAACTCTGTTGGTCAGTACCCTAAACTACACGTTGTGGTTTTCCCTGCCAATAACACCTGCGTACTTTATAAACTAAGAAAGTGTGTAATACATATAGACGTTGCATGAAGCGAACAATTAATGATAAACAGCAAGACACTGTTAACAATATATCATTAAGAACCAATTTATAGTTCGGAAAGTAAACAAATCTGTAGAAGATAATATGTCAAAATAATTTTGTGGGCCTGAGAATAGCTTCAGATAAGTACAAGCGATTGTATCAGTTACCAATACTGACAAAGCGTTTAATACTTTATTATTTAAATGAGCTCAACAAATTTTAAATTTTCCATTTCTGAAATGTGCTTAATATTATACATGTTTCATATTCATTTGCCGAATTTGCGACGTCAAACATGGAAATACGCTCTTGTGCAATCAAAAATAATTACTTGTAATTAATATTTAGTTTAATGACGTCTAATTACACAGCACGTAAATTTAACGCAATAATAAATACGCAGTCGAAAATATGGCGGGCTTTAAATTTATTGTAATTACATGGGATTCAATTGCTCTCAGTTCATTTTAGCCCATCATTTCCTAATTAACTTCTCTGTCTTCCTGTTTCTCTGCAAACAGAATCAAAGCATTTAAAGTAACTTTCAGAAATACTGCTTTCTTACTCCTCCATCTTTCCTTGCGAAAATAAAAAGAAATTGTTGATTTCAAATTCTAACACATTTTCAAATTCCATAATCCTCTGACTGATTAAACTATTTATTCATATTTTCCAGTGTCTATACATGAAATTAGTAGTGAATACCATACTATGGTTAATATTATTCAGTTTTTCCCTAGTTTCAAAAGAATTTATTCGATGATTTCTACGCAAAGTGTTTTACCTCCTTGTATTTGCTGAAACAGCTTAAATTTGGATGTCATAGTTATAAATCGTCTTTTTGATAGTTTATAATTGTTCAAGTGTACTTGGCTCTTCACAGTATTGAAAAATACATTTAACCTGGTAGCCTGGATTATCTATGTACATAAAGATGAATGTATGTATGTTTTATTGTTTGTTTGTTCTTCATAAAAATCCACAGTTTTCATCCGATCTCGATCAAACTTTGCACACTTATCCTTTGAAACAAGGAGAAAAATACTATCTACATTTGGTTGAAAAATTATCTATATAAATAATAAATGTTGTCTTATTACTAAATGGCGATAGACAGACGCGTTGGATATGGAAATCTCAGTACCGTTTTTCCGTGTAGCGGGCAGCTAGCTCAGTGGTTAAAGCGCTTGCTTACTAATGTTTGGGTCGTGGTCCCCGGATCAAATCTCCGTGGAGGCAAAGATTTTTAAAATTGTTTTTCATCGTAAGAGTCACGTCTGGACCGTCGGTTATTCGGATTGAATGTTAAACTGTAGATATCACAAATTTAGAGGTGCAATGTGAGGCAAATCGTAGGCAGTCTTTCAGTGCTGCAAGTGTACATTTTTTACGTTGAATTGATCCCTCAGGGGTGATTTTCAACAGTCTGTGTGTGATCTGCGGTAATAATACTATAAATGCGAAATTAGATCTCTGTCTTTTGTTACATTTTGACAACTAAATGCCTATACCGATACTGACGGAATTTGACAAGAAAATCTGTAGGGAAGGCACAGGACATTTTTTTTTTTTTTTTTCGGTATGATTAACAGTTGTAGTCACGAAATTTTGAGAACTTATGGAATGGTGACAGAGAGACGGATGTATGTGTTAGTTTTTAATGTTACGTCACCTGCTCGAGCTATGATTCTCACGTATTATGTTAGTTTATAATTTGTTAGTAAATTTCGTTTAGAGAAAAAAAGTATTATTTAGTACAGATGTCGATTTTCTCTGTCCTTTTACTTTATGTCAGCTTAAATGTTTCTGGCATCAGTTTATTTTCACTTCTTTTTTGACATGCCTTGCGGGCGTAAACTGGCCTAAGTTGTGGCTCTAGCAGAGCACGAGCAGCTAAAGTTATTAGAACCCAAGAATCGGATGGTCATGCTGAAGAAAGAAGAAAAGACCAAGCTGAAATAAAGTTCCCCTTAGTCAACACCTCCCCCCCCCCACACACACACACAACCCCTCACCTATGTTTGTTTTTCTATTTTTAAATATGTTGAGACAGATTCCGCGGTAGGGTGATATAGTGATGGCTTTCCTGTCATATTGTGCCGACTCGGTGTTGTTTTGGACCAATCCTTTGTTACCAACAAATTTCAATATTCAATTCTGGCAAAGAAATTCTTAACCGACGCGTACGAAGTCGCGGGTATCAGCTAGTAATTAATAGTAAGAAACACATTTCTCTCAGTTTCTCCACAAGCTATCTACGTTATTAGCACGTGAGGCACGTATGCGTACTTCAATTTTTTACAAGCACACCAAACTGGGACAAAACTTTAATTCTAAACTTAGCTTGTATGTTACGACTACGGACATATTTTTCAGATAAATCTATTAATGTACTGTTCTTAAATTAACAAACTAACCAGATCTATAAAAATATATATACTAAAATTTAGAACACGAAATCAATTTGGACTGGGTTTGATACCCAAGACATTCTGTTCACAACAGGGACTCAGGGAGCAATTTTCGTTCCATTGATTTGATGTAGTTCCTAAGTTCTTTCAACCCTTTTGCCTTATCTTCGTCTAAACTAATTATTAGCCACGTAATCAACTATCTGTTTCGCAGTCTATGCAACCTGCTCTTTTACTAACAGGAGGACAAATCCTTAGATCCACAAAACGCCATTCACTATCATCCATATATATTATTTCTAAAAGGTGTTTTTTGCAACGAGCCATCTTTCTCCCATCGTATTAGACCAAAATCTGCAAATGAGATATCATTTTAAAGATTAAGTTCTCTTTTTAAAATCATTAACTAAGAAAGAGGATTTTTAAAAATGAACCAGCAAATGGAAAAAATATGCACAATAAAGGACACGGCAATGCGACGGTACAGAGTCAAGCCGCTAGGCTTCGTTGGCGTAGATAGCGAGTGATCGCATGACCGCTAGATAGTAACTACACATATCGAAATTTTTACACGTGCCATGATAGAATCAGCACTAGATATTTCAATATACAAATAAACAATTATTACAACAAAATGAGATAATTCAGATCCAAACTGCTATTCACTAGATAGCAACACGATATATCACAGAGATATGTATAAACTGTGTGTTTTATAGAGTAAGGAGTTTTCATATAATTTGTTCGTGTACAGAAAACACTGGATCATTTTAATTGTTTCTTAGCACCTTTTGCTACGTACCTGTTTGAGTTAGTATATAAATAATTGCTACAAGCGATCAGATTCTTCTTTGATCTTACTACAAACCACTGACACGCTGTTTATCTTATATAATTTGCGAAATTTTCGTACGTGCCACCTAGTTCGAAATACAAAATAAAAACTTTGGAGAGAAAATGAAATATACTTAGAACTGAAGTTTAATTTTTCAAATCGTAACAGGTTTAGAAAATGCTGCATTGTGGTTTTTGCAGTATTTAGGCATTTTGTTTGATAAAGTAAACATACAATATTTCATAAACTATGACAACAACCCCGACTTTTTTGCTTTTGGCTTTATACCTCGTGATGTCGAGGTAATAAAAGGCGGGACATGACTGGGGGCAAGGAACAGGAAGGAATCAGCCATGGTCTTTTGAAGGGAGTATCCTGGTATTTGCCTGAAGTGACTTGGGGAAACTATGGAAAACTCAAATCTGGATGCCCGGACGAACCCACCATGATTAGTAACATTCTTTGAATATCAGCTTTGAACTACGCTTTAGAAAGTTTAAACCATTCATTTTCTATTGACTGAAAATTTCCGAAGCCATTGTTAACAATATCTAATGATTAGATTTTAGTCGTGTGGTTTTTACGGAGGGACGTGTAGAGTTGGCGGTTGGCATGCCGTCGCTATGTTAATTCCGGCCGGCACGGCACTCAGCCCGGCTTGTTTCCCCACTGTGTGTGTGGGTCTCTTACTGGCTTCCCGGCGACCTGGGCCCTCGCAGGTGATAAATAATGTATGGCCGCGGTCGCGCACTGCTTTGGACCGCGCCACCGCTCCACCGCGCCGGGACAACTTTTCCCTCTCCGCCTCCCGGGACAGCAGCCAGCCGCGGCTACTTGCGTCCTCCTCCGATCGCGGCCAAACACTTTGCGCGCTCCACCGCGCGCCAGTTGTGTGTTAAAACTTTATCCGCCTACTTAGCATACCGAGATAGTTCGTCGCCGCCGCGGGGACGAGAATGGCTTCTTTCCTCCGAGGAGTCTGAGGAGGACTGCATATATATGTCTGCGGAAGACCCGAGGTGGAAGTTGGGCCTTTCTTTGCTGCTATCGCGATAACTTCTTGTAACGTGCGCACTTATTCTGCCTGCAATTTGTTTAAATTTGTAGTTTAGCACGTAAGCAAGTCGTGCTTTCATTTATTTCAAAGTTTTTGTTACAACTACGAGGAACGTAGGAATTCAAATAACCATCCACTACTTTAAAAAAAAAATACATATTACAAATTCTCATTCCTTTTCAGTGGGCTGATGCGATCTTTCAAGTAGCTTAATTGGATAATATGATGCTTAGAAGGGGTGGTCTTTAACAAAGCGTTCAGCCATCGTCCTATCAGGATCTCATTCTTTGACACTGATGCGTCAGTGATACCTGAGACATTTATGATCGTTAAATGCAACCGATCAACTGCATTTATTGTCATCTTTTGGTGAAGAAGTGTTACCAGTATTTCTAAGGAAGCCGCAGGTATAATTTCCTTACTAAGCACCGCAGTACAAATTTGTCAGCAATCTTTTTATTTTTCACTCTTCGGAGTTCCTAATCTTCGTGAATGCATAATCGATCTTGAGTGCAGCTCATAGAAATTTGGACGCAGTTCCCATTAGTACAGAGAAAAAAAGTTTCCGCTTTTTATTAAATTAAGTAATACTTGTGAGAAAATCTTTCTAGTGTCGATAATTTCGGATGTCGATTGAGCGGATCATTTTAAAGGCGTGTTTAGCCATTTTTATAATCTTAACTTCTTATATAAACGCCAATGCTTAAGTACAGCCTGTCTTCAATCTGTCTATAAAACTTTTACAAAATTTAAGGTGGTTTCATGTTTACGTCTGTAAGAAACTTAAAAATTATGTTTCGTTCTATTTATTGTTTACTAGCATTTGCCCGCTGCTTCACGCGCGCGTGCCTTGGCAGGTGTAGAAATTATTTACCGATTTTATTCTCTTATCAGACATTAACGTGGAAAGGCATGAACTGTTAATGTATTCTGAATAGTTTCGTTTTGTTTCGGTTAATACGTTAGGTTCGGTTTTCATACTGATGTCAGAGAGTTGTTTTATTCATATTTTAACATGATGCAATTGATTCAATAGTAGAAAAGGTTCCTGAAAAATTAACAGTAGTAATTCGTGGTTGTAATTATTGTGCGAAGTATAAACATTTATTGTTTTGAAAGGCTTTCACGGTTCAAACGACGTTCTTTCTTCTGTGCGCTTTCAGAAGCTATGGATTAAGCGTATAGAACCCGGTTATAGGTCAATCGCTTTTCTCGGTGCAGGTTACTTTCATTTGCTCTAGCTATTTCATCTAGTTCTCTTTGACGTTCTCTATTATTTCTGAAAGCAATATTTAACTCAGCTAAAACATAATATTTTTAAATGCTGATATGGAGGATTCCACGTTAACCGTGGTACCGAAAATTTAAATGGATATATAACAGTTGTAACGTTAAGAAAGCTGATATTATAATCATTATGTGTAATTTTTTTTGGCGATTTTATGTGTAAACTTTGCCTGGGATTATATAGCTAGGTATAAACTTTGTTAAGGATGTATCTGTGGATTTAATGAAAAATATTCTTTCCATGATACTTAACTAAAAAAAGTTTATTTTTAAATGTGGATACCGAGGATTGCAACATAACCGCGGTGCCATAAATTTATGTAAATATAGCAGTAATCTACGACTTAGTCCTCTTGGAAGTGTGCTGAAATATAAAAATTCGTTACCAATAATCACAGCATCTCAATTTTTCTGATTTATTTATTTTTTGTTGTTTGGATATTGGTTTTATTTTATGTTGATACACCATCAATTATTCCTGCTTTAAAATAGAAATTTACGTGAATTGGAGCTACTCTTGATTTCAAATCGTCGTATCATTACTGTCATTATTTCAGTCAGATATAATTAATCAAAAAATGTCGAGATGTGATCATGGTACAGTTTATGTAGTAACGTGCATGTAACTGAAACAATTATTTCTGAGTGGCAACATTATCGCAAGTTGTGAATCGCTTGAAATGCAACCTGACAGCTGATATGATGCTTTGTTATAGGCCTAAGAGACGATGCCTGCAGCTTTATAATCTACGCGGTGTAGCATTAGGATATGAAACATTTTTAATTTAAGTTTCTTTCAATATAGCCGTATTTTCTATGTAATTATTTCAGTCGCATGTAAGTACCTGGCGAAACAACCGCCTGGACCAGATGACAATTGACTCGTTTTGTTTAGCATCAGGCATAACGGGTTTAGTTTTAAAATTTACGCGATGTAGAATAGAATTTTAGGATGCCTAGTTATATCTGAAATAAAAATTCGTTACCAATAATCACAGCATCTCAATTTTTTCTGATTTATTTATTTTTTGCTGTTTGGATATTGGTTTTTATTTTATGTTGATACACCATCAATTATTCCTGCTTTAAAATAGAAATTTACGTGAATTGGAGTTAATCTTGGTTTCAAACCGTCGTATCATTATTGTCATTATTTCAGTCAGATATAATTAATTCAAAAATGTCAAAATTGATCACGGTACAGTATATGTACTAATGTGCATGTAACTCAAGCAATTATTTCTGAGTGGCAAAATTATCGCAAGTTGTAAATCGATTGAAATGCAACCTGGACAGTGATGACAGCTGATATGCTTTGTTATAGGCCAAAGGAACGATTCTTTTAGCTTTATAATTTACGCGGTGTAGCATTAGGATCTGAAAAAATTTTATTTGAGTTTCTTTCAATATATCCGTATTTTCTATGTAATTATTTGAGTCGCATGTACCTGAATTTTCGGATGCCTAGTTATATTTGCACGTTATAGCCACGACATATTAATCGAATAAAGTACTTCCAAATATGTGCAATTCCGCACAAGTCATTATGAAAGAAGTATGTTTTATTACTTGCTGATATTTATAATAGCTGTTTTTCAGACATCGCTCTTCGAGAAAAAACTGAATTTCGTATTAAGTATTGGCTTATTGTGGCTGAATTGTACAGAATTCACGTAGCAATTTTGTTCCAGAGACAAACTGTATAACAGTCTACCAGAGACAATACGTCTTCAATATTTGTAATACAACTTTTTCGTAATTCAACAGACCTGTTACGATTCAAGTAAATGCTGATTATACTTGATTCACTTATTCTTTTTATTTTGAAGTACTGCGGTCCAGAAAAATGAATCGCAGAAGTAAAAAAAAAAAAAAGGGAAATCCTAAATTTTGTCAGGTCTCTTTATGAAAGGAGTGACCGTCTGTGGTCTACAGTTTCACATTTCTGAAGTTTTTTACTGACTTTCTTCTTCCCATGGTACATATTAGTCGTTAGCTACTTCTGCAGATGTTGATCAGCAACATTAGCTTTAAACATTTGGAAACACCATGCAAATTGATGCGGTAGTTTTTGCGTTATTAGAGATCAAGCCTCACTAAAAACGCAGCTTGCTTACAGATTTATAATAGTATAGATGTTACTGTACGAATAAACCAAAAACTCGTTATTGACACACTGCAATATGTTTGTACTTCTTGCAGCACACTATGAAAGCTGCTTGTTTATTTCATCAGGTGCTAAATTTTTATTAAAATTTAAATGATCTTCATAGTTTTAACGTTCGTCTTCTCTTCAGACAATGGTTTCGCTGTTAAATGTAGCATCATTCTTGTGCATCAGCATAAGCTGTGATCCTATTTTAAAACATATTTCCGAAAACCACTAGCATAAGATCTAGATAACAAATAACTTAGCAGAAAGAAAATAACGTTATTTATGATCACTCTCATAGGCATTTACTATGATATGTATATTTAGTGCAAAAAATATCCCAACTGTCCGGCTAATGAAACCCACTTTGTAAGATAACAAACATAGAGGGTAATTAACCTGTGACATATCGCAGGCAAAAGTTTATCTCTGAGTTTATAATTGGTAAATGTTTTGTTTTGTTTTGTTGGTTGTTATGGAAAGAATATGTTGATAAGTCGAGTCTGAAGTGTTATGATTTTCTTTCTCAATCAAAGAAAGTATAATTGTAAATGGTTTAGTGAAATCAATCAATATTTTCTTGTAATTGAAAAATATTGCTTAATATGCAGATGAATTATTAAAGCAAGGAAGCTCTCGTAAGAAATTTTGGTGTGTGCCCAAAATCCAATACGGGCTGCAGGAAAGGAGAGTTTAACCTTGCAAAATTGGCGACCGTGACAGGACAAAAGCTACAGAAAAATAAAAGTATTCACCTCAAAACTTATAAGCGCCAGATTAAACAGAGAATTAATTACTTAACTGTCGAATAATATTCTATGCCTTTGTGGTATCTGTTCTATTCCTGAGATCGATTATTGCTCTGGGAAGCCAGGGACCACTAGGGAAACTGTCACGCTACTCGCTTGCCACCAACTCCAACCCCTTCTCATGTTAAACATCTTGCTTATAACCGTATTAAAGTAACTCCTTAGAAAGTCCCACCACCTGACCAAGACACATAGGCTAACCCCACGACAAAAATACCAAATACTACACTTCAACGAAATTTTACTCCAATAAGCTACTCTTGCGTGAAAATATTCTTCCAACTGTAAGTGTTCCATTAAACACACTAATGTGTTTACGAGTATACTGAAGGTGCGAAATATTGAGCAGATAGCTAGAATAGAGATATAGTACCTTAGATTCACGAATTCCTTGGCTAATCGTGCTACCATGTTAGTTTCGTATTATTGCAGAGCGAAACGTGACATCCCACGCACTCCGTGAAGCAGTAGTAGTTATCTGAAAAAAGAAAATAAACGAAATTTTTGCAGAGTGTCGTATCAAACCAAGAGTTTCTTGTGATTTACGTCCTGAAGGAACCGTAACAGTCGAAGGAGCGTGATGAAAATAAAACGCAATGAAGGAGACGGGAAACTATGCGTGGTTCAGTATGTTTCACTTGAACCTCTGGTCGCTTCTGTGGGATGATTCGTAAAAGCTCTCTCATAATCGTGGTCTCTGTGCTGCCTCCACTGTGCAATAATAACATGTCACAAATGACAATGCATATAACGAGCGTGTCAATCAGAGAATGCTGCAGCATCGCGTTTGATTGATATTGTTTGCATATGACGAAATAGATACGCATAAATGTATTCCCGTTGTCTCATTTGGTTTGAGAGATGTTACATGAGCCTAATTACAAAATCCGTTTCCCTTTCATACATTTATTTTTGTCCCATTTGATTCTATATTTTGTAACAGTTATCGTTAGGATGAGGAATTCATTTGTTGTTACCACGAATTTTTATTGTAAATTATGATGAGGCAAGTCGCTGAAACTGAAGTGTAATTGATATTTACTTAAGTAATATCCACCCTCACCAGCCACAAAAATCGAAAGTACGAAAATACATACTTTTTATGCCTTTTAAAAAAAAATAGCTTCTTGTGATCATCTGCTCAGTTGTTGTTTTAACTTTATTATCATGACAGTACTAAAAAAAATAACCACGTTTCGTTACTTCGAGTTGTATGCTGAGTCTCCTGCTACCACCCAAATCAAAGAACACTCCAAAAACGAAGAGACTAAACAATTGCTGACAACATTCACAGACAGTTAAAGCTACTCATATTTCTCGATTTAAAATATTAAAATCTACCATTAATGTGGAAACTTTTGGCCTTTTGAAGGCAGCATCCCGGCATTCGTCTGGAGTAATTTGGGGAAACCATAGAAAACCCAAATCTGGACGGGAATTCGAACTGTGGTCCTCCCGAATGAGAGGCCGGAACGTTAAACGTTCACCCGCCACACTCGGTCAAGTTTCTATCACCGACCAGCCCTCCCTCTCGATTTGCCATCGTTGCCAGAAATCTCTCCAGGTGGGTTAACGACTGTTGGCTATTCCCTAGCTGTATCCTGTGCGCAAACCGATCCCGGCTCTGCTTCCGACGAGCTGTAAAGTCCAACTTAAAACAATGTGCAGTATCTAACAATTACCAGAAATGTTATTTAAAACATTCTTTCAGGATAACCTAGAGTCAGCACAGCGAAAATAACACTCTTTAATGTCTGCAATTTTCAGCTATTAATAACTTAGTAAGTTCAGGCTTCGAATGTCACAATCCACAGTGTTAAAAACTAAGACTGTAATTTTTTTAAGTAGATAGGATTTATTCAATGGAAATCTCCCACCATTTTCAGTTTCTTTGTCAATTCCTTCTTCACACTGTTAAAATTACTACAATACAAAAGGAAATGGTCTGTGGTCAGGTCTCCTCTGCTGGAGTTTTAGTCATGAGTCTTCAAAGTCCAGTTAATGTGATGTTCGATCATATAAGTATCTTTAACTCCATTTTCCGACTCACCCATGGCAAAAAGTATATTTATTAGTCCAGTTTGTTATTTGTTGTCATTAAACCCAATTTTTCTTAGGTCTAGTTTTGTCGTACTTCTAGGGATTTCCGTAAAAATTCCATCCTTCTACATTGCAGCTGTATATATTTGAGTGTTATCTTACATTGAGCAAACACATGTTCCCCAATCTAGCATGTATTAATCGGTCGTGAAGAAAATATTGGATTAAAAATTTAATACGCGGTATATTTTCATTAAATTTATTTTTAATTGATTGAATTGCAATATAACTTTTTCTGTGTCGTAATAATTTTTGCCTTTACAAGCGGTAACTGTATTCTGAAGATTGAAAATACAGAAAATTTCAGTATAAAAACACATAGACATTTATTAAGATAAGATACAGAACCGCTTAAAATATCATTTTATAGCAAAAACACATGAAGTCCTACTTAAATGAGTAAGTTCCGTTTGATGTGATTATTACTGGTGATAGGGCAGACATATTATCGGAACTCAGTTTCTTTCCGAACTCAGATTAGCATTTTGAGCATCCCTATGAAATTAACACTGGTTTAAGATAAGGGAGTTGCTTATTATCGCCCCTGATCAACCTGGTACTAGACAAGATCATTAACACATGGAAAAAAGAAATATCCGGAATATATATGGGAACTAAGGACAGACGGAATAATATAAAATGCCTTGCTTTTGAGGATAATCTAGCAGTAATCACACGAATTCCCGAGGAAGCCAAACATGCTGCTGAGAAACTTTATGACATAGCCATAAAAACCAGCCTCCAAATCTCTTATGAGAAAAGGCTATATATGGACAAAGCTGAAGCCACTCGTGACCAAATATGGCACTATCAAACAAGATAAACACTTCAAGTACTTGGGGGAAATTATTGGGATTACTGGAATTGAGAAAGAGGCGCATAAAACACGCGCAGAAAAACTGCGGAAAGCATATACAATTACTAGGAATACTTAAAAAAAGAAATCACTTTCCACTAAAGCCAAACTCCATCACTACACACTGTCGTTCTTCGAGGCGTGCTGTATGTGACGGAGACATCGTCATTGACTGTTAAAGTCAAAGGAATCGAAATAAATAGAAAGACAGGACTGAGAAAATATTTGGCCCCAAGATCCAAGATGGCATCTGGATGCGCAAAAGCTCAGAAGAACTGTATTCACTGACAAAGCGATTCACTTCACTCACACGGAAAAGAAGAATGAAATTCTACGGGCATGTAGCACGAATGGACGATTCGCAACTGACCAAGAAAATTTTCCACTTCGTCAACGAACACCGAAAAACCACAGCACGCTGGTTTGTAGGAACCCAGATGGACCTCGCAGAAGTCAATATAGACCAACTGACATCTACACGGAGACAACTAACCACTTCACATAAATTTGGCCCTAAGGTCCAAACAGCAAAAAATATTAAACTAAGAACTGTATGGACACAAGAGAGACGTCAAGCCCAGAGCGAAGTATGAGGAGGTTTTGGAAGTATAAGAAGAACAGCAGTAAGAAAGACAATGCAAATTAATGGTTCCACGAGCTTCTTAGTGGGCTAAACGATAGAATAAATAATAAAAAAAATTGAACTTCAAATTCTCCAGCAGAATAGTAAATTCGATTTATTAATTCAGAGAGGCTTACGGGACACTTATTATCAAATGCAACAGCGTAAAACGAGAGAGAGAGAGAGAGAGATAGATGCAACTGAACGCATACGGCAAGTTCGTTTATTTGGGAAACGAACATCAAGGAAATTCCAAAATGCAATCAGGTACTGTTAGTAAAGGAGCCAACTTGCTTATCCTCATCTAACCGAATAAGAAAATTTTCCATTTTATACAGATCTTGGATACAATTTTATGGTACACTTTATTAAAATAACGGTCCATTCATCTTAGGTGTGTTGAGATCACAAAACACATTCACTTTTGTTATATCACCAACGTATTCCGGCACTGATGCAGATTTACGCTGTGACAACAGTTGTAAAAGTCCATTTTTGATCACTTCATTTTAACGGAATATTAATGCAATAATTAACTTATAATATATATTTAAATCTTGAATGAGACAATGGTAATAATATTCCCAAGTTGATTAATGAAATACATATGCCGAGCGTGGTAACTATCTGGCCTCTCATATAGAAGGCGCGGGTTCAAATACTCTTACGGCCATCCAGGCTTGGGTTTTCAATGGTTTCCCAAATCACTCCCTTCCTTCAAAAGACCATGACCGAATTCCTTCTCGTTCCTTCCCGTTCCATGACCCTTATATACACTTGAATATAGAAGGAATAAGAATACAATTAAATACCCTGAAGCGGCCGTTGAGTATGAATCGCTGCAAAGATAGCGTAGGATGTCTTAGCATATAGTCAAGACACTGCCAGGAAACTGCCACCAGGGAAAATGATGTCATCTGGGATTCAAACGGCGCATGAACACAACATTTTGACTTGGAAAAATAGTTCTGCCTTCTTTTAAAGATTTTGGCAGGAACTGATATCCTCTAAAACCTGCCTATTTAATTCTGGAGGGGACTGGCTGTCAGAATAATGTGAGTTGAGGAGAGGGAAGCCATCTCGGAGACGTTCTGGCACTGACTGTCAACTATACAGCACACAAGAAATTCTTCTTTCATATCTGGAATAGTACAGATACGGTTATACAATACACGTGTGATACAATATGCAACAAAGTGAATAATTTTGTTCCATAGATAGTTAGAGATATTCTGTTGTTATACGATGAAACATTAAAAAAAATAACATAAAATCGAAAGTGCGCGCCAGTTTATATGCTTTTTTGAAATAATGTGGCGGATGTTCTCACAGGAGGAAGCACATTGAAGATGCGCAACCACCAGCGCAGGAAGATGGCCATCCCACTAACAACGTGCACCAGTTGACAACAGCGTTGTGATTAGATTTGTGCAAAGTGGAACTTACATACATTTATAGCAGGATGAAGGAGAAGTACAGGGATGCCTCTTTGTCGCAGCAGCAAGTGCATGATTTGAGTCGGAAGTTCACAAATGGTGTGACTTCTGTAGTTGAAGCTCCACGCTCGTATCGTGACTCTCGTGACCACAGCAGCAGTTGAAGCCATCATATAGGAACCGGCAAGTGACACTGGATGACACAGCGACAGCTGTAAACATTTGTCATGGTTTCAACCCGATGATGAGGTTCACCAGGCGGCGCACGAGTTGTTGTGTCGTCTACCAAAAGAATTGTTTCATACGGGAATTCAGGCACTTCGAAAGCGCTGGCTCACACGTATTGAGCGTGGAGCATACTAACTATATAAAAAAATGATACAGGTCACTTGTATGAGTGCACAATATTTTTTTTTTTTTTTTTTTTTTTTTTTTTTTTACAAAAATAAGTTTTATTTGAGTTTTCCACGTATTTTAAGAATGCCTGTGCTTATGGTGTAATTCCGATTAATAAAGGTCAGTTTATGCTTTGTACAGGGTATACCAGACGGAAGGCAAAGTTTAGGGTAAGATGTTTGCCACCTGCGCATATTAGGCCCTACCTGCACTTGCCGTTGTGGGACCTCAAAGCCTAGCTGTTTTGAGAAAGGATGGTGAGTACAGGTTTCGCATACCTGGCCGTGTGGCAACCTCTTTGCAGTCGACAAGATTACGGTATAATACATCGTATGCATTGCCACAAATGTGCTATTCCTGTTAACTGATTTCTTAATGAATCATGAAACCGTAACACGCCAAAAAGGTGTTAAATATTCTTAATGCTCAAATCAGAAATCCCAATGGAATTACTTATTTAAGTAACCTACCTGTATACGCAAGTTATTTCGTATATTTCAATCTGTGAATGCTTTTATACAGTCTTTTGAGTGCGTATGAGGTTACATTTGATGTTCTGCTATTTTAAAATATGTGAGAGAAACGTATAGATACATGGTTTGGAATGATAATCTCATTTTTTTGACGAAGATAATTTTGACCATTTTTGGAAAAGACGAAGGCATCTGTAAACATTTTCTGTTTACCGTATCATATTTTAAATATGCAGATTAAATGCAATTTGATACCTAGTTATAAATCTTTCATTTAATGTCCATATTCACTGAATAAATTAATATTAACTAATAGATAAATAAAATTTAATATTTATTACATTTTATCTAAAAGTAAAATTTTATTAGGCAGCGAGATTGCCCCTTTTAACTGCTAGCGTTTAAAGCGTCAGAATTTATTTTTATCAGACATGGGCGAAGGGAAGGATACTACGTTACTAACCTTTATTCTTTACTACCTGAAAAAAAAAAAGATATTCGCAATACTACGCACAGTAATGCGGACGAAGTAGCGGGAAAATTCTTGTATCAGGTAATATTCATTTTAAATTTGATATGTCAGCTTTCACTACAGCAAGTATATAATGTAAAATTATAGTAGTACGTAACGTTCTTTGTTCAATTTTTAATTATTTTTTAGTTTGGAAAGTGTTTAATACAAATTCATGTTGACCCTCATTTTTAACATCTAGAAAACGAACTATTCAGTTGTAGAAGTAATAAATGAAATGTGATGTTCCGAATTATTTATACGAATACCTGTATATATTTGAGAAGCATCGAAAGGAATACTCAACTTCAGATCAGAGTAGCATAGCACCTGACCAGACGTCCACAAACTGTACCCACTCTAGTTCGTGTACCTCTGTCTGTACTATTAACTAACAGTATAATGGGTAGTTTAGTGATGGCTTAGCTGTGATTGTGGCCACTTGTGTAAGTGAAGCCGTGAAGCCCTCTGTACACGTGCCGCCTTGCCCTGAGGCGGAGGCCCTAGGCAGGCATTCGGAGCACGCGGGCCGCCAGATGATTGCCCTTCAGCAACGGTGCGCCGGCCGCGGGGTCACACGCAGGCAGATAGGCCGCCAGCGCGGTCGATAGGCGCGCCAGACCACGCTCAATGCAAGTACCCCCTCAGTTAGCGATGCAAGGTAATATCAATATCGATATTCATATCGATTCCAGGCAAATATCGATAATCGATTATATCGGCCGCATCATATCGATAATATCGAAATTTTCCGATATTTGTATATATTATTTCAAAAATTAGAAATAAGTATGTAAATCAAAATCAAGTAATAAATTTGAAGTAGTTTATTGAACAAAAGGTCTGCAAATATTACGCGTCAACAGATCCTGAAAACGAAGTTTGCTTAACCATTCCCATGAAGTCCAATCCTAGTTTGAGTGAAAGTGGTTCCTGCCCGTAAGAAAAGGCGTTCAGAACGTACCGACGAGGCTACTTTGAGTAAATGATTAATTGCAATTTTTAACATCCAAGTAGCACTATGGTTGATTTCAATTTAATTTTCTATCAAACAATGTGCCGTAATCTCCAAATTGTCGGTGTTATTCTATAGGTAACAATAAAAAAATGCTTCACACTTTTAAACTAATCCTTCACAACTTTTGAAATTATTCACATTTTTCATCAATTTTGGTTTCGATCGTTCCACGAAAAGGGACTTTGTATAATAGTGCTAAGTGCTTCATTAAAACTTAAAACGTTTGCCTTAAACTGCATTAAAAGATCTATTATCAACACTGATAAAACAAGCAATTGCATCGGCCTGGCGGTCATATTTTTTACCCTGTTTAGAATATTGTAATACGTCCCAGAGAGAAACAAGAACTAACAAATGCAAACGTAACGCAACATATTAAATAATAAAACGGTGAACGTAAAAGAATGGGGAACGAATAACGGGTAAGAAAAGGAGTGGAACCACAGAGTAGCAAAGGACGTTATCGAGCTAAATCTAAGTTTAGTATAGTCAAGTTTGGTCCCTTTCACCGATAGATTTATTTGCAGGATTTTTTAACACGAAGGGGTTTGTAGTTTTCGATATTTCGATATTCTTGTATCGATCATTTAAAAATATCGAAATTTTCTGACCGATATTATCAATTGACCGATATATTGTTGCAAACCAACCCTCAGAACAAGTTAGATAATTCCTCCTACACCAACGATTGGCTGAAAAAGAACAGGATGCATAAACCGAGCGTGGTCGGTGAGCGATAACGCTCTGTCCTCCCATTCGGGAGGAAGCGGGATCGAATCCTCGTCCGGGCATCCATGGATTCCCCAAATCACTCGAGGCGACTGCCGGGATGCTTTCTTCAAAAGGCCATTTCTGAATTCCTCCCCGTTTCTTATTCTCAATCCCATCCCTTCTCTAATAACCTCAACGTCGACGAGGCGTAAAGCTATACGTAAAAAAAAGGGATGGACAAAGTTGCGAAAATAGTTGGGAAAGAGATAACCATAAGGGACGAGTTGTGGAATGTATTGATTGAGGAATGGAAAAACGAGTGGGACACTAGCTAAACAGGTCGTAGAACTTACGACATGTTCCCAACCGTAGTTGAAAGAATCATCAAGGAATTTTTTATTCTTCTCCAGGCCTAATTCAATACATAACCGACTATGGACCATACAGAAGCTAAACGTGGACTTTCTCCACCCAGCAGGTGCGAGTGCGGAGAAGTAAGCACACCAGAGCGTGGTGCGGGAATGTCGAACAACAGCTGAGACGAGATTCACACAGCAACAGCAGCTTCAAGGGCTGACATATTCGATATACTGCGTTCTGAGAGACTGTGGCACTTGCTGAATAAAAGTGCAGAAATGGCCTCTAAAATCGGAAAGAAGGCCGAGGGCGGGAACCGACGAAGGCATCCACCATGACCTGCCGAAATCACCTCTGAGTTTCCCATTGGAGTCTCCCTTCTGAGCGACTGCTGGAATCCTTCATGTATTCCAGGAGGGTAACTTCCTGAAGCTCTGGGGTCTCAGGTGCAATCGATACCAGGAGAGAGAGTTACGGCAGAGGCTGCAGCAGGGCTTTTTGAAACATACATACCGTTCTGGCCATCTGGACATCTGACGAGGTTGATATGTTTTTGGTTCCATGAAATAACTTAGAAGAGCCACTTTTTCTTATGTTTATTTTTCCGTGCGTTCTATAATAACATTCGATCCAAAGATACTAAGTACAAACATATACAAATGTTTCAGTGATTCTAACTTTCAATTAACTCTCAACTTTTCTGCCACTTGTTTATATAGGCACAACAGAAAGTTCCAGAATAATACAGAGAAAGCCGACCGATGTTTCTCGAACGGCAACAATAAAGCCAACAATGAAAATATAATCAAAACAATCAGAATTTATACAAAAATCATTCGCCATCAGTATAAAATATGCAGAAATGAAAATTATAGATATTTACAGGTATTTATGGACATAAATCAGTCCAAGCAGTTGAGAATTGGCCTCTAAACATCGTGGCTCACCTGAACTACAATTACAAACTTTTAATCAATGTTTCATGCATAATACTCTCCTTGAATATATCACATAGCATTTAAATAGTCTCTCACCATAAAACAATTTTCAATTAATGAAATGAATTCTTCATAGAAGTTCACCCAGATAGCGTCGTAAAAAGACGTATCGACTACCGGCTCGGTTGTCTTCATCAGGTCTATTACTTCAGATTTGATTTCAGGTAACAATATCTGAAGTAATAGACCTGATGACAACCGAGCCGGTTGTCGAAACATTGTCTTTTTACGACGCTATACAGGTGAACTCCTATGAAGAATTCATTTAATTAATACGCCGGGAAAGTCTCCACTCACGTAATGTTCACAATTAACTACACGAAAATTATACAGAACCATAATTAATCAACTCCCAACTTTCTATACATAATTTTTCAAATAAGATTTCATGCATGGGCTGAGTCTGGGGGCTGTTATAAGGTCTAGTATTATAAATGGGGCAGTCACATTACTCACTTCGTATATGCTGATGATAGCTGTTAAGAAGTAGGATAGCAAGAAGTTTCAAAAACATATGTATCCTTGTAGCTTGATATATTAGGTTCAGATGTTCGTACTGCAAGTTATTTCCTAATTTATTTGTTGTTAGTGTTTTATTTATATATTTATTATTATTGTCATTATGTCAATGTAGTATTGTCTTTAGCGAAGACGATTGAGCGGTCCAGTTTAGCCTCCATATTCTGGGTGAAAATTTATATGGAAAATAAAATAAAACACAACACACACACACCAGGGATTATTTGTTTGACCTCACACAAGCATCGCCGGTTCAAGTCCGGCAATGAGGTAGTTGTAGTGTTCTACTTAGCTACCACACATTTTTATGTTAGTCTACGTTGAAATAGTTAAAAGTTGAACCATTTCGAATCAATGATTTTTTTTTTTCAAGACAGAACTGAACTAATTTTTGTAACCACGGAGGCAGTGGAAGAAAAGTCTTGCGTTTGTGGCGTTGGCACAGCTGTTTATTCCTAAGGATCTTTTAGGGCCTTATCCACACTAAAATAGTGTTTTTTTTTTTTTTTTTTTTTTTTTTTTTTTTTTTTTTTTTGCAATTACTTATAATTTTCAGCTATTATTCTTGCTACAATTTTTTACAGTTATTGGTACCTATAATAAATGAAATAGATGCTCCAATGATTATTATAGTAATTATTTATCTTGAATTTTTAACCTTTTAATTGGGAGTTAATTGTACTCTTTATATTAGATAAATTATCTACCTCATCAATCAACTGAAATGTATAGGAATAGTCATACCTCATCTACAATCTATCATTATCATGCTGCTGCTTCAAATCCAAAGTCGTGTGACATAAAATAGTGATTTATTTTGTATCGAATTAAACACATTTCTAGGAATGTTGTACCAGCAATAACAAGGATTCCTTGGAATCCTGTGGCTATAATGAAGGAAAGCAGTGGCATAAGATACCACACCAATTATTCGGCCAATAATTTTGTAATCATTATTTTATTAAAGTTACTGTTTGAATGATCAATTTATATATGTTAATGAAAATATAATAATATGTGTGATATATTACTGCTCTCGAATTCTACAGACTATAATTTTAATGTCATTGGGTATCTTTAGTTACAAGTTGTAACAGCCCTCAAACCTAAAATTAAATGGAATTGTATTTTATGAATCATTTGTAATAAGTTAGAGATTGGTTGAATATGATCTGGTAGGTTTGTTTTGCTATTTCCTACAAATCAATGTATATAAACGTTGTTTTATGAAAAGAAATTATTTAAAGACCATTTAATATGTTTAAGAACAGAATTGTGCAAGAGAATTGTTTAAATGTTTGTAATTCCAAGTATTAATGCAAGTTACGATGTCTAATGGACAATTTTCTACAGTTTGAAATGATTTCTGTGAATAATTTTGTGTTTAAGTGTCTTTAATTTCCATTTCTGACCATTTTGTATTGATTGTAAATGATTATGTATTAATTCTGATTGTTTTAATATGTTTCAATTATTTAAGTATTGTTAATGTTCGAGAATTATCTGTCGGAAGCTTTTGAAGTGTTCTATCAATTTCGGTAGAGTTTATATAAAGCGTTCATACAAGTCAGTTTAGTGAGTTTTTCGGCAAAGTTTTTTACTAACTTAGTTTGCGACGGCCGTATTATCTGTGGAAGAAGTTTTGTACGCAACCTCCGGATTGTATCTATGCATGTAAACAGTATCGTTGACGTCGTGTTTTATTGGTGAGTAAAAACAAATGCTAAACTGTACTTTATGGTGGACTGATTATTTATCTTATTAATTAAACCACGAAGCAACTTATAATCTGTAAGAAGTAATAATGGAGGTGGAAAAGGAAGGCCTCCTGCCCTTTTTGGATATCCTTATTGAAAAAAAATCCGATGGAACTTTAGGACATACTGTGTATAGAAAGCCAACACACACGGACCTGTACCTAAACGCGCGCAGTCATCATCATCCGGCGCAGCGCAAGACAGTACTACGTGCTCTTGTCCACAGAGCGCGGGCAATATGTGATGAGTACAGTCTACCTGGTGAGTTAAAACTTCAATGTAATACCTTCAGATAAAACATCAGACACAGTTGGCATTCCTGGAAGTAAAACGCAGGCCTAATAACCGCGACATTGTTCCACACGATCACTTAACCTTCTTGCCGTGCTCTGACGCCACAACATCGAGGGCTGGAAGAGTTCTAGCAAGAAATGGCATTAAGACTATTTTCCTACAACCTCCAAAATTACGGAACATTTTGCGCTTTCCAAAGGATGATCATGCCCTACCTACTATACACCGGGAGTTTATTGCATCCCGTTTGAATGTGGAAAGAAGTACTTCGGCCAGACAGTACGGTGTGTTAATCAACGTTGTTTGGAACATGTCCTATATGTTCGCCTGAGGCAAAAGGACAAATCCGTGGTGGCGAAATATAGTTTGGAACAAGGACATGAAATCGATCTGGAATCGACTAAGGTGCTGGCACATGCGAGAGGCATCTGGGACAGCGTCATTACAGAAGCGTTTGAAATTCGCCTCGCGTATGATCCGGTTAACCGGGATTGTGGTTTCCAGCTAAGTGATGCATGGATACCCGTTATTGAGTCTGCTCGTCAGCAACGCTCTGTGTTTTGTGTTCCGCGGGCGTCTAACGAAGTCTGAGATGCTGCTAGGCAACGTAACAACGTCTGTCGTTGCCATGCCAGTTTGTAAACAACGTGTTCAAGGCAAACTTCAAGTATTACGACTACACCTGAAGATGGCGACGGAGTTTTATGTCACCGAAATATTGTGTATCAATAATAACATTACTCGGTTTGTTTCCAGAGAAACGTTTATAAATAATAGGGTCTTTGGTGCTCTAGCGCGGACGGGAAGTCGCACAATTTTAGAGGTAGGAAATATATCGCTGTCCGCATTCAAAGAGTGGGCGATATACGTTGCATCCTGCAGCATTAATTGTTTGTTCTTGAGATACAAGAATAGCAGATGTATTGTAAAACGAGTTTTAATAAGTTTTTAATTGATTAGTTTGATATTAAACTCAATCACAGTAGGTTTTAATTAGCGCATTATTGAGTATTATGTCATGTAGTGTCATACGCTAAATAAATAAATAAAAAATTAGCGCATTTATAATTGATTAAAAGTAGCAGCCCCCCCCCCCCCCAAGTCACATGCGCGTGTCAAGAGACGGTATTAAGGGCCGAACCGTCCAGACATATGTAGTAAAGGTCGCCAGTATTTTGGAGCTTAAGTTGATTAGGAGATTATGTTAGGCGACTTTCTGCTTGAAGCAGTTAAATACAGGAAGGGGTTATAAGGCCCATATACTGCTTTGTCGTTTCAAGCCCGGCAATGTACATGGGTGGTTGCAGTTGAATTATTTCATAATCGTGATACTTTCAAGACAGAACAGAACAGTTTATGTAGTCACTGAGGCGGTAGAAGCAAGCTTTGCATATGTGGTATTGGCACATACTTTTTTCTCCCTTTCAAACTCTGGGTACGGGGAGACAATCAGCTGAATTCGCTGGACGGATACTTATCAAAAGGGTATAGTCACGCCACGCTGTTAGGGGGATATCCACGCAGCGGTTGTACTGTTGGGGGACTGCAGTTCCCAGAGATGCGAATGCACGTTGGCTTGACTTCAGTAGATAGGAAGGAAATGCTTTGCTTAGATCTATAAGTCAAGAAATACTTGGAAGTGGATGGCGCCTCACACTACGTTACGTCTTCTTCCCTATGTCTGGTCTTCAAAGCGGTATGGCCAGACATAATGATCAGTACCTCAGCAATGGTGCTGCAATTTCAGCAGTAAAGCTTCACCACTAATTTTTTGTTCGTTTCATTTTAATTCCTGAATAAAATTTTCAAAACTTTTTATTGGTCATACTGATGTGATTGCTCAATAGTGAATTCTATAGTGTTAATAAAATTACTTAGTGCTAATGACGGCAATGGCTGGATGTTAGGTGATACCATTTTACGTAATAACTGTTACGTCATTTTAGTTAGGATGGTGCTTTTTTAGATCATCGTTTGTTAAAATAAGTTATTATTAAAATAATGCAAATGAAAGCAAGGAGTATCAGTTACCACGCAACGCCACATCAGTGTGGTAGTGAGAAAAATGCAATACATACACACAAATATTTATCTATGTGATTAATAAATGCATCTACAAACAAACTGCAGCAACATGGAAATAATTTTCCAGTACAAATTTGCATTGCTCGACTAGAGACATGACGCATGCGAAAATAAACATGCTATTAAAAACATTTGAATTGCCTTTATTTAAATAATAATCTATTTAAATACAAATTTTTACGGTAGCCGTGCTTTGCTCATGTTTATTCACATTCGAAAATAAAGGTGAATTTGCTCGCAATTTCGAATTTTTACACCCTGTTTCTTTTTTAATGACCTAAGGACAGGACGATGTCGTTGTAAGTAGAACCTCATTAGAACTGTGGGAGAAGAATTCGGTCATAACCTATTACAAGTAACTCCACCGGTGTTCGCCTAGAGTTAATTCTGGGAACTTTGGAATAGAGAAATCTAAATGGCAGTGAACGGGAGCGAACCCACTTCGTCTCGAATTGATGATCTAAATATACCACTCTCCCAGCAGACTAAATGACACGCTGTACTCCTAACATTTATGTTCTGTACCAACACTCATTCATTAAGGAGGGCCGGAGGTGCATATGTTGCCAATGTAAAAGTGATAAACTTTGAGAAACATTTATCTGGAAAATATTCAATATACTCATTCGAAAATTCGTCAACATATAACGTGATTCAGTTTTAAAGTTAGGACGGAAGGATATTTTCTTACCTTTTCTACTTTCTTTTATACAACCAATTTTTTAAAAATAATGTGCAATTTTAATAAATTTCATATTAACTACTGGACAATAAGCTTGTGTCAAGATGTAATTTGGACATCAAGGAGTATGATGTAATAAAATTAATCTCTCTATGTTGAGTGCGTTTGGAGGATATGTTCCTTAAATTTCAAAAAATCTAATTTACAGGAAATGGTTTCCAAAGCTTATCAAATAAATTCTCGCACTATAGGATGGAGCATATAAAAATAGTAATAACACCTTTATAGGTTGCATATAACATTAAATCAAAGTTTTCCTTCGAGAGGAAGGTTTAAAATAAGTTTTTATACCAAAATAAATATTTTTTTTCTATTTTATTTGATCACCTACGGTTCCCATTAACAGTGATGAGAAGATCGTAAAATGGTCTAAATTACGAAACTCACAATTCCTTCACTCATTTAACATTTTAACACATCATTAAATAACGGTAGTAACCATCTAACTGGACCATTCACACTATAATCATCGCAATGATCTCGTACGTCATATTTTATTAGCTTAATTATGAATTACTTTATCAATAGCAAAGTACTTTTCGAAATGAAAGTTCTTTTATATTGTAACTGTGCATGTATCGCACCCTTAAGGCCAAATTTTGGATACATATTTCACCCTTTTCTTACGCTAATAATCACCAAATCAATCATCACCATATATCATGAGTAGCAATTTTATTGAATTTATGAGTTGCAGAAAATGTATTTACTCCCGCCATGTATAGAACTTTTCAGGAGCACGTCGGATAATTTTCTGTTCGTGGATGTGAGGTATATCTTAGCTTGTAGTTCTTGGTCGCCAGGGGACATAAGTTTTGTTCAGTTTATTCCCTCTTTGAGTTGTCCCCAAATTAAAAGAGATAATGCAGTCTTCTTTTTATACTCGAACCAAAGATATTTATTTATCCAACAATCGAACTACATCAGAATCTACATCAGCAATCTTTTGGTGTCAGAAGAATGCAAGCTTCTATCAGCGGTGACTGTAATGAAATTAATGTTTCACTTCACGATTTTAAAACATCCATTCAGACGACGCGACGGCCTGTTCATTTTAAAACTCCCAGCGGGTGTTTATAGCGTAACTATCATATGTTCTTTTATTTAACAACTTCGACTTGACTTACTCATTATTCTGCATACATCTGTGTGTGGTATCAATGATAACTAAATATTTTCTAAGAGTACTCGTAACAGATGTTCATCTGAATTTATGACTGAGAATACAAAGGACATTTATATGATTAAGTATGGATAATTATTAATACCATTTTATGTATTAACTTTTGAGACCGAATGCTACACATACTAGGGTATAAATCTTGAATTTATAATTAAATTACATAGGTAAAAAGACATTAAATTACTTCAAAAATGTAAGTGAAATAATTAGCGTAATATGAATCGGCTTTACATTGAGCATAAGTTTTCTGTTGTGAAATTTATGTATTTAAAGACCAGAATGGAGACACTTCGTGTCATTTATAGGATGATCAGGATCACTTCACTGGCTCGCAGATTTCTGAAGTTACTGCGGTCCTCGTTCTCTGAGCTGTTGTCGGCTGTTGCACCTCGAAACAAGAGCGAAAGATTTCACTCCCCTCCCGAGACAAATAGCTGACCTGGACAGGTAAATCTTCCCGGTCGATGAGCACTGAAATCTCTGGTCTCAGTGTGAAGTGAACTACACTTAATGGTTCCTTGAGGTTTATTACTATGTACACAAAACACTGGTAAACAATAACAAATATGGTACAGTTAGCGGATGACCGTCGAGAAATTTAGCCTGGTCCTGATCCGGGGTAGAGAGAGACGGCTTCTACTTCTCGCGAACTTCCGGTGGTCTTCTGTAGTTGAAGCTGGTTCCGCGGTCAGGCCGGAACTGGCGGTGGAGCGGCCGGCTACGCTTATATAGGCGGCCTGGCGCAGGAATTCCGTTGTGTGGTAGTACGGCGACCTCTGTAAGAAATAGTCCCACTTAGCTTCTAGATGATTCTATTTGTTTTGATGTCTCTGCGCCTGTTTGGAGTCGTATATGTATCCCGGCGTGCAGGCGCGTTGTGTGTGAGGTCTGCCTGGCAGGGGCCTTTACTGGCAGACTGAACATACCTCCCTCCCGGGGGGGGGGGGAAGCGATGTCTGCGACGTCTGCGACGTCTGCGAGGTCGTCTGCCGCGGCGCCCTGGAGCAGACTATGAAGGCTACCTCCAGGGGAGTACGGAGCTGTTCCCCTGGCGATGCGTGCCGACCTGCGTCGTGGTGCAGGTTGTGGTGGAGGTACTTGTGGAGCTAACGGCATCGGTTCGTCGGCGTCGATGGCCGGGGGCTGTACGGGGGGCGCTGAAGATGGTCCCCGCAGGTGGTCGAGAGGCTGCGGCTGAAGGGTGTCGGAGCGACCGACAGGTTGTGGCGTCGTTGGTGGCGCTGTAACTGTCCCTGAGCAACGGTTAGACGGCAGGAGTGGTGGAGGTGGCAGGGAAGGAGAGGAAGAAGTGGATGGCCGTGCCGTGGTGGAAGAGGACGGTGCCGTGGGGTAGCGGGGACGTAGTTGGTTTCGATGGCGTCGCACTATCCGGCCATCCAGGCTGACGTCGAACAGTTGGCGGCCCCGGGGCCGCTGGATGACCCCCGGAAGCCAACCGGCCCGGGAGCCAAACCCGCGGGCCCAGACTAGGGAGCCCGGGGTGAAACGGAATGGGCCCGAAGGTACCTGTACTTTGGGCGGGGGTAAGAGGAGATGGAGGAGAGTGCGAGGTTGGCGGCCATGCAGCAATTCCGCCGGGCTTTTGGCCCCCACTGGAGTGGTTCGATAGGAACTGAGGAAGAGTGTCAATGCCTCTTCGAGTTTGTGACTTGTGGTGTATTTGGTCATTTGGGTTTTGAATGTTCTGACTAGCCGTTCCGCCTCCCCGTTAGATTGGGGGTGGAAGGGCGGGGTGAGGAGATGTTGGATATTGTTGGCGGTACAGAAGGATAGGAATTCCCGACTTCGAAATTGCGGTCCGTTATCTGTGACGATAGCGTATGGTAATCCTTCGATGGAAAAGATCTTCGTGAGGGCTGAAATGGTGACCTCTGTGGTGATTGTGGAGCAACGGACGACATATGGGAAGTGGGAAAAGGCATCCGTCACTAGGAGCCACTGGTGGCCTAGGAATGGGCCAGCGAAGTCGAGGTGAATGCGTTCCCAGGGTCCGGACGGTGCCGGCCAGGAAAGGAACTTTTGAGGGGGGCAGGGCAGTTGTTGGGCACAGATGGTACAGCGCCGCACCATCTTCGTGACATCCGTGGTAAGGCCGATCCAGAATACATGGCGTCTGGCAAGGGATTTGGTGCGGGCAATTCCCCAGTGTCCTTGGTGGAGAGTTTGGAGGATTGTCGGTTGTAGGGATCTCGGAACGACGACCCTCGGGGTGGAATTTGGTTCTGTGCGGAGGAGCACTCCCTCTACTACTGAGAGCTGGTGGCGGATGGAGTAGTAGAACTTGAGGTCTTGATGATGGCGTGGAGGGGAACGTGTTTGCCACCCGTGTTGGATGTGGTGTCGGATGACACGGAGGAGGGGGTCCTCCCCTGTGGCTAGCCGCGACTTTTGAGGCCGTGACTGGAAATGTCTTCAGTGCTTCTTGTATGTCATCGTCGATCTGGAACACCAGAAGTTCCGACTTGTCGAAGGCAAGGTCTGGTCCCTGCGGTAGTCTGGATAAGGCGTCTGCATTGGCATGCCTGGAGGTGGTACGGAAATGCATGGTATATCTGAACTGGGACAGGAATAGTGCCCAACGCTGGATGCGGTGGGATGTTTTGGTAGGCAGACGTGTGGACGGATCAAATAGTGATAGGAGTGGCTTGTGGTCGGTAATGAGATGAAAAGAAATCCCATATAAAAGGGAATAGAATTTGGAGCAGGCAAAAACAATTGCTAGCGCCTCTTTCTCGATTTGAGAATATTTAAGCTGAGCAGCCGATAGGGCTTTGGAGATGTAGGCTACGGGGCGTTCCGTGCCATCTGGTAATTTATGAGACAGAACTGCCCCCACACCGTAATCGGATGCATCTGTGGCAAGTATCAAGGGGAGGTTTGGAGTGTATGGCATGAGGCATGCTGCGGACTTGAGCTGCTGTTTAAGGGTGTGGAATGCGGTCTCGCAAGCTGGGGTCCAACGGAACGGGACATTCTTGCGACAGAGGTGGTACAGGGGTGCTGCCACTTGTGCTGCTGAGGGTATAAATTTTCTATAGTATGAAATCTTGCCTAAAAAAGATTTCAACTGATGTAGATCCTGAGGCCGAGGTAAGTTGGAAATAGCGTCCACATAGGAAAATGCTGGGGAAATGCCTTCCTGAGCGATGATGTGACCCAGGTAGGAAATGGATTGTTGAAAAAATTGACACTTGGAAAGGTTGCATTTCAATCCTGCTGCACGGAGGCGGAGGAAGAGTAGGCGGAGGTTGGTCATGTGTTCGGCAGCGGAGGGTCCCGTGACGACTATGTCGTCGAGGTGGTTGATGCATCCCGGAATATCCTGGAGAAGTTGTTCGAGATACCGTTGAAAAATCGCTGGAGCACTGGCCAAGCCGAACATGAGCCGGTTGAGTTGGAAGAGGCCAGAGGGAGTGTTGATGACTGTGTATGTCGGGACTGGATATCCAAAGGGATTTGAAGGTATGCTTCTGCCAGGTCAATTTTTGTAAAGTAGGTACCTCCTGCTAGTTTACGGAAGAGGTCGTCCGGTCTCGGAAGTGGATAGTCGTCTACCAGCAGATGCGGGTTGACGGTGGTCTTAAAGTCACCACAGAGACGTAAGCGGCGTCCTGGCTTCTGAACTATGACCAATGGCGTGGCCCAGGGGCTGAACCGCACCGGCTGGAGGATCCCTTCGTCTTGGAGACGTTGAAGTTCTTCCTGAAGTGGTTGTTGAAGCGCTACGGGTACCTGGCGTGCCCGGAAGTATCGAGGCCGTACGTCCGGCCGGAGTTGGAGTGATGTTTCGAAGTCCTTTGCACAGCCGACGCCTGGTGAGAACAGGTCCTGAAACTCTGTGCAAAGGGCGTCCACTTCAGGAAAAGGAACATGCTGAGATACGAGGTGTATGTTATCCTCAATTGAAAATCCGAATAAGCGGAAAGCGTCCAGTCCAAATAAGTCTGCTGTGAGAGAACTGTTAACTACTAAAAAGGGGACTGAACGATGTACAGACTTATACATGACGTTTGCTGTGAATTGTCCCAGGAGTGCTATTTCCTGTTTGTTGTATGTCAGGAGGCGCTTGGGGGCCGGCGAGAGGGGGGGCGAGCCAATTTGCACATAAGTAGTATAATTAAGCAATGAGACTGCTGCTCCTGTGTCGACTTGTAGGCGCAGGGGCTTGCCATTGACCGTAACGTCAATAAAAAGTTTGGATGCTGTGGAAGTGTCTACCTGATTGATATCCATAGGTGCGCCGCTCAACCTGTCTTGGTAAGACCCTTGGCGGCCGAGAGCCGGGATTGGCATTGGTGGTGTTGGTGCGGCAGACGGACGCCAGGTGTCCTTCCTTGCCGCAACGTGAGCATTCAGCCCAACGATCCGGACAATTTCCCTCTCATGTGCTGAATAACAGGCGGGGCAGGAGGGTAGGCGGAGCGGGGCTGCGGCGTCGGCGCTGCGGGATCCGCTGCTGCTGCCGAGACTTGGTGCCCCTGCCGGAACGGGCCGGTTCGATGTCCTTCTGAGGGAAGCGGTCCCCGTGTGTGGTGTCGGGAGGAGCGCGACTGGGAGCTCTGGATGGCGGCGACGTCTGTGTGTCCTCTACGTCGGTTCGGATTGCGGCCACATCCGCCCAGACTCCAGGCGGCGATCTGCGGCCGTAGATATTTCGAATTTGTAGGCAAGTTCGATGACCTGCTCCAGGGATGGGTCCTCTAACTTGAGGCGTCATGCCGGAGTGCGGCATCTGGTGCAGCCTGTATGATGTGATCACGCACCATAGTCGTCGGCGTAGGATTCGTGGGAACAACGAGTTTGAAACTTACATTTTCTGCTAAGGCCTTGGAGTTCGGCCGCCCACTGGCGATACGTCTGATCGGGCTTCTTCCGGCATTGATAGAATTCGACGCGGGCCGCGACGACATGGTACCGGCGTCTAGTAGTATGCATTCAGTGTCGTACAGATGGTCGTGAAGGTGAGGGTGTCGGGGTCTTGTGGCTGAAGTTTGGTGAGCAAGACATACATCTTCGATTGGTTCCAGGAAAGGAAATATGCACGCTGGTCTTCTTCTTGGATATGTGATGAATTGCGAAGTGTTGTTTTATGCGCTTCTCGTAGGTCTCCCATTCTTCGACGTCGTCGTTGAATGCTGGGAACGGAGGCGGGGCCGTGGGTTGGCGGAGATTCCTGACTTCCGCAATCAGTTGTTCTCTGAGATTCGAAGAACTGATGTAGAAGTCCTTGGAGGAACTGTTGCCCATTCCGTAGGTGCTGCTGGCGTAGCCATGATGGTCGAGAGTTCTTATCCCAACCTTGTCCCACTGAAGTGAACTACACTTAATGGTTCCTTGAGGTTTATTACTATGTACACAAAACACTGGTAAACAATAACAAATATGGTACAGTTAGCGGATGACCGTCGAGAAATTTAGCTGGTCGTGATCCGGGGTAGAGAAGGACGGCTTCTACTTCTCGCGAACTTCCGGTGGTCTTCTGTAGTTGAAGCTGGTTCCGCGGTCAGGCCGGAACTGGCGGTGGAGCGGCCGGCTACGCTTATATAGGCGGCCTGGCGCAGGAATTCCGTTGTGTGGTAGTACGGCGACCTCTGTAAGAAATAGTCCCACTTAGCTTCTAGATGATTCTATTTGTTTTGATGTCTCTGCGCCTGTTTGGAGTCGTATATGTATCCCGGCGTGCAGGCGCGTTGTTTGGTCTGTTGTTCTAGTGCGTGCAGGGGTTGTGTGTGAGGTCTGCCTGGCAGGGGCCTTTACTGGCAGACTGAACA
>CM061919.1:217556447-217586798 GCA_031002005.1 Vandiemenella viatica
TTCTATTGCCGGGTTAATGAAATGAAAATAGTTCCACAGCTTATTAGCAACTTCTACACACAAAACTTTATTCTAGTCATTAAATTCTGCTACTACAGCCCGACGGAAAATACCACCACCAAATTAATAACTAAGATAAGGAATCGAACTTCTCCGAAGATCACAAGTTCGTGGGATACAAGAGTTTCAAATACCAACAAAATCCTCCACACTCATTAACGTTCTTTTAACACCATGCAGTCACTTAAAAAAAACCTATTTCAAAACATAAGTTCCACTAGTTGCACGTCTACATAATACACTTTTCCAAGTCCGCCACACTTTCAACTGTTAGACCGAAAATGTTACTCCGTGAGACCTTCTCTGACGGAGGTCAAAGACAAACTCCCCGCTACTCAAAGATGATATATTATTAACAGATGGCGTCTGCTATAGATATTACATGGCGCAGACGCTTGTTATGTTACAAGCTTCTTACTAATTTTTGGACTTCATCAAACTTTTGTCTGTAGATCCCCTTAAAGCAATAATTTACTCCTGACAGTTGTATACGTTTTGACTAAATTATTTATATTTTGTCTGAAAATTATACTGAATTCCGTTTTTATTTGTATGTGATATAAGTACTGAGTTTTGAAGAATTGAAGATAATGCACAAAAGAGATTTTGATCCAAATTTAGAACAGTGTGTCGCTTGGTAAGCCAGGAGGAAGCTAGCATCCGACAAGCCGTATTGGATTCTTCTCGGCCTTCACCAAATAATCGGGACTATTACTTGTCTGTAAAGTCAATTTAGAGAAATTAGGCTAAGTCTTTACTTACTAAAGAAGCATTTCAGACAGTCCTGAATATCTTCTGCTAGTATTGTGGCAAATATTGTGACTGAACACTTAGCATATTTTGTCTAGAATTAATTGGTGATCAGTGTTACTTTGGAGGAAATAAACGAGGTAAACACAAATATTGATTATTTATTGATAAATGCTTGTGAAAGAAACAATGCTTGGCAAATAAAAGATGTTATTTTGTAAACAGACTAAATGCAAGTTAATCACGGTGACAGTGATAATTTTTTTCACAGCTTTACACCTCATCGACGCCGAGGTCATGAGAGGCGGGAAAGGCCAGGGGCAAGGAACGGGAAGGAATTCGGTAATGGCTTTTTGAACGAAGCATCCAGCCATTCGGCTGGAGTGATTTGGGGAAACCATGGAAAACTCAAATCTGGATGCCCTGACGGGGATTCGAGCCCGCGTAGTGATAATACTACGGTATGCCTGCTTAGTAACGATACTATGTTTGAAGCGGACCTATAGAATCAGTTGGAGGATTGAGTGACTTAAGATGGAATAATTCCTAATTTAATGGAATCATTAAATATTTGAATGGCTCAACATGGAATATATAACAAGCAGCAGATTACATCAGTGATGTTGTATGAGCAGTAGATGTTGAGCGACTGAAGTGAAAGTACGCTCTCTGGTCAAGCGAGGGTATTTCCTTAATGGAGGGTAAGCTAGCTTCTGATTGGCTGTTTACGATTTTAGTAAAAACAAGTGCTCTGGTTGGCTACTGATAACGTCTATGAGGTACTAGGTATTGGGGTGGAGATTTGGGTTGCATCTTAATTACTGACGAAATCTCCCATGACCTTCAACCACAGGTTCAGATCCCAGCGTAGCTGTGCAGGCGTAAAGAGTTGGTGTAATGTCACACGAGTGGCGTGATTGATAACACTCAACAGAGCATCCTGTCTGTTAAGTTACAAGCTGGGAACGCAGCTCTGGACTCCTCTCGACTGTTACAAACGAAATAAAATAGTTTAATATGCGACAAATGCTGTTCTGAATGGTCAATACTCTAGCGGATTGATTAAAAGTAAGAACAGTGCAGTACCACATGTCATGTGCATCTTGCCACAGCCCTTACTACAGTATCACGGTTTTGACAGAGAAGTTGGGCTGAAATAATCTGGCAGAGAGACGGATAACTTCCGCTTGAATTTATTGATTGAAATACAAAACAGGGATTCCGAGTGGAATTAAACATTTCTCCCCGCTATGTATTCGGTTTTCACTGACAGCATTGATAAGGGCAGCAAAATAAGAGTACCAAATTGGTTTTTCGCTTCCATGGTGCATTTATGAATTGGAATTCGCCAATTAGAGATTGTCACTCACAGCTCAGTGACCCGCAGCTTATGCATGTAAACGCCGAACTGTGATTAGTAGATAATAATTTCAGTTCCCCAGGACAACTTAAATAATTACATCGAGATTCAGTGCAGCAGTATTTGGGACATCACAAAACAAAGTCGCATTACAGACATACCGAGGATTATTGATACTTTATTTTAATTTTCACTCCTCTGTTGGAATGATGAAGATTCTAATGTCTCACTACCTACTCCACGTAAAAATAAAATCATTTAATAAAAGGAAAACCTGCTTCGGTGTGGATAAAGCATAAATAATTAGTATTCACAAGTTTATTTCGCAATATTACTCCTTTAACTTGAAAGGAAGACTTACAATGGGCGAATTTAAAAAAAATAGTAGATAGATACGATTTTGAACCTCTATAATGAATTGAAAATACTAATTATGATCAATACTAGATCTATAGATCCATTAATACAGAAAATTTCCTGTTAGCATATAATAGTGACTGCTGCAGCAACTTACATTTAAACAGCATGTTAATATCTTTTTTTATATCTATTTTATTAGTATTTCAACAAAAAATATATCATATTTTGTATTCAAACAGTTTTATTTCAGTGTATCCATTAAACCATAAAATTCAGACTTGACTAACATGACTAATTATCCATCGAGTCGTTTAAATCTAGTGAAAACACCAATTACTAAGTCTCAAAACCGCTTAAAATACGAGAGATTGCTCTGTGCACCGGAATGTCTCTTTCTGATGGCTCGTTGTTGTTGTTGTTGTTGTTTAGGTTTTAGGGAGCGTCGACGTCTGATGGCTCAAGAGCTTATGTTTTTCTTGCTTTTGTTTTCAATTAAATGTACAATATTTATATCAGAAAACTAAGTCAAAATCTTATTTTAATCCAGGTTTTAAAGTTAGTATGACCTTAAACAAAATTTTATTCAAGTCAACCGAATACGGCACCTAATGTGAGAAAATTTATTTCCTTTTAATTCTAAAACCAAGTTGGAAGTTCACAGCAGAAAAAAGTAAGGATGAAGTTATATATTCAACAGCAATAAAAAAATCAAGGGTAAAGAGGAAATAAACTTTATCAATATGATCACCTTTTTTTCTTTTGTCACAAAAGTGATAATTCTGCTACTCTTGAGTTGATGTTTCTGGTACCGATATTAACTAGATTCCCAAATTGAAATAATATTTTCTATATAATATTTTCTTT
Organism: Vandiemenella viatica; assembly: GCA_031002005.1. Classification (NCBI taxonomy): domain Eukaryota; kingdom Metazoa; phylum Arthropoda; class Insecta; order Orthoptera; family Morabidae; genus Vandiemenella; species Vandiemenella viatica. Next base: position 217,559,842 of record CM061919.1, read on the forward strand.
CTGTATTGGAAACTGATCGAGAGATAAATTCAAGTAAAGAATTCACCTTGACGTGCAATGAAAATACGTCGACATATTTGCTTTTCTTTCAGATCACATCAATTCAGTTTCATGTTTTATTCATGATGTTGTCAGACAAAACGCTTTTCACAACCGTTGCTTACCGAAGCCCAGACAAGTAAACATGACCTTGTGACATTGTCCCACATTCAGAATAAACTGAAAAAATCTGTTTATTAAATCGGAATGAAATGTATTTAACTTGAAATTGTCTCTTCGACAGAAACATATTGAAAAGGAATCTTTTTGTGTCCAGAACAAAAAAAGGCAAAAAAATCTATCATTGTGTTTAAGGTTAAATTTGGTTGCACAGCAGTGCACCCGTCAAGTCGAGTCAATGGCGGCACTGTCTACCCTTTTCTGGAAACAATTCGGGCCATTTTTGAATCTCAGTTTCCTCAATCGTATTCAAACTACATGTCTAAAATTTCTGTTATACATAGATATCGGCAGTCTTAGAAAACATACTAAATTTTATTTCGTTACTGTTCTCAATTCCGATGCAAACTTCAGCGATTTTGTCACTCACTCAATGATGATCATCAAAACTCTAAGGCACTTCCCGTAGCCGTAGAGAGCTGAAATTGTGGTGACTTGGCCATTCTGCAGAACTGAAATGGAAGGCATAATATATAATAATCAAATTTGAAAAGAGCGAGGGATATCTTGGCTTTTATGTATTTGTAAGTTTGATAAAGCAACACATTTACGGTATTTATATAGGTTAACTAAAACATGGTCTACATAATGACCAAGTCATCAGATTTTTTATCCTAAATAAACCATCTATGACACTGAGAGAAACCATTCTGTTTCACAAAGTGAAGTGAATACACACTATAAAGTGTAGACTTGGCTCAGAAGAAGATCTCATAAGTTTTTGTCACTACTTGGTCTATTTTTACAAGAATTGTTTTTTGTGGGATAATGTTTTCACCATGTTTTAATATACCAGCTGTTCAGTTTCTAACTTGAAGAATATTTAATTAAATTTAATTTTTCTTATATCGGTATATGTTACCTTACATATTTCATACTTGGTGATGACAGTTCGGCTTATAAAATAATAACTGTTATGATGGGAACAAATGGCCGTATAGTAAAATTATAAAAAAAATTGAACACATGTTGGCGGTGTTATTCAAACATCTGATATTCTAATCAATGGTAATTAGAATAGCATCTGCTACATTACAAGTGTAGTAACCATACCGTCACCGCACTTCCATATGTTATAACTAAATTTACTTTAATCAAAATTACATAAAATCTTGCTTCAAATAGTTTTGGAGAATCTACCAGTTTATTTTTCTCAAAATTATTCATTAATTAATCTCAAACTAAAATTATTTTACTACAGTAAATTTATTAGTTGTTTTAATTCGTTTCTTTCTCGAAGCGCTCAGAACTTAGTTATGTCTAACTCTGTTTTGAGCGTGCCGTTTCAATAATGTTATTTGATTGGTTAATAGACATTGGTTATCGTAACCGTTCTTTGTCCGATATATAAAGTGTTAGCAGTTCTTAACGTAGCTTACTGGTGGTGTATTTTCATGTGTGTAAAGCATAAGAAAGTCATAATTTAAGTTGCGAGGTAAATGATTTAATAAAGGAGATAATTTTGGATTGAAGAACATAGAGTTTGCGTATTTCTAAAGTGCAAAGAACAATTACCTAATAATAATTTATTTAATTGCCAATCAAACAAATAATGTTATTTGTCTTACCTTGACAGTTCTTTGGCTTAATAATTGTGATGCAAATCATTACGTGGGAAGAAAATGCTGTTATTCATAGCAAATTGTTATTTACCGTAAATAGTGACAAAATGGAGCCATAAAATTCGCTTATACTTCTATGTAATGTGATCAATGAAGACGAACGCTAGTTAACGTGACATGGAAATATGGAACTGAAAAACACTTCCTCATTCCAAATTTGTCGTTAAATCGCTACAGAAGCAAGTGGTTATCATCAGACTAGGGCTTCTTTATTACAATAAATGAGTTATATTTCTGCTAAAAAAGAATTTGGGTTCTACATCGATACAGTGCTGTTCACAAAATTGTGGATGTTAGAAAGTGTTTTGCACCAAAATTAATGTCTCCTCTGTGCTTCCTAATTCCTAATGACACTAGGGAATAAAAATTCATACAAGTAAACAACACAACAATACTCCGTATGAGGACCTGCTAGAGTTTTATACACTATATCCTTAGTAAACGTGTTGTATTTCTCTTATGAATCACAATTTAGAATTTATCTAGGACGAAACAGATTATTGACAACAAGTACAACTATTGCAATTTCAAGTTCTACAGTAACTGAATCATGCGTGACGTAAAGAATAAAATGAATTACCCTCATTCACAGATAACGCTTTAAATCAGTTTAGATTTTCAAAATCTCCGTTACCTCATCCTTCGCACATCTGATTGTGTTTTTGGGTTTCTATTTTACTATTATATTAGGCAGCCTTAACTCAGATTTCTGTCTAGCCATTTTTAAAATCTTGATCTACGTATATAAATTTCTATAATATGGGGCAGGTATTTAATTCTTGGCGAATCAATTGGTTCGTTATAAAATTGAAATAGTATGGGGATTACTAAGGTTTTACAGAACCTTACCAGTGTGTTCTCTCTGGTGTCTGCTATTGGCTCCATAGAATAATATGCTAATGCCAAACGGAAAGTTGTTACTGTCATTATCATAAATATGTGACATGTTAAATCCTAGATAGATAAAATCTTGTTAGATACTAGTGTTTTTGACAGTAATTTTTACTATAATCATATCTTCACCTTTAAATGCTACAACATAAATTTATTTTCCCATCCTGTTAAATTTATCTCGTGCAGAGACCTCAATAAATAATATTCCGAGTTTCCTTTTATACGATACAAACAAAATAGTTTGTTGTTGTGGGGACTAAGCGACTCACTCGCAGCAGGAGATGAAGGAGTCCCGGTTACTTCTCTCGCATGTAAGCGGATACCGATTGGCGTAGATGTATCGTAAGCGGGGAAGCAGGCGCTGGGAGGGGCAGTGAGTGAATGGATGGACCAGGCCGAGGCTCGTTCGAGATGTGATTGCGGATATCAGTCAGGCGAGAAGGGCCAGTGCTGTTTGTCACAGACTCCGGGCAGGGAAGAGGTAACAAATAAGGATCCGGTGCCAGAAACCAACTACACTTAATAGCGACTGAATTATTTAGCTGTACGCGGTTCTCGGTAACACCTAGTCAGTTTGCGTCCTCAGATTTAAAGCTTGCATGTTGCGATTCATAAGTTGAATTTTAGGGAGTTGGAAACAGTAGCGTATAAAGCTCTAGACCAAGGCTGCCCAACCATTTTTGAAGATGGGACAAAATTTCGATTCTATGTAATCTTGCGGGCCACCTAATACTACCCAAGTATTACAATAGATATTTGAATAAAACAAAGATATAAGTATCACTGTTTAATTATAATCGAAAATGAATCAATAATACCTTAGCATAAGTTTTGGAACTAACAATTTATCAATATCGGGCGACAATTCTAAGGTCAACAGTGAAATCAAGTCTCAAATCTTTTCTGCAGTTAATGAATTACGGTATTTGTTTTTCACAAAGCAGATAGTTAAAAAAATAAAAAAAATAAAAATAAATAAAAAAATTAAAAAAACAAACTTTTTCACAGATATTTGCTGAACAAGATCTGCTTAAACTTGCAACGCAAGATCGTTCATTGCATGAAAGTTCCCTTTGGTAACAATTTTAAAAATTTCGTGAAATTTTCTGAAGACTGCTGTGGCTGTGATGAAACTCTTTGAGTAAATATCTGTTTCAAGCATGTGTAGTTTTGGATTTCGGTAATTTCTCTTTGGATATTGGCAGGATGTTCCATTACTTCGTTAAAGGTAATGGAAAATTGGTTCATAAAAAACGTAAATATTTTTTGGATGGCTGATGTTGGCGGGCAAATTTAGATGCGTTGGCGGGCCACTCGTGGCCCGCGGGCCTAGGGTTGGACAGCCTTGCTCTATACCGTCTTAATCCTGAATAACCGCGAATGAATGCAGAGAATAACATCATTTTTTCTGATAGGGAACTTACAGAACTACAGAGGTTGCTTTGAGACTGTCTGACAGGCAAACGACGTCACTTCCTCCCTGATTTGCAGACTACCTTACGAACATACACTTCCACTTATAATTACAAGAAAATATTTCCCCAATGAACATATTTGGTTCTGAATCACAGAACAGTTAGATTCAGTGAAAATATGCATTAGTGACACTTATTTGTATATTGCTTTGCTTTGTGGCCTTAGCGACTGAAATACACGGTGGGCAAAATAATTTTAGGTGCAAAACAATCTCTACCACCAATACATCTGCGAACTGCACAGTATAGAGGCAGATGAATCACCATATTATTCTTAGGAAACATATGTCAGTTTTGGATGAGTGATAAAGCATTAAATATATTTATTTTTGTAACCCGCCTATCTCGTTTTTTTTTGACAATTTCACTGCCAGCAAGACAGTCCACAATGTCACTATCTCAACAGCAGTTCGGGTTCCCCTGATGTCAATTCCCTGGTTTCCAGGTCGGTGGGTTATGTGAACATGGCCAGTTGCCCCAGATGTAAAACCTTTGTATATTATTTTGTGAGATTTCATTAGAAATCCAGTTATGTTCCGCCACTGCCTGAGAATCAGGTTCAGCTGCAAAATCGAATGCACTTTGCAGTTGCAGAGATGACGTTCCATATCGATTTGATGTCTGCCGCATCACCAGTAGCAGTCACATTGAACTATGATGCAAAACAGCAGCTGTTTTGCTACAAAACGACACTAAGTGATTCTCTAAGATATCTGATAAACTTTATATATTCCTTAAATGTCACGCTTGAATCACTCATTGTGAGACACTAAAAGCGTTAAGAAAATTTTGCGTAAGCGTTATATTCGAAAACGCAACTCTACCATTACGCAAACTGTGTATCCTTTTGTCTGTTAGATATTCACTGCTATGACGCATTACGTTATTTCGGGCTATTTGTAAAAAGGAAGTGTAAACAGAGAAACTACCCCCTCTCCAAACCTACACAGGCATAGTATTGTATAATTTAAAAAAAACAAGCTATATATATATATATCAACTACCTCTCCGGAGTTTGTTCCGTAGCTTTTGATGGAGCCATCCCCGCATTTTCCCGGAATTAAAAAGCCATGAAAACCAAAATAAGGATGGTCAGGCGCGGGTTTGAAGTTGCATCCATCCGCCATACGACCGAGCGTTACTGCTCACAAACCACGCTGAGTCCATCATATTCCAACCCAGCTGCAGCAGGAAGCTATAACGCTGATGATAAAAGATCCTAATAGAAAAAGAGTGTACACAACACAACAGGGAGTTCCCTCTTGTTCTTCTAAAGTTTCTTCCGTTTTATTTGCAGTCCGTCATATCACCTTCCGTTCACTGCGTTGCCAGAAATGAAGAATGCCACTACTTCCTTGGGCGTGAGATCTTTTCTGAAGAGAAGTAGACTCGCCGCTCAGTTTCCCTCGAAGATTTTTCAGCGCTCACTTACGAAAATAAAAAGAAAATGCACCATCCTTGATTTACATAGCCCAAGGGCGTGGCATGAATATTCGTGGCCAATCAGATCTCGCTTCACCAGCTGCCCGCCTCCACTTTGCATAGGTATCGCCGCGGGGACGTGACCTCTAATCGAAGCCGCCACTCACTCTCCCGCCTAATTGTTTCAAGCAACCTTGTCTGGTTGCATTCTGTAAAACGAGTTGATAAGTTCGCCCCCATGGTCTCTTTTAGCACCGTAAATATTTACTGCGTCAAACTGGATCACACGAGACCTGTGGCTGCCCAAGTGATTTGCTCAGGTAGTGAAACATTGAAATTTTTTACGCGTTACTGATCATTGTTGAACCGAAAGGTGCATAAAAAATGTTCACAGTTGACTAAGAATCTCGCAACATAAAAATTTGTAACGCGTGTACGTCTCATTACCTGTGTGTACATCCGGATTAAAGAAATGATTTGGAAGTGTGAGAGGAGACTTTCCCGGCGTACTGATGCAATATGTCCAGCCGGATGGTGTTGTATAAACACAACGATTCGACAGCTAGCTCTGCTGTCTTCCTGACACCTGATGAAGACGGCACAGCTAGCTGTCGAAACGTCGTGTTTACACAACACCATCTGGCTGGACATCCGAGAGGATTATATTGCAAATGATTTTGAAATTAATCAATGATAAATGCTTTAAAACTGACCAAAATAAAAAAAACTGACTAACCAAAAACCGACGAATTGACCTACAGGCAGTGCTGGATTACCCAATAAGCACCACCAGGAGTGGCTTGCAGCACTTCGTTTTTAAGTGACCTCCGAGATTTATCATTTTATCATTAATTAAAAATAATAAAAAATGAATAAAATCATCCAATAGTAAACAAGAAAAATAATATAAAAAGCATTAAAATTATTTTTTGTATTACTGTAGAGTTCAATAAATAAAAGTAATTTTCAAAGTATCATAAATTGTAAAACAAGTTTGTTTAATTGAATAAAAAATACGATCTATTCAATTAGTCATCCACGAAACCTCTCCTCTAAAGATATTAAAAAGATATATATTTTTTATTAAAAAACAAAGGTCCCCAAAAGCTTTGAGTGCCTGTGACCCCAAACTTTCTTAATCCGTCACTGAATTCGATGACCAAAACCATAGTGGTACACGGTTTCTGACAGAGGAACACATTACATATATTCATAAACTTGTGTAATATTTCTTTCAAAGGATCTAAGAAATAGAAACAATATTACCTCCTCGCATTGACATAGGTTCTAGGGAATGTGACAAAAATCGCAATTGCTGTTGCACTCCACCAAGGGAGTTACTAACTTTGTCATGGTCCATCACGTTGCGAAGCCCTCGTGTCTGCCCACTGTCAGGGAGCAGGCTGAAACAGAACGTCGTTGTCACAAGTCGCCACTAGGAAAGCGGCCCCCCACGCTTCTGTATTTCCGCGAAAATACAGGGCGTTCGCCGGGAAACGCTACCCACTGTTAGCGCTACAAGGAAGAAACTGCTCCCGGCGAGCGAGCGCTCAGTTTCCGGCATTGTTCGACCGTCGGCCGCGGACTATTTCATAATAATTACGCTTCATAAACTTCATAAACTTGTGTGCTAAGCATTTAAATGTGACGTAATTCATTAGCTTACCTTATAAAAGATGCTGGAAGTGTTGACCCTCTTGTGTAATGGACATTTCACATCTTCTGAACATATTTCGAGACACACGCTGCCCTAACTGACTTAATGATTTTTTGGGTGACTGTTCTAGTCGAAAAGCGATATCGTCAATTTTCTCCTCTGTGAGAATACGGTTGACCGACAGTCTCTTTTTGTTAAAAAATGAACCCGTTTCTCTTACTTTTTTAACCAGACGCAGAATTGTTGATTTAGCTGGCAGTAAAGCGCCAGGAAATTCGCGACGAAATTTACTGCGACACTTTTTAAACGACTTCTTCTTCACATATGTATCGTAGAGAAATATTCTTTGTTGCAAACTGTAACGTACCATAATTTTACTCACACTCAAACACGGTACAGATTAATAAGAGTATGAATCCCCAAACCAGCCAAACCGCAAAGAAACGTTTATTCACAACACTGATTAATAAGAGACTGAAGTCACAAACTATCTACAATGCAAAGAAACCGTTCTTAACAATGTAAGGGTCACTGCACTGCACTGTTGGGGCAGCGGAGGTGTTAAACAGTGCGGTGATTCACGGTGCCGTGTGGCGGAAACTGCTGGCGTGACTGACCGAGCAAGTTGTCGACGGCAACAGACTGGGAGGGTAGCGTTTTCCGGCGAACGCCCTGTACCAGTGGGCATACTCGATTTGTGCTGTATGTCATCCTTCTCCACGACGGCGAAATAGTTCATTGATTTGGCCAAATATGACGTTCAATATATCCCCTAGCTGTCATTTGTTATCGTATTTTAGAGCATGCCGCGCTTCTAAATATTAGGTTTCCTTTCACTATATTTTTTAAAAATTTATTTAGTCTTTATTAGAAGGTGGTGACATATCACCATGTCACTACGCCAAAATCCCGCATGCTAAAGGCACAATAATAACGGCAATAATTGGGTACTTGAAAATAGTTAACGCTCTAAATTATTTCTTCCCCCCCCAACAACAAAAAAACACTCAATGTTCCAAATAATTTGCTTGAAAGTGTATAATCTTCAATTATATATATGAGTTTTCCCTGTATTATTACTACCTGCACTTTGTAATTCATTTATTTTTAAAATATTTGCAATAACACTGACACAATAACACTGACACACTTAACTGTAAAATCGTTTGTTTGATTCCAATAAGCCACACGCAGAAATATGTTATAATTATCTGTAAACTACAGAGAGTGAAACGGACAGTGAATCCAACAACTGAGTTTTGCTGACAGGCACCTGTTAAGGTAACATTCTGAAGGTAAACCTGACCAAGGATGACTTCTCACTCGAGAATGTGCAAATCCTATTGTGGAAAGTCGTATTTTGGAAAGCAGACATCTGGAAATTAACAGATATCAAAAGTTAGAATTCAGAATATTGGACAAGAGTACGACTTTCGGCGGACTTCAGTTTCTTTAATACTAATGCATCTGATTATCACAATTGAAAACTTCGATAAAAATCCAATGAATGATAGTTAAACGTAACACTAAAGCAAACGCTTACAACTCAGTCAATGGAGAACATGTTACTTTAAAAATAACATCACTGATCTGTCTTGGAAACAGCGGAGAAGTCAGTATAATGATTCTATGTGGTCGTAATGACCTGGTGACAGGGCTTCTATCGGCTGCGCATTCCGCCGCTGTCGTAGCCGCCTTAACCTAACCCGGCAGATTTGCCGCGTACAGGGGATGTGAGAATACAAGGTACAGCTGTGCCGGAAGCATCACGTGACGAGTGAGTCAGTTGGGAGCACGACTTGAGTTGGAGAGGACTCGATTGCCGGGAAGCGCGTGGTGTTGTATTAGACCTCCGACAAAGAAACGAGAAGTATGATTTAATAAGTGCGTAATTATTAAATAGTTCAGAACAGTGAAAGAAGGCGGTGATACAGAAAAGGAACAGCCACTTCATTGTGAGGAGCAGCGTGTGTGATCTCCCGTAATTAATAACTGTGGGTAGTAGAACTCATTATCGAGCTGGTGGAAGTGTTAACAAACGTAGGAACCTTTGGAAATACGAAGTCACGATATAAAAATGCACGGTCAAATTTTAAAGTGGTGGTCACAGCGGGGGGCGTCCATAAATTATGTTAGGTGAAATATGGAAAAGGGGGGGGGGGGTCCGGCGAAATCTCACGTGAGGTATTGGAAAAATTGTCGGACTGTAGAGCTAAAAAAAGTCTACAAATGACGCGAAAGTCGATTTTAGGGGTTTTTCCTCGAAAAGTGGGGGTGTTACCGGTTTTTGGAAGAGTGAGACCTAACAAAGGTCTCAAAAGTTGCGATGGCGATTTCTAGGGTAGGGAGGGGTCTCACGTACCAAATCTCACCAGAGGGGGAGGGTGGGGGGGTCCGGAAATCCAAAAACACTTCAAGTAATTCATGGATGCCTCCAAACATTGATGACGATTAAAAGTGTTTGTTGTCTTGCAGATGCTTCTGACTTCTGGTTTCGATAACTTAAAACATTTCAGAACACTTCCAACATCCCGTTGCTGGCGATATTTTCTTTTTTAAACTTACAGGGACCTATAGTTTAACGTGGAATCCGAACCAAGGAAGCGTTCTGACGTAGTTCACATTACACAGCGAGCTGTGCCAGAGGTGAATGTTGGGATAATTGCCTATGAAAATTCCCTCCGAGACAGGGATTCGAACCGGGTACCTTTCGATCTCCAGTCAGACGCCTTAACCACTAAGTCACCAGACTTCTCAGGGAAGTCAGTTAAAAAAACTGAAGGTGAAATTTTTTCTTTATTTCTGTGTTCGCTCCACGTCTGTTCTCGATTCATATTTTGTATCCATGTATCTACGGTCAAATACTTCCTAGACACCGTAGTAGCAAGAAATACAGGTGGCAGAAAATCTCTGGGTAATCTACAATAGTATAATTTTAATAGTTAATTGAGATCTCCGAAGTTATACCAAAGGTGATCATTGTTGACATTCAATCACGACAGAACTGGACTAAAATGTATACAATTAATTACTGAAAATAGCTCAACGCTTCCAACAAGCAACTCATTCGCAGATCTTTACTCGAGACATAATACATCAGAAAATATTACACATCTGGACGAAATAGAGCTGGTGCTCTCTGCTGAACTTAACACACGCCATTATAACACTCCCACTGTAGCCTCTCTGGTTCTTACGCTACTACCAACTGCCGAAAAGTTATAAACTACCAACTTCTTGAACTACCTATTTCAAAGGCTACACATATTACTCATGCTGTGGAATTTTGTCATTTCTACAGATACCGGAACATATAAATGATTGGGGGAATGAGGAAGTCACAGATGGAAGGTGATATCCTTCTCCGCACTGAAGTATGTAGACCAGTCTGGCTTTAAACATAACATAATGGAAAAAATTTAAACCGAAAACCCCTATGATAACCTATAAGACTTTTAAACTTCTTTTAATGAGTTTGAAATTGATAAGAGAATGTTAGTTGGTGAAGTGACAAAGTAAACGTCGGAAATGCTCAAAAACATATTGACAGTTGATCAGTGACCATTCTTTCTTCTCCTCTTCTATTTTGGCAACCTCGGGTCCACGATATGTAATCTTGTGCAATCGTCTAGATGCTTCTTTTTTTAATTTCCTTTTACTTTGCTGTTTCCTCTTTTCTTGGACTCAGATGTTATTAGATTTTCTCTTTTCCTGGAGACTCTTGATATTTTAGATCAATATTCTGAAAGTTGCTATATCTTGTATTACATCGTCTGTTATTTCGATCTCCGTCAAATCGCTATTTGCTTCTTGGATCCACTGATTGCCACTCTTACTCATGTAAACGTGGTTGAAAATTGTTTTTGTAAGTTTTCTGTTATTCATTCTCATTATGTGACCATTCAGTACATTCCAAAATTTATTAAACACAAGTTACACCAGTCTTTACGGAAACTCCCAATTAATGCTACAACGCATTCATTGTGAATGTTTCAGCAATGCACTGATGGGAGCCCGGTTCTCCGGACCACGTTGGTCGTGTAGCACTCAGTGGTGCGCGTTGCTTCACGGGAACGTCGCAGCGTGGTAGGCAGGCAGCCCCTTATCTGGCGCAGACATTTCCCTGCAGATTACCCAATTACCGTGTTTGTTTCGTGTTCATTGTGCTGGCAGCCATTGTGAGGCGCTCATCTGCATAACAAGGCGAGATTTAAGGTCGGCTGGCGGCGCGGCGAGGCCCGCACAATATAGTGCAGCGGCAGCAAGCCAGCACGCCGCCGCCCGCCCGCCCGCGTCTCTTAATTAACTCGGCCGCCTCAGCCGCGCCGCGTCTTCGGACCAGCCACCCAGCAGCCGGGCCATCGACAATACCGATCCATTCACTATCTAGTTAAGCGCTTTCCAACTTCATCTGTTGCCCGACTCCGCAGGTCAAAAAAATGACTTTGCAAACAAAATATAATCCCAACTTATTGCAATAGAAAGGGCAGTGGGTTTTCACATCTTTCAAGCCGTATTTCCGTAGGATTATCGGAGGTAGAGCTCCGCATTGCTATTTCCTGACCGTAGGCACTAGAGTGGACGTGCCGTGGTCAGCGAAACGTTCCGACCATGTTTCTTTACCTTGCCAAGGAGTTTCCCCCTCGGTACCCATTTGATAGCAGGCTGAGAGAGCCTGGGGGCCGTTCAGCTTCGAGGAAAATTCCTCAGCTTCATCGGGGATCGAACCCCGCTCGTCCAGATTGTAGTCAGACGCTCTACCAACTAATCTACGACGCCGCAAACTTGTTGTAATATTCAACGTTAACTGAGACTTAACTGTGAGGGAAAAGGAGTAGTATGGGACACTAGCAGACTGATTTTTAATTCACATCATTCGATATCATGGAGAAGACAGCCTTTTAAAGTGGCAGGGGGTCTGTGACGCTTATCGATGATTTGATCGACTGAATATAATTATAAATAATTCAGTTCTTTCGATCCAAACAGTTTTGTTTATTATATATTATCTTAATCCACTAGGGATTACATAGAAATTGGTTAATCTCCGAAGATGCAGGTTATTTTTTGTCAATGATAATCACAAGTATCCGATCTACGCCGATAGCTAACATTTCATGAGTATTTATTTCCATAGCAACCTATGTCGTCTTGCTTCTCTCTATGAGTATATATTATTAATTTTCATCCTTGCTCAAGGAGCTAAATATGATGTTTTTTTTTTCTTTCTTAAAAAATATCTCCATTATGTTACATTCCTCCTCAAGTTTGACATGGATTTTTTAGGAGGACACTGGTAAACTCATAGAAGAAACCTTGCATCCCAGGATCCCCATTTCTCACAATCCTAGTAGGATTTTTCAAAAATTTTACAATAAATTCTCTTCTTAATACTAACAAAATAACAAAACAAACTAAAACACATTTCAGAAAATACACAAAAATGCAAGTCCTGTCACGGTCGCCATGTAACGCTTATCGATGATTTGATGGACTGAATATAATTATAAACAATTCAGTACTTCCGATCCAAACCTTTGTTTATTATATATTATTTTAATCCACTAGGGATTACATAGAAATTGGTTAATCACCGAAGATGCAGGTTCTTTTTTGGCAATTATAATCACAAGCATCCGATCTACGCCGATGGCTAACATTTCATGAGTATTTATTTCCATAGCAACCTATGTCGTCTTGCTTCTCTCTAAGATTATATGTTTTTAATTTTCATCCTTGCTCAAGGAACTAAATATTATGTTCTTTTTTCTTTCTTAAAAATATTTCCGTTATGTCACAGGTCGACCTTTTTGCTCGGAAGAAAGAAGATATATGAACAAAAACATTGTTATACTGGAGTCCAAGAGATCATGAGAGACCGAGAGGACGATCACCAGACCTATGGGACACGGATATACGCAGGGTTGTTGGAGTTAACTGGCAGAGGATCGCCCAAGATTGTTCGATCTGGAGAAGACTGCTCAAATATTATCCGAACCCACGTCATTTAATGATTGAACCAGCTGACGGTAGTCATTGGACTTCCCACAACAGATCAAAACAATAACATTGACATATAAGGAAGAAGCGGGAAATGGGAGGCTACGTCTAACAGGAGCCTATCATGAATAACTTTAATATCGCGGGCTAGAAACCAGCGAGTTTCGTTGAAGGATCCTTGGAGGGCATCATTCTTCCTTACTCCAAGTGGTGGCTCAGTCACCCTAAGTTTGCCAAACAGACGACACTGTGTGTTTTCGGCTGTCCAATTGTAGATTTTGCTGCTATTATCTTAAGAAGTTGAGTTTGCTAAATTCTTATAAAGTTTTTCTTAATATACTGGAGCGGTCTGGTGGCTCAGTGGTTAAGGCGTCTGACTGGATATCGAAGGGTCCTCGGTTTGAATCCCTGGCTCGGCGGGGATTTTCATAGGCATTTAACCCGACCTTCACCTCTGGCACAGATTGTTGCGTAATGTGAAGTACGCTAGAACGCTTCCGTGGTTCGGATTCCACGTTAAACTGTACGTCCCCTGTACCCGGCAGGACTGTCGGGATAGGTTAAGGCGGCTTCGACAGGGACGAAATTATTATTATTAGCTTAATATATCGTAATGGGTGCGTGATTAATATAGCTTAATAGCCACTATGTAAAACGGGAGGGAAAAATTATATTACATATATATATATATATTAACAAAAGCGTTAACATGTGGGGTAGTGAGAGCAGAGCAAGGGGAAATCGATCAGAGCCTAGCTCTTATTACCTCGCTACGATAAAATTAAGCCACCAACCCTCCCCCTCCCCCAAAATTTTCGCAAAAAACAACATTCGGAGATTTAGACTGCTTCACCCTTAAGAAAACACTATGAAGAAAAGGAAAGACGAAAGGAAGAGAATACAGACGGTAATAATACTGCGCCGAAGAAAAGATCCCAATTTTCTGCATCAAAAAATAAAAAAAGGGGACAGCAACGATGAATGCAAGGAGAGGTAAACCGCCTAATTGTAAATCTAGGGCTACTAGCCGTTTGTCACAATATTCATTGATTTTAATTAGTAATGGAAGTGATGGTTTCTGTGTAAAAATCGTTTGTTTTCTTTGCTTCGCAATAGTAGAATCAAATGACACTCTCATGTCTTGTGAAGTGTGCAAAAACATCTGGGTGATGATGAACCGTCCTTGATTTGTAAATTTTGTGTTAGGGAACAGTATTGTATTTCTAATGTAACAAAAAGTAAATGATTAGTTTGTATATCTACAAGAGTGGAAACAAGAAAGCTATAGTTCTGTTAGTATTATAGATTAATTTGGCTATGGCTCCCATTACTCTATTTGGGGAGAGGGTGCTCATTATCCATTTGACCGGGTAACGAGAGCCATTCGAGTTAATTTGGTTTTTCTTTATGTTCTCTCTTCAGTAAAGTGTCCGTTTTCGTTTTGTTTTACATTACAGAATCTAAGTTTAAAAAGAAAGATACAAAAGTCGTTTCAACGCACTCTTATTTCACTTTTTCGTTGGTAAGCTCCCATTCCCCCTTTCTTCTGGTGCCGTCTACTTGCAGAAGGTTGGCGACCATCATGGAATAGTTCTCTCCTTTATTCGTCGACCTTATAAAGACAATATTGTGGACGTCGAATTACTGCCGGTTTTTCTACTACCAGGGAACCCTCCTTCATTCATATTACCACCAATGATAATCTGCCAAATTTAAAAAAGTGATCAAAATATGATGCTTTCCTGCGTAATATTGCAGCCAAGAATTTTCTTTCTTTCATAGCATGGAGAATGACTTTATCATTGGTTACGTTATATGGCCATTAGATTTTTAGGACTGGGTGGTAGAACCAAAATTAGAAGGCCTCCACTAAATGCACGTCACGACTACTCACAATATGTTCTGAAATGTTGCCCTAGACGTGCCGATCTCCCTTTTTAGTCAACCAGCATCCTAGATATCTGAATCTTTACTTCGTATATCATTGTTGGCCGTGAGATTTCCAAGGATAGTTCGCCCGCCATGTGATAAAGTATTGGATATTACTATGTTGGGGACCTATATCTTAACGTGGAACCCGAACCACGAAAGCGTTCTGGCGTACTTCACAGGGAAATGTCGGGTTAAGTGCCTTTGCACAGCCGAGACAGGGATTTGAAGCTGGTACCTTCCACGCTCCAGTCTGGCGCCACAATCACAGAGCCATCCATGCTGCTTACCGCTTTGTCTATCTCCTTCTTGATGACAACCAAGATCCTTGTTTATAGAAAATAGATATTTAACTAATATTTTTTGCTCACTGTATTAATTCATTGTGAAGATCTAGTAAGTTTTTTTAATGAAGATAAGGTGGTTACATGTATATCAGATGTTGTTTATTCGTTAATCATTTACTTTTATTAGTTTCCTCAACATTATTTTAGTTTTTTGATGATAAAAAGCTTTCAAGCAAGGTACTTAGGCTAAAAAATCCTCTGTCGGGCAACAAAAAGTACAGTAACAGCAACAGCTTGATACTGTTACAACGTACAATGCTCATAAAGAAAGACTGATGATCTTGAAAGCACTAGAAATTACAGAATCTGAGGAAGTAAAACAGAACACCAAATTAAATCTCAAACTACAGTCAACACAGCAGCAAAATATCTTTTTTTATTGGACGCCTTCCTAGTGTCGAGCGTAGGTTGTTATTATTGAGGATGCTTACCACTCTATCACAACGTCTGTGAAGATGAACTGGGGTGGTTCAGGGTGCTTTCCCTAGTGTGACAGTATTCGAAAGTATTGTTGTAACTATGGGTGGCTGTGATGCTGTGGGTGTTCAGTGGAGAGTGTTATTTGTGTTGTGAAAGAGAAATGAAAGAAGGAGAGGGTGAAACCTGGTGCCAGATCATTCAAGCCTTCTCTTCCGAAAAACACCGAGGGAGTGGGGGCTACCAAGCTTAACGTCCCAATCTGACGAAGGAGCCATCATCAACAGTGTCGTATACCCTCAATCTATACGTACTACGGAGACGTTTGGAATCTAACCCAGGACTACGGTACACATTCTGGTGATAGTAAAGTCTTGACTATGAACCACTACCAGGACTCGAACCAGCTAATCGCGTGTCGGTGCTGCAGCCAACTGAATCAACGGGGCAGGCAGGAGTATGATAGGAAATACACAAAACAGTGTTTTTCAAATCGACATAGCTCCACAGGGTGTCCTGGAATAAAAGGATAAACCTGCAACCGCAGATGGTACACATCATGTTCTACTATACGACAAAATTGTATTTTAGTAAAAGTCTCGCCATTTTCGAGATATTTATTTTTTAATTTTCCTTAGAAACACGTGACTTTGTTCAGTTTATTCCATAACATTTCTACAAATTAAGACTTTTAAAACCATGTTTTATTTTTTAATTTACTCAAGGATGATTGAAGGATCTAAAACAATTTCCTTAATCAAAAAATAATAATAATAAAAATTTAAAAAAATTACGCCAAAAAACTTTAAAAAAATACTTTTTTAAAATCACTATCATCATTTTTTTACTACATGTTTAAATTGCACAATGGTCTCTTCAGTAAATTGAACTACCATAAAACAATCATTTTAATAGAAGTATAAAATAATTATACCATTTAACATTTTTTATAATGTTTTTTATAGCTTTAAGAATAAAAGAACATTGTTTTAGATGACTCAAATATTTTTGAGTAAATAAAAAAAATACAGGGGTCAAAAGTCTTAATTTGTAGAAATAGCATGGAATAAACTGAACAAAGCCACATGTCTCGAAAAAATATTTAAAAACTCAATATCTCGAAAATGTTGAGACTTTTACTAAAAAAAAAATTTGTCATATAGTACTAAATGATGAGACCTACTGTATCTGCGATTCCAGGATTATCCTTACATTCCTGGACACAGTTTAGTAGTAGTAGCAGTGGTAGACGTACAAAGTGACATAGTGGAATATTACAAATTCTAACCATAAAGTGGACAGGAAACTGCAAACACTATACAAAACTAGAAAACTGTAACAAATCAATTATGCCAAAAAGTGGCAAGTTTAGAAAGCTATAGTACATGTTAACAGTGAAACAATCGTATGTACCGTGCCAACAAGAAAATACTGTACAGATATTGCCAAAACTATACATAACAAAAATTGAAATGAGTCATTGTGGAATTATCTGTTGAAGTATCAAATGTAAAACTGTTGTGTTAAATTAAAGCCTATTTTAGATTGTAGATAATAGGCTGTAAAAATGTGTGCTAAATAAAAAATAATAATAATTAAATAAATAACACCCTGTATATTGCAAACACCAGCTCAGTGATTAAGGCGTCTGACTGGAGATCTGAAAGTGTCCCCTTTCGAACTGCTGTCTCGGCGGGGTTTTGCAGAGGCCCTTAACCCGACAATCACCCCTGGCACAGCTTGCTATGTAGTGTGAAATACGCCTAAGCTCTTTCGTGCTTCTAATTCCACTTTAAAATGAAGGTCCCCTTTACCCAGTAGGATTACCATGTCAGTTTAATGCGGCTGTAATAGGAGCGGAATGCGCCGCCAGTAGAAACTATATCACCAGGCCTTTACCAACACACGAACCTTTACCTTTTATTGTAGATACCATGATGCACCTTTACTTTGGCGTTACCTCAGTAAAGTTTCTTAACTCTCCTTATATTTTTTATCTGTGTTTCGAGCATATAGAAAAATAACTGCTATCTGAAAATGATCATAGAATCATTAGTAATGGTAAAGTTAGCCATACTGCGAGAATATGAGTAATTAGCTTCGACCTATGGAGGCAGTCTCGCACTGTGAGGTACGGCTCTCGTTGTCTACAGTCACGTGGGGTGAATCCCTAACTTCCAGCATATCACAGTCATAAGCTGGAACACGCTCACCCGAGCGCGAGTGACGTCCGCGTCCGTTCATCAGTCTTTAATGTCAGTCCACAACGGAGATAGCTGCCATTTCACACTCGAGCGGCAATTCGTGCCAATGACCTTTTAACGCAGACGTCTCACAGAGGAACTGACGCTACAGTAAATCAGTAGACTGACCGATATCGCTGTGGCCTGCTGTCCTGAAGGACACTAGTTCGAATTCCAGTCCAGGCACCCAGACTTCGATTTTCTGTACGTTCCCAAAATCACTTCAGGTGAATGCAGGGATGATTCATTGAAAAAGACCATGACCAAATTCTTTTCCGTTCTTTGTCCTGCGTGTTCTTCCGCCTATTGAGCGTGGTGGGTGAGCAGTTACGATTTTGCCTCGCATTCCGAAGGACGCGGGTTCGAATCCCCGTCCGTCTATCAAGATTTGGGTTACCCATAGTTGCGCCGAATCACTCCAGGCGAATGCCGGGATGGTTTCTTCAAAAGCGCATGGCTGAATTTTCCTGTTCCTTGCCCCAGGCCTTTTCAACCTCGAATGACCTTGACGTCGACAAGGCGTAAAGCCAGAAACGAAAGAAAAAAATCTTACCCCTCTAATTATCACGACGTCAACGAAGTGCAGAGCATTAAGTTACAACCAGAATCCCATGTCTGAGTAACCTTCAAGGGAAACACTGAGGAACATGTTTCATGAATATAATAATATATAGCATTGTTGTGTTAGCACGGCTCTATTAAATCGGATTTTTCTATTAAGCGCTAAGTTAATTTTTTTTACTAGCATAATGGAAAATGTAAGGGGTAAAGCCTTTTACAAATCTGCAATTTCACGCAACAGCATCTTCGTCTCTCAGATTTCTCCAGTGACTTTTAAGTAAATAAATTCTTCGTATAATACTCTTCTGCTACTTTTCTTAATTTGGCGCTGTTTGTAATTGACCGTCAAAACAACATTCTGTTCCTATGGTTCAAGTAAATTCAGAGGTACACCAGTTGAAGATGAACTTCGTAGTACTCAGCAATATTGTGTTAGTTGTAACGTATAGCATTTGAGTTATATCAACACTTCCATCCGACTTTCTGTAATTTTTTCCCTTCAAACAAAAATGATAGATCATCGACAACCAGTGAAGAAGACTCGATCTCCTGCCAGTTTACGTGATTCAAAAATACTGGGAAGGCACATTTACCAGGGAGATTAGAGTTCCTGCATCTGAAAAAATAGCACAAAAGTCAGCGGCTTCCGGTTACTTAATATATAGCGATAATTATTGTAGCAGCGAGCTGTTTTAGGATCGTTATATTTGAAGCAATTTCAGACGAATTCAAGACTGCAATCTTTCCACTTTTCTTGGTTCTAATTTTTATTATATTGGCTTCTTCTTCTTCGAAGTTTGACTGCATTCAAGGTAGTCAACGTATTTACGAATAACTGAGTAAATTACATGTAAATTTAGAATAACTATTTATTATTACATATTTATTTTTAATTAACAATTATTTCACAGTGCAATATCGATGAATAATTGTTTATACACTTTAGAAACATTATACATTTTTAAATTAGATGGGAACTTGTCCAAAACAGTAATTGTTACCATTAACAGCTTATATTCATAGATCATAAAGATTATCAGGGCATCAAATTGATATACTAGCGAAGCGAGAGCAAGAGAAGCATAGCGAGCAGTAAAGAGAAATTGACTTATAACGTTTTATGTAGAAATTACCTCTCTGTCACCACGCGCCACTGGATAGAAATTACTTCAGAGAATTTAATCGATACGTACAGACCAACATTGAGGACCCCTTTGTCTTTGGTGGGTCTAACATATCCTATTCGATTACGGTAGAGAGACTCGAGAACGACATTCGCGATTTTATTCCTACTGTACACAATAATACCATCAATACCTTCTAGCCTTTAGACTAATCCTATTCATCCGAATTTCTTACGTTAAGGTAGGCTTAGAGCTGCCTCGGCGTGACGCCAGATCATAGCCCAGGATCTGAACGACGTGTACTTTTGCTGGCTCTCAGGGGTCCACCCAAAACTGCCCTTACTTGTACCATACAATGAGCATTTTTCTCTCTCTCCATACTTCCTTAAATTCCCTCGTTATCTTACTTGCGTATGCATAAATCTTTTCCTATATTCTGCCGCAGGTTGTCACAAGACGAATGAATTTCCTCATCTTTATATACCAATGTATTCGCGAAATAAAACAACATGGAAGCAAAATTTTTGATACTGGATGTCTTTTATTTTCTGGATGGTTTTGTGTTCAAACTTGTGAGTCAAACGTAAATCTACGTCTACGTCCATAATCTAAAATTCTCAGTACTGTGGGTGACAGGAGGAGCTTTGAATCAAAATTAATCTCTCTTCATTTCTTTACAATCTGAAATGTCACGAGGAGAGAAGTATCTGTGCTGCAACTTAATTTCCTTTCTTTATTTCTCTTGTCATTACGACCCAAATATCTTGTCGGACGAAATATTTACTCTCAGTCCTAAATTAAGGTAGGTAGTCGTTTGTTTGTCAATAAATTCAACCTGAAACTTCGTCGTTGGTCTGCCGAACAATATCAGTCCAACCTCTGCACCTAGTCGGTGATAATTTCTTATGGTTACAACAAGCGGTCACAAAGCAAGCGGCGCGTCTCTGCAGGTTATTGACATTAGTTGTGAATCCCTTGCGGCAAGAATCTCACAAAGCACATCAGAATTCCAGATGAGGAGGCACGAGATTTTTATACGCTATCTTCCGTGTATTTACGTTACAAATCTTCAAAATTCGAGCAATGAATGAATTCGCTTCACCTGCGACCAAACTTGTGAGATGATCCCTCTTCATGTTGCTATATTGTAATTTCCAAATGCTTAAAGGATTCAACATCATCACGAATTGTGCAGCTTCGTTGTACTCGTGCAAAATGGGATTATATTGCCGCATGAACGCCAGTGTACCGTCTGCCAGCATGGCGCAGCGGGTAGCGTCACGAATTGCGGTACCGAAGGTCGCCGGTTCAATCCCGCCCACTGACAAAAATTATTTAATTCTGTTTATTATTTCCAGAAGATTCTACATGTTTCCTAAGGTCACTTGTAACTTCTACACATTTCATTTGTTAACTACTCTTGTAATCTCTAGTACGTTCTATCTGTGTATAAATAGAAGAGCATTCTGCCCAAGAGGCAGTCAGTGCTGCGTGTATGTTTGAGTTCTCAATAAACCTGTTCTCAGTTTAAGTGCTGTGTTCATTGACAAGTAACCTTCGAATTCACACCTGCCCCGGTTGCAACGCGACATAGTTTGGTGGAGATGCTGGGTACCCTGTGCAACAGCTGCATCATCGTGGCTCCGATTAGGCAACGTAAAAGTCGCCGCCTACACGGACTGGAACCGGACTACAAAGGATATACTCAGTACGTCCTTCCGAAAGTCCGCGTCATTAGGAAACCCATGGCGGCAAGCCAGCTGCACATTCGACACCCATCGGTGTTCTCTGGAGACGCTGGACAGGACCCTAACAAATGGCTAAAAGGGTTCGACCGAGTCGCCAAGTACAACAGGTGGGATCATACCATGTGCTTGGCAAATGTTTATTTCTATCTGGACGGAACCGCCCAGCAGTGGTTCGAGAACAACGAAGATAAACTGAATAACTGGGAAATGTTCCAGACGGAACTTAAGAAAACGTTTGGGGACCCACGACAAGATCAAGATCCAGGACACTTCAGCGTGCCCCAAAAGAAATCTAACAGCGGGACGCTGTTTTCCTCAGGAGAGGGAGCAATGCCGCATGAACGCCAGTGTACCGTCTGCCAGCATGGCGCAGCGGGTAGCGTCACGAATTGCGGTACCGAAGGTCGCCGGTTCAATCCCGCCAACTGACAAAAATTATTTAATTCTGTTTATTATTTCCAGAAGATTCTACATGTTTCCTAAGGTCACTTGTAACTTCTACACATTTCATTTGTTAACTACTCTTGTAATCTCTAGTACGTTCTATCTGTGTATAAATAGAAGAGCATTCTGCCCAAGAGGCAGTCAGTGCTGCGTGTATGTTTGAGTTCTCAATAAACCTGTTCTCAGTTTAAGTGCTGTGTTCATTGACAAGTAACCTTCGAATTCACACCTGCCCCGGTTGCAACGCGACAATATTGTTTATTATGCGCATTTACTTTTACTTCTTGCAGTTTCCATTTAGCGCACCATGTCGAAATAACGTCGAGACTGCGTGCTGTAAATTTTCTCTCACACGTGAATCAGGCTTTATTCCGAATCCTTGTTAACTGTGGTATAAATGCAAGATACGTCTAAACTAAACAAAAGCTACACACTGAGAAAATAAATAAACACCGTTTATTCATAATTCATAAAGTTGCTCCATATACATAAAAATTTATTTAAAATAGTGTTAAGTCAATGCACGCGAGCCTTTTAAATGTTATGACTTATTAAATACATTGTTTTCAATATAAAAATCTTAGCGGTAAAAATTTTGACAATCAGCTACCGACAAAAGATAATTATTAGTTACGTGATAGTAAGAAAATATTGGAGCAAATGTGATGATGCATTATGCTCTCTGCAACGTTCTAGGAAGTAGAACACAGCTAATTATTTGAAGCAGAACATGCAACTGGAAATGCAACTAACCACTGAAGAAGTTTTTGAAAAAAGTTGTAATAAACTCACCAATAAATGTAATAAAGTCACCAAAACAGAAATAATATTTTTAGAATTCTTGTGTGCTTTTAGTATTTTGTGATTGATCTGTTGTTAAGTCAACATTCAGCTTGTTTTGTATCTGGCTTCGCTACTCGATGAAATCGTGGTCTTTAGTCCCGAGAGAGGATGGGGGAGAAGGAAAGGGATGGAGTTCGACCATGAATTTTTATAGGAATTGACCAAATATGGATGGCCAGACGGGGATTTGAATCCGCCTCCTCCAGAATGACAGGACAGAATTTTACTGCTTACCCAATACGCTCAATAAAATTTTGAGCGTATCACGATACACCACCTGGTAGCAGAAAAGGGAGTTACAATCTTATTAAAACAATAACATATTAGTGCACATCACTTTCCACCAAAGTCAAACTCCATCACTACCACACTGTCGTTCTTCCAGGAGCACTGTATGTGACGGAGACATCATCACTAATTGTTAATGTCAAAAAAATCGATAAAAAGAGACAGATAATGAAAAAAAATATTCGGTCACAAGATCCAAGACGGTATCTGGATGCGCAAAAAGCTTAGAAGAACTGTATTCACTGACCGAACGATTCACCTCAGTGGAATGGTAAAGACGGATGAAATTTTGCGGACATATAGCAGGAATGGATGACTCGCCACTGACCAAGAAATCTTCTATATCATCAATGGACCACGACAAACTAAAACACGCCGGCTTGTAGAAACCTAAACCTAGAAAAAGTTATCCTAGACCCACTGGCATCTACACGGAGTATTGATTACTTCACATAAATTTGCACCTAAGATCCCAACAGTAAAAAATCTGAAACTGGAATGCATGGACACAAGAGAGACGTCAAGGCCGGAGCTAAATGATGAAGATATTTTGGAATGATAAGAAGAAGAACAAGAAGAATAAGAAGGCGATGCAATTTTATGGTTCCCCACGATCCTTAGTGGGCTAAACGATAAAATAAATAAATCGATGCATATTTAATAATCACGAACAGATAGAATTTTCTGAAGATAAATGTAGTCTCTAGTATATCGTACTTCATCCCACTAACAGATAATGTTAAATGCAGTTTATATCGCTGTATAGTTTCAATGAGTTGGGATTTTGCTAACTTAACAGCATTTTTTGGAAACATGTAGGATGAAATGGAAAGGTATTCCATATTTATAACTTGAATAAAACAGACAACATAGATCTTATTTTGTCATCTTGATGAAGAATTCTTTCCCCTTTCCATCACTTAGTTCAACTGTATGATCTATACACAGTTGAATGTTGAAAAAGCCACGTTACATAAGTTTCTATACGATCGGCGGTTTGTAAGAATGAACCTGGAGGTGTAAGTGTAGAAAATTCTCCTCAAACTTCGATCAAACATTTTCAAGACAAGAGAATGTTTTCTTGCTGAAAGACGTGGAGGTGTGATAGATGCTTACTTCACTCTGATGTCCCAATGGTGTTAAGGCTATCAGGTGAAAGCTGAACCTATCTGTCTGAAATTCATCACCCAGCTGAATATGCTTCCCTCAATAGGAACCATTCTTTACCGACATAAAGCGAAAAGCCTTCGAAACAAGCAGTGAGTTGCAATGACAGTCGCCATTATTTCAATACATTAATACCACAAACTCAGGAGACTCGCTACTCCTCGTGTTGATGGTAGGGATGTAACGGATATTTGCATTCACAAGTGCGGAATTTATAATGAAATATATATTATTCTTTTCTCTTTACAAGAGATTCTACCCATCGTCGATTAGCTAACAACAACCGATATATAATATATATATAGGCCCTATATATTCACAATTTTGCAATAAAACTAACAACTGAACGGTGTTATTACCTAAGCGAGGAATTTACAAGTTCGAACTTGCATGTAAAGTAAAGCGGCATATTCACGGTCCAACTTATAGGACAACCGCGTAGAACTACCGTAGGATGCGCTCACCCATTCACACTACTTGAAGGGGTCCAAAAATGTTCCAAGCAATCCTTTCCACTTGTACTTTCTCGCCGCACACTAGTGTCCTTATCGCACACTTGCAGGATGTTTCCTCCAATCATGATCCAACGACACAGTTTGTCTTACGGCAAGGACCCGTGTTGCTTGTCTGGGAGTCCAACAACATCCAACACGTTCTACGTGATGTCCCGTAACGCCTTTCACGACCCATCAAGAGTCCTTTATTGGATCATCGTAGGTCCTACTAGTTGCACTGTGAATGAGCAGGTACAGCGCTGGCAAGGTTAACGGCGGGCACGGAAATGTGCGGTGGCGTGGCATTGCGCTAGACGCTTGAATTAGTAGAGTTGCGAGATTCGCAAAGTTCATTAGTTATGTAAATAATTTAATTTACTTTTGAAATCATCCCACGTTTTTTGTTGTTGAAAGATGAGACAAAAAATAAATAAATAAGGCAGTATTATATCAAAAAAAATATGGAATTCGGGACAAAAATATACTTTTTCGATTTTAAATTTATTTTGATTAAATATTAAAATCTAAATAATTATAAATTTATTTTTCCATATCCGCTTCCGCAAAACATCCGCATCCGCGAATATCAAGCACTGAACATCCGCATAAATCCTCTACGTTACAACCCTAGTTGATGGCAAATGAAATAGCATGGTCAAGGCTACACAAAAGTACAAATTACACGAATCCCCTGCGACCGAGAGTGTTGGGTGAGAGGTGAAGCTCTGGACTCGCATTCTGGAGGCGGGTTCGAATCCTTGTCCATCCATTCAGATTTGGGTTTTCCATAGTTTCCTTAAATCACTCTAGACGAATGCCGGGATGGTTCTTTCAAAACATCATGGCCAAATTACTTCACGTTCCTTGACCCGTGCCCTATTCCGCCTTTAAGGACCTTCAATCGGGCAGACCTTTCTGCATCGTCTGGTTTATGGTAAAGTTAGAGTATTTTAACATGTATATAAATATCAACCTATATCATAACCAAACAGAGAGTTAATTTGTTACGTATATATAGTATAACTGGTCAAGAGTAGGTATGAATTGTATGTGTGAGCCCAAACAAAAGAACTGTCAATCATTTTCACACCTCTATTGTTCTCCCCCTCCCACCTGTCAATCATTTTCACACCTATTGTTCTCTCCCCCCTCCCACCTGTCAATCATTTTCACACCTATTGTTCTCTCCCCCCCTCCCACTTGACTAACCACTTGACTCGAGTGCCACTTGACTAACCACTTGACATGTATTATCTCTGGTCCTATTGGCCACTTGACTTGAGGGCCACTTGACTAACCACTTGACTAACCTCAGTTACACCCCTATTGTCCTTGACCACGCACCCCTCTAGCCGCACCAGGTGTGGCGCAGACGTTGCCAGACCACTTGAGCGACCAACTGGACTTTCGGACAGATGTCGATATGCTGCTCCTTTTCGAACGAGGAATTCGCGGAGGTATTTGCCAGTGCATGCCGAGGCAAATAACAGGTACATGCCGAGTGCGTCCATTAACTACGTAAGTACATTTTGGCCGAGTACCGGTCAAACCACTTGAGCGACCCCAACCACACCAGGTGTGTACTCTGATGCTTTTTGTCGTTCTGTGAGGTATGAGAATTCTGCGGTTTGAACAGAGAAGTTCACCGGAATAGCATTGCATTGCTCGAAGCTTGTGGACTACGCGTTTCTACCGAGAGTGGTGGTGTAACGGTTAGCGTTCTCGCCTCGCATTCGGAAAGTACGGTGAAGTATCTAGGCGTAACAGTACAAAGCAACATCCTCGTCGCTGCGGTTGCAACACCTTCGGCGGCGGGGGATCCGTGCGGCAGCCGTCAAACGCGGCAGCCACAAACACCGCAGGACTCCAGCCACGGACGGGACAGCGAGCAGACGTGTTGGAACCTCGGATTCTATTGTTCTTTTGTTAGAACACTGCGGTGACCAACTGTTCTCCCTAACTCCACTTTCATCGTATGGAGTGTTATGCCTCTTCAGGTCGTCTAACATCGTGATCTTTACAGGCGACAGAGGATTGAACGAAGGAACGGGAGGAGAGAATTC
>CM061919.1:217587798-217644057 GCA_031002005.1 Vandiemenella viatica
ATTGTTGAAGGAAATTCCATACTTAGATATGATGATAGATCACTTTAGATCAACTAAATCCTAAACATTAGGCATTTACAAAAAAAAATCCAGCTACTTTAATAAGACTGGTGGGGCAATCATTTTATATCATGTTTGCACTACCACACTCACACAAGAAATTAAGGATGAAAAGAGTACGATTTCTTAAAATAAATATTGACCAAATTTCCTTTCAGTCCAATAAACTAATATTTAATGAAAAGATACTGTGAATTTAATCATTTTTTAATCAAATGTTTAGTTACATTTGTTTGACAGGTAACCTGATTTCGTCAACTTTAAACGGACCGAGAAGGCGTTAGTCTATTTTTCTTCTAAGTTGATTCGCTATTTTTGTTACAGACGGGGGATCACTACTTACTGCTGGTACAAAACTGACATTTTGGTCTACTTTATAATTTATAATTCACGGTTTCCGCGCGAAACGATTACACGTACAGTGAGACCGTGACTAGGAAGTGGGTAACGCCTTCCTTTCGCTTTTTTTCTACTTTCCGTTGAAATCGTTACTCTGCGCTTTAAATGTTATCACGTGAAAGTTACTCAGTCACGTCCAGATTATTTTTTGTCACTGTGACTTTCCGGTCACGTTGTGAATATAGCTGCGACGTTATTTTTCCTCCATCCCTAGTTGCCAAGGAGCGGTTAGCCACAGGTGTCTTTGCCTTTCAGTTCTTGATAAGCTCTCTCAAAGGTTAGGTTATGATACAGATCAGCAGACGAGTCGGCGTTATGTTGTTATATGTATATGAGAAACGAGACATTTGTTGAAAATTAGTAACTTTCGCGTATATTTTTCCACTTTGAAATACAATATCTTTTACAAAATCCAAAGACGGAGAATTTTTATGACTGTGCTGCATATTGTGTTTTGTTCACATTTTTTACATGAAAATGAAGAAAGTGAAGTGATAGTACATTCTTCTCAGCGAGAGGATATTTAAGGCTTGCCAGTTTTACAACCCCATCCGAATGACGAATCATTACTTAGTGTCCATATACTCTCACTCCATTTTAGGATTTAAACAAGCTCACTTTAAGAGAAAGGAATTTTGTACCATCTCCTCTGCTAATCTGCTGGTCAAATCCCGAATGGCGAAAATTTCTTCCAACATCGTGTCTCGAACTAGCTTTCTTCCCGCTCTGTTGTGAACCCTGTTTTGATGAGGAATTTAAGTTTCACCATCCGTCTGTGGAAAGTGTAATCTTGCTATGTATGGTAAGAGGGCAATTGTCCATTTTTTGTTTTTGAAATGTTTAATTTATAAGCTATATACGGTAGCGCCGTCGCAGTGCAGTATTCGTCTAGGTCATTGATACTGAACTTCCGGCCCACCAACCCTTTCCATGTAGCTCGAAGCCAAGCATATAGCAATTATTAGCCGGATTTATCGGAAACAGTAAAACGTTTATCACAATATCAACAATCCCATTGATGTTAAAATAAATGCTTGATATTAAATGTGGAGTTTTATTGTACTGTAGTTTATAGCGGCCTGTCATAAAGTAGCAGTAGTGCTTATTTGAGCCAGGAAGAAAAAAGTTTGAGTATGGCTGGTCTAAGCTATTACGGAAAACCGCAATTGGCATGGACGGTATAGGTTTTCACACTATATTTTTCCTGGCCAATAGGGTGGCACTTTCATTGGACACCAAACACTCTACAGGTTACTTCCACCTGCATTGAATCATAAAGAAGAAGTCTTGGGTGGGATAGCTGGCGATCTGTGGCAGATCTGACAGCAGAGTGGGCTACGAAACACTTGTGCCTGCACCAGCATTGTACTCTGCTGTCAGATCTGCCACAGGTCGTCGCCTACCCCGCTTTACAGAGCGGGCAAGCCTCCTACCACCAAGTTCTGTGCTAAGGCGTGGACGTCCGTCACCTTGTCACCCAGTCGTGGTTTCACCGTCCTTCAACCACTCTGCATAGATGCTAACTGCAGTAGCACGCGAACAGCTAACCAGCCTCGCCATTTCCGAGATGCTCGTTCCCAGGTGCCTCACCCTCAAACCACCGGCCAGTAATTTATTGGAATTGCGTGACCTGTGCATAGACATCTGGTGCCAGACAACTCCGGAAACCTGATAAGAACTTTTCGAATCCATGCCACGCCGAATCACTGCTGTTTTGCGCTCCATAGATGCACCAACACACTAATAAGCAGTTGGTCATAACGTTTTGGCTGATCAATGTATTATCTGAAATAGTCTACAACATCGTTACCTTCTATGTTTTAAAGCGTCGGTTGATGTACTCCAATAAGACTCCAATAAAATCACTTCTATGAGATACAAAATTTATTTTATTTTCAAAATAAATATTGCTTAACACTAGCGACTAGAATACATCAAGATACAAAATCAGACATCTCAATTATTAACATCAGACGGTCCGTGGCATATGAAGCTATGAATAATATACCTCAAGAATATAGAGATTTGACTGTTTCTCAATCATTTTACTGCTATTTTTTCACGAAACTGTGGTACAGGAACACATTTTTTTTTTATAATTTGCGTACATCGGATTTGAACTACATTTAGGAAAGACGTAAAATGAAAGAAGTTTTGACAAATTTACTCATTATTTTCTAATGCAGTCCCTTTCTGAGGAAGACGTTGACGTTATTAAACGAAAAATACGCCTGTTTCAACTCAAAAATGATCAGTAAAGAAATAGTATTAAATATGTTTAGTTTCGAGTACGGGTTTAATGTGTACACTTCATTTAATAATAACATTGTGTATTCCAGAATAATCCCCATATCATCTGTGAATGGGGGGAGTAGTTGTGATAATGCTAAAAAATCTTTCGCCTCAATATAGCAAATGATGTAACAATTGTTTTAAAACAAGTCAGTCTGTATGGAACGCAAATCATTTTAATGTGTTGCCACATCTGAAATTTTACTTTAATGCTAAATGTTCTGTGTAGATCATATTCTCCTCTGCAGAAATCTATCTCTTTGTGATAGAGGCATGAAACCTTTTACGGTCTTAGTACAATAGGAACATAACTAGTCAAAGGTTAATTGCCGCACACCTTATATAATACGGATGTTTAAATTTTAAATGGTATTTGGTTGCTGGGTTACACAGCTATGCAACACTGTAATTATTCCCTTCGTGTACATGTATTAGTTTACACATCATGCATTTTCCACGAAGAACAAACGTTACCAAGTCAAGTTCGGACTTGAAAGAGCCATCAAATTTATTCAACTAGAGCAGTATCTTGAGCTAAAGAAATGCTGAAACTTACCCGGTTAAATTTCAGATTTAAAAGCTGTTTATTTTTTTCCGTTCATCAACTTGATAGTTGGACATCGAAAATGGAACATACACACCTAATTGTAACTAAATCTACTCCGAATTTCAGATTTAAAAGCTGTTTATTTTTTTCCGTTCATCAACTTGATAGTTGGACATCGAAAATGGAACATACACACCTAATTGTAACTAAATCTACTCCGAAAACCTTATTAAATAATATGCGCTAGGCTCCTTAGTTAGGCTGTCTACTAAGAAACTTAGTCACCATTTAATAGCCGTTATGAACTCCTGCAGTCTATTCTCCAGGGAAGAATACCAGGAAAGAGAAGTGCTGTTAGAAGAAGAATTTCTTGGTTAAAAAATCTGAGAACATGGACCTCCAAGACAACTACGGAGTTAATCCGAGCATCAACCAGTAGAGATATGACAGTCAAGATGGTTGCCGACATCCGGAACGGATAGGGACCAGAAGAAGAAGTCACCAATTGATTTTAACTTTCACAAAAGTACCAACTAATTCACTAGAACACAGTGGTTTTACTATATCACATATTGAAATAAACAATTAGCTATTTTCAGATTAATCTATACCAACTCAAACGTCATTAATGCCAATAAAATTATTAACATGTAGTTAAAAGTGTAGGCTGCTGTTGGAGTCTAGTTAAATACCTTCTTAATAAATATTTTTAATCAAAACAATCTACGACTATTGAAATCACTCATATTTACAGTCATAATTATTTATCATTACAATCGGGTCTTACCAGTCAACGAAGGAATGGTAGAGATGACCATTGCTCTAGAATATACTTTAAAATGCAGTTCTGTTTGTTACTATCAACTTTCCTCAAGAGTTTATTTATTAAGAGGATCGAATCACTATCATTTAAAAAAGTAGTTACGACTAGAAATGCCGAATTTCCCATGACATTCCAATACAGTATTTAAGTTTATTTGCACGAAAAATAGGCAAGAAATGAATGTGGTTTTGAGGTAAAAAATTCACATGATATCACTTTGCTAATATTTTGAAAATCCTTTCAGAAAAAGTGGTTTAGTTTCCTGAAAATCCATTGACGCAGGACAACGTCATCTTAGTGGTGTAATAGGTTTTGCTGGGCGAGGATCTAGAAAACACTGGTCACTGAAGGTAGGATCAACTGAAAGATAAGTCTAGGAAATTAGTTCCTTATTATTTGTTTGTCAGCCAAAGTAAAACAACACTCGTTTTTCCATGTTTGGGAACTGTGCTATAGGAAAAATTTCCGAACTAACTGCACATACAAACTTATTATCGAAATAAACTATAAAATGAGCGATTTAGTGGCTCAGTGGTTAAGATCTCTGACTGAAGATCGAAAAGTCCCTGGTTTAAATCCCCTCCCGGCTGGGATTTTCATAGCCCCCTAATCCAACCCTCACCTCTGGCACATCTTGCTGTGTAATGTGAAGTACGACGGAACGCTTCCGTGGTTCGAATTCCACGTTAGACTGTAGGTTCCCTGTACGCAGCATCGTATCCTTCTTTTCAGTATTGAGATATGTGTTTATCTTTATAAACAAGAGTGATAAAATTTGTCTCGTGCACCAGTGTCCTTCAAGGTGCAATTGAGCCAATCAATCGCCACCGGAGGCTGGACAGATACTGTCACTTTTTTCGGCTATTTTATACAATCTCCAAAGAAACAACTCTTTCATCTAATGATGCCATGCCCAATTCTTGAAAACAAGAGTTGGGATGGTTTTCCGTCGCCTTACTCAAAGTGATAGTATTTATAGGCCTATGTGACTATGAAAGTGTGTGTGTTCAATACAGACTTTTTTTGTGTTGTATGGAATGAGAAATAGAGGAGGTATAGAGGGCAATAAGGTGGCTGTCAACTCAGGAGTACTTTTCCGAAAGATAACTAGGAGGCTGTCGGATTAACTTCGACATCGACGGACAAATCACAATTTAAACGCACTATACAGAGTTCTCGGTTTTAATCCAGGATGCACAGTTTGGTGACTATAGTCGCCGACACGGAATTAGTCCTGTGTTCACCGAGTCTACGAACAGTGTTGCAAATAAGAAAAAAAATCAATTTTCAGTAATTAATGTGGAAAAATTCCAAAAGAAATATTACTTAACTTGCAGGACAGGGTAATGTATTTATTGATTCTAAAGATTTACGTGACTAGTTTTTAATAAATAGAAATTAGTTTCCATGTAAATTACGTTTTACACTTCAGCCAACAGAAAAAACAAAACAATTCATAAGAAAAAACTTACAAAATTACGTGACTTAATGAAAGTTAAGATACTAGTACCGTATATATTCTATCCGCTAAATAGGGAAGCATGTTAGTAAGAAAATTTTGCTTGGTTCTTTCGGCTGTTTAACGTAAAATGTAGTCGCTGACTAGCTTACGTTCTATTTCCTAACTTAAAAACGTCCAATGAGAAGATTTTTAAGAAAATATTGAAATTAATTCTAGCAGCACGTACAGCATCTTAACTCTACCCCTACTCATTGTTTCACAGTTTATTTGCATGAATGATTGCGCACAGCGCCCCCTCTCAACGCAGACTGATCGCTCGGTACTGCACTGAGAAAATATTTCCAGTCCTCCATAGAAACGCTATTTTTAGCTCCTCTAAGAATTAATATTGTCATTGCACACAATGGACCATGCATGACAAAGCCAACAAAAGAACCCGAGCGTTGTGTGTGAGCGGTAACGCTCTTGTCTCGCATTCGGGAGGACGTTGGTTCGAATTCCCGTTTTGTGCCTCCAGATTAGGGATTTCCATGGTTTCCTTAAACCACTCCAGGCGAATGTCGGAGTGCTTCCTTCAAAAAAGGCATGGCCGAATTCTTTCCTGTTCCTTTTCCTTGGTGCCTAGTCCTTTCCCGCCTCTAATGGCGTCAACAAAACTTAAAGCCATAAAAGAAACACAAGAAAACTTGACAGGCATTGACAAATCAAAAAATAACGAATGAAATATAAGGGACCGATTATACTTTGAAACGACTACTCGGAAATACCTCCATGTCAGTTCTTGTAATCGAACGAAGATAATAGGTTTTTTTTTTTTTTGCCCATTCGGTGTTGGTAATATTCCGTAAAAAAAATTAAAACTTGAAAATTTCTTCTACGATGACTTTAATTTGATTTCCAGTGCCCAGGCAGCGTGAGAGTTCGCGAATATTACTTCTGTCTGTTAATGCACTTATTGCATGATTCTGTTCCTGAACATTACCATTGACAATAGTACCCGAATAGGCCTCAAACTAACAAAATAAAATTACCACGTACAAAGATACGCATGAGCGACCGGCATAACCGGATGTGGCATTCCCACCAGTTGAACCAAGTGACTAGGGGATGTTGCGACAGGGGAGGCAACGGAGACTGCGTGACCTTGCAGGTGTCTTATTCTTGGCGGTGACAACAGGTATTGTTCCACCACCGCCTCTCCTACTCCTCCTGTACTGATGATCAAACTTTCATCCACCAGCAGGACTCAATCTTGTGTCAGGGCCAGACACCATAACGATGCATCAATCAAGTGAGCCAACGGAGTGAGTTAGGGAACGTACTTCATTTGGAAATATTGAATATTATATCACTTGTTGTGTTTGTGTAACCCTGCTCGACTAACGGTATGGTAATGGAATTCATTTACTTAATGGAACATCAGATGAGAAGTCTGAAGAAAAGGTAACTGCACACCAAGTATGTTGATAATTATGTGGATACATAACATACGAAATGGGCATATTGTGAAAATGATGGGTGATCGAGAGACTGGGAGAAAATCTCTCTGCTTGATGAGAGCTCATATAATGATCTTGGAGGCAAGGAACAGAATATCCAGAGTGGCGTAATTGTCTGTTCAGATAATTCTTGAAGTCTTGGTTTCCAGGCATTCGCTGCAGTTAAGTACTGGAGAAACGTACCTTAAAAGAAAATAAGTGACGGGGGAGAACTAATTTGGGTAGAAAGAACTTACTTCTTTTTGCTCTTCATCTAATGTTGACGACTTATAAATCAGAATACTGGAGACTATGAAGGGAATTTTATTTTTAAATTTAGATCATTAACCTTTTTATAATATCTATAAAGTTCTGGTTACTTTATCGCTTAAACAGCTTACAATGAACAATTGTACTTAGTCACTTTGGAATCAGTATCGATTGATGCAGTTTGAACTGACCGGCGACGGTTTGTCCTCTGGCCACTAAAGGCCGAAATAAAACAGAAGGGCAGGCAGCGCGAAAAAGAGTGTGCTGCCAGTGAAAATGCCCGCCGGTGTTTGCAGCAAAACAAAGAACACCAGGCGGCGGTGTGGTGTGTGCGCACGGCTTAGTGGCCCGCCACATAATGGACAGCTTATCGGGCCGTTTGATCCCGCCTGAAGAGCTGGCGGCATGCAACTAAGGCCGGCGCGGACTGATTGCGTGCCCACAAAGGGCCCGGCTGTGTATAGTCCGACAGGCGGGTCACCGCTCCGAGTGCCCCTGCCAGTTAGACAGTCTTGCGCTACGGTGGGACAAACACCACTTGTCATTGCCAACGGCTGCACTTAAACGCTGGCACGTTGGGTAATATGTGACGTAAGAAAGTCTATAACTGTAAATAAAACTAGAAAGAGGAAATTGTTCAGCTGGCCAGTCTACATTGAAACCACTTCATTCTCCTCTTTGTCTGCAAGAAGAATATTCGCATTTGGTAGACGTTCATTTAATAAAATTACTATAGGATTTCTATTTATGTCAGATCAGTTCGTTGTGGTATTCGTATGCCACTCACTAGGCGTGGGCAAAATATATCGATGTATCTAATATCGATATTTTTCATAAAATAATCGATATTTATCGTCGATATTTTTATTCTCGATATATCAAAAATAGATATTTTAGTTGGAGTATTAACGTTAAGTACCAATTCGATATTTTTTGGACGAACGCAATGCACCGTCAAATTTAATATGTTACATATATCTATACTACGTAATATTATTAAGTTACTCTGTCTGTCTGTCTGTCTGTTCGTTATGTTTCTTAGGCTAAACGGCTAATCCGATCATGATGAAATTTGGCAAGGAGATGTTGTTTAGGATACTTTTTTCTGTCATTTATTTATTTGTCGTAAGGGAAGCAACTAATACAATCATAAATATATACAATGACAAGAACGTTGGTAGCGTTCACAAGCTGATGCTCAGTTCTTCCAGCCATTCTACGAAGGGACTTGTAGCTCCAAAAACATATTCAAATGGTCCATCATACTTCCGTAGAGGGCATTCCCTGATAATATGCTCCACACTCTGGGAAGGAGCACCGCAGTCACATGCAGGAGAATCCTGAAGACCCCACTTATTCAGCATGGCGTTGCATTTCGCATGTTTTTTTTCTGTATAAATAATGCATACCATCATAGAATTTTGAAAAATTACTGGTCGGTGATAGACAGACGCAATGGGTGAGTATGTCACTGTAATATCCTCCGGTATAGTGATTTGGTAACTCAGTTAATGCGCTTGCTTATTGCTCTTTGTATCGTAGCCTTCGGTTCAAATCCCTGTAGAAGTAAAGATTTTTAAAATTTGGTTTTGATCGTATGACCAATGCCTGAACGGCCGGATGTTCGGATTCCATGTTAAACTGTAGATACCACAAACTTAGAGATGCAATGCTTGACAAATCATAGACGATCTAGCAATGCCGTACGTTTACACTTTTTTACGCTTTATTGATCCCTCAGGCGTTGTTTCTCTCACAGTAAGTGTGTATTTGATTTGCAGTATTAATATTATAAATGCGGAAATAAGTCTCTGTCTTTTTGATACGTTTTGACGACTAAGTGGCAATACTGATATTGATGGAATTTGACAAGGATATACTCTGTATCTCTAGGAAGGAAACAAGATAACAGTTTTACTCACGAAATTTTGATAACTTGTCGAATGGTGACAGACGGATGCATGTATTAGTCTGTTATGTTACGTCGGTTGCTCAAGCTGTGCTTCTCGCGTAGTCTATTGGTGTATGATTTGTTAGTAAATTGCGATTAGAGACAAAACTTGTTATTTAGTGTAAATGTTGATTTGCTCTGCACTGTAGTGTTACTTTGTGTCTGCTTATAAGTTTCTTGCACCAGTTTATTATGTCTTCTTTTTTTGACATGTCTTGCGGGCGTAAACCTGGCCTAAGATGTAGCTCTTGAAGAGCCCCTAGCAGCTGAAGTTATTAGTGCACAAGAATCTGAAGCTCATGCTCAAAAAATAAGAAAAGATCGAGCTGAAATAAACCTGTCCTCAGTAAAATCCCCGCCACCCCCCCCCCCTTTTCCACATTCCCGCACCTTCGTTTGTTTTTATATATGTTGG
Source organism: Vandiemenella viatica (assembly GCA_031002005.1). Taxonomy (NCBI): domain Eukaryota; kingdom Metazoa; phylum Arthropoda; class Insecta; order Orthoptera; family Morabidae; genus Vandiemenella; species Vandiemenella viatica. The sequence continues at coordinate 217,597,496 of CM061919.1, forward strand.
AAACCGATTCTCTTCAAGAGACAGGTTCGGCGGTAGAATGATATAATGATGGATTTCCTGTCATATTATGCCGACTCGATGTTGTTTGGGACAATTCTTACGTTACTAACAGCTTTCTATATCCAATTCTGGCAATGAAATTCTAAGTACGCTCTTAAGAAGTCGCGGGTAAAGTCTAGTATTTAATAAATATACGTACATATCCGATCTTCTGAAAGTGTGTTAAAAAACTGAATTCGTCGTAATTTAACAACTTTTCATGAACTATTGGGATGCTAAAAATAAAGTTGTTAATTTTTACTGGTCTGCGTTAACGTCATTTTTTATCAACATTTTGAATGTTAATGGTTAGGCAACTTTTATGCTTGAAGAATATTGAATAAGCCTCCGTGTTGCGACATTGAGGGTTAACATAAATTAACAGCCCCTGGTTTCAACTGTTTTTTTTATTGATGATTAACAGTTATTGCGTTAACAAAAATAGCTGAGATGCCAAGCCTCTTCTGCGTCGTCCGTAAAGTGGCTTCTGCGGTTAACTTGGTGGCACCGGACAACTGGAGTAGATTGACGGGGAACAAATGAAACAGAGTTATTTTGGAAACTATATCAGACTGTATATAGATTGTAAAAATAGACACATTAATAAAATTTACGTTATTTCTGCAGGTGTCTTTAATTTTCTTAAATATTTTGATAAATTTTGTAATATTTTTTTAGATAATTACTAGCTTTAGGCAATATCGAATAATCGAGATTTTTTCAATCTATAACGATACTGAACGTAAATATCGATATATTCTTTTCTTTTGCCCATCCCTACTACTTCCATTATTTGGACTTACTCCAAAGCGTCAGTAACATAAACATATAATCAACAAATAGTTAGGAGTTCTTTTAATGTGAAACAAAAATGTTTAGTGCACTGCCAACAATTCGACTGCGAATAACAGCTTACGTAACAGCTTACGTTTTATTGAGGAAAGTTTTCTTTGTTTATCTGTTTGTCTTTTTGTATGAACAGGATTCACGGAAAAAATTCAATTCGGCCTTTGGTAGGATTTCGAAAAATGTGCAGTCCATAGTCCAAAAGGTAAAATAGGCCAATTTTCGTTTGGCTGTTAAATCGGAAAGCTGAGATATTTAAGTTAAAGGCTTCAAAAATTATTATCCATTTTTCGTTAGAAGCGATTTATGCAAAGTCTAACAGCTAGTTGTAAGTAAGCATTGTTGTGTGTAGTTTTTATGTTATTAGTGGCTAATAATATATTTTAACACTGAAATAACCATGTGCGAATTAAGATAATACACTGAAGAGCCAGAGAAACTGGTACACATACTTAATATCGTGTGGGGCCTCCGCGAGCTCGGAGAAGTACCGCAACACGACGTGGTTTGGACTCGACTAATGTCTGAAGTAGTACTGGAGGGCTGTCCATAAATCCGTAAGAGTACGAGGGGATGCAGATCTCTTCTGAATGATACGTTGCAATGCATCCCAGATATACTCAATAATGTTCATGTTTGGGGAATTTGGTGGCCAGTGGCGGTGTTTAAACTGAGACGAGTGTTCCTGGAGTAGCTCTGTTACAATTCTGGACGTGTGGGGTGTCGCATTGTCCTGTTGGAATTGCCCAAGCTCGTCGGTATGCACAATGGACATGGATGGATGCAGGTAATCAGCCAGGATGCGTACGTACGTGTCAACTGTCCGAGTTGTATTTAGACGTATCCAGGGTCCCATGTCACTCCAACTGCACATGCCTCACTCCATTACACAGCCCCCACCAGCTTGAACAATCCCCTGCTGACATGCAGGCTCCATGAATTCATGAGGTTGTCTCCATACCTGTATACGTCCATCCGCTCGATACAATTGGAAATGGGACTCGTCAAACCAGGCAATACGTTTCCGACAGTCCAATGTCGGTGTTGACGAGCCAAGGCGAGGCGTTAAGATTTGTGTCGTGCACTCATCAAGGGTACACGAGAGGGCCTTCGGCTCCGAAATCCCATATCGATGACGTTTTCTACATCTATATATATACTCTGCAATTCACAAAATTGTGGGTGGCAGAGGGTGCTCAGCACCAAAGCCAATCTCTTTGCTGTGCATTCCTATCCCTAATGGTACGAGGGAAAAAAGAATTCATATAAGAATTAATCCGGCACCTTATTTCTCTAATTTTATCTTTCCTGTCCTTCCGACTCAAATAAGTTGGTGGAAGAAGTATTTCACTACACTCAAAAGTGAAAGTGGGAGTACGCATGTTTTCCAATAAGTTTAAACGAAACGTGTGTCGTCTATCTACCAGAGACTCCCAACCTAATCTACTAATCAGTTCTATGACGCTTTCATAAGGACTGTGTTTTGTTGAATGATTCGCACGCTGACACTTGTTGATGGCCCAGCACTGAAATCCGCAGCAATTTGTGGAAGGGTTGAACGATTCTCTTCAGTCGTCATTGATCCCGTTCTTGCAGGATCTTTTTCTGGTCACTGCGATGTCGAAGATTAGATATTTTACCGGATTCCCGATATTCACGGTATATTCGTGAAATGGTCGTACTGGAAAATGCACACCTCATCACTACCTCGAAGATGCTGTGTCCCATCTCTCGTAAACCGACTACAACACCGCGTTCAAACTCACTTAAATCGTGATAACCTCCCATTGTAGCAGCAGTAACCGATCTAACGCCAGACACCTGTTGTCTTATACAGGCGTTGCCGACAGCTACGCCGTACTGTCAGTGTTTACTTATCTCTGTGTTTTCATACGCATGCCTGAGCCAGTTTTTTGGATCATCAGTGTAATAATTGCTTCAGTAGAATTTATGCTTGAGCATGTGGAAAGCATGTTATTTATTCAGTGCAAAAAAACTTGTCAGACAAATAAAATCGAACAATTCATTGAGATGCCCTGTTAATTTGATCAGTTAGCCATGTCACTAGTAGTACTATTCTTTGACTTATCAAACAATGAAAATTGTTGTTGTTAATACCTACGCACTTCATTGGCCGATATTACAGGTACCTGCATGACGAAGGAGGTGTATTAATTGAGCAAACTTCATAATTCCATAATTCGTAGTAAATTATTAATAGAGATTTAGGTAGCAGTCAGCGTGTGCCTTTGCGAATGTTTACACTGTTTAGAAAAAATCAGTTGCCTGTTTATAAAGTACTTCATGGCCTCTGGTGGTGTCTTGAGTTTACTTATTCCATTCAGATAAAGTTCTTTGAACTTTGTATGAGATTGTAAATTTTTTAATGTAATGTGTATTGTTTTTATCAGGGACAGATGACTGGTAGCCTTGGCTGAATCATGAAGGTATGAATCTTCAAGATAGGCTCTTGTTTATGCAGCATTCAACGATCAAAATATATGCTCTCAGTTTAAAATAGCGGGGAGAGATTTAGAAATAATTGAACAATAATGTGCAGGGTGTCTATGAGATGTTTAATTTCGCTTATATGAGAGATGACAAGACTCTTTCATCGGTCGTACCGCTTGCAGCGTAAGACCATTATTACCGGGAATAAATACTGATTATTATTTAGATCACAGTAGGTAGAGTATGTGGCTATTACCTGGAGCACCAAGTTCGATCTACTACGAAGCCGAGTATTTTTTTTAAGCTGAATATGCGGAACGTTACCCCCCTCTCCCCCCTCCCCCTCTCCCCCAGGATAACTCAGCCTGGTATCCAAAGAATAACAAGGATGAAACTTCTCGGGAAAGGTGAAAGCAACTAAAGCGTGGCAATGGCGACTATAAATCGCATCTAGTGTCGTTGGATCAAGGAATAGAATGCGGCTCTATAACACCGCAATTCCACCCTAGTCTCCATTTGGTGAAGTAGAGTGTTGTCGGAGCTTCAAGTATCTGCAGGATGTTCTATTGGCTATGTAGTGTTATCAGCAACTTTTTCTGGAATGCCCAGTTTCTCAGGAATACGCGGTTTTGCGGAGGGTATTAACCGGACTGGTGTACCATTGCCTCCCCCAGTATTGTTTCTATTACCGCATATCGATAATATAGTGGCGTTAAGCTTTTGACATAACAAAGCCTTTCGTCCTTTGAAGAGTGTGGTACTGCCATGACATTAAAAAAAAAAAAAACCCCCTCAAAAAAAAAAAAAAAAAAAAAAAAAAAAAAAAAAAAAAATTAAGTAGTTCATGGCGATACTTTTTTTCGATTACCAACGCTGGAACTATGTATCGATGAGCGGGCGCTAGGCACAATCATCATGGCTTAGTTTCCTTTGCTACGATGGTCCCATGTTATCAAAGGCCAGTTCTAGTTTTTAGGCACATTCTGTTTGGTCCAGGATCTTGTTATTTCCATCCTGGATAACGATTATCGGCAGCAATTAATAGGTGATCAAACTAATGCATAACTATTGTAGGCGATTAGCTTTCTGCTTTTGGTATATTCGTGATTTTTATTTTTTATTTATTTTAACACTGTTTATTCTGTAATACAGTGATTTAAAGGAACATTATAAATACTTCATAAAATAAATGAAATCCTTTTGCTTATATTTCGGAAATAAATTCTCATTAATTGAAATAATTCTTTACAGTACTTCATTACTTCAATAGTCAGGCTGAGTAACAGTTGAGGTGAAACTTAGCAGTAATTAAAGAAACTGTGTTTCTTCACGTTCGGCACGTAAACATTCGGTAGGTAGCAGTATGTCTGAATGAAAGTCAGGTTGTCTACACACACACTGAATTGTAAGAAATTCCTGACTTAAAAAAAAGTGAGAATCGTTATTGATCACTATATGTCGCTATTGTGAGTGAGTTCTTCATTTTATGTTTGTACCGAGGAGTGCTGAACTGAAGGGGTGACGCTGCTTGAAGATTATTTGGGTGTATAAATTAGGATTTTCGGAGACCTTTGACATCACGTCAAATGGAATGTCCGTTGCTTTGGCTGTACGACATTTCCTTAGAACTTAAATTAACGATATTTTGAAAGTGATGTTCGGATTTTTGTCTCGTCGGTACTTAACACGTGCTTCCCTGAAGTCTGTAATGGAAGCGGAGAAACATAACCATAGGTCTTATCATCTATGTGGTACGGATCCGATAAAGTACTTTATGTCCGTATAAAATCTTTTTCCACTAATCTAATATACGAATATGACCAGAAAAGTTCTCTGAATTTTCTATAGGTAACGGCACCATTACTTTTTATTTTATTTTTTTTTTTTTTTTTTTTGAAACGTGGAATTCCACGCGATTTTGGCTGTTGTCAGTTTTCACAAACAATTGTTATCTAATGAAGACATTGTGCAAGGTAATTACAGAACATAACCTAGATTCGCAGTTTAAAATCTTTTGAGAGTTCCTTCATGAGGTATTAACAAGTTTATTTTTAATTTTTGGATTAAAGCTTTTAGCTGCACTTAAAGAGTTTCAAATTGTTCATGTCTCGTGTAGGCCAACGCACTATGATGCCTTGACTCAATATAGTGATCACTTACTTGGCTTACTTTATGGCTCTAGTTAAACTTGAGTGCCCAAATTTGGTTAGGGTGGGTTTGAGGTGTGCATGTTTTATGTAAGTGCTGACATTCTCTGGAGCTACTTGCGACGTTAATTGCCACAGTCATGGTTATGCTTAGCTAGAAATTGCCTTTATTGCGAACAAACTACTAAATATCTTGTTTATTTCGGAACAGAATTTGGACTGGTTGTTGTAATTATGTGTATCCTTAAGATACACTCTTGTGCAGACACTCAGGATTTATAAAATGCAGTTATGTTTAACCACCAGATAAATACAATTTACACTTTGAGTCTCCTCTTATGTAATTTAGTGGTATTTTCAATATGAAATGACTTTAGAAACTGAAATTAAAAAACGAAATGTAGGTCGATTACTAATAAAAATAGGTATTAAAACTTTTAGAAAATGCTTCGAATTTCTAACATCCAATGGACTGATAACACGAGAGGTGTGAAACGAGGCAACAAATAAACAAAGATCTTATGCACTTATGTATTCTCGTATATTTATATAACATCATAGAAGCTAGACCAAAGTCAGAGATTGTTATTGGGTTTACTGTTCCCAACATCAAAGGGACTGAGATAAAAAAAAAAATCTTCTTCAGAAAATTTGGACACGTGAAAGCAATATTTTCGTCATTCTTTTCATTCGTAACCGCTTTGTGAGCAGAAACAAAATTTAAACCAAAGCTTCATGCAATATAATCACCACTCAAAACTGTCGTAAAAATAAAATATTTATCATTGGCACAATTTTCTTCTCTTGTACTTTTAAACGTTCCAAACAATATTGAGAAGTCTATGACTCCATGTATGTTATTACGAACAATTTAATTTTCTTAGTTTTTGCAGTTGTAATTTTTATGAAAGAAGCAATAAATATCAAATTTTAGTGTTTAGGGCCCTATTTTTCATAGTCTTCGTTTGTTGCTAATCCGAAAAGTTACGAAACTATCTCATTAATTGTCTTACTTGATAAACTGAAACAAAGCCATCAGAGAAACTTGTATAACTCAAGCGGAAATGAAGAAAAATATGAAATCAAAACTTTTGAATACAAGAAATTGGCATACAGTATACGAATCCCTACTGGGTCATCTAGCTTTCTGTTCACCACAATTTCAAATAACAGTTCAGTAAAATATGCGACAAAACCAAATATGGAGTTAAAGAAATGTGTCACCGTTTGTTTTTGGAAAATTTTCTATTCAAACTGTGAAGAACGTGAAACTAATTACTCCAGGTAAACGCACTCACATACACTGAATGGCAAACCGGTGTCCGATTTAAATAAATATGATTAATTGAGTACATTTTTACGTAAACATATTTGTAACTAGTCATACGAATTTTCATTCACAGCTCCAATGAAACAATAGGGAAAAAAAGGAATAAAATAAAGTTCACTTGCTCTATGAACCAACAACTGTGGAAATGGAATTCATTTATCTAATAGCATGTATTCAAATACCAAACTGAGTCAAAGCATCTTTTAAATTTGTTGCTTTTTACTATCTATATGCAGTAAATTAACAAAAAAGTATCAATTAATATCAGTGTTTAGTTGCTGCCATAATAATTTCATCACTGCATTCAAGTTTCGCCAAGTGCTCTCTTTGGTATTAATCATTTAAATGTTCATTAAGTAATGGAGGGAAAATGTATGACACGACTATAATTTGCAGTGTCATAGTTCATGAAATTTTAATTAGCGATTACCGAAAACTTTGATGGGAAGCAGCAAATATTATCGTAGCTCTCGTCGCCTGTGTGAAAACGCACACAGCATTTAATTTAAAGTCCGTTAAATATTAAAACGTATCGGCACCATTGTTGGACCAACACACGCGCACTGCCTCCCGACGAAGGGTTTATTCGGGAATCGCCATTGATATGAGTAATTGTGTTATTTCAATGTAGCGTCACATATTTCAGCGCGCTTACCGAGAGAAAGCCGGCCATTCAATTAGGACGGGCGGCCGGCAGATCACAGCCGGTTAGTTTAATTGAATCAAATCGTCGCTCGACGGACGGCCCCTTCGCTCCACCGGATCGGCCACCCGCGGCACAGCTTCACTCATTCTCTGCCGGATTGCACCCAGGCGCAGTAGAAAGGGAAAGCTGCATTGTCACTAGGTTCTCTAAATCTCAATTCATTTAACCAAAATTTGACTTGACTTGTGCAACCTCAGTGTTTATGATACTATTATGTACAGTAAGCACATTCTACGTCAGTTAATTCGCTGCTTCGAGATGTCATTTGGTTTCTCCATTTGTCGACGTTTCGGCTTAGACCATAGACTTTCATCAGGCATGTAAAACTGATTTTTGAAACTGCCACTGTTTATGGTGTTAAAGCAATAGAGGTTACTACCTTCCCAAAGGTAACTTGCTACTTGAGATGCCTATTTCATTGTGTAATTAGTGCACATATGCAGGTTGAATAATTTGAGAAATAATCATGGCTACCAAAAATTATCACAAACATTTTATTATTAAAATTACTGATCCAGATCACAAAGCCACATCAGCGACGGGAAACATTTTAAAAGAACTTAATTTGCGATTTGTTCATCGTTATAGATATATGAGAAAACAATTTGGTAAAATACAAAATAATAGATGCGTGGTAGTAACTTGCAGTCTGCTCCCAGTATTTCTAGACTTACAAAAACACAAGGTTTAGTTTCACCTTATGTATGTATAGGACTATAAATTCGGAAGACAGCAGAATGGCTGCTTATGAAAAAATGTATCAGATATTGGAAAACAATACATATCTACACATGCACCTGCTGTAAATACACTATTGGAGAATAAATTTAACTAAAAATAAGTAGTTTTTTAAAGGAAGAGTTTAATATGTATATCCTGATATACTCATATTTTGAGATAATTTTCAATATTCTTTATTTTTTGTATGGTGGTTTGAAATTCACGGTTGCCATAAATAAAGCAGGAAAAACAAAAGCGTTTGGTGCACAAAGTAACCTATGCCATCTATCTTCAGAAGAAGATAGAAACTCGAGGAATTATAAATAAAAAAGTTTGTGGATGATCGTTTGGATCATACCTTCCATACAATCACTGTAACTACCTGGTACTACAGTTATAGGATCTTCGATGCAAAAAAAACTTTGAACGTATCTAGTTAATTCCAGATAACGTTCTTTCAAGTTATTGAAAATTTTACATGCAGTCTGAAATACTTACAGTGCTATTAATTATATGTAAAAGGTTGAAAATAACGAAATTTTGGAGGACCGTTGGTTAGCGTAATATGTTATTTAACCATTAGAGCGTAACGACTCAATTGGGGTATTTTTTAAGGTCTTTTCGTTATTACTAATGAATCTTTAATGAAATCGTTTTCTACTCTCTTCTAAACCGGAAATAACCTGCACTGTAATTGATCCAAATGCTTGGCAGAAATGGAGTCTCTGAACGGGTGTTAGAGCTTCTCCTTACAATTTTTTTCATTTTGCTATGAGCTGTTTTGGCAATGGCTGGATATTGGGTACTGATGGTAGACCATGGTCGGTAGTAATGTTCCCGTTAAACCTCCCTGGTTCCAGTTGGACACCTTATTAGGTGCCAAATCTAATAATCCCACTAATAAGGTAAAGAAGAATCCTACGAGATATATTAATTTCTATCGATTTCTCATAAAAAGAGTGACGTTCAGCATGGCTTCCAACCAACAGCTTCAATATTCATATAACTTTTCTATGTGACGCATCATGATGTAAAAGCTTGTAAGTTAGCACTAACTTTTCTTCCCGTCATCTCAAAACCACTGTAATCGTTAAAGCGTTGACTTACTGTACACGGGAAACTACAATGGGCCCAGTGTTAAACCTTGTTCCTGAGGTACCTGGCGTCCTCATTAAGATTTTTGGTGGTTTTGCTTAATTACTTAGGCAAATGTTTGGACTCTACTTAAGTTCTGTATCAGATACTACACATTTTCCGCAATCAGTGTTTTACCACGCTTACAATTTCAGAGACTCATTCTGTCACTTGAAGGTCGGTCGCCCTTAGATCTCCAAATGGTACACACAAACACACAAATCTTAAAAATCTGTCAAATATCCTCGAATGTACCTCAGAATTAACTCAAAATAGGAAATTCGTTTCGATAATTTGTTAACTATTACATAAGTAAAATTAATAACTGTATTTTTATAAAAATAACCTTTTAAATAGTTTGTGTATTAAAAACCTATTGTTCCATCATTCCTACAATAATTTGGCCAAATATTCTGTGCTGGAAGTTGTTATACGACCTGCTACGTGATAATTTATAGTATTAACAACACATATTCTTCTAATCTTAATCTGTACTTACCCTTTTCGATGCATAAATTAAAGATGACGTGCAGTGAAGTCTTCATGGGTGTACCGCCGGACAATGTAGTAAGAAAAATATATTACCTGACAGACAGATAATTAGACAGGTGAGATGCAGTACCATTCTTATAAAGAGGGTGGTTCTGTCCACTCCTGGTATATAAGAGGCACGGCACCTGACCTGTCTTATTGATCGATTCAGGTGTTGACTGATATCACTCCTGCCCGACATTCGGGATAATGGGAGTTCAAACTGTCATCTGGCCACCTGACTGCGGTTTTTCGTGGTTTTCCGTAGTCACTCCAAACGAATGTCGGATTGGATCCTTTCAAAGACCACGGCTGTCTTCCTTTCCATTCCATTCCCTTAGGTTAGCTAGACTGAACAAGGTACCCGATACCCTACAGGAGCCCACCACCAGGGGATTTCACCTGACAGGATTCAAACCTGAAAAAAATCAATTGTCTCATTATCTGTCAGTCAGTAGACCTTTACATATATTTTCGCACCTGAGGAAGATGGAACACAATCCGACGATACATCCATAAAGACTTCATTGTGTTAATATGTCGGGAAAGTGTCCGTTCTTATATAGCTCTTACGTGTTCTTATTAAGTGGATACGGAATCGGATTTTGGGTGAAAAAAATCGATTTTCATTTTTTGGCTTATTATATTCCGCCAAGTTTCCTCTTTTAAATGACGTGTCATACATGGCTCTACTAGAATTATAACTTATTTTTTACTTTACTTATTGCTTTACGCATCGTCGACGGCTAAGGTCATTAGAGGCGGGATGGGACTAGGGACAAGGAACTCGAAGGAATTCGGCCATGGCATTTTTGAACGAAGCATCCCGGCATTCGCCTGGAATGATCTGGGGAAACCATGGAACCAAGTGAGATTGGGTATTGCACTTTTGTAATACACTTCTCTCACGGCTGACCATAAACGTTTTGGCAGTATATTCTTCTGGCATGAATTCGCTTTCCAACTATTCTTTATCCATTATTGTTTGCTATTTCAAGTATATGGGAGATAGTGACTCTAAAGCATTCAAAGAAGTTTTGGAAAGCAAACCATATGGGAACAGTGTAAATATAAGCATACTTGAATGTATAGGATATGTGCAGAAGAGAATGAGCACCAGGCTGAGAAGGTTAAAATCAATTATGAAAGGAAAAAACTAGATGGAAACGCCTTGAATGGAAAAGATAGATTGACTGATTCCATGTTAGACCAAATTCAGAATTGCTATGGCCTTGCAATCAGGCAAAATACAGTCAATCTTGAAGAAATAAGGAAAGCTATATTGGCTTTATATTTCCACACCGCATCCACAGATGAGCATCTGGAACATGGTTTGTGCCCAAAGGTGAAAAGTGCTGGCGTAAATACAATAAGGGACTAACAACTGGAGAGAAATACACTCACCACCACAGTTCACTATCAGCCATCATTGAAGAAATAAATCCCATCTTCAGAGATCTGACTGACAGAAGTCTTCGGATGAAATGTCTTCATGGAAGAATGCAGAACCCCAACGAGTGCTTGAATAGTGTGATATGGCATCGTCTCCCGAAAACAGTGTTTGTTGGAATTAATATACTGCATTTTTGGGTGTATGATGCTGCGGCAACCTTCAATCTTTGGAATTTACTAAATGCAAGGTTCTTGAAAAGTTGGGTTTGCGTGTTGGTTCCCGCACAGTACGTGCTATGTTGACTTTAGATCGGCACAGACTAAGGCATGCAGACAATGTAATCAAAACATTACCGAAGGCAGGTGCAGGTGCAGAGGGGTGCAAAACCAAGAATTGAAGATGATTCTGAAGACTGTGAAGAGGGTATTAACTATGGATCAGGAACGTTTTAATCTTCTTTCTCCGATTCCCGTAAGTTTACTTTTTACCTCTTCTAGGAACATTATCTCAAATACCGGTGAACCTACAAAAATGGAATTTTTATGACTTAGTCACATGGGTTTCTTTTACATACTGATAGAATTATTTTTTAGTTACTTGATTTACAAAAATTTAGAGGTGATAATCTAGTGAAAAGTGACGGAAAAAAATTACTTTAAGGTTAATATAAAATGTCTGTGTAAGTGAATATTTTTTTAAAAAAATCTGTTGTTTCAGTATTGTTACACTATAGCAATGCATATTCAGGTAAAATTTTATCTCTCTTGCTCGAGCAGTTTGTGATAAAATGTCCCCTATAGTAGGTATAATTTAACATTGCGTGAATAGACGATCCCGTATCCCCTTAAATACCATATTTTTGTACATTGAGAAATACGTGTTAATGTTAAGGGGCATCCACAAATTACGTGAGGTGTTTTTCAGGATTTCTGGACCCCCCGTCCCACCTGGTGAGATTTCGTGAGATCTGCCAGGACCCCCCCTCCCCAACCCTCAGAACCCCCCTAGAAATCGCCCTGGAAACTTTTGTAGACCTTTTTCTTTAGGTCACACCCTAACTTTTTGACGAAATACCCTCCTAAAATCGACTTTGGCGCAAATTGTAGACTTTTTTTTGGCTCTACTGTCCCCAAATTTTTCGCAAAATCTCACGTGAGATTTCCGTAGACCCCCCCTCCCCCTGGTGAGATTTCGCCGGACCCCCCCCCCCCCTATTTCACCTCACGTAATTAATGGGTGTTCCCTTAGATATGCTCTTGTTAAACATCAAACAGTAATCATCTTGACAAAACTTCATTAATTTGAGGACTCGCTATTAAGAAACAGTAAAATAAGTTATCGATAGTTTTTATTGATTTAATTTTGCATAGTGGTACCAGTTAGGAAACCATTTGTTTTCAGTGTCACATGAGGAGGGTAGAAAAGTTTTCTGGTCCCACAGCTTTGAGAAACTCTTGCCCAGACGCCAGTTTAATCTCTGGCACACCTCCGCCGCCGCCGCGGTTACGATAACGTTTGATTCCGCGACCAGAATCGCATTAGGCCTTCTTCACCCGCCGGCCGGCCGGCGTTCGTTAGGTTGGCAGCCTGCCTGTCCCGCGCAGCTGCCGACTGCCGCCTGATTTATCTGCTCATCCATATTCACGGCTTTGTCTCCGCTCACAAAGGCGCGCCTCCCCTCCTTATGTAGATATCGGCTTCTTCTTCTCCTCTGGCGCCGGCCCGACCCCCTGTGGCCACCCCGCAGGCTCTATTTGCCCTGCGATGCTTGTAAACGTCCGTCGTCGGCGAAAAGAAATTTGTTTGCGCGATTGATGATTGTGTAAAAGGGGAGCGTGGTTCCGGATTGTGGTAGGGAGATCGGCAGCCTTGAGACGGCGAATGCCCACTCATCTCTCTCTCTCTCTCTCTCTCGTCGCCACTTCACGGGATTAAAGTGCCGCCTGTCTGTCTGGCAGCGGTCGGCGAGCTTCTGAGGGAGGCAGTGGGGGCAAACAAGGAGAGCTGAGCCGGTGATGAAGCACTTCGCCCCGCGGAGTGGCAAACGCTTTCATCTCGTGTGCGTGTGGACGTGCCTTGCGCCCCTCTGTGTTTGTGTCTGCTATGTACTTTGCACACGTGTTCCGACGCCCCCGTCCCTCTCCTTTTGTGTGTCGGACGCCTCTCCTCAGCAATTGAAGGGGTAGCAAGTCTCTGAAGAGCGGGGTAGCTTTTCCTGCCAGTCGCGAGGTCTAAGTAACTTGTTGCGTCCGCACTGAGTAAATATTATCATTAACATTAGCAGCGGTATGGGAGACTGTGCCTTGTAGCTCGCTCCTAAGAAATCATTACGAGCTTGTGACGTCACAAGACTTTTGAAGCCATAATTAGGAACTTTAAGAAGTAGTATATAATTAGAATAAGGATAGGCTTGAGTAATTCCTATTATGTAGCGAGAGTGAGGCGGGGAGACTTTATTTTAAGATTTCAAGTAGCTACTGTCATGGCAGTTAAGCCATGCTGGAGAAGTTCGGGCACTCTGCTCCCCCCCATAGTTTGGCGGGGATAAGGATGGTACAGTAGCCACCCCACAAACACAAAAATTACCTCTCGGGTGGGGTAGTATCGGTAGAACGCTGTGTTCCCTCCCATTTGGCAGATATGGTCCTCCCGCCAATGGGGAAGTAAGAATCCAATGTTGGTAGTACTCCCCCCAGAAGAAGATCAGTCCACCCGAATACCGTTAGGCTGGTATTATATAAGGCCCTACAACGAGACCATAGGTCCTCAGTCTTGACCAGTTTTTCCCCAGTGCTACGCAGTGGAAGTTCGCGATTTCGCTCCGCGTGGGTTCATGATGTAAGCCCATATAATGTTCTGTTTCTCTCTCTTCCTTTAATGATAACAAACAATTTAAATTCTTTATATTAAATATGACGCAGTTATTCAAATCTTCACTTATCTTCCTCAAAAGAAACCTGTCTTTCTGATTTGTGAAATGAACAAATAACAAATGGATTAAAACTCTGCTGAATCACATCTAAATACTTCTGAAGTTATATGGCCTTTAAATAAGCATTACGAGTCGCCAAACTTTCAGTAGCACTGGATCTCAGGCAATATTAAGAACCCTCAAAATTTCTGAAAGACGTTGCGACACAAAACAACACTCGGCCTAACTTCTCTTTGGCCCACTACTCTTTTAGTAACCACCACTTACACCCTATCAAATATGACGACCAATGCAAGTCGGTGTTCACTCCCAGGTAAAGACTTCGGTCCGTTACTTCTCAGTACATCCGGTCTCTGACTGCTAGGCGACCAAGGGCCCGCGATATCACCGTTGCCTCCAGTGTATAAACTTACTCAAATTTCTCGGTCGGGTGCAACTCGAATGACATGTCTACCGACGGCGGTTCTAATAATTTCCCCTAAAAACATCTTAAAACCAAGCTCTTCATATACCAAAAATGATTCAAAACTACTCAAATAAATCCCTAAAATAAGCTTAAGTAAACTCACAATATCGTGGCGCTCTTTGATTGTAGTGGAACGTTCTCTTATAAACTTTATTTTATTTAATCTCACTAAACTATCTGTCTATTCGTCCAATGTATCTTTTACGTTATCTATTGCGCAATTTATCGCTGTAGCCATTTCTCGTTCTATATTTTTTACACCAGCTATCTGTATTTAGTTCCTATCTGTTAATCTTACATACCAAGTTCCACGTGCATAGAAAAATAGGGAACTGTCGTTGTTTATTTCATTTCCTTGTTTCTTTTGCATTTCTTATTCAACTGTCGTGTATAGGATTGATCATTCCGAGATAACTCCAGAGGGACTGTTATGATGGTTACTTCGAAAAATGGCCGAGTACTCAGACCTTCACATTTTTTGTTCACAATACTTACCCATCTCTATTGGCCACGTCGTTAATGTACAGAAAAGGTCCAACAAGAAAATTGAAACTAAGGAATCGATAAATTTCAATACAGAACGTATAAATGCCGACAAGCCCAGCTCCATAAAACCTTTAACTTGAACAATGGAATCTCCAGAAAACTATAATTTCAATGTATTTCATATTTGAGAAGATAATGACTTAAACTATTTCAAAAATAATAAAATACTCTGCAGTCCTTCGAAATTAGAACAGGTGTTAGACAAGGATACGGCTTGTCACCAGTCCTCATTAACTATTTGTTGGAAAAAGTCATTCGTGATTGGACGAACACACTAACAGATGTATCTGAATAGAGAATCGGTTACATAAAGTACAAACTACTAGTCTACTGCCTGGTCTTTGCAGATGACCTCAGCCTCCTAGCATCTAGTGTGGAGGTAGCTATTCACCAACTATCCTCCCTGAACAACATAGCAGCTTAAGTAGGATTAAAGATTTCCATATACAAAATTAAGCTCATCATCATCAGAAATGCGCCCAACTTAATCCCAGTGAGGAATGCTATGATACCAAGGACTAATGCCTTCAGTTATCTGGAAGGAAGGATAACTCAAAACATCAACGACTTCTTAGCCATGAGTAGCAGATGTGCCAGACTGGAGAGAATATACGACATTTGATGGATGTATGGATCTAAATCCCTCTCCCTTAACCTCAAACTCAGTCACTATAATACTGTAGTTCGACCATCAGTACTGTATGCTGCTTGAACATGGTTAGAAAGAGATAATTCAGAAAACTGGAAGTAAAGGGACGTAAAATCTGTCAAAGAAGAAGGAAAATACAGACTCGGGTATAGTAAGAACTATACCAACAACTGGAGAGCACTACTGTAGTAATGAGGAAAAGGAGATTTGTGTTCTATGGTTACATAGTTCGGATGGACAATGATAGTCTCACCTCCAAAATCTTCAACACCGTCTCTAGAGGGAAAGCGACTAATACAAAATGTACCAGGCTTGTCGGAAAAGATCTCGAGCTACTGAAAATGGACCACAATGACATTTACAACCTGGATAAGTATAGAACGTTGATAGGATAGCATAGGATTCTCTCCAGACACTAACAGCCAAATCACTGCACCCAGGATCTGGGGTGAAATGCATCCAAGAAAGAAAAGACAACAACAGTTCTAGGATGAAAGAATATTGGGCCAAAAAGAAAGCTCACCAGAGTTAAGATCCACGTGGTCAATAAAGGCCAAAACGGAAAAGAACAAGAAGAAATGCTCTGCATCAGACAATAGCACCGGGCTTCGTTGCGCCCCGAAAATTGTCTTCGCGTGAAAATAAAATCAGAGCAAACGGAGGTTAACTGGTGGACAAACTTAACGGAAAATTTATCCTTTCCTCATTACCACACCAATGCCCACAGGCATGTCATCTGCCATGTGATAGAATAATGAAAACTTTGGTTCTACATATGGGATACATACACCTTCTGAAAGCAACTAAAATGTAAATAATCACGGTATTATTGGTCAGGAAACCCTGAAGAGTACTTCAGGCGCTTAAGTGGTAGAATTCCAACTGAAGTTTAAGATTAATTGCGATGGAGCATATGTTGCAGTAGCAGTTCCCTAATTAACAAATTTTATATTTCACTAATTTTTAATTTAAATCCTTCTACCGTTTGAGGGAAATCGTTCAGATCATCTCCCGGTATTTAATTCAATCCCTGACTCCTTACCTACAAAAGAAAATTTTAGCACTTCCTTACACCGGGAATCAAGTGCTAGAGTGAGTTCATGGTCAACACGTCCAATCCATGTACTCTCTGAAATTATTCTAGCAAGATTCATTTCCAGTATATATTTTATACGTTCCCAACAACCGGTCCAGAATGTGGTAATACTAATGTAACTTCTTAATAGTGATGTATTGTTTTACGTGTAATCCGAATAACTAAGTGTCCCTGGCGTAATTCTCATCAACAAAGCAAAGTTTTACTAAAGATAAAATCCAGTCAATATGTTCTGTCAGGGAACGAGAATTTGACCGGAAAGCTCTTTATCTCCGGTGTTCACTCAAAGAAATATTTAATTGATTAAATTATAAATTTAGATTTCAAATTATACGCTTAAATGTTTGCTCCAATCTATCTCTCATCTTAAACAGAAAATCGAGAAACCGATGTATCAGTCATGATGAGGACGATGATCAGCAATTCTTATATTGGTCTCCACGCTCCGACTTAGTCCTTTGTGACTATTTTGTATGGGGTTATGTGAAAGATACAGTGCTTAAGCCTCCTCTCCCAACAAACATACCACAACTACAAGATGGCATCAACAGTGATTTTCAACAAATTGATAGTGATATGTTGCATCGAATGTGGCAAGAAGTTGATTATCGCGTTGATATTTGCAGTGGACACATATAGAGTACTTTGATAGGTATCTCGGTAATCACTATTTCCTGATGTTTAGTCCTGTCGCGGAAATCATGATAGGTATTTGGTTGCATGAAATAACTTCTCCGAATAATCACTTTCCACTTATGTTTATTGTCCCGTGTGTTCTATAATTACATTAAAACACGAGGCATCGTCTCGATCCAAAGATACAAAGTTCCAGCGATTTAACTCACACACTTTCAAAACTACTGACTGACAACTATCTCTTCTCTCCATCTCTGCGCGCTTAAATATACACTTTAGAAACACTCAGAATAAATTCAGATAGTTCCAACCGATGTTTCTCGAATTATAACAATACTTTAACAAATTTATCGATACAAAAAATCAGAAATAATTTAAACAAAATCATTCACAGTCATCAGAAAACATCTGGAAATAAAAATTAAAGATATTTACAGATATTTACACACAAAATTTCTTCATAATATGACCAAAACGTTGCAAATTGTACTCCAAACATCGTGGCTCACCTCAACAGTTAATTATTCAAGCATAATAAAGTCCTTGAACATATTACGAAGCATTTAAATAGTTTCTTTCCAAAAAACTATGTTCATTCGCACAAATTCATAGTTAATTACACGAAAACTATACAAACCATAAATAATCAACTCCCAGCTTGCCACATATATAATTCTTAAAATAACATTTCATTAAAGGGCTGCGTATCAGGGCTGTTATAACTTGTAATATATCAAAAGATCTTTTTGAATTTTTCTGTAGACTGTAAAGTTTTGTTCAGTATCTACACTAAAGTCCGAAAGTAACTCTGTCACTCTGTCTTTGTTAAATTTGATGAAATTTGACAAGGAAATACTATGAATCTTGAGGAAGGACACCTAGCGTGGTGGTGTAACGGTTAGCGTTCTGGCCTCGCATTCGGGAGGACGGTGGTTTTAATCCCCGTCCGGGCATCCAGATTTAGGTATTCCATGGTTTCCCAAATCACTCCAGGCAAATTCCGGGATGCTTCCTTCAAAAAGCCATGGCCGAATTCCTTCCCATTCCTTGCCCCTCATCCTTTCCCTTCTCTAAAAACCTCGCTGTTAAGAGACGTTAAGCAGTTAAAACAAAACAAAAAATAGGAAAGACACAGGATACTTTATCCTGGATAAATAACGTACGTTATCATGAAATTTGAAAATGAACCGAACCGTGACAGACAGCGTGTGTAAGTCTCTGTAATATTATATCGGTTACTCATGCTTTGTTTCTCTTTCTCAATTCAGTTTGTGGGGACACCTTTCGATATCAAATTTTGGCAATAAAATTCTATGCCTATGCCTACGAAGTCGCGGTTGTTCATAATTTGGTAAGCCTTTTCTGATGGAGGCTGAAAATAGAAATGCTGATAGCATCCCGGTGTACAGTCTAAACTGGAAACTTTCCATACGACCCTCGTATATAGTTCGTCGGTACCAGTGCGTAACAAATTCCCGATCAAACAGTGCGCTCCACTGATCAGAGCAGAGCAGCGTCTGGTTGAAGCAGGTGGCTGCAGGGCTGGCCGTATGGCACAATAATAGCGGTCGGCAGTGACGGGTCGCCTATTTACATTTAACTGCGAGTGATGCGACGGCTCCCGGGCGGTTATTACCTGCCCCGGCGTGGCGTGCCTGCACGTACACGAGACTACAACATATTTGCGCCACTCGCGCACCGGCCCCCAACAATTACGCGCACGGTAGTAAAACAGCGCCCGCGCACCTCGTTGCGACCTTAATGCGGGGCAAAAATTCCTCAGCGCACGGACGTGGCTGCAAATGTAATGGGCCCGCCCGCCTGCAATACGCAATGCGTCCAACTATGTGGAACTCGAATGCCGGCATCATACGGGCTAATTCCACTCCCACGCGAAAATATCGCGAATAGTTACCGGGATACGAGTATCCCAGGAGCCATTTGTGTCGCTGGATCCTGTATTAGCGTTCTCAACCAATTAAAACAGGGCCATTCGTGGTCACATTTAGGCTGAAAAGTGTCGTAGTAAGGGATTACAAGCACAGAAATTGGGTTTTTCTTAGTTTTTTTTTTTTCTTTTCCTTCCGACCTTCCTCGGTTATAGCAAGGCAGGTGAAACTGAAAGGCCCACTTTAGCTCGTTGGCTACTCTGGAAGACGCTCTGTATGCTAACAGTGCTCTTAAATACGTCTAAATTATATGTTTGGTCAATAAAGAAGTTTAACTTTTCTTTTTTAAATGCTCGCGTGTGGAAGTATTAAGACAATGAAATTACTTGTAAGAGGTAGTACTGTTTGTTTCGACTTGGAATTAGTCGCAGTGGTAAAGATCTGCAGAGAAACCACTCTGAAAGTTCCTCTACAACTGGATGAGTGAAAATCTTGGTTCACGAAATTCTTCAGCGCCAGATATACAAAGTATTTTATAAATGGTTCAAATTTCAGGATCATTTAGGGACTCGAGAGTGAATTGACACAGGGAATATTGGGTCGCTGCAGCCTCCAAAGTTCTGAAAATATGATTGAAGTAGTACTACACCACAAATGATGAAATGCACCCTAAAATGAAATAGAATATGGAAATATTAATCACCATGATAAAACCGAAAGCTGCAGTACCTTGGCCACAACACGAGGAACAATAACTGTTACAAACACCAGAAGTCTGTTCCCCAGTGGAAAATACCAGGAAAGAGGAGCGCTGGTAGGAAAAGAGCTACCTGGATAAAAAAATCTGAGAAGCCGGACCTCCAAGACAACTACGGAGCTAATCCGAGCGTCAACTAGCAGAGAAAAGACAGTCAAGATAGTTGCCGACATCCCGAGCGTATAGGACCAGAAGGAGAACCAATCCTTAAATGGCTATGAGGTTTTGAACCTTTTTATTAAGAAACATCCTGCATAGTGTTCGCAGATCAGTGGAGTGGTTGAGTCATGTAGTAGTTTGTTGCAGTACATACAGTGTTCGATAGTCAGTTAGCAGTAGAGCCTTTTGGAAAATGAGACGGGCAGAGATTCAGTTTATTCAGACAGACGAAGATAAGAAGTAACAATTTGCAGTACTTAGTGGCCTAGTTAGAGTAGGTGGGACGCCGTAAACTCTGATTTATCAAGTTTAAAAATCAGTTAAAACTCTGACGCAGCCAGAGTCTTTGGCGAGAGTTTTTCTTCTTGATAAGTTGAACGAGATCGTTGGTAAATGCTGACCGAGAATGAAAGTAGTTATAAAATTAACTGTGGGCACCTTCTCTCTATTGACACCTAATTCACCGTGTCTAATCAATGCAAACTATAACACAAAAATAACATGATGGTTTAACAAATCCGAAACATATTCTTTGCCTTTAAAGGGTCCAGTGACTGTCAACAATTGTTTATTACTGTTTATGTGAAACATCCCAATGGCATCAGAATTTATCTTTGGGTAGCTCGATGGAATATTGATTGCATTTACTTATTAGAGTCGTTGAAAGAATAATAGATTTTAGTGGTAGTTCTTTTTTCATGAGTGACGGTTGTTGTTAAAGCGGTACTTCCATGGAATGATAACGTCTGTATTATTAACAATTCAATACACATGTGAAACATAAACATTTTGTTATGATATTCTGTTGTGGAATCGCGGAAAAATAGCTTCCGCTGCGTGCCTCATATGTGTCCACTAGCCACCATCAATACTTATATGAGTCATAATGGCGAGGCAATCACAGTCGGTGACGTGTTGCCGCAGTAAAAAGCTGCCGTAAAAGGGTGCAGCAGATGTGATGTTGGGGAAACCGATATAGCCATGCCTATCACAGATTCTCCCATATCTACCGTCGTACCTGCAACCCAGGCTGAAGTGTTGGATGCTGTGTCGCGGTCGCCTGTCGGTGTCTGGCGTATAGCTTCTAGACTCCGAAGCCGCACACGGGGGCAGTCGAACAGGCTTAAAGGCCAAGACGCTGAACTTGTTCATCTGTCCAACCGGTTTGATGTATTGTCGGAGGCTGACTCAGTCCCACAATTATCATACTGCGAGTTGACGGCCCCTCAGCCCGCCAGGTCTGAGCAAACGCAGAAGGGCATTCTGGTAGTTGGGAGCTCTAATGTTAGGCGGTTATTAGAGCCCCTTAGGGAAATGGCGGATTCCTCGGGGAAGAAATCCAACGTCCATTCTGTGTGTATTCCGGGTGGCTTGATCCGAGATGTGGAACAGGCCATCCCGGATGCCATAGAAGGGACGGGGTGTAGCCAACTACAGATTGTGGCTCATGTCGGCACCAATGATGCTTGTCGCCTTGGGTCGGAGGTTATCCTCTCTTCCTTCCGGCGGCTAGCTGAAAGGGTGAACTCTGTGGCCAGTGACCGCAAGATATCGGCAGATCTAACCATCTGTAGCATCGTAGACAGAGTTGATTGTGGACCTCTGGTTCAGAGCCGTATTGAGGGGCTGAACCAGAGACTGCGACGTTTCTGTGATGACATTGGCTGCAGATTTCTCGATCTTCGCCATAGGGTCGAGTCTTGTAGTGTTCCCTTTAATAGGTCAGGTGTGCACTACACACGTGAATCGGCTACACGGGTGGCAAGGGCCGTGTGGAATGCACTGGGTGGTTTTTTAGGCTGAGGGAGGAAGACCCGAAACACGAAATTCAGTTACGGGCAACACAATCAGATGCAACACGGGAATGTAGGCGCAACGTAAAAGAATCTCAACAGTTAAAAGTTCTCGTAATTAACTGTAGAAGCGTTTGCAACAAACAACCGGAACTAGAAAGCGTTATTTGTAGTACAGAAGCGGATATCGTTATCGGTACAGAAAGTTGGTTGAAACCGGAAATAAGTTCCGCCAAAACTTTTAAAGATAGCATGAACGTTTTTCGTAAAGACAGATTACATTCTCATGGAGGTGGGGTATTTATAGCTGTGAGTAAATTTCTCCCATGTAATGAAATAGACGTCGATACGATCTGTGAAATCATATGGATTAAACTCAACGTTGCTGGGTCAAAACTAATCATAGGCGCCTTCTACCGTCCACCCGATTCTGACATAGTTATCGTCGAGGAGTTGTGAAATAATGTAAATAGTATAGCTAGCCGTTTTAAGGATCATGCTATGATTCTAGGAGGCGACTTCAATCTGCCTTATATTGACTGGCGTAATTACGTTCACATCACAGGTAGCAGGGATAAGGCAGCTTCTGAAGTAATTCTCGAGTTGTTGTCAGATAATCATCTCGAGCAGCTAGTTAATGAACCTACGCGGTGTCATAACGGTAGCGAAAACATTTTAGACTTGCTGGTTACCAACAGGCCAGAATTATTCACCGACGTTTCAACGACCACAGGAATAAGCGATCACAAAGCGATAATTGCGACTATCAAATTAATGACCAAGCGAAACAGGAAAAAAGGGCGAATTGTATACAGATTCAATAAGGCCTCAAAGGAGTGTCTTAGAACCTACCTGAGGAATAATTACCATAACTTCAAGTCAACAAAGGACACCGTTGAAGAGATGTGGCATCGTTTTATACATATAGTCAGGGAAGGTATGGAAATATATATACCAAAGCGGACAATAAAGGGGGAGAATGATCCACCCATGGTACACATGCGAAGTCAAAAGATTACTCAAAAAACAACGGAAAATACACGCACGTTCAAGAAGGAAGGGGTGTCGCAGCGATTTAGAAACCTTAGCTGATTTAAGAGGTCGTATTAAGAATGTAATGCGCGAGGCCTTTAACGATTTTCACTCCAACTCTCTCTCTAAGAGTCTCACAGAAAACCCAAAGAAATTTTGGTCGTATGTACGAAAAGTTAATTGTACCAACAGCAATATTCCAGCACTAATTCGTGAAGGTTCCGAGGTTAATGAAAGCCGCGATAAAGCTAACGTAATAAATACTGTATTCAAAAATTCATTTACAAATGAACTTAAGGATAGTATTCCCGTTTTCTCACGCCGTGGCGAGTCGGTGATGGAATCATTACGAATAGATACTGCAGGTATCATTAAGCAATTAGAGCTCCTGAAGTGGGGGAAAGCAGAGTATGCGGCGGAAATCGGGCCATTTCTGTCTGATATATTCAGTAAATCATTAGAAGAGCGAAAAGTACCTTCCGAGTGGAAAATCGCGCAAGTAACTACGATTTTCAAAAAGGTGATCGAAGTGATCCTGGGAACTATCGTCCCATATCTATAACATCTATTTGTAGTAGAGTTATGGAGCATATTATATGCTCGAACATTATGAATTTTCTAGATGATAATAATTTGCTTACAACAAATCAACACGGATTTCGGAAGAAAAGATCATGTGAAACACAGCTGGCCCTATTCACACACGACGTAATGAGTTGTCGATACAGGTCCACAAGTAGATGCAATTTTTCTAGATTTCGAGAAAGCCTTTGACTCTGTGCCACACAACCGCCTTTTAGCGAAGCTTCGAGCGTAAGGTATATCGGATCAGCTTTGTGAATGGATAAAGGATTTTCTAACTGGTCGGTCGCAGTATGTTGTCGTTGAAGGAGAAAGTTCTTCTAATCTAGATGTTACATCGGGTGTACCTGAGGGAAGTGTAATTGGACTACTTATTTTCTTAATTTTTATAAACGATCTCGGAGACAAATTGAAAAGCCTTTTTAGATTGTTTGCAGATGATGCGGTTATTTATAGGGAAGTAAGAAATTTGGCCGATTGCTTAGAAATTCAGCGCGATCTGGATGTTATTTTGGCTTGGTGCGCTGAGTGGCAACTTACTCTAAATTGTAAAAAGTGCAAGACAATGAGCATAACTAACAAAAAGAATCCAATTGTTCAAAAATACGAGTTAAACAATACAGTTATTGATATGGTCGATTCTATGAAATATTTGGGAGTAACAGTACAAAGGAATATGAAATGGGACATACACATTAATTCGTTAGTAGGTAGAGCAAATTCTAGGCTGCGATTCATAAGTCGAATCTTGAAAAATTGTAATGAACAAACAAAGGAGATAGCGTACAAATCTCTTGTGCGTCCACATTTGGACTATTGTTGTGCCATTTGGGATCCGTTTCGTAAGGGGTTGATCGAAGGTATTGAGAAAGTACAGAGAAGAGCCGCTCGATTCGTGACCGCTTGCTACAGTCCTTATGAAAGCGTCACAGAACTGATTAGTAGACTAGGTTGGGAGTCTCTGGTAGATAGACGACACACGTTTCGTTTAAACTTATTGGAAAACATGCGTACTCCCACTTTCACTTTTGAGTGTGGTGAAATACTTCTTCCACCAACCTATTTGAGTCGGAAGGACAGGAAAGATAACATTAGAGAAATAAGGTGCCGGACTGATTCTTATATGAATTCTTTTTTTCCCTCGTACCATTAGGGATTGGAATGCACAGCAAAGAGATTAGCTTTGGTGCTGAGCACCCTCTGCCACCCACAATTTTGTGAATTGCAGAGTATATATGTAGATGTAGATGTAAAAACTTTAACCTATCGCTTCACCTGATGAAGCCAGCGACAATAGCTGTCGAAATGTCGTGCATGGCAGAACTTATCCAGCCGAACACTCGGGAAGAATTTTTGGTATTTGTACGCTGGGAATGACCCAATTCTCACGTTTTTATGATATATAAAAAGCAAAGAGGTTTTGCGATTTTTGCCAATTACTTCGTTCCTTATCTTATATCTTTAAACGAGCAATTGTATATATATATTTCGGATCTCGGAAACGGCTATGACGATTTGGATGAACGTTTTGACATTTAAAATTAACTAAATAGTTGTCTTCCCTACCAAAAAAAAAAAGAAAAAAAAAAAAGTTTACAAAATACGAACAATTTTTTCACTCGATATCTCGGAAACAGCACTAGCGCCATCTCGTATACAATTCAGGTACCAGAAAGCCTACAAATAGCTTCTCCTTGATTTCAAAGAATATTTAAACGAACATTTCTTGTATACTTACTGGCTGACCCGTGGAAATATTAGCACTGCAAGTTTAATTGTAAAACATTTAAAAAGGAAGATAATTAAAAATTTATCATTGGTTTTGTCAGAAGTGATACTTTACAGAATCCTCTTTGAAAATAATATTACCGGTACCAGTTATAAAGCAATCATCGTTTACTTTTTGACCGTAAAAAGTGGTTGTTAGTTTGTCATTAAATAGACTACGCGAGGTATGAGCATAGTTTTATCAGAGTGAACGAATTTATCACTGATGATTCTATCATTACCGTGACGTCACAATCTGATGATGAATTCTTATAGAACTCGACGAAACATATCTAAAATAAAGAATAAATGTTCTCGATATCTCGCTTGGTTTTCGAGATATGGCATGTCAGAAATCAGTTATAGGTATAGTTCCTTGTGATTTGGGGACGTTTGTTCTGATCCAGGCCGTATTTCAAATTAACAACAATCATTGGGAACAAAATAAAGCATTGAAAGTACATTTCCACCGTATAGACACGTGGCTTTAGTGGATATTTTTTTCTGGTCCACGCCGGATCTAATCCTAACCTCTTTACTTGAGATTTCAGAAAAATAAATTCTTTATTTTAGATTTGTCTCGACGAGTTTCATACGAATTCATCATCAAACTTGGCTATGGTGAAATTTATCTTCTGGTCCAGGTCGCATTTCAACCAACCACGTCAATTTTGAGACACGATATCTCGAGAACTAAGCGAGATATAAAAAAATTTTATTTTTTACTTTCAGTTTTTCTCGTCGAGTTACATAAGAAACCATCATCATGGGTTATCGCAGAATCCCCTGAATTACCACAAATCTCGCACCATTAATTAATCCCTGATTGGCATTAAGATTTCTATTTAACATTATAATAGATTTTTTCCTTGAAAGCAATTTATGATGCTGTCTCGCAAATGGATCTAGCGATTTGGATGAAATTTCATATGTAGATTACGTTTTGCTTTTCAAGTTTTTAACACGATTTAAAAGAAAAAGTATCAATTTTTGTATTTGGTTTCTCGAAAACGGTTTTAACCTCATTACGTAGAAGGTTTATTTATCAGTAAGCCTACTGATGTTAGTTAAGCTTTTCTTTGGTTAACTGTGCACCTCAAAACGCCTAGGAAGCCTTCAAGCCTTTTACTTTAATCAAACTTTACTCGAAATCTTGGATATTGACCAGAAATCGAAAGATGCCGAACGAAGATCGGTCACCCAGGTACTATTATTTATTTCTCATAAGCTCCCCTTCCATATATTGTAGATATAATTAAAAAATTGCTGAAAGTACTTACCACATGCATTTAACTCTAACTCGGTGCATGAATTGCTGTTATTTGCATTAATTGTCTATCAACATTCAGCAATAAGCCTTGTTACTCTCTTGGTGAAGATACTGCAACTGTGCTCTAAAACTTAGCAGAATCACGACATGATCTGCGCACTGGGGGTGGCTCTGTATTTAAAGCCTTCGAATTGTGTGCTTTCTTGACAAAGTACAGCGCTGGAGGTTTGTTGAAGGTTGTTCGTTCATATTTTGACATGCAGGCGCAGATATATATTAAGGGATGGAAATTACAGGCAATTTAAATCGGAAACTAAAAGTTTCTGTCTACATTATTTTGTATTTAAAAAGTTTATATATCTACTAAAAGGTAACTCCTCTGTAGAACAGTGAACAATACAATATATTATATACTAAATAAAAACTTCTTCGTTTGCAAGACATGACGACAACTACATCAGTTATAAACAAACTGTATTAATTGGTAACTCCTCTGTAGAAAAGTGAACAATACAATATATTATATACTAAATAAAAACTTCTTCGTTTGCAAGACATGACGACAACTACATCAGTTATAACAAACTTTATTAAAAATTTTAACACCGTACGAATAAAAAATCACATTTTCACGTTAGTTCTCAGCTCAACAGATATTAGAACTAAATCATACCTACAATAGTTAAAGCTCCGTACGCAAAACTGGTAAATTAAATATTTATTTTACAGTTATTCCTAAACTTATCTAATCATTTGATATTAACGACTACGCTTTATTTATTTATAAATAATGCACCAGCTTCTAAACAAAACCAAATAAATAAATGAAAGTTAAACCAAGAAATATTTCAGTTCGAACTATGTTATAGAAAAATTACAACGAAATTTTAATTTAAAAAAAGACAAAAATTGATGTTAACCTGCTTAAAATTTACTTTCATGCTTAATTTGGATACGTTTTTGAAGTACCTGGATGTAGTTTTGTATCAGTCATATTCCTAACAGATTATTTTATTAATACCTACAAATCTTAAGAAAATTATTTGATAGTAAAAGTGAGGCAATCAAAGCAGAAAATATAATTTGTGAGTAAAAATCGTACCAAAAACATGGTGTCGTAGCGGAAATTGTGAAATTTATTTCATTGAAAGTAAATCACAAAAATTCGCAATATGAAGAAGAACGATAGGAATGGAATTTAGAATGGAAGAAAGCCAAAGGGAGAGGATGTAAGGAACAGTAAAAAAATGTTTCAACGTTTACAGGATGATTGTTATCTATTATGCAACAGTAAACCTTCCTAAGCTAAGAAGTAGAAGCAGATTAATGAAAAAAGTGCACACAAGGAAGCTGCGCTGTAAGGAGAGAAAGACATTTATACTGACGATACTGGCGAAACAGTTTTAAGAATCGCATTTTACAAATCTTTTTTAGATTGAGCTAGAAATGATAATTGGAGCAGGTTCAGTTCTCTGTGAATTGCTTAAATCTTTTTTTTTTGTAAAAGAATGTTTGAAGTTATTTTTCAGTAGTATTCCTTTTTTAAAATAATAATAATCATAAAAATGTCATTAAAACCATACCAGACGGAAGACACACCAACAGTTCGGTCTAAAAACATCTGCGCGCTTCAGAAAATAGTAAAAAATTCCTGATTACAGTGTCTGACCACACATGATTTTAAAATTATAAACCAGGATAAGACGAAACATCAAAAGAAAGTGTAAATAGTAACTTTTAGATAATTTCCAGTTTGTGTACAGAAAAAGTTTCGACACTACAAACAGTGATTACGGCTTTACGATTGATACAAACGGTATGAATCAATATATCTATTCAAAGAAAAAAAATTTTTATTGTTTTTCTTAACAAACTGTTCACAATTTTAAAGAAATATGGTCTGAAATCAGAAAAGAGAAATATTTATAACCTTTGTAATATTCTGAGTGACAGAATGAAAGCTGAGAATCTCAAAGACAGCATCACTTAATGTCAGGAGACGCAAGGCTGTAGTCTGGCTTTTAAGGTATATTTAGTGAAGGCAGAAGGAACAGTAAGAAAGATTTCGTTATGGAATGTGAATGGAAGTGGGCGTTAACACTAGGTAACTGCTTACGACTTTCTGACTGACAAAAATCAAGATAAATAAGATTGCTGTAGTACATGAACCAAACGTTTGGGACATCGTATTTCCATAAAAGGTTCATTGCAGCTGCATAACTGAGTGCTGGCGTAAGTTCAGTTATTTATTCACTTCTCTGAGCGTAATTGTATTTTCTTCATTTCACTACTTGTTCCTACTATGTACGCCATAGACACTGCAGCGTATTGTTAGTACTGTTGCCTGTGATGTCAGCAAGATCCTGAGGCAGGTGGCAGGTGTTCACACAGTGTGCTGACGACACCAGCACCAATGACGTTGTACTCACGCAACGGTACGTGGCTAAGCGCCGACGACCGATGCTTATGCACCTCAGTATCCCTTTTCACAATTGAACAAAATCCACTGTTACGCCTGGTGGCCTGTTGCGGTCTCAACCCATCTTCTTGGTGGTCTTCCTACATTTCTCCTGCCTCTGGGATGATATTTGAGAATTTTTCGTGGGATCCGGTCCGTCTTCATCCTTAGTACATGGTCTGTCCAAGATGTTCTGTATGTTTGCACAGTTTGGAGAATTGGTTTGACTTGGAGTTCTTTTATGATTTCATCTGACCTCTTTCAGTCTCGCAATGTGTAGCCAGCTGTTCTCCTCATGTATCTCATCTCAACCGCCTTTAGTCTCCGCTCATCACCTTTGCGTAGTGTCACTGCCGTAAAATAGTGTATGTTTAACCAGGATGTTATATAGCCTGATTCTTGTGTGCCGTTGAACAATAGATGGTCTGAGTCATTTATTATTCCTGTAACTTTCGCGAAATTTGTGATCTTTTGTTGCATATCGATTTCTAGGGTGTAGCTGAGGTTGTAACCTAGGTATTTAAATTCTGCTACTTGTTCTATGGGCGTATTATCTATTGAGATATTGGTTCTTTTGTGGTTTCTTCTGACAGAGGCCATAACCTTGGTTTTATTGAGGGAAATCTGCATGCTGTACTCTTTTGTTGTCTTATGGAAGTTATATACCGATCGCTGCAGGTCATCTTTTGATTCAGCAAAAAGAACTTGTCTGTTTATTTTGATTCTGCCATGGGGTTTTTGTCGCCGGTCACTAATGATTTTGTTTATGTAAATGTTGAATAAAAGTGGCGATAGGCAGCACCCTTGTCTCACTCCTCGATTAATGGGTTTCCATTCCGACAGCTGTTGTCCGGTTCTGACTGCGATTACGTTGTGGTTGTAGATGTTTTGAACTGCTGTTATGATCTCATTTAAATTATGGTTTTTACTCGCATTTAACACAAGTTTTCATACTATGTAATGTACTCTCGTTTTACCGAAATTCCTTATTTAAACTATTTTAAACTCGTATTTTACCAACACAAAATGCACTCGGAGACATGAAATACAATAGGTATGTGGCAGCAATTTCAATAGACTAATCGTGCGTTTGAAGTGCAAAAGGAATAACGGTTCTAAGAATCGGTTTAATATTGAACTTAGTAAACTGTCAAACGATGTATAAAATAAGGCCATCTGGAAACTATATTACCAGAGCCAAAGGAACCTTCATAAAGTAAAACCATGATCCGGGATTGGGAATGAACATAGCAGGGAAGCAAAATTTTGATATTATGGGGGTCAGAAGAAAGAATTGTATTTGAAGTGTGATATTGCAGAAGAATATTGGATGCTAATGATATGCGAATAAAGATATTAATGTAAGAATATTTTTTTTAAAAATACCATGTTTTCTAGACGAACAAGATTTTTACTTCCTAATAATGACCAAATACTCA
Source organism: Vandiemenella viatica (assembly GCA_031002005.1). Classification (NCBI taxonomy): domain Eukaryota; kingdom Metazoa; phylum Arthropoda; class Insecta; order Orthoptera; family Morabidae; genus Vandiemenella; species Vandiemenella viatica. The sequence continues at coordinate 217,628,264 of CM061919.1, forward strand.
ATGTTGGCAAATATTAATGTACGAGTATATGAGTTTTGTAACAGGATACTAATTGCAAGGCATATGTTGAGATTATAAAAATGAAGATATATGCAGGAGGTCGAAATGGATTTTTCACTAAATTAAGTATTCTGACGCATTTAGAGATAAATACATTTTATTTCATTTTTGTGTTAATATATTCCACATACCTGTTTTCGTCATCAGTGAATATCATATTGCAAACCATAATTTTGTAATTTCGTCTCTAATACAGTAAATAGTATATATGCATTCTCTATTAACGTAAGTATGAAATTAAGCTATTGCCGGTGGTTTGATTATAAAGTCGGTAACATTTTACTGATAATCACGTTTTTTCATTCACTATTACATGATAGAAGAGATTGACACAGTGTTAGTGAGGCTAAATACAACAAACAGCCCAATAAAGAAATAAATCTACTTCTTCAGGAGACTATACCGCCGCCAAAGAACACTGTAGAATGCCAATTTATCTTGGTCTCTTCCTCATAATAGAGCAGTCATTTACTTAGATCCTGAGAAGTTCAGTTAGAATTTCTGCAAGAGTCAATATTAACAGAAATATCGAAGTAATTGTAAAACAAAATTAAAACCACTTATAGCATCAACATCTTGACGATTAAATCTCAGGGAGCATGACACGAAAAAAGATACAGGTATTGTTTCCGGAACTAACAGATATGAGTAATCCATTAGTTTCACGTGAATATCCAATTCCTTAATCAAAACATGCTTATACAGATAACTGTTATTTATATAATAATCTCTAATAATACTCAGGCATGAGCAGTAACTTCAAGACGATAGTTTAATCTTAAACTCTTTGTAGACAACATTTGAGGTGTTTATCGCAGTATCGGTGAAAAATGAGTTGGTATATTTTTCTCAGCTGTGCTTGATCTGAGGTGGGAAATCATCGTAACTGCTGTGTCGTTTGCAGCCTCAATTCAAAAACGTAAGGAATAAACAGTAAAAATATCCTAGTGATAAAACAGGAGTGCGATTGTGTTGAGCTCTCTCTCAGTCGCTCCATCCTTACCTCGGTTCACCGTTGGCAGCCCTGCGGCAGGTGTTTGCGCTACGTCGTGCCCGCTGTTTGCAGGTCACTCACTCTGCAACCCACGAGTCCCATGCTGTATGCTTTGTTGTTGACTAAGTTTCCAAAGACGCATTGTAAAGTTAAGAGAATAAACACAAACCTTTTTAAATGTTCAGGTACCTTTTGACTCTGTGTGTTCACGGTTCTCAATCAACGAAATTACATTTAGTTTTTTTTATTGAAAGTTCGCTTGTAAGAAAAAACACAAAATATTAATTATTCAAATTAATACGTGTTTGATTTCCACGAAAAAGCAATCAAAATGTGAATTTCTTAATTATTGTATCAAAGGTTAACAAGTAAACATTGAAAAAACGTCGCCCAAGGTTTCAGAACCAAGGATAACCGAGTTACTACTAAACTTTTTGCGTGAAACCAAGAATATTTTTGATGGTCAGCCTCTCTCTATCATTTTATAGATAAAAGCTGTTAGTACCAAATACATTGTTAGATTACAAAATTAAGATTAAGAGTGTCACCAACATGAGAAATTTAATGACCCCAAAGAAGGAGTGAAGTGAAATATTTTTTTGTAGTTGTAAACGTTGCTGATCCTTACTTGAGGGCAGCTTCTGCACGGTGCGTTTTAAGTCGTAGTATCCGTGTACTACTGAGAAATTGTGGGAGGGTTTTCTGCGATGGTACATCCATGCACTGAACAACATTTCAGTTGCGAGAAATGCACTTCATGGAAGTCCGGAGGGCTGAATACCACGAAGGAAACCCAAGAAGCGCTGGCTGGATACCTTGAGGAAGGACAAGAGCCTAGCGCATGCCTCACTTGAGGATGCACAAAATCGTCTTTTATAGATGACCCTACCGAGAGTAGTGGGTGAACGGTTAACGTTCTGGCCTCGCATTCGGGAGGACGCCGGTTCGAGTCTCTACCCGAGCATCAAGATTTGGGTTTTCCATGGTTTCCCCAAAATCACTCCAGGTAAATGCCGGGATGCTTCCTTCAAAAGGCCATGGGCGAATTCCTTCCCGTTCCTTGTCCCCAGTCCCATCCGTCTCTAATGATCTCGACGGCGAAGAGACGTAAAGCCATAAAAAAGAGACCCTGCAATGCGGCATAAATGCTAAGAAGAAGAAGGGTATCCGCAAATTGCTGAGTGGATATTAAAACAGAGTATCTGCAACGTTAGCATGTATTTAAATAAATGTATTTTCCCGTGATGGTCTTCCGCTTTTATTCAGTTTTTGGGGTGACAAATTGTGTTGTGAAAAGGAACTAGTTATTTTGAAAATTAAAAATATCTCATTCAGTAACTGGCAGATACGGGTAAGTTATTAATGCAAATAGTTTATTGCCGGTAAAAAAAGATTGGTAAGGTTGTGAGAGAGAGAAAAAAAAGGCACGGTTGGCGTTAAAGAAAAATCCTCGTCTTCCGTTTCAACATACTATGTTTATTTTAAAAAACATTTCAGTATTGTCTGCCTGTAGACTATTGCTACAAGTGTCCATCGGGACACCCTGTCCGTTGTAAATTCTTCATTGCATCATCTTACGAACGCCAAAACAACTGTGTTTCGTACCCCTATCATAGGTTAAGAATGACTTTAACGATGTGAAAAAGCATGACTTTTCTTGTTAGTTCACTATTTCAGCAGTTACGTCTACGTGATAGGACAATAAAGCGATAAATGATAATTCATTTGTACCGAGAATAGACACATGCCACAGATCACAATGCACCTTCCGTGAACACTGCTTTACGAGATACACAACAAAAGTCACGCCGCAACACAGAATAACCCTCTACGCCAGCGGTTCCCACCCTATGGGTCGCGACCCACTGGTGGGTCACGGCGTGTGTTTTGGGGGGTCGCGGAACAATCTAGGTTTTTGCCACAAAAATATACCTTTTACTTCATCTATTTTTGAAGAGGAACATTTGAAAGGCCCGAAACTCTTAACAGCTGAAGAAAACTCGCTAATAGAACTATCTTGCGATTCTTCTTTAAAGACAATTTTCAAGGTAAAATCCTTAATTTCCTTCTGGATGAATGTACAAGCAGAGTATCCAGAAATCTCTAAATTAGCTGTGAAGTTCTTGATGCCATTCGACATGGTATACTTGTGTGAACAAGCTTTTTCTACTTTCTTGTTTTTGAAAAACAAATATAGAAATAAACTATGTGTAGAAAGTGTCTTAAGTTTAAAATTAACCAGTCATAACCCTGATATCGATGCCCTCGTCAGTAAACACCGGTGCCAGAATTCTCACTGTTTGTGAAGTTGTGCTTTTATAATATTTTAAACGTATTTTTCATTATATTTGTAATAAAGCGGGAGGCAGCTGCACAAAGCATCACCTCATTAAGTTGAAGGCTGAAATTCCAGGATTAGTTAAACCTCTATTTGCACATTAAAATGCCACTGATGTGACAAGTCATACCTTGGTAGAAAACTCCTACAAATCCCTTTTTAGTGGTTGATTGGTAAGTTTACCATTGTGTTTTCCTGCTCCCGGTCTTCCATATTTTCATACATTTGGGTGCAGTAAAACACAATGATAAACCTACCAATCAACCACTAAAATCGGGTCTGAAGGTGGTTTCCAGTGACTTGGCACTGGAAACCACGTTGCATGGCCAGTTGCATTTTAATATGCTGATCGATTTACTTCTAATCGTGGAATTTCAGCAGTGAACTTGATGAGATTATAGTCTGTGCAGCCGCCTGCCGGTCTATTATATGTTTGTTGTATTATGTATTATCAATTCTTGTTTTTGTAGATAGTATATCCATTGTAAGAAAATTGGCCTTTTCGTAGGATAGGATAGACGATAGCGTATCGAGGTCATACAGCAGTTCCCATTCTTACGTTAGATAGACTCTCAAATTAGGTGGGTCGCGAAAATTTTTTTGCTTGAAAGTGGGTCGGGTACCAATAAAGGTTGGGAACCGCTGCTCTACGCTATTGATTTTGTTAATATTGTTTTGTGTACTTAGCTTTGGTCATTTATTTCTTCAGTTTTCTGAAATACAGGGTTAGCCTAAATGATTAATCCAGTTGAAAATACTGTGTATTGAAATTTATACTACCTTCAAAGACAAGTGATACATGAAAAGATACATAAAGTCACCAAGTTTATGGTACATACTATAAAAGTTCAATGTGTGCATCATTAGTCACCCACACACACATTCAAATTGTAATCCAGTTCCGTCCATACGTTCGATAGCATGTTTCTATCCATGTCCGTCACAGCAGCAGTGATCCGTTTCCTGTAATTCTTGCAATGTTCTTGGCATTGGGGGTACCTAAACTTTGTCCTTCAGATAACACCACAAGAAGAAATCACATGGGATCAGATCTGGCGACCTGGAGAATAATGAAAACAGAGGAACATACTTGGACCAGCGTGCCCTATCCAGCGATGTGCAGTTCCCTGTTCAAATAGCCTAGGACATTCGTACTCCAGAGAGGTCCCTCCTGTTGTAGGTTGAAAGTGGAGGAGTCAGTTATGGAAACAACCACACTTGCAACATATCCAGGTACAAGGGTCCTGTCACCGTATGCTTGCTGAAGAAAAGGGCCCATACACGTTTCTTCTTGATATGGCACAGAAGAAATTCACCTTTGGCAAATCTCTTTCCAGTTCCACAAAGGTATGCGGCACTACAGTGCCTCACAGTCTTACGTTGTGATGATTCATCTTTCCAGCCAGATATTAAGTTGCCTCGTCGCTTAATACAAAGTTCCCCGCCAATTCCTCATAGTTTTCCATAGCTTCCAACATTACGGTACAAAAATTAAAACGGCTGTAATAATCATTTGGGGTTAATTGTTATACCAATTACATACGGCGGCGTCTCAAATGCAAACGCCTACGCAAAACATTCAACACTGTTTTCTGCGGAATTCCCAGTTCACAGCTGGCACGAACGGTTTGTTTTTTGGACTCTGTCTCACGCGCTCCACGGTTTCCTCTAAGAGACGTCGTCGTCTCGTGCTGATCCGTTTACACAGACAACCAGTGTCACGAAATTGGCGAAACCAACGTAAAATGCTCTGATTACCAAGTGCAGCTTTTCTGTATATTCGTTCGAATTCACGCTGCACGTATTTAACCGAATAGTACTTCGCATATTGTAACACATAACTTTTCCGCCATCTTGTCCACTGCTGCCATCTAGCGTGCACGTCAGAAACCAAGCGGGCATTTAAACTTGATGAGTTTGTGTAGCCGACCCCGGCAGCGTAGGGGTAGCGTGCTTGCTTCTCGTTGCGGGGGTCGCCGGTTCGAGTCCGGCCTAGGGCATGGATGGTTTTAATTACGTGTTGTGTTCGTCTTGTGTCGTCCTTACACATTAGAGAAAATAATCATACTCATAAGAAATTTGTATATTGTGAGAGAAACAAAACACATTGAGATGGCTGAATGGCTGACACGGCCAAATGCCATTTATTAAAAAAAATTTTTTATGAATTTGTGTATCTTTTCATGTATCACTCGTGTTTTTAGGTAGCATATTTTACAGTACACAGTGTTTTGAAACCCGATGGTGACGAAGCAGCGGGGGAAAACTAGTATTCACATAAATAAAAACTATTATCCAATTAATTCGAATTTTTTATTACTCATCATTCATTATTCTCAAGAGATTATGTTACTTACGTCTAATTACTTTTCTGTCTAAAACAGACGGATCATACGAGTCTAATAATGGCTGATGTTTACCAAATATCCAGGTTGTTTTCACAGCCGTCATATTAATATAATATAATTTTCTAGCGGGATTAATGCTACGTTGAAACACTCCTGCAGGAATGTTTCAACGCAGCATTAATCCCGTAAGCAAATAATACAGGGTGTCCCAGAATTATCTTTACAACTTTAACATTGAATAAATTATGTTTGGAACGAGATATCTCAATGCAGTTTTTTGCATGTTCAGAGTATCTCTCAAAGTTTTTTTCTGTTTCATTTCAGGCGCAGTAGGTAGTTACATCACATTTATTGAAAATGTACACCCCACAGGAAAAAGCTCAGTGTGTTTTCTGGTTTATAGAGACAAGGGTTACCTAATAGGTGCGACATTCAAATTCGGGGTTCTGAACCTCCGCATTTAGAGAGAGAGAGAGAGAGAGTGCGCGACAGCCCAATGGTTAATGTGTTGTGCGGTGTTATGCACAACCAAATCATTGGACCCTTCTTCTTTGCTGAGAAGACAATCAAAGGCCCAGTTTACTTGGATAAGCTAACGAAATTTGTTGTTCCCCAACTGGAAGTCATTCAACCAACAGTCATCTTCCAACACCTCCGCATTGGGCTCATGATGTCCGTAATTTTCTAGATAAACAATTTCCTGGTCGGGGTCCAATTGACTGGCCGCCTCGTTCACCTGACATAACCTCCTTGGATTTCTTTCTTTCGGGATATGTAAAAGTCATCGTGTATCAAACCCCGGTTAGAAATTTGGCAGATCTCAGGCAGACGATTTCTGCAGCTATTACGACAATTGATCAAGGGATGCTCCAAAGAAGTGTTCTAGAGACAGAAACAAAACTTTGAGAGATACTCTACAAAATGCAAAAAACTGCATTGTGATATCTCGTTCCAAACATAATTTATTCAATGTCAAAGTTGTAAAGATAATTCTGGGACACAATGTATTATAATAAATATCCTGGTTGCTGATACGTGGATTCTTTGCTAATGTTAGTGTCGTGTTGAAGCGTGGAGAATTTAATGCTTTCTGTTTACAGGAGTCTAAAAGACCCCGTTATTTGTGTCAAGCTTTTAGGCGGATGCATATTTCAATTCAAGCTCGTTTCATTCCAGCTGGGATTCCGGAGATGCGTCGGAATTTCATTCCAGAATAATTGTATGTTACGAGCTGGTTTACTCCTCGTTTAAGCCCATTATTTTCCATTTGTGGAATGCAGGAGTTGTGATAAAATCCACACATCGCTTAATTGAAGCCGAAATTGTTTTAGGTCTCTTCCAGTTTTATTCAGTTACATGTGAACGTACGGGCGATAATGTTTATGGCCCGAATGTTGGATTGATATATCCCGACGTTATATCGCCGAACCAACTGGACGAAATGCTTCAAACAACGCTTCGTTTATTAAAACTGTGACGACAATTGCAGTATGTTCGGTTCTGTCTACACACTGTAACTTATCCTCGGGTGCTGATTGATCGTCTAGTAATTTCAGCAACGGATGTCATGGTCGGAGAGATAAATTTTTTTATTTTCTTTATTTGTAGTGACAGAACAAGACAAAATATAAACGATATAGTATTTTTTTTTCAGTTACTTTAGTAATAGTTGTGTTCTTGGGACTCCGAAGAAAAATCGTTGTTCTTTATTTGTCTAAGGCAACTTTTTTTGTTGCTGATTGCTAGGAATAATTTTAATAAAAAATTAATTTGGTTATTATCGTTATCACGTAGTTATAATCATGATGATTGCAAATTACAAGTTTTGAATACGAGTTCAAAGTGTATTTGAGTAGGAATTGGTAATCGTTGAATTGTTATCGTTAATTGCCATGAAACTTATGCACCCGTACAAATTAATTTTTTAAGAAACGTAATGTTTGCTAATTATATTTCAAGTTTTCAACTAATTGATTCTTTTCTTTTATAAGTTTTTTTTTTTAATTTGAGGCATAAAATAATAAATCATTATTTATTGAAAGTGGAATTAAGGCTTAAATCCCTAGACGACACGTCCCCAGGTGACGGATAGGGAGTACTTCAAGACATGATTGAAGGGAAGTTAAATAGCTCCCGCCGACTAACAGAAGCGTCTAAACCTACCTTGGGTGGTTCTACTGTATATCAGGTGATTTCTCACAAGTATAGAAAGGGATCGAGGACCCTACTGTACCTATCAATGTCCCTAGTATATCATCACGGAACAACGGAAAAAATTATTAGATATGCCATTCCACTCGCTTAGTAATAGTCTTTTCAAAGTTTCGGTCTTGGAGTGGTGAAACGTGTCAACAAAGGCAGTTAGCAAAAGCGAAAAAGTTCGCGTCATTGAGAACACGTGCCTTTTTACAAGCAACAAAATTGCTAAATGTCACCTATGAAAAGACCGAACGTGGTGGGTGATCTGTAACGCTATGGCCTAGCATTCGAGAGGATGCAGCTTCGAATCCTGGTCCGGCCATCCAGATGTCAGTTCTCAATGGTTCCCCGAAATCAATCTAGTAGAAGGCCAGGGACATTCCTTCAAAAAGCCTTCCAGTTCCTTGCAACCAGTGCTTTTCCAACTTCTAATTACCTCAACGTCGAGGAGGCGTAAGGTTATGTTTTTTTAATGTTTTACGCCTCGTCGACGTCGAGGTAATTAGAGGGGGGAAGTGACTGAGGACAAGGGACGGGAAGAAATTTAGCCATGTCCTTTTGAAGAAAGCATCCGGGCATTCGCCTGGAGTGATCTGGGGAAACCATGGAAAACCCAAATCTTGATGCCCGGACGGGGATTCAGACCCACGTCCTCCCGAATGCGAGCTCAGAACGTTAAACGTTCACCAACCACGCTCGGTGAAGACGTAAAGTTCCATTAAAAAAAGTCACCTAAGAGGTTGAAAAAAAGAAAATTAATATTTTAGATATTTCCGACGTCTGATGGACAAGTTGTAAACAATGAAAAATGGAAGGGGCATCGTTGTTCTACTTCGGTAGTGAAAAAGACCAAGATAACCATGGCCAAATTATATTTAGTTTTTGTCTGTATTATGTTTTCCAGAGGGAATGAAAACTGAAAATATTAAAGCTTAGTGCTGTAAAAGGTCGAAGAACCTTTAACCGACTTATCAAGAAATTATGCTTAAATAAGTGTGTAGTACATTAAGAAGAAAGAAAATGTTGGGTCACATTATGAGACCACACGAAATTGTTTGAAATGTTTCTAGAGGGAAGAGTCGGAAGTAACTAAGTATATATGAACTAAATTACCAAGAATGTGCGTTGAAGTAGATTTGATGAGAAGAAGAAATTGTCGGAAGGAATTTGGAATGGAATATTACATCAAAGCAATGATTAAAAAAAATATTGTATCATTTTTGAAGTGAAACTCCTTTGTGCGCGGTATCAAGAAATTTATCGTTACGCGTGAAGTGCACATTAGCTAAAACTGATTTTTTTTTTCCTCATGTGTTCTTAACGTTCTACTCATGTGCACTTAACGTTCTGCGCATGCGCACGTTATATTCTGCCTATGGTCACTTAATGACACATTGATGCAAGCAGCTTACTGTCATTTAATCTCATGTTAAACAGTAGGAATTCGCTACATCGTTTTGTGTTCGTTCCCGTTACGCATTAAGTTTTCTATGCATGTATGTCTAAGTTTTAAATATATGTGTTTAAAATGTTAAAGCTTAAATTTCTTTAATACTCGCCGAAAATCGCGTGACGTCAGATGGTATATTTACATACTGAGGAGTCGTCACTATTACACACTGATACATGTACCAGTATTTTAGTTGTTTTTTTGTTCAGCGCGATTTCTGTAGTCAGACTGGTGCCTGGGTATATAGTGTATTCAAGCAGACTTGTGGTCACTATGTATGTGAAAGACGCTTCCACGTGAAGCGACGCTGCAGGAGTATCTTCATGCGTTCGCAAGACGCTCGACGTAATGACGGCAGGCGTGCTTGCACATCAAGATGGCGAAAGCCGATAATGAGAATGTGCGTGGGCATCCAGGTCACGCACTTCCCCGTCGTGCATAATGATGCGTCACCGGAGGACCGGCGGAGGCAGAAGTGACACCCCGGGTTACAATGCGTTATTTTTGTGACCGTCTCTGAAAAAAATATGTTGACGAACGATATGCGTCATCTTATCGTAGCACATGAAAATAGACTGGAGAAAAATTCATTGCTGGCTGCATCGGCGCAGCAAAAACGCGGCACCGTTGGCATGTGTTGTTTTCTATTCCGTACCGCGGTGAGTTCACTAATACTTTTTTTTTTTAATTTTGTCTTTACGCCTCGTCGGTGGCTAAGGTCATTAGAGGCAGGATGGGACTGGGGACAAGGAATTCGACCACGTAATTTTTGAAGGAAGCATCTCGGCATTCGCCTGGACTGATTTGGGGAAACCATGGAAAACCCAAATCTGGATGCCCGGACGGGATTCGAACTCGTGTCCTCCCGAATTCGAGGCCATAGCGTTAACCGCTCACCCATTACGCTCGGTTTGACTAATACTCTGTACAACTCTGGGGTCAGGAACAATCCTGGACTATTCGTTGAGCTATTTTTGGAAACTATAAAAAAGAAGTATTGACTAACAGAAGAGAATCGTAATACGTTCGTTTGGGATAAAAACTTCAGATAGTACATGTTCCGGACTTCATTTATACTCCTGGTGTTGCCAAACAAGCAAGCTCTGTTAGAGAAATGCCACCATTTTCTTATACTGCAAATATATTTCCGTGTCGTAAGCTATTTAAATTTTTACGTATATATACGAGTGCTGAGTTTATATGACAAAAATAATACCTGATCTTAATATTTTTAGAGTCAGTGTCTCAAACGATCCATAACTGCTAAAGCAATTAAACGTGACACATTACGCAGGTGATAAAAACGATACACGAAAATTTCCTATCCTTCAAATGACTAAATTATTAAGTATGTAAATGCGGACCTACGAAAGTTGGTATGTTCTGTCAGGAAAACGTTCGAAGTCCTATACGTTTATTAAAGCGGTAATGATATTATGCGTTAGGGCAGCGGCGGGTCCCGATGGTATACCGGTAAGAGTATTTTCTGAATACGGGGAGGATACTGAACCATTTCTGTCAGATATATTCCGTAAATCACTAGAAGAGAGAAAAGTACCTTCTAGCTGGAAAATAGCCCAGGTAATTCCCGTTTTTAAGAAAGGAGATCGGAGTGATCCTAGGAATTATCGACCCATATCTCTAACATCGGTCTGCAGCAGAATTCTGGAACATGTCATATGCTCGAACATAATGAAGTTTCTAGATGAGAACGAGTTACTTACACCATGTCAACACGGATTTCGGAAGAAGAGATCGTGTGAAACACAATTGGCCCTATTTTCCCACGACATAATGAAAGTTATCGATGCAGGTTCGCAAGTTGATGCAGTTTTTTTGGATTTTCAGAAAGCTTTTGATTCTGTGCCACACAACCGACTTTTAGCGAAGATTCGAGCTTACGGTATTTCGGCTCAGATTTGCGAGTGGATACGTGATTTTCTAACTGGTCGATCACAATATGTCGTTGTTGACAGGGAAGCGTCTTATAAGATAAATGTTACTTCGGGCGTTCCTCAAGGAAGTGTAATAGCTCCACTTCTTTTCTTAATATTTATAAACGATCTGGGTGACAACGTCAAATGCTGGTTGCCATTGTTTGCCGACGATGCGGTTATCTATAGGGAAATAAGGTGCTCCGACGATTGCTTAGAAATTCAGCGTGATTTGGATGCTATTTTCGATTGGTGCCGTGAATGGCAGCTTACACTTAATTGCAAAAAGTGCAAGGCAATGCGTATAAGTAACAAGAAGAATCAGTTTGTTCACGAGTACAAAATAAACAATTCACCTGTTGACACGGTTGATTCCGTGAAGTATCTGGGGGTGATAGTACAAAGCAACATGAAATGGGACATGCACATAACTTCCGTCGTAGGCAAGGCTAATTCTAAATTACGTTTCATAGGTCGTATTTTGAGGAATTGTAATGCTCAAACAAAGGAGATAGCGTATAAAACACTAGTGCGTCCGCATCTGGATTAATGTTGTGGGGTTTGGGATCCGTATCGCAAGGTTCCGATTGACTCAGTGAGAGGGTGCAGAGGAGAGCCGCTAGATTCGTGACTTGTTGTTACAGCCCTTATGAAAGCGTCACAGAATTGATACATAGATTGGGCTGGGATAGTTTGGAAGACAGACGACGTAGCTTGCGTTTGAATTTATTGGAGAATATGCGAAAAAATTTAAATTTCGAGTGCAATGAAATTCTTCTTCCGCCAACCTATTTAGGTCGCAAGGACCGGAGGGATAAGATTAGAGAAATAAGATGCCGTACTGATACTTATATGTATTCCTTCTTTCCTCGCACTATTCGGGATTGGTATGGGCGGGTTTAGGATTGGTGCTTAGCACCCTCTGCCACCCACAATGTATGTGATTTGCAGAGTATGGATGTAGATGTAGATGTAGACAGTAGGCTTACAGGACAATGAATCGTCCATGGCTTTCTATCTTGCACTAACCTCTTCATCTATACATACCCGTTACAACCTACACCCTGAATTATCTGCTTCATATACTGTAATGCTTGTCTTTCTTTACAGATTTTAGTCTCGACTGTTCCTCCTCTAACAATTCCACATACTTTATATTAGAACTAACCATCCTGTCTCTTCTTTCTGTAAGTCTCTTCTGCAAACTTGTTTTCTCATAATTCATTTCCCAAAGACGTTGGTTCGCACTTTATCCGCCCACTCAATTTTCGGCACCCTTCCCATAACACCACATTTCAAATGCTTCAAATTTTCTTCTTTCTGGTATTCCTAAAGTCCATGTTCACTACCAGACATAGAGTTTGAAAAAGTTGATTCGTAGATCTAGATCAATAAATGAAACTAAAAGATTTCTCCTTTAAAATTAGTCTCTTTCCGCTAGTGCTATTCTGCTGTTAACATAATTCCTCTTTCGGCCATTGCTTGTTGTTTTACCTCCGAAATAAAAGAATTAACTTACGTCTCTTATTGCATCTGATCCTATTTTTATATTTAATCTACTGCTATTGTTATCATTTCAGTTACATTTCATCACTTTTGTCTTGCTTTGGTTGGAAAATATCGGTCCCAAATTACTGGTGTCAAATACAGTAGTTGTGAACATTTCAAATTAGGGTAAAAGGATTTCTGTGTTGAATTTACTGTAGGACAAGCCAATAACTGATATGATAAACAAGCTCGGTTATGAGTCATTAAACACCAGGAGGCAGCTTTTACGTTTAAGGTATACCTTGGTGATGTGGTCTGGTAGATACTGAATAAGAATTAGGTAGGCCTATAGACTAGATGGCACGCTCAAAAATTTCGCGAATGAATACGGTGAATAGTGAGGTTGGTGCTTTGTTGTAGGATGAAAGACTCAATGGTTAACAATTGTTTATCAACTGAAATGTGTAGGTAAAAAAACACTTGCAACGTGTTATGAAACAATTAAAAACACGTCAATCAAACGTATGACACAAAATCTCGTTAATTTACAATACAAAACAAAAAAGAATCTAAATTAGAATTTGTATGTAATGGTTTACTTCCGCACTGGCCTTGGAGATGAAGCCAACGTCGACAAAGACTCTAAGCTATCTTATTTTGTAGCAGTTGTTTATCAGCTGGAATACGTAACAAAACACCTACAACGTCTTACGAAATAATTAGAAATGTTGAAATGTTTACTTAACAGAAACACAAATATCCGAGAAACTCCTTACTCCAGAAAACAAACACAGTGTTTATGAATATCTGTGGGGTATGTGATGCTTCTGTCTAGAAATTGCGTGATTAGTCCTTATTGAATCTAGCGCAGCCTAGGAACTTATATCTGAACTATCGGATACCTGTGACCTTGATTGTTCATAATTTTAGCATTTATCATATGAGTTTCAAAACATTCCTATCTTACCTAATGATGTTACCAAAGCGGAGAACGTAATCTTTAGAACGATACCTCATTTATCCATTTTGGTTAAATATGAAGGAAGAAAGTGAATCGTTAAAAAAAAAGTTTATAAATAATATTTATGATTGTGGAAGGGGATAAGATATTGTCTTCAGTAATTAGTACCTGATTTATTGCAAAAGAGGGTGGTAAAGTCTTGATTTGAATAGAAGGTGATTAAGAGCTAAAATATGATATCGAGGGAGATTATAAATAGTATTCCAGAACCAGTACGCGTCTTTAAGGTGCTATTGTGCACATCACATATTTAAGTGTGTAAAGAATTTGTTGCTGGACCAAAATGGATAATAACTAAATGACCCGTACCAAAATTTCTCGAGTAGAATACAATGAAATGCGAAGTTGATAGTTTGTAATAGGTTGAAAGTAGAACTGGCTCGTTTGTAGGAATATATTTCACCTGATGTGTGCAATACTGCAGTCCTCTACCTTCACGAAAAACACCTCAGACTATCCCTTCCCGCAAGTAAAACTGTCATAGACCTCACCGGAATACAACTAAGATGAACAAGAGCACGCAATGTATCCATATCTCTGTGATATTTGGTGCATCTATCTAGCGGTAACGCCAGCGATCATTAGCAACGCCAGAGAAGCCTGGCGGCTTCACTATGAACTATCACAGAAAGGTTATAAGATTGTTCGTGGTTTAATTAATCTGATAAATAATCAGTCCCCCATAAAGTTTACTTTAAACTTGGTTTTTATTTTTCACAAATACGACGCCAACGATACTGGTTACATACATACATATAATCCAACGATTATCATTTGCTTACGACAAATCAACACGGATTTCGGAAGAAAAGATCATGTAGAACACAGCTGCCCCTATTTACACACTACATAATGAATGTTATAGATGCAGGTTCACAAGTAGATACAATTTTTTTAGATTTTCAGAAAGTCTTTGAGTCTGTGCCACACAACCGCCTTTAGGGAAGCTTCGAGTGTACGGTATATCGGATCAGCTTTGTGAATGGATAAAGGATTTTCTAACTGGTCGGTAGCCGTATGTCGTCGTTGAAGGAGAAAGTTCTACTAATCTAGATGTTACATCGTGTGTACCTCAAGGAAGTATAATAGGACCACTTCTTTTCTCAATTTTTTTAAACATCTCGGAGACAAAGTGAAAAACCTTTACAGATTTTTTTGCTGATGATGCGGTTATTTATAGGGAAGTAGGGAATTTGGCCGATTGCTTAGAAATTCAGCGTGATCTGGATATTATTTGGCATGGTGCACTGAGTGGCAACTTACGCTAAATTGTAAAAAGTGCAAGACAATGAGCATAACTAACAAAAAGAATCCAATTGTTCAGAAATACGAGTTAAACAATTCAGTTATTGATATGGTTGATTCTATGAAATATTTGGGAGTAACAGTACAAAGAAACATGAAATGGGACATACAAATTAATTCGTTAGTAGGTAGAGCTAATTCTAGGCTGCGATTCTTGAAAAATTGTAATGAACTAACAAAGGAGATAGCGTATAAATCCCTTGTGCGTCCACATTTGGACTATTGCTCTGCCATTTGGGATCCGTTTCGTAAGGGGTTTATCGAAAGTATAGAGAAAGTACAGAGAAGAGCCGCTCGATCCGTGACCGCTTGCTACAGTCCTTATGAAAGCGTCACAGAACTGATTAGTAGACTAGGCTGGGAGTCTCGGTAGATAGACGACGCACGTTTCGTTTAAACTTATTGGTAAACATGTGTACTCCCACTTTCACTTACGAGTGTAGTGAAATACTTCGTCCACCAACCTATTTCTGCCGAAATGACAGGAAAGACAAGATTAGAGAAATAAGGAGCCATAATGATTGTTACATGAATTCTTTTTTCCCTCGTACCATTAGGGATTGGAATGCACAACAAAGATTTTAGCTTTGGTGCTGAGCACCCTCTGCCGCCTACAATTTTGTGAATTGCAGAGTATATATGTAGGTGTAGATAATC
>CM061919.1:217645057-217665057 GCA_031002005.1 Vandiemenella viatica
GAAATTCGAGCGCAATTGATTATGTTATTTAGTTTCTTTTATGAAAGAGTAATAATCAATATTTGAATTTGTTCTATTGCGTTTTGCTGCGACCATTGATATATAATATACGTTATACATTGACGTCGGTGGCTGCGAGCATGTACCATCATGTTATTAGCTTTTGTTGTTTGGCTTAATTCCCTGCAATACCTATAAAATTAAAACGATACACTCCACGCGTGACTGTGTCCTAAATTTTAGCTTCTGAACTAACCATAGCAAATGATAAATGTATTTATTGATAGTTCATTTGAATTTTCGGACGCTCCTTTGTTTGCGCAAGATTCTTAAAAAGGGATCAGATGTTTTCTCTTAGCGTATTACTATATAGATAATGATTTTTCAGTATAACAATTCGCAAGTAAACTTTTCAAACTGGAGTGATAATCCACTGCCTTCCTTTGTTTGCCTATGGCTGTTAAGTGTTGTGTAAAATATTTATTAACTGTTACGTGCTTCACATGAAATGTGAAAGGATATAAACGGTTGAACTGGATATATGCCTACTCAGACGTACTCTTCCAGAAAACACCAAAGGATTTGGAAACTTCAACATACTTCTCACACACGAATCAATATTTACAGTTTAGTATGCACTACGTTTGTTTCAGAACTTTAGAAAGGCATACCATAAACTCGTTTCTGCCAAGGTAGTTGTTATGATTCGCTAGATCAGAAACAATCCAGCAATATGTAAGGAAACAATCATGTTCTTACATTTCCATTGTCCCTTAAAAATTATCTCTCCATTCATCTACCCACATTTCGAGTGATTTTTCTTCATTTCCACTTATTCGAAGCTTACGTATATTATCGCCTAAGGAATGTGTGTACCATATTTCAGACCGATAGGACAATTTTTGTAGGTTCCGACGTATCGACGTGTTACCACTATTTTAATAAAATGCAATCAGAGTACAAAACGGAAAACGTAATGAAGACAATAATATCTGGAACAGACAACAATTTAAAGAGTTTCATATGATTAAAATTATTCTATTTAACAGATTGCGGGTATTATTAAATTGCAGCGATAATATACTACACTGGGCATCTGACGGTCCTCGTTTTTCAGTTCATCCGTCGCTAAAACCTTTACGGCCCCTTAACCTGCGGTTATTTTGGGAACAGTGTATCCTTTGAAATTAGAATTTACCAAAATTGCTGGAATCTGTCATCGCTTAGTAACCGGTCGATATTCTCTACGCTGTTAAACAGTTTAAATTAAACCAGAATAGCATTAAAAAAAACAAAAAAAACATGTGACTAGACCACTGTATTTTAAATGGAAAATTATAATTTCAAACTATTTATAAATGGAGAATTATTATCAGGCAGTGAATTGCAACAATTTTATTTAAAGTTCTTTCTAGTTGCTACTTATTTTGTAGATTTCTTTTAGCTTTCATGTGTTATGTTTCCTTCAGAAAGACAAATGCTGCATTACTAAATCTCCAAAAGACCGAAGTGGACCACACACAGAATGAAATCTAAAGTAGATCCTCAAGCTGCTCCAACAAACATGAAAGTCATTCTGAGGGAATAAACCTGTTTCCTTCTGCTTCCCCGGCTGCAAAAAGTGTGGGCTTAGAGATGAGCCGTGGGGAAGCAGTGGCTTTGACGGAGGTGTCGGCACGGTTGACCGCCGCTGTTAACGCAGTCTGCCTGCTTTGTAGTTTTCTACGACACTTGGTATGCTTTTTATTCCGACTTCGAAATTATTATGGTGCGGCAAGCTCAAACAGTAACATACAATTTTCAGGCATTCCTAGCATTCACTCAGTGTTCCTACCACTTAAAGAACATTCTGTAGCTACAGCAAAGCACGAAAGAGATAAAAACGTTATTTGGATCCACAGTATACCCTTCGTAGATTTCTATGTTTTATCGATGAATTGATTGACAGAATAAGGTAAGAAACATTTGTTCGTGGTGTTATATTAGTACTTTCTCGGGAACTTCCGTATGTAATACATTTTTAAACGAGTCATCGTCTTAGAAGAGGGTGGAGAACTACCAATATTATAACTAAAGTTCTGTACATGTAGATTTCGGAGATAAATTTTTCAAGCTATTACCAGAAATCGTTATGGAGAAGTTTAGTTCTGCGGAACTGTTACAGTAACAATATCGGGCAGAAGAGATTTTTATTTTCACTTTTATTACGTAAATAGATTAACATGTCGTTGCGTTGTTGATGTTGTTGCATATTTACGATTTATTTGGTGTTACGCAAAACCACTGGAAGTTTAGAAAGGGATGAGAGCTATTTATTTTTATTTTAAGATCCCTTATCGTTTTAGAGTTGCTAACGGAAGAAAAACCTTTTCCCAAAAATTAATTACGAAACGATATTTTCTCTGATAAAAATCGATTCTGACGTAACTAGCAGTTAAACATTTTTCGTGATAATTGACGTTTCATAGTGCAGAAGCAGAAAATGTTTCGAAGCTTGAATGTCGTCTCCAGATATGACGCAGTTCACTACTGTTCTTCTTGCAAAGCCATATTTGTTTTTCATTGAGGGCGGATTTATTAAGGTCGAGTGTATTATTGCACTACGTCCAGTGACGCTGCGTTTTGTTTCCCCACAATAACGTACCGCCGTTTAAAAGTTAATGGAAAGATAATAACTCCCTTATGAGGGTTCTTTAGACTCGCTCTTCTCACTCTGTAGCAGGGTACACAGTGCCAGAATAATTGCTGAGTATCGTGACAGTAGTAACAGGACCGCGGTTCTCGAAGGAACATTTCTGGTATTGACGTGCCAATCCATTTCTGCTTCATGTTTGTGAAAATATGTTACCAATAATTTAAATGGGCTGGATCCAAACACCTACTTATCCACCAGGTTCAGAGCCAAAAGAATAAAAACAGTAACCAATAACGTATTTAATCAAACAAGCGGAAAGGAACATACTGTTGTCTAATTCAAGAAGTCAATTAAGTTACCATTATATCCGAAAACAAATGCTACTTGCCAATTTCGGTAATTTTAGCAAGGAACAAAATGTCGTATATAACAAACTTTAATCTTGAGCAGTTGCAACACATTAGGTCACTAACGAGGAAAAGATCAGACGTTAGGGTCACGGATTTTCCTCCTATTTTAGAAGCGTGTAGCAGAATTCAAGGATAATGTTGTGGAGAAGTTATAGTATGCAGCTCTTAAGCATCCTCAAGAAAATCAAAGTTCTCAAAGAACTGACTAGCATTTGCAATTGGGTTGGTAAGGGATGACTGAGGTTCGAATACCTCTAGATCAGAATTTTACCTACAATATGTTTTATTTTATGTATTGTATTATTTCTATTTTAATAATTAATAACTTGTGTTGTTTAATTTTAGCACTGATGTACTTTTTCCTTGTATTTTTCAACGGTAAGCAATTTTCTTCATAGATAATGAAAACCTTCAAAACAAACCATGTTCCAAGTGTTTCTCATCTTTATTTTGAAATGCCTAATTTCTAGGACAAACCATATAACAAAGTAATATTTTTTTTTATTAGAAATAGAATATTCCATCGGGGGTTGTTTGTAACTAGCAACCATCATAAAATACATACTGAAAATTTCTTTTCATTAGAAATCGTAGTCGTTTAACAAAAGCTTCAATGGTGTTTACCCTTAAAGGAACCGAAGATGTAAAGAATTAAGTAAAACTTTGCCTCGTGTCCACGATTTCTACACAAAGTTACATTGTTCAGTAAATTAGAATGGCAAAATTTTTAGACTACCTACCGAGTGACAGAATTTCAATTTGCCTCGCTTTAGCTTCTGTCTTAGCCACCCTTACCCAACCAGGTAAACTTAACGGGTTAAGGGGACCAACAAATATTTAGATTTAATTTTTCAGTTTTCAAGTACTTACGTAACCGTTCAAACTTTTCAGTATGAAAATACAAAACAATTAGAGTGAGTTTTGGAAGCATATTTAGTCTTTTATTTTTCTGAGAATAAAATTGTCGTTGCCATAACAGCGCCAGAACAGAGCGACATTAGGTATTCATTATTAAAATACAAATAATATAACAATGACAGCAAGTATGAAAAAAGTCATTACGAAAAAATTATATTCATGAAGATTCGAACATCGGTTGCCCACACATCGATTACTTTAACCATTAGGCCACAAAAATAACAATATTTGAATGCTATATCATCATTATATAAAAAGGTATCAAATATTTGAAGTCGATTATTGTTTTTTACGGCTTTGTTCCTTGTCGATGCCGAGATCATTAACATCGATTATCTCGTGAAGCTTTATGTTTTGCGCCTTACCACTGGCAGACAGTATAACCATAGCAATTTGCTGCACGCCTCTAAAATCTCTAAATTCATGACCCTCCAACGTCTGATAGTCTAGAGGTAAGTAAAAAATACTTCTAAAAGCAGAAAGCTCGTATATAGTCTTTTTGTACTCGCATACATGTCTCTGGCCCAAAACATAAAGAGCCATTTTCTCTCTTAAGCCAATATCTGATCTTCAGAGTTCAACGGTAGCAAGGGATTTTGTACGAAGTGTAGCTATAAAATAACGAGGCATACGCTTCTTCAGATGTAGCCTATTGACTGACAGGTGAGTAGTGTGTAGCCTTCTCTTTCGAATGAAGCACCTCTCGTGTCTGTAAACAAATCAATCTGGTAGCGACCTTCATTTGTATAAGAGCTGTAGATTTGTTTTTTCCGGAAAAATAATAATAGAGCAACGAATTGCCGTGAAATTTCAAAGGAAACTTGAAAAAAAAAAATACGCTCCTGAATTTTATCTTTTATTGCAATAAGTATATGGTAGTGAATGTTCCCAAGATGATCGAGAAGAAGTTCAAGATGATTCACTTCCGGTCATTCTTCCACGTCAAAAACGGATGAAAATATTGGAAAAGCCTGTGTTCTGATTCGATCTGACAATCGATTAACTATAAGATTCTTGCCGAAATCCGTGAAAAAATAAGAAAAAAAAACTAGAATTGTGGAAGAAAAAATCATGGATTCTCCATCAAGACAACGCCCCAGCTCATTCTGCAGTGTCTGTCAAGACATTTCTAGTGAAGTACAACATCCCAGTGTTAGACCATCGGCCTTATTCACCTTACCCTGCACCATGTGACATTTATCTGTTTTTCAAAATCAAATCTGCAATAAATGGAACAAGATTTCAGTGCGTTGAAGCTTTGGTAGAAAAAGTTGCACGCGTCATGAAGGAGCTCACAGAAAAAGACTTTCAACACTGTTTCGAACAATGGAAAATATGCACTGAACGTTGTGGTTATATTGAAGACGATAATAACTAGGTATGTATAAATTCAAAACATTAAAAAAACGGGATAGTCTCGTTATTTTCGTGTATTGCTTGCTACAAACATACACACGCTGGGATATGATCACTAGGTCGACCCTCATTGCTAGTTCGTCCGTGACTAGACGCACCCATTAAAATTAGCGCTGCTGCGGGGCAGTATTTACTTATTAAGTAATTTAATTAACCATTCAGATGTGTTAATTAGGGCTGGTGCAGGGACGCTGCAAACTGCGGCGCATCCAATCAGCGGCTCCATCGGGCCGTTAACCGCACCACGTCCAGCGCTCGTTCCGCCTGTCTGGGGACTGACCCTCTACCCGCGGTGCACCGGCTGCACTGTCGCTTTCCTTTGTCTGGTACTACCGCTGAGCTGTTAGATCGGAAGTCAAATCACACACCCTTAAACTTTTGATCACTAGTAAAAGAAACAGTTTAGCATATCACTGAAACGTCATTCTGTTATACGTTAATAACGGTAACATATATTTGACTTATGTCCATCCACTAACAACTGTTAAAAATAGAGCGTTGGACTGACGTACAAAATGTTACGTGTTTAATTAAGTGTTGTCTTCGTCCTGTGTTGTCCTTGCCATATTACTACAGTAGTTTATTTATCGTATGATATCTAACAAGATATACAATACAAGTAATGCTCTCGGGTGACTAGCCGAGTTATAGAAGTGTTATAATAGTCACACAATATTTCGGCACTCTGAATCGTTGGCGCCATCTTCCGGTGAAGTGAGGTCAGGAACATGCGAAGCTGCTAAGCTGGACCAGATTCCCGCTGCTAACCTCTGATTGGTCGGCTGTGGAACCAGTCGTAGCAGGGGTCAAATCTCGATGCGGCCGAAATATTGTGTGACTATTATAACACTTCTATAACTCGGCTAGTCACCCGAGAGCATTACTTGTATTGTCAACGCCGAGAAAGACTTCGTAATTATATAAGATATACAATAGCTGTGAACAAATGTGTCGATCACAAGCTTATACAGGGTGTTACAAAAAGGTACGGCCAAACTTTCAGGAAACATTCCTCACACACAAACAAAGAAAATATGTTATGCGGACATGTGTCCGGAAACGCTTACTTTCCATGTTAGAGCTCATTTTATTACTTCTCTTCAAATCACATTAAACATGGAATGGAAACACACAGCAACAGAACGTACCGGCGTGACTTCAAACACTTTGTTACAGGAAATGTTCAAAATGTCCTCCGTTAGAGAGGATACATGCATCCACCCTCCGTCGCATGGAATCCCTGATGCGCTGATGCAGCCCTGGAGAATGGCGTATTGTATCACAGCCGTCCACAATATGAGCTCTAACATGGAAAGTAAGCGTTTCCGGACACATGTACACATAACATATTTTCTTTGTTTGTGTGTGAGGAATGTTTCCTGAAAGTTTGGCCGTACCTTTTTGTAACACCCTGTATAATATTATATCTCTAGACCTAATGTTTTGATCCATTCAGTTGTATTGATCGATGCATCTTGTATATCCACTACTGTTCCTTTGTAGGATCGAAAACGACGAACTGGTTTCACAGTAAAAATTTGGAGAAATGACACAGCCCCATTTGTGTAATAAGTAGCCGCATAGGCCTTGTCCTTTTTTGTGTTTTTGGCTTTACGCCTAGTCGACGTCAAGGTCATTAGAGGAGGCAAAGGATGGGTGACAAGAAACGGGAAGGAATTCAGCCATGGGCTTTTTGAAGGAAGCATCCCGTCATTCGCCTGGAGTGATTTGTGGAAACAATGGAAAAACCAAATCTGGATGCCCGGACAGGGATTCGAACCGACGTCCTCCAGAATGCGAGGCCAAAGCGTTACCGCACACCCACCACACTCGGTGCCTTGTCCTGTCCGAATCCTGGTAATAATTCTCCATTGCCGTCTGGGGAGATCGAATCCTTGTAAATACACTGAAGGGTCCACAACTAGATGTTTATTGGCTACCCATGACTGCTTCCATTGAGTTATCCACAAAGTATTGATGTTAAAAGAGCACACTGTAAGGTTGATTGATATGCGTCACGTCGGTTTCCTTGATTTCAAGCATTGGTGTTTTGCTTGTGTAACGTCTTAGTGTATGAGTAGTTGATGGTGCTACTGAATGTTTTCCAGACCTTTAGGAAAGCTTCTGATCTTCTTATTTACTGGAGCTGAAACGTTTGCAATGAACTGGAAACCATAGAATATTCGTACTGCGAATGCACACCGCAATTATCCTCATTGCCTCATTGAGTAGCACTTCTGTTATTTTTCGTGTGAGCACTACTGATCCAGGTCGGGCAGCAGTACTCACCAACAGAGTATGACACAGCTAAGGCTGTGGATCTTAACAACGTGAGCAATGCCTCAGTGATGAAATGAAGCCTGGCACCGAGCGTGGTGGTGTAACGGATAGCGTTCTGGCCTCGCATTCGGGAGGACGGCGGTTCGAATCCCCGTCCGGGCATCCAGATTTGGGTTTTCCATGGTTTCCCCAAATCACTCCAGGTGAATGCCGGGATGCTTCCTTCAAAAGGCCATGGCCGAATTCCTTCCCATTCCTTGCCCCCATCCTTTCCCGTCTCTAAAGACCACGTTGTTAAAAAGGGACATTAAACTGTTACAAAAAATAAAATAAAAAATGAAGCCTGGTGGGTGAATGGTAACGGTAGAGGTCTTGGGGTCTAATACCCATCCGGTCATCCTGATTTCGGTTATCTATGGATCACTAAATCACTCCAGGCAAACGCCAAGATGGTTTATTCAAAAGGAAATCGCCGTATACCTTCGCGTTCCTCGTCCCCAATACCTTCCAGCTTATAAAAATCTCGACTTCGGCAAGATGTAAATCAAATTTTGAAAATGAAGAAAACAATGGATTACTGCGGCCTGAAACAAAATACAGTTAAAAACACTGTAAACTGAAGCATTTACTTTTTTACGCTTTTCTCCTTTCAGTGACTGTAATTGGTTGGTTTCTGAAATTGACGTTATATAATCATGTTACAGGTTGTTTCAATATTGGTAACAACGGTTAGGTCGGGGGTCTAGAGCAACATTTATTGTTAACCAATATTTGCACTAATTCTTTATCGGTATGTTTCTGGCCACAATACAACCAATGCAACTAAAATTATATCAACTTGTGAACGCTACCGACGTTATTGGCATTGCATAGAGTTATATGTATTGTAATAGTTGCTTAGCCATACGATAAATAAAATTATAAGCAGACTATCTGCATAATGACAAATTATGTACGTATGCAATTTAATGTTGCAGCAATACTAACAATATAGTGCGTATGCCAATAATAAACAACCATTTTTGATAGTCCACGCCAAAAATTCAATATTTTAATCGAAACAGTTGTTAGTGGACGAATTTAAATAAAATCTTTTATAAGCAATTACGAAATAAAGACCAGCATGTGACAACTTTTTTTTTACTATTTCATTCCTCCCAGCTGAAGGCTGGGAGGCGGGCTGCTGGAGGATCGCGGAGATCCTTTTCAGCTTACTACGCTACAGGGAGTGAAGGGGGATGGAAGGTCAGTCATGGCCTTGTAGGGAACCATCCCAGCATTCACCTAGAGTGACTGAGTAAAACCACGGAAAAGCTCAGACAGGATGGCCGAACCGGGTTTGAACCCGGTCCTCCCGAATGATACGTAGAAGGCCGATAACGGCCTCTTTCCATCTTGGTGTTTAACTTTATACGATTACGATTACCATATTATATACTGTAATAGCAACAGAAATAGACTGCGGGAAATTATTACCCGTTGGGGTTTCCCCACTAATAATGTGTTACCACGGTATACTTCATTGCTAGAAAAGCTTTGTGATCTTCATGTGTACCAGACAACAGTCCTCAATTTGTGGACTCACATAAAATTGTAGATTGACTTAACATGATACAATTACCAGATTATATAATGTGACAGTAACAGAAGTGGATTTTGCGTCAAACTGAAACTCTGTTGGTCAGTTCCCTAAACTACACGTTGTGGTTTTCCCTGGCAATAATACCTGCGTACTTTATAAACTAAGAAGGTGTGTAATACATATAGACGTTGCATGAAGCGAACAATTAATGATAAACAGCAAGACACTGTTAACAATATATCATTAAGGACCAATTTATAGTTCGAAAAGTAAACAAATCTGTAGATGATAATTTGTCAAAATAATTTTGTGGGCCTGAGAATAGATTCAGATCAGTACAAGCGATTGTATCAGTTACCAATACTGACAAAGCGTTTAATACTTTATTATTTAAATGAGCTCAACAAATTTAAATTTTCCATTTCTGAAATGTGCTTAATATTATACATGTTTCATATTCATTTGCCGAATTTGCGACGTCAAACATGGAAATACGCTCTTGTGCAATCAAAAATAATTACTTGTAATTAATATTTAGTTTAATGACGTCTAATTACACAGCACGTAAATTTAACGCAATAATAAATACGCAGTCGAAAATATGGCGGGCTTTAAATTTATTGTAATTACATGGGATTCAATTGCTCTCAGTTCATTTTAGCCCATCATTTCCTAATTAACTTCTCTGTCTTCCTGTTTCTCTGCAAACAGAATCAAAGCATTTAAAGTAACTTTCAGAAATACTGCTTTCTTACTTCTCCATCTTTCCTTGCGAAATTAAAAAGAAATTGTTGAAAACAATTTTGATTTCAAATTCTAACACATTTTCAAATTCCATAATCCTCTGACTGATTAAACTATTTATTCATATTTTCCAGTGTCTATACATGAAATTAGTAGTGAATACTATACTATGGTTAGTATTATTCAGTTTTTCCCTAGTTTCAAAAGAATTTATTCGATGATTTCTACGCAAAGTGTTTTACCTCCTTGTATTTGCTGAAACAGCTTAAATTTGGATGCCATAGTTATAAATCGTCTTTTTGATAGTTTATAATTGTTCAAGTGTACTTGGCTCTTCACAGTATTGAAAAATACTTTTAACCTGGTAGCCTGGATTATCTATATACATAAAGATGAATGTATGTATGTTTTATTGTTTGTTTGTTTGTTCTTCATAAAAATTCACAGTTTTCATCCGATCTCGATCAAACTTTGCACACTTATCCTTTGAAACAAGGAGAAAAATACTGTCTACATTTGGTTGAAAAATTATCTATATAAATAATAAATGTTGTCTTATAATTTCGAAAAATTACTAAATGGCGATAGACAGACGCGTTGGATATGGAAATCTCAGTACCGTTTTTTCGTGTAGTGGGCAGCTAGCTCAGTGGTTAAAGCGCTTGGTTACTAATGTTTGGGTCGTGGTCCCCGGATCAAATCTCCGTAGAGGCAAAGATTTTTAAAATTGTTTTTCATCGTAAGAGTCACGTCTGGACCGTCGGTTATTCGGATTGAATGTTAAACTGTAGATATCACAAATTTAGAGGTGCAATGTGAGGCAAATCGTAGGTAGTCTTTCAGTGCTGCAGGTGTACATTATTTACGTTGAATTGATCCCTCAGGGGTGATTTTCAACAGTCTGTGTGTGATCTGCGGTAATAATACTATAAATGCGAAATTAGATCTCTGTCTTTTGTTACATTTTGACAACTAAATGCCTATACCGGTATTGACGGAATTTGACAAGAAAATCTGTAGGGAAGGCACAGGACATTTTTTTTTTTTTTTTTTCGGTATGATTAACAGTTGTAGTCACGAAATTTTGAGAACTTATGGAATGGTGACAGAGAGACGGATGTATGTGTTAGTTTGTAATGTTACGTCACCTGCTCGAGCTATGATTCTCACGTATTATGTTAGTTTATAATTTGTTAGTAAATTTCGTTTAGAGAAAAAAAGTATTATTTAGTATAGATGTCGATTTTCTCTGTCCTTTTACTTTGTGTCAGCTTAAATGTTTCTGGCACCAGTTTATTTTTCCTTCTTTTTTGACATGCCTTGCGGGCGTAAACTGGCCTAAGTTGTAGCTCTAGCAGAGCACGAGCAGCTAAAGTTATTAGAACCCAAGAATCGAATGGTCATGCTGAAGAAAGAAGAAAAGACCAAGCTGAAATACAGTTCCCCTTATTAAACCCCCCCCCCCGCCCCCCACATCCCCTCACCTACGTTTGTTTTTCTATTTTTAAATATGTTGAGACAGATTCCACGGTAGAGTGATATAGTGATGGCTTTCCTGTCATATTGTGCCGACTCGGTGTTGTTTTGGACCAATCCTTTGTTACCAACAAATTTCAATATTCAATTCTGGCAAAGAAATTCTTAACCGACGCGTACGAAGTCGCGGGTATCAGCTAGTAATTAATAGTAAGAAACACATTTCTCTCAGTTTCTCCACAAGCTATCTACGTTATTAGCACGTGAGGCACGTATGCGTACTTCAATTTTTTACTAGCACACCAAACTGGGACAAAACTTTAATTCTAAACTTAGCTTGTATGTTACGACTACGGACATATTTTTCAGATAAATCTATTAATGTACTGTTCTTAAATTAACAAACTAACCAGATCTATAAAAATATATATACTAAAATTTAGAACACGAAATCAATTTGGACTGGGTTTGATACCCAAGACATTCTGTTCACAACAGGGACTCAGGGAGCAATTTTCGTTCCATTGATTTGATGTAGTTCCTAAGTTCTTTCAACCCTTTTGCCTTATCTTCGTCTAAACTAATTATTAGCCACGTAATCAACTATCTGTTTCGCAGTCTATGCAACGTACTCTTTTACTAACAGGAGGACAAATCCTTAGATCCACAAAACGCCATTCACTATCATCCATATATATTATTTCTAAAGGTGTTTTTTGCAACGAGCCATCTTTCTCCCATCGTATTACACCAAAATCTGCAAATGTGGTATCATTTTGAAGATTAGGTTCTCTGTTTTAACATCATTAATTAAGAAAGAGAATTTTTAAAATTCAACCCGCAAATGGCAAAACTATGTACATTAAAGGTTACGGGTATGCGATGGTTCAGAGTCAAGCCGCTAGGCTTCGTTGGAGTTGATAGCGAGTGATCGGATTACCGCTATATAGTAACAACACATATCGAAATTTTTACAGGTGCCGTGATAGTATTAGCACTAGATATTTCAGTATACAAATAAACAATTATTGCTACAAAATGAGATAATTCAGAGCTATTCACTAGATAGCACCAGGATATATCACAGGGATATGGATAAACTGTGTGTGTTTTCTAGAGTAAGGAACTTGTAATATACTTTGTTCCTGTACAGAAAACAATGTATCATTTTTAATTGTTTCTTAACAACCTTTTGCTACGAACCTATTTGAGTTAATAAATAAATAATTGCTACTAGCGATCAAAAGGACTGTGGGCAAAGAACAGGAAGGAATCGGCCATGACCTTTTGAAGGAAGTACCCTGCCATTTGCCTGAAGTTATCTAGGGAAACCATGGAAAACCCAAATCTGGATGCTCGGACGGGGATTCGAACTCTCGTCCTCCAGAGTGAGAGACAAAAGCGTTACCGCTCACCCACCATGCTTAGTAACATTCTTTGAATATCATCTTTGAACTACGCTTTAGAAAGTTTAAACCATTCACTTTCTATTGACTGAAAATTTCCGAAACCATTGTTAACAATATCTAATGAATAGATTTTAGTCGCCTGGTTTTTACGGAGGGACGTGGAGAGTTGGTGGTTGGCATGCCGTCGCTATGTTAATTCCGCCCGGCACGGCACGGCACTCAGGCCGGCTTGTTTCCCCACTGTGTGTGTGGGTCTCTTACTGGCTTCCTGGCGACCTGGGCCCTCGCAGGTGATAAATAATGTATGGCCGCGGTCGCGCACTGCTTTGGACCGCGCCACCGCACCACCGCGCCGGGACAACTTTTCTCTCTCTGCCTCCCGGGACAGCAGCCAGCCGCGGCTACTTGCGTCCTCCTCCGATCGCGGCCAAACACTTTGCGCGCTCCACCGCGCGCCAGTTGTGTGTTAAAACTTTATCCGCCTACTTAGCATACCGAGATAGTTCGTCGCCGCCGCGGGGACGAGAATGGCTTCTTTCCTCCGAGGAGGACTGCATATATATGTCTGCGGAAGACCCGAGGTGGAAGTTGGGCCTTTCTTTGCTGCTATCACGATAACTTCTTGTAACGTGCGCACTTATTCTGCCTGCAATTTGTTTAAATTTGTAGTTTAGCACGTAAGCAAGTCGTGCTTTCATTTATTTCAAAGTTTTTGTTACAACTACGAGGAACGTAGGAATTCAAATAACCATCCACTACTTTAAAAAAAAAAAAAAAAAAATACAAAAAAAAAAAAAAAAAAAATATTACAAATTCTCATTTCTTTTCAGTGGGCTGATGCGATCTTTCAAGTAGCTTAATTGGATAATATGATGCTTAGAAGGGGTGGTCTTTAACAAAGCGTTCAGCCATCGTCCTATCAGGATCTCATTCTTTGACATTGATGCGTCAGTGATACCTGAGACATTTATGATCGTTAAATGCAACCGCACCAACTGCATTTAGTGTCATCTTTTGGTGAAGAAGTGTTACCAGTATTTCTAAGGAAGCCGCAGGTATAATTTCCTTACTAAGCACCGCAGTACAAATTTGTCTGCAATCTTTTTATTTTTCACTCTTCGGAGTTATTAATCTTCGTGAATGCATAATCGATCTTGAGTGCAACTCATAGAAATTTGGACGCAGTTCCCATTAGTACAGAGAAAAAAAGTTTCCACTTTTTATTAAATTAAGTAATACTTGTGAGAAAATCTTTCTAGTGTCGATAATTTCGGATGTCGATTGAGCGGATCATTTTAAAGGCGTGTTTAGCCATTTTTATAATCTTAACTTCTTATATAAAAGCCAATGCTTAAGTGCAGCCTGTCTTCAATCTGTCTATGATACTTTTACAAAATTTAAGGTGGTTTCATGTTTACGTCTGTAAGAAACTTAAAAATCATGTTTCGTTCTATTTATTGTTTATGTTACTGTACGAATAAACCAAAAACTCGTTATTGACACACTGCAATATGTTTGTACTTCTTGCAGCACATTATGAAAGCTGCTTGTTTATTTCATCAGGTGCTAAATTTTTATTAAAATTTAAATGATCTTCATAGTTTTAACGTTCGTCTTTTCTTCAGACAATGGTTTCGCTGTTAAATGTAGCATCATTCTTGTGCACCAGCATAAGCTGTGATCCTATTTTAAAACATATTTCCGAAAACCACTAGCATAAGATCTAGATAACAAATAACTTAGCAGAAAGAAAATAACGTTATTTATGATCACTCTCATAGGCATTTACTATGATATGTATATTTAGTGCAAAAAATATCCCAACTGTCCGGCTAATGAAACCCACTTTGTAAGATAACAAACATAGAGGATAATTAACCTGTGACATATCGCAGGCAAAAGATTATCTCTGAGTTTACAATTGGTAAATGTTTTGTTTTGTTTTGTTGGTTGTTATGGAAAGAATATGTTGATAAGTCGAGTCTGAAGTGTTATGATTTTCTTTCTCAATCAAAGAAAGTATAATTGTAAATGGTTTAGTGAAATCAATCAATATTTTCTTGTAATTGAAAAATATTGCTTAATATGCAGATGAATTATTAAAGCAAGGAAGCTCTCGTAAGAAATTTTGGTGTGTGCCCAAAATCCAATACGGGCTGCAGGAAAGGAGAGTTTAACCTTGCAAAATTGGCGACCGTGACAGGACAAAAGCTGCAGAAAAATAAAAGTATTCACCTCAAAACTTATAAGCGCCAGATTAAACAGAGAATTAATTACTTAACTGTCGAATAATATTCTATGCCTTTGTGGTATCTGTTCTATTCCTGAGATCGATTATTGCTCTGGGAAGCCAGGGACCACTAGGGAAACTGTCACGCTACTCGCTTGCCACCAACTCCCACCCCTTCTCATGTTAAACATCTTGCTTATAACCGTATTAAAGTAACTCCTTAGAAAGTCCCACCACCTGACCAAGACACATAGGCTAACCCCACGACAAAAATACCAAATACTACACTTCAACGAAATTTTACTCCAATAAGCTACTCTTGCGTGAAAATATTCTTCCAACTGTAAGTGTTCCATTAAACACACTAATGTGTTTACGAGTATACTGAAGGTGCGAAATATTGAGCAGATAGCTAGAATAGAGATATAGTACCTTAGATTCACGAATTCCTTGGCTAATCGTGCTACCATGTTAAGTTTCGAATTATTGCAGAGCGAAACGTGACATCCTACTCACTCCGTGAATCAGTAGTAGTTTATCCGAAAAAAAGAAAATAAACGAAATTTTTGCAGAGTGTCGTATCAAAACGAGAGTTTCTTGTGATTTACGTCCTGAAGGAACCGTAACAGTCGAAGGAGCGTGATGAAAATAAAACGCGATGAAGGAGACGGGAAAGTATGCGCGTTTCAGTATTTTCACTTGAACCTCTGGTCGCTTCTGTGGGATGATTCGTAAAAGCTCTATCATAATCGTGGTCTCTGTGCTGCCTCCACTGTGCAATAATAACATGTCACAAATGACAATGCATATAACGAGCGTGTCAATCAGAGAATGCTGCAGCATCGCGTTTGATTGATATTGTTTGCATATGACGAAATAGATACGCATAAATGTATTCTCGTTGTCTCATTTGGTTTGAGAGATGTTACATGAGCCTAATTACAAAATCCGTTTCCCTTTCATATATTAATTTTTGTACCCTGTTATCCTATATTTTGTAACAGTTATCGTTAGGATGAGGAATTCTTTTGTTGTTACCAGGAATTTTTATTGTGAATTATGATGAAGCAAGTCGCTGAAACTGAAGTGAAATTGATATTTACTTAAGTAATATCCTCCCTCGCCAGCCACACAAATCGAAAGTATGAAAATGCATACTTTTTATGCCTTTTTTACAAATAAAAATCACTTCTTGTGATCATCTGCTCAGTTGTTTTTTAACTTTATTATCATGACAGTACTAAAAAAATAACCACGTTTCGTTACAGCGAGTTATATGCTGAGTCTCCTGCTACCACCCAAATCAAAGAACACTCCAAAAACAAAGAGACTAAACAATTGCTAACAGCATTCACAGACAGTTAAAGCTACTCACATTTCTCTATTTAAAATATTAAAATCTACCATTAATGTGGAAAATTTTGGAGAGCTTTGTACAGTAGGAAGACTTTTTTTTTGGCTTTACGCCTCGTCGACGTCGAGGTTCTTAGAGGTGGGATGGGACTGAGGACAAGGAACTGTAAGGAATTCGACCATGGCCCTTTGAAGGAAGCATCCCGGAATTCGTCTGGAGTAATTTGGGGAAACCATAGAAAATCCAAATTTCCACTTCGTCAACGAACACCGAATAACCACAGCACGCTGGTTTGTAGGAACCCAGATGGACCTCGCAGAAGTAAATATAGACAAACTGACATCTACACGGAGACAACTAACCTCTTCACATAAATTTGCCCCTAAAGTCCCAACAGCAAAAAATATTAAACTAAGAACTGTATGGAAACAAGAGAGACGTCAAGCCCAGAGCGAAGTATGAGGAGGTTTTGGAAATATAAGAAGAACAGCAATAAGAATAAGAAAGACAATGCAAATTAATGGTACCACGAGCTTTTTAGTGGGCTAAACGATAAAATAAATAATAAAAAAAATTGAACATCAAATTCTCCAGCAGAATTGTAAATTCGATTTATTAATTCAGAGAGACTTACGGGACACTTATTATCAAATGCAACAGCGTAAAACGAGAGAGAGAGAGAGAGAGATGCAACTGAACGCGTACGGCAAGTTCGTTTATTTGAGAAACGAACATCAAGGAAATTCCAAAATGCAATCAGGTACTGTTAGTAAAGTAGCCATCTTGCTTATCCTCATCTAACCCAGTAAGAAAATTTTCCATTTTATACAGATCTTAGATACAATTTTATGGTACACTTTATTAAAATAAGGGTCCATTCATCTTAGGTGTGATGAGATCACAAAACACATTCACTTTTGTTATATCATCAACGTATTCCGGCACTGATGCCGATTTACGCTGTCACAACAGTTGTAAAAGTTCATTTTTGATCACTTCATTTTAACGGAATATTAATGCAATAATTAACTTATAATATATATTTAAATCTTGAATGAGACAATGGTAATAATATTCCCAAGTTGATTAATGAAATACATATGCCGAGCGTGGTAACTATCTGGCCTCTAATACAGGAGGACGCGGGTTCAAATACTCTTACGGCCATCCAGGCTTGGGTTTTCAATGGTTTCCAAAATCACTCCCGGCGATTGCCGGGATGCTTCCTTCAAAAGACCATGGCCGAATTCCTTCTCGTTCCTTTCCGTTCCATGACCATTATATACACTTTAATATAGAAGGAGTAAGAATATAATTAAATACCCTGAAGCGGCCGTTGAGTATTAATCGCAGCAAAGATAGCGTAGGAAGTCTCAGCATATAGTCAAGACACTGCCAGGAAACTGCCACCAGGGAAAAGGATGTCATCTGGGATTCAAACGGCGCATGAACACAACATTTTGACTTGGAAAAATAGTTTTGCCTTCTTTTAAAGATTTTGGCAGGAACTGATATCCTCTAAAACCTGCCTATTTAATTCTGGAGGGGATTGGCTGTCAGAATAATGTGAGTTGAGGAGAGGGAAGCCATCTCGGAGACGTTCTGGCACTTACTGTCAACTATACAGCACACAAGAAATTCTTCTTTCATATCTGTAATAGTACAGATACGGTTATACAATACACGTGTGATACAATATGCAACGAAGTGAATAATTTTGTTCCATAGATAGTTAGAGATATTCTGTTGTTATACAAGGGAGAGCCAAATGAAACCTTAAAAGTGTAACATAAAATCTAAAGTGCGCACCAGTTTGTATGCTTTTTTTAAATAATGTGGCGGATGTTCTCACAGGAGGAAGCACATTGAAGATGCGCAACCACTAGCGCAGGAAGATGGCCATCCCACTAACAACGTGCACCAGTTGAGAACAGCGTTTGGTGATTAGATTTGTACAAAGTGGAACTTACATAGATTTATAGCAGAATGAAGGAGAAGTACAGGGATGCCTCTTTGTCGCAGCAGCAAGTGCATGATTAGGGTCGGAAGTTCACAAATGGTGTGACTTCTGTAGTTGAAGCTCCACGCTCATATCGTGACTCTCGTGACCACAGCAGCAGTTGAAGCCATCATATAGGAACCGCCAAGTGAC
This sequence comes from Vandiemenella viatica, assembly GCA_031002005.1. Lineage (NCBI taxonomy): Eukaryota > Metazoa > Arthropoda > Insecta > Orthoptera > Morabidae > Vandiemenella > Vandiemenella viatica. The sequence goes on from CM061919.1 coordinate 217,663,664, forward strand.
ACTGGATGACACAGAGACAGCTGTAGACATTGGTCATGGTTTCAACCCGATGATGAGGTTCACCAGGAGGCGCACGAGTTGTTGTGTCGTCTCCCAAAAGAATTGTTTCATGCGGGAATTCAGGTACTTTGAAAGCGCTGGCTGACACGCATTGAGCGTGGAGGATACTATATAAAAAATAATACACGTCACTTGTATGAAAACACAATATATATATATACAAAAATAAGTTTTTCGTTTGAGTTTTCCACGTATTTTAAGAATGCCTGTGCTGATGGTGTAATTCCGATTAATAAAGGTCAGTTTATGCTTTGTACAGGGTATACCAGACGGAAGGAAAAGTTTAGGGTAAGATGTTTGCCACCTGCGCTTATTAGGCCCTACCTGCACTTGCCGTTGTGGGACCTCAAAGCCTAGCTGTTTTGAGAAAGGATGGTGAGTACAGGTTTCGCATACCTGGCCGTGCGGCAACCTCTTTGCGGTGGACAAGATTACGGTATAATACATCGTATCCATTGCCACAAATGTGCTGTCCCTGTTAACTGATTTCTTAAGAAATCATGAAATCGTAACACGCCAAAAAGGTGTTAAATATTCTCAATGTTCAAAACAGAAATCCCAATGGAATTACTTATTTAAGTAACCTACCTGTATACGCAAGTTATTTCAATCTGTGAATGCTTTTATACAGTCGTTTGAGTGCGTATGAGGCTACATTTGTTGTTCTGCTATTTTAAAATATGTGAGAGAAAAAGATATAGATACATGATTTGGAAAGATAATCTCATTTTTTTTTTACGAAGAAAATTTTGACCATTTTTGGAAAAGACGGAGGTATCTGTAATCATTTTCTGTTTGCCATATCATATTTTAAATATGCAGATTAAATGAAATCTGATAACTAGTTATAAATATTTCATTTCATAACCATATTCACTGAATAAATTAATATTGAGTAATATATAAATAAAATTTAATATTTATTGCATTTTAACTAAAAGTTGAATTTTATCTAAAAGTTTCATTTTATCTAAAAGTTGAATTTTATTACGCAGCGAGATTGCCCCTTTTAACTGCTAGCGTTTAAAGCGTCAGAAATTATTTTTATCAGACATGGGGGGAAGGGAAGGATACTACGTTACTAACCTTTATTCTTTACTACTTGAAAAAAAAAGAAGACATTCGCAATACTACGCACAGTAATGCGGACGAAGTAGCGGGGAAATTCTTGTATCAGGTAATATTCATTTTAAATTTGATATGTCAGCTTTCACTACAGCAAGTATATAATGTAAAATTGTAGTAGTACGTAACGTTCTTTGTTCAATTTTTTTTTTTTTTTTTTTTTGGAAAGTGTTTAATACAAATTCATGTTGACCATCATTTTTAACATC
>CM061919.1:217666057-217691055 GCA_031002005.1 Vandiemenella viatica
GCTAGTGCAAATTTTAACAAGAAGTTAACAATCGATTGCAAAATTACTGTGCTGTAACCAAGCAATATTGGCCGATATATTCCTGGGTCAATTGCTTTGTATTAACCTTCCCAAGATTCAAACCAAATATTTCTCTGATCGGCTTATTCATATACTTCGAAAAATAGATTAACTAGAAATAGTGATTGAAATTCTAGAGCAGTCCAAGTTCCGCTCTGTGGACTATATTAGGTGTTGAAATTCCTGATTAACTCGCAAATTTTTAATTTAACTGACTTTCTTATGTATAACCACTTTTCATTTACCCGTTTGACCATGAGCCATGTTTTGCAAATCTCACTTAATATCGGCAGGCTCTACTACTCATTCTTTCATTAAAGTATTCATGTTTTTTCAACCACTCGTGATTTTTTTCTTATCAGCAACAATAAGATGTCAGCGCATAAAGAGGCTTGAAAGTTACTAACTTCTTCTGATTCGCATTTTCACGAATACTAATTATATTGCTCCCAATCAGCTGGAGCTTCTTTCAGTTTCCTTTGGAAACCAATTATTCAGGATTATTACCCTCTTAGTTACTTTATTTATAGCATTTCGCAATAGGTCAGGCAAATCCCCTGAATGCTTCTTCTGGATACTCTCGACCAAATCTAAGCTGTGGTTTAATTCAGCACACTTTCCATTCAAGGACTTAGTGGGAGATTTAATAAAATGAGAAATATTTCTCGTTAATTCGTCATTCAATTAACTTTTTACTTGGTTTTCCGTATTTATTTATTCGTTATTAACAGTACTTTGGACTCAATTACACTGATGAGCCACAACATTATGACCACTGCCCACTGCGAGATTGAATGCTGTCTGGTGACGTTGTTGGTAAGTAAAGCGGTAAGGTCACTACATAAGCGGAGCAGAGACGAATGGGGAGACATTATAGCGACGATATGTGTGGCAACTGGGGGAATACACTAGCATAAGAGATTTTAATGACGTTCAGAATGTTATGGCCCGGCTCTGGGAACTATCATCTCGGAAACGGTGAGGCTGGTCGGCTGTTCGTGTCCTACTGTAGTGAGTGTCTACGGAAAGTGGTTGAAGGACGGTGAAATCACGAGTAGGCGACAAGGTGGTGGACGTACACCCCTCATCACAGAACGTGGACGTCGGAGGCTTGTCAGCTCTGTAAAGCAGGATAAGGTGCGATCTTTGTCAAATCTGATGGCAGAGTACACTGTTGGTGCAGGCACAAGTGTTTCGGAGCAAACCGCTCAGCGCAAATTATGAAAATGGGTTTCCGCAGCAGACGGTCCCTACGTGTTCCTATGATGAACTAATGACATCGGAAATTACCATTGCGGTGGATACGAGATCATCTAGACTGGACCATGGATCAATGGAAACGTGCCGCCTTGGCGGATGAATCACGTTTTTTGTTACACCAGATTGAAGGTCGTGTCGTTATACGCTGTTTTCCAGTCGAAAAACTGCTCGAAATATGCACTGTGCCACGGACGCCATGGTGGACATTCACCTGAACTTCTATGGAATCTGTGGTAGCGCTCGAAGGCTTCAAGACATCTGTGATCAACTAGATCCCTTCATGCTTCATGTCTTCAACTACAGCGATGGCATCTTCCAGCTGAAAAACTTCCAATCGTGCTACATTGGCTATAGGAGCATGTTAGTGAACTCTTGGTGATATTGTGGCCACCAAATTCTCCTGGTCTCAACCCGATAAATCACACCACAGCACAACACAACACCACCGACCCGTAATTTAAGGGACTTGCATGATCTTTGGGTAGACATCTGGTACCAGATATTTCCGGAAACCTACCAAGAACTTGTCGAATCCTTTCCACACCAAACCGTTTCAGTATTGCGTTCCAACGGTCGCTATTAAGCAGGTGGTCGTAATGTTTTGGCTCATCGGTGTAGAAGCTCTTTTGATTTACAATACCTAAATGTTTAAAAAAGTTGTCAACGCTCCCATTCGTCCGTTCTGATATATTACGCGCTAACACTTTTTCTACCATTGCGCCAAGATCAAACGAATTATGTAACACCTCCGTGGCAGAGGACGCGGGTCCGGGTCCGTGGGACCGCCGCCTTCATTGGCGCATGCGTCGGCTACGTCACTTCGGCGAAGACGAGCCAGCAAGTGGTGTTCGACGCCGCCGGAACTACCCGGAACAGTCGCTGCTCTGGAGATGGACCATCCTACAGCGGCGCAGAATTGCGCGCACCAGGTAGACGCCGCCGCCCCCCCCCCCCCCCTCCTTCCCAGCCCCTCCACAACTGTAGCAGCGTCTGTCTCTCTTGTGGAACTGTCTCTGTGTATTGTTCTTCTCTCTTCGCTCTCTCCGACGAGTAACAGTTTTCTTTCTTATGATTCCGACATTTTCTTCTTGTCCCTACAGTTTCGGCTCTTGTGTAGGTTGTTAATCTCATTGATTCAAACGAATGCGCTAACTATTGTCACCAGTATGTTTGTACGAGGATAAATCCCCGTCTCGCGGGCAGCGTGAGTGGGTGCTGAAAGTTTTTCTTAAAGTGAACACCGATATACACGTTATAAGTTGTGATAAAATAATACCTTTTTACGTAGTAGAATTCTGCTTTCCATTTCGTTTTTCCGTTCCTTGTTCCACGACAGGAAAGGGAGGTAAACAGACCACACAATGATTAGAGCAGACTCGTTATGATAAAATGAACATCACATCTCTGCTTGGAATTATAATGTTTTATTTTTTTATTTTCATTTTTTTATCTCTGTCACTTCTGGTGTTATTGAGACTCTCCGAAGGTTTCCGGACTATTGAAGTAACGTCCAATCTCCAGGTTCAAGGCATTTTATTAAAATGAATATCCTCAGACTTACATACGCTAAACACTCCCGACATATTTGCAGTGGTGTTCAAAAGTCATATTAATAATTTGCAATTTATTTCGCCTTCTACTACTAACATGAATTATTTTCTTATTATTTTAAAATTCTAATTAAAAATTTTATCATTAGATATTAAAATTACATACAGTATTATTTATTCAATTTTAAACTGCTGTTTTAAATTTTTCCTTAACGATAAATGCTGGGCACAAGTGTATTGTGGAAACAAACAAGTCTCATCTTACGTACATCGACTATATTTTTGCTATAAAACTAAATCTTTCCTCGAGACAAAAAACCTTACTTTAACAGGGAATTAGAAACAGATAGCAGCACACAATAAGCTACACGGCGTATGGGAAGGAATAAATATTTAAACAAAGAAGCTACGCAAAGGGAAGACAACATAGTAAAATAAATCACAATAGCAATTTCACTTTTCACATGAAGCTGGGAAGTGTCTTGAAGTATGTAGTTTTTGTCGACAGCAAAAGTTCTACCTATATGACACTACTTGCTGCAGTCATGATACTGTTTAAAAAAAAAAAAAAAAAAAAAACTGTGCAGGGATATAAATCCTAGATCAACGATACGGCCGAGTGATAATCTGATGGTAACTACGATTGTGGAAAGGCAGTAGATGTTAAAAGAAGAGACTCGAAGCAGGAATTACAGTTTTGCTGGCGATCTTCCGAGAGAAAAGCCATTATACATTTTTTTTTTACTAACTCAACAGAAAATTTAAGTACCACATCATTCATAACAATGGATCTTGTGTGAAGATGTGGATTTACGATGATATATTTTATATAGTTAACGTCAGTGCAGGAGATCCAAACAATACAACTGTTGAAGCTACACTAATATTATAAAGTAATTCTGTTCGTTATGTTTTCACGACCTATCGAGCAAACCGATCTTGATAACATTTGACAAGGAAATATTATGTATCATTAGGAAGAATTTAGCATACTTTTTTCGGAATAAATGACATATTTTTTCATGAAATTTTGAAAACTAACCGAACAATGGCAGGCAGACGAACAGCATGTGTAAGTCTCTGTATTGTTCTGTGTTTCTCTCACAGTCAGTTTGTGTATTATTGGTAAATTTCAAGTACAGGTACAGATACAAGTTGTTACATAGCATAAATGTAGACTTGATTCAATTTTATAAATAAGATTCTAAGTTAGGGATGGGCTATCAAAAAAATATATCGATAAATATCGAAACGATATTTACAAACACTATCGATATATATCGGGGCAAACAATATCGATATTTCGATATATCGATATTTCGATATTTTTGTCTAAAGGGAGTAATTATCTAAAAAAAATCATAAAATACATCAAAATATTTAAGAAAATTCTGAAAATTAAAGACACAGGTAGAAATTATATAAACTTTTATTAATTTATTATTTTTTTCAATCAATCAAATCAGTATTCGTCTGATATGGACATCAAACTCTCTGTTTTATGTGCTCCCCCGTCAATCTACTCCTGTTGTTCAGTACAGCTAAGTTGACTGCAGGAGCCACTATCTCGGACGACACAGAAGAAGCTTGACATATAAGGTATTTCAGCGCGCTGGAGCACTGGAAATTCACCCAAAACTTTACTGGGTCTGATTTTCTGTCTATTAATGGTTGGTCCAGATAATGCTTAAGCTCATTAGGAACTGAGCCAGAGCTTGGAACCTCTTGCATGACAGTAGTGCTAAGGGATAATAGCTTTTCATGTGCGGACCAAATTGATGCTTTATCTGCGATATATTGTGTTGCTGCTGTAGACCTTACTTCTGGAGAACTTTGTTCTCGTCGTCTAAGTTCCAAGCGAATATCATTACTTATTGTAGATATCGCATTTGACACACCGATTGGAGAAGTGAAGTGTATACGTTTGAAACGCGGGTCCAAAATGGTAGCTGCTGCAAGGAATGTTTTTCCTTCTAAAGGACTTAATTTCTCTTGAATTCTTTGGAGTAAAGCCTCTTTTATGGTGAATCTCAAAGTGGTCGAAGGAGTAGCTTGTTCCGTTACTTGTCGAATCAGATTTGTAACAGGAATGGCTAAGCTAGCAGTCACATAATTCGTACCACTAACCTCTTCAGTGGCTTCTTTGAAATGACCAAGCAGGACAATGAGGGTACGTATTACATTAAGCTGTTAAGTTGCAACCATATCAAGTGTGTTTATATTTGACTGACTTCTTGTAGCTAAGATTTTAGCTACAATTGCAGAGACTCTGACAAATCGTTCTAACATATTAAAGTAGGAGTTCCATCTAGTGCTAACAGCTTGTGTCAAAGTCAACACCTCTCCTTCCTTTTCCCCAGATGCTTCTTGTTCAGATCTTAATAGATCCAAAGCATTGACAGACTGCTTAAAATAAGTCACAATACTTTTTGCGTGATCGCAGAGTGCTGCAAATGAATTATTTTCACTTAACACTACATCAACGATTTTCATCATCAGGGCTTGACCAGTAAGTTGCAATTTATAATCACCAAACCTCTCTGCATTGCGTATGGTGCAAGGGCATACGATATTGTTGATGGTGATTCATCCGTTGGATGGGAATGTTAAGCTTGGCGCCTCCTTTAGAATGTTTCACAAAAGTAGGCCTGAACATGCCGACACCGGCTTCCACCCTCTCCCTTCTTTCATCTCTCATCCACAACACTCTATACCGAGCCACACAGTGTCACTGTCATACACAGTTAGGAGCACTGTCACACTGAGGAAGTAAACGGGGATTTTTTTAACTGCTTAACGTCTCTTAATATTGAGGTCTTTAGACACGGGAAAGGATGGGGGACAAGGAATGGGAAGGAATTCGGCCATGGCCTTTTGAAGGAAGCATCCCAGCATTTGCCTGGAGTGATTTGGGAAAACATGGAAAACCCAAATCTGGATGCACGGACGGGGATTCGACCCACCCTTCTCCCGAATGCGAGGCCAGAACGCTAACCATTACACCACCATGTTTGGTGAAACGGGAAACCACCCCAGTTCATCTTCCTAGGACTTTCCTTGGAGGGATATACATCATCCATGGTAATCGCCTACAACCTGACACGGGAGAGGCGTTCGAAGAGGACCTTACTATCAGTAAAAACCATTGGTGTCTCAGTGAATAAAAAATTAAAAACCGCTCTCACTACATCAATCGAAGACAGCAATCACAAGAAAGTATTCTTTAGTGGGGCTGTAATTCACGAGAAAGCTATATGCATATTTTAAAGAGCATTACAATGAACTTTAGGATAGAGGATTTAAAGCTATCCAGAATTGGTCTATTAAGTTCAAAGTGCGATAATCACTCCATTACATCAAAATGTTTCTGTATACTTGTAACGTATTCCCTATTATCCTATATAAACTACCATTCTGTATTCAAGGTTTCCGTATTCAAGATTTTCGTATTTGCGGCTAATTTACGGAACGTATTCCTTGCGATTAAGGAGTTTTGACTGTAGACTAGATTGTAGACATTTAAATGAATTAACAGTCATTCATAAAGACTTGTGGTTCATCAACCCATTAATTGTTATTCGTAAATAAAAAAAAAAACAGTTGAAAAGATAATATTTCAATTACAAAGATAAAACAACTGCTTACATGCTAACATAAAAATGACGTTCACGTAATTTTTTAAAAATTTAACAGCTTTTTATAACTTATCAACCGCTGATGAAGCTGTTATATTTCGACGAATTCACTTTTTAAGACACTTTCAGAAGATTGGATATATACGTATATTTATCCTATATACATGTAACGATACAATTGGATACTGAATTGCGTTCGTAGGAAAAATATCGAAATGGTGCTTAAAATCGATACACTAAATACAATATCGATGTATCGATATATCGAAAATAAAAATATCGGTGATAAATATCGATATTTTTTAGAAAAAATATCGATATATCGATACATCGATATATTTTGCCCATCCCTATTCTAAGTCAACGTTTAGTCTATAAGATAATCTGTAAATGATGTCCATTAGAATTATAAATAGCATTGTAGGATTTGAACACAGTAAAGGTACCAGTCATGAATGAAAGGAGCAGAAGCCACTAAGCCACTTTCCATATCCCCTTATTAAATAGAGATATGATATATGATATGATATATGCTATCCATCCATTAATTTGTTCCACTGTTCCTACAGCGCTTTAACTCTTTCTCTTTAAGTCGCAGCTTTCTTCACGTCATGTGTTGACCCAAGCATGCTTTACTGTAGGAAGCAGGAAAGACTTCGTGCGGGCAGCCATGAGGTAATATAAGGATGTTGACTAGAAGAAAAGAATTATGAGGTCTTCCGTTGGTATCTATAATCGTGAAGAAAGAACCGGTAGAAACAAGATTGCTGTTTGTTCGGTGGTAGAGTCTTGCAAACGCTGTCTAGGCTCGCTCGTATTATTGCTACCAGAGCCTGAACGTAAGCGAGACCCGAACAGTGGGCTCGGTCTATTATTATAGGGTATGGAGTGTCTTCTTCTTATTGTTATTTCCTACGTGCTGTTGTATTGTTTTATAAGATTGTAAATGTTTACTTCAAGAAAATTCTGATACTTAAAGATTGGGCAGTAAGCTATGTTAATGAAAAACGAAAAATTGGCAGATTGCACCACATTTAAACACATCCGTGGCGATTATTCAGTCATTTATATATCCTATCTGCAGAGGAAAGAACAGCTGTAATGACCACTTTAGAACGATGTTTACTGATACGGAAGGTGTATATTATCCTTCTTAAGCATATTTAACTATGTAACTGTGTATCTATAGATAGGGGTATGGCCTTCAATTCAAATCAGTCCGATGTAAATGCCTCTTTACACATTATATCTACGGTGGTTCAGTTGATAGAACATACCCAAAACATTGATAACAGTATGCATTACCGAGCTTTCGTTGTCCACCGATCCTTCGTTTGACCCCCAAGCCTGGGGAAGCTCTGTGGTCACAGCTCGCCCGAGTAGAGAGGATCGGTCATAGGAATAACAGGGCGAGTTCCAGCGTGAGTAGACGGCAATTTGCACGATATTATTCCGTGGTGATGATCGCACGGGATCACGCATGATGAGAACCGACTGAAAGGACGGAGAGAAAATTCTTCCGCAGCAGCCGAACTTTCATCAGCTCGGACAACTGTGTGGTAAATTTACAGTGCGGGTCATGAATAACTTGTTCTCCAATACCACTTAGATATTTCTTTCATGGTCTACCGATACAACCGCAGTTCAGTAATGCGTTTGTCATATATACAGAGGGTATAAAACATGTGACTCAAACAAATTTTGGCTTTCCCTCTTCTCATAATCATGTTTAATAATTAAACCATTTTTTTTTTTTTTTTTTTTAAACTGCTTAACGTCTCCTATAACAACTAGGTCTTTAGAGACGGGAAAGGATGGGGGGGGGGCAAGGAATGAGAAGGAATTCGGCCATGGCCTTTTGAAGGAAGCATCCCGGCATTCACCTGGAGTGATTTGGGGAAACCATGGAAAACCCAAATCTGGATGCCCGGACGGGGATTCGAACCGCCGTCCTCCCGAATGCGAGGCCAGAACTCTAGCCGTTACACCACCACGCTCGGTCCATTCTTTCTGTAATTTATAAATTCTCCATTCTGAACACAAATAATTTTCCTGGAGAGTATATTATTTCAACAGGTTTTTATAGTTTATAGGACATATTCAAGCTTTCCATTCTGCCGAGCAGAAATACAATATAAACGTACAAATACCCTAATTCTCTAGTCTTTGATTTTAATATCCCTTATTCGCTGATTAATGATATCAAATATTAAACCAAAATTTTAACATTAAAAAAGTAACTCCAGTGTCCAATGAAGCTATAAAGTATTTACTATTACTGTGAATGCACAGAAATGACAAAAATTTGAATGACGATGCACAGTAGTCTCATTTGATAGGACATGTAAAACGCTTTGGTGCCCATTTTCGTTCAAAAACTCCTTGGTTATCAATTCACAGCATCAACAGATTGTAAATAAACGACAGCAATATTACTGTAAGTGTATGAATCAGAGGACGTTACCTCAAATCAATGTTTGAATTAAAAATACGGGGCAATATTGCATAGGGTTGATAAACATAGAAGAGATAAATTTAAAACAGTTTCACAAACTTAAGCATTAGCATAGAAACAAGGTAAAAAATATTAGATACAACACGAGTAAATACGATGTATGAACAACAAACTTGACCATAGAGATATCTTTTGAACTCAGGAATAAGAAAAGACGTATAAAGCAAATAGGAAGATCAAAATTACAACGATTTAACAATTGTATTTTGGGAAAAAGGAGTTCTTAATAGGGGTTCATGAGATAATTTGATAGGGCTTTAGGTGGATTAGATTAAATATTTGATAAATTCATTAAATGCACCAGAGAATAAGAAAATAATTAAGGAAAATTATTCATTTGGAAAAAAAATAATATTAAAAAAGTGTAAAAAGATGAAATAAGATCCATACCGACGTTACGAATAACATTGGTAGAATGGGTAAGAAAACAGGAGTATGGCAAAGTTTTTCTGCTTTTAAAGGGGTTATCTTGTAATCAATTTAAGTATTTTAACCATACCAAGATTAAGGAATCATTTACAATATGAAAAAGTGGTAGCAGTGAAGTAAATTATTAAAGAAGCTAAGGTTTGATTTTGAAAAGGGAATACTAAGCTGTTATCCTTCATTATTAATATTAAGCTAATATAACGAGAAATCAGTCGCGGAAATGAAGTAAAAATTAATCTTCGGAAAAAGAATCAACGATAAATAATTGTACGGTAAGATTGACTGATAATATAGCAGCATTATTTACTACGGGAAAAAACTGGCAGAAATAGGGGATAAGCATTTTAACAAAATAAAAACTAAAACAAGCCAGAAGTACTATAATGATAAGGAATTAGCCCAATTGGAGAAACTGCAATGACAGCACAAGAAAAAAGATTCTTTCGTTTCTCAGAAATTACAATCACGAGTGATAAACAAAAACAGAAAGAAATATAGAAAAATGTATTACTGCAAGCAGAAAACGTTTAGGATCGAAGATAATCGAAACACGCAGAGAGACTTTTTGCAAGTTGTAAAACGCGGACACAACACTTTATGCTAGTGTAACACACGCACTGGCTAGGACAAAACGTTAACAGGCTGAAATAATGAATCGAAGTGAAAAAGTTCTAAAAATAAAGGAACGATAAGATAAATTAGTAAGAAATAAAATGATAAATTTGTTAAAACGTTAGCATGATGAAGAGAAGAACTGTAGACATAGATATGATAAGTTCAAGCAGATAATTTGAGACGTAATTTGTAAACACACATGTTTATAACTTCTTACGCGTCACTCACTCTACTAATTAATTAGTCCCCACACATGGAAAACGCCGACGCAATAGCGGTTAGCCTTAAGTCGGGTACTAACCGGAAGAGAATACATGTGGTGCATTGTCTGTCAATGTCTTGTTGAAATAAATGACGACAGCTTGAGAATTAGTTTCTGGAGCCTTTACATGCGTATTAACAATTCTTACTTGTTAATGAGGCATCGACTTCAGGGTTGGTGAACTTTCTTCCTCATAGGAAGAGTTCACTTTACGATACTTGGTTGATTTTTATAAGTCAGAAACTCATTCATCTGGCGCCCCAAATATCTTGACCGATAATGTTTACACTCTGGGCTAAACGAATTAGCTAAAAATTAACATTTCTCAAACGCAGGCCTTATTGACAGATGAGCGAACCTCACACGTGGGATAGGCTTGGCAATATAAGTGTGATATCCTAATGCTTTCAACCATTCGTTACACAATACTGAACACTGACTGAATATTAGCGGTTTCAATTAACACACTACATGTAGCTCTGATTTCAGATGACGCGAGAATGGATACATACAAGGGGTGATCAAATGAAAAGGTACGAAACGATACGGTGGATACAAATGTAGACTTTATTCAAAATATACACCATAGGCCTGAGCACAATGATCCCACTGATGAACAAGCCGCAGGATTCATTGTTCCCAGAATTCCTGTGGCCGTGACGAGACCCAGTCCTTCACAGCGTCCTTGAGTACGTCGTCCGAGTTGAAGCGCTTCCCTTTAGCTATGTCCACACTTGTGCCTCTTCCCTTTCAACGTGCCTTTTCCTCTTTCCCGTTCCTCTTGCAATATGTTCATCTTGAGGTATGCGCTAGAGGCACGCATCAGAAGGCATGCCCTTTAGTGTCCACATTCACGCCTCTTGAGGCATGCCCTCAGTGTTCCGGTGGAGCCGCAGCGAGATTGATGATTCAATTTGTCTGGCGGGAATTACAGCTGCCATTCTTATATTAGCGAAATCCCGGGGGAAAAAATCGCGTAGGTAACTGTGGGTAAAGAATTATTTGAAAACTCGGAATGTGCAAATTCTCCAAGAACTGCAGTTCAATGACAATGCGCTGTTTAAAAACTTAACGCGAATATCGAAGCAAAATTTTTATACTCTTCTAACAATGGTGAAACCCGCCATTCAAACGAGACATCAAATTCAGAGACGCAATACCTGCCGAAGACGTACCGTTGAAAATGCCTTCGGCCTGCTTGCTTCCGTGTTCCGAATTTTCCTAAGGCCAATTAAGTTCAAAGTTAAAATTACGATTGTGGACATAGTCTTATGTTGCGTATATCTGCACAATTTCCTTCGTATAAAGCCAGATTGTACAAGGTTTTACTGTCCAGTGGGATCTTTGGACATTGAAGATGCCAGCAAAGGAACTACTATTCCCGGAACTTGGCGCGGAACTACCGCAAAAGACACTGGCTTCGCCCCACTTCGGAGAATTCCTCTAAGACTCTCTGAAAGCTTCCGAATTGCGGGATGAATTCGTAGAATATTTTATGTCACCGATGACAAGATAACTACTTGTAAGAAAGTTTCATCTTCAATTCTAATAATATAACTAACATTTTCAACTGGAGATGTATCAGGAAAATGTAGCTGAGTAACATACTTTCAATAAATTTAGTTTCTGTAAGAAAGAAACCTGCACATTACCTACCCGCCTTTTATCTAATATATTAGAACGAATTGCTCTTGATCCGAGAAAAATAGCATAGCATTACGTAAGTTAAGATTAAAAGGTATTGATTAAGATAAATAGTTGTCCATTGTGTAAGCCTCTTGATGTTACAGCGCTATGCCGAACTCTGCATTTGACATCATAAAAAAGTTGCGGTTTTTGCCGTAGTTATGATGTAAATAACTTCGCGAGCGTAAATCTCGCGAAGTTATTTACAACATATAAGCTGACTGACATCGACTAACATAGATAGCATTCCCTTCTAAAGAATAATCTGAAACTTTTAACTAGAAGACATTATGCAACTGTAAAAATGATTTTTGTTTATTCACAACATTCGTTGATACTTTCACAAATTCACGTAAATGCATCTGACTGCTTATTACAACAAATGTTGTTTATTGAATAACACGACATTTAATGCTCTTTAAATCTGCGTATTGATATACTAAGTACATGATGAAGCTTGAGCCTTCCCACCATTCGTTAAACCAGATTAAATATTTCCTACGTGAAAGTACTGTATACTGCACTCTGAATTTTACGCATCCTGCACCGAATGTTTGTTCAATAATTTCGCAAAACACACAATCCTACATTGTCAAAACTCTTCACAAAAATCAACCAGTGCAAAATGTTAATTAAAATGAGCATGAATTAATTATAAATGATGTGGAAAACTACTAAATATTTATTATAAGTACTGTCACTTAAATGAATATAATATTTATTTTTGACGTCACATAACAATGAAAACGAACTTTAATCTTCGAAAAATGAAAGCGTTTCGTCGTTGGAGAGCGACATATTGCAAGCGGAGACGCACGAGAATCCACTTCAGCTGGAAACGCTTGCAATACGCCGTGACTCCCGGTTTGTTGAACGGAATGAGGATCTCGGGCGTGCCCCTGACGAATGCCTTCCGAGCCTCTCCCCCGTTCAACATGACGCATGCCTTTGACGACCGAAAGTTGAACAGGTGTGGACACAGCTTTTCAGGTGTTTCTTCAGTGGACCAAATACATGGAAATCGCAGGGCGACATGTCCGGACTGTAGGGCGGATAGTCCAACGTCTCCTACTTGAACTTGGCCAGTTCCATGTGTGTGACTCTGGAGACGTGTCGACGGGCATTATCATGGAGCAGAACAACACCCTCCGTGAGCAGCCCCGGTCTGTTGTTCTTGATGGACCTGCGTAGGCGTCAGAGTGTCTCACAGTACACATCCCCCAGTTGTACGCCATCCTGTCCTCATACGGACTGCCGCATCATTTGGACGCCTCTGCTCTCTACTGCGCATGCGGGCGCCCGCGCATGCTCCGATCCAAGTCAGAGACTCCAATCGCATTTCGAGATGTCTCGCTACGATCTCCCATGGCGGAATATACAAATATTTAACTGTTACGTTTTTACGTCGTTTCGTGCCTTTTAATTTGATCACCCCTTGTATTTTATTTCAGCCGTCCCTGGCACGATCGCCTCCCAGCATCCACTACCAACCGACGACCGTCATCAGTCGCCGGCGCTGGACGCTCTGCTGGTGGTTGGACTGGTAGCCATGGTCTACTACTACGTGCACAGAGCCAGGGTAGCAGACCTGGCCCAACAGAGACAGCACGCGGAGGAGTGGCGCAAGACGCTGGACCGCTACGAGCACTCCAGGGATACCTTCTGCCGGGAAGTCCGCCAGCTACGGCACATGCTCGACAGCTTCCACGAGAGGGAGCTGGCGCAGCTGCAGCTGCAGACGGTACGCATAATAACTACTGTGCATTGACCAGCAGTATCATCCACCATACCCGGTAGTCCTCCACACATAGAGCGTCAACATTATGTGTCTGCATAGAGTAAGGAATTCAAGGGTCACCAACGGGTTCATCTACATCTACATACATCTACATATATACTCTGCAATTCACAAAACTGTGGGTGTCAGAGGGTGCTCAGCACCAAACCTGAAGGCATGTAGTCAATAGTAATGAAATGCGTTGCTACACCATAAATAAAATCGAAGTTATGGGCGTTATGTAATAACAGTTCTAACATTTGCCAAGAAATTAATTGCAACAACACGGAAGGAATGTATTATCTTGGAACTCCGGGTGGAGACGCTTCGATTTATTAAAACCTAACGTTTCTGCGGTGGCTTTCATCTGAGGACTGTCTGGTTGATTTAAAAATATTCTCCCCATAGAGATTCATTAAATGATTCCGAAAGCTTCCGCGATCACTGTATGTATTATCTTGGTTCTGCGTGTGGAGCCGCATCGATTTAATAAAACTTAACCTTTGTGCCATCATGCTGGTGAAAGGCACAGCACGATGGCAGAAACGTTAAATCTTAATAAATCGTCGCAGCTTCACCCGGAGAACAAATATAATACATAAAGTGTCCGCGAAAGCTTTCGGAATCATCACTGAAGGAAAACTATGTGTTTAGTTTTAATCTACACGTCATATTATTAGTCGCTTTTTGTTTATTTATATGCATTCCTTGTATATGTTTTCTTATACGGTCCATAAATACTGCTGTTTACACTAAGCTAAGAAATATCTACAACATCTTTTTCATGATTAAGAGGGTTATTTGATAACAATTGTGTTTAGTAAAGTAAAAGCGAGGAATGAATAGCCAAAATACTTCATTGAACACGTCATTTTTGACGGATTTAAAAGGTAATTGTAAATCGTATTTGGTATAATACGTCGTATAATCAAAATTGATCACTAGGTCAGATCACTATGCAGTATAACAAGGTCTTGCTTCCGTTCACCGTGATTTATAACGGTTGAATGAATAATTGCATCATTCACTTACAACCAAAGTAATTGGTCACCTGTAAGAAAACTCAAAATTATACAAGCATCCAAACGAATACATTAATTATGCTACACTGAAACAACATTTCGTACTCTAGATCTCATTCACTTTTTTATTGTTCTCCGACTGAGGTTTAACGCCTGACAGCTATGGTGTTAATAGCTGCACAAGAATTCTGCTGTGATTCTGGTGGATTTTATACGAGGAGCTTTAGTTCCCTCTCTAAATTTTTTCTTGTCTATTCTTTTAATTCTGAACGCAGAATGGCATTTGAAAAAAACGTTTTATAAGGTGCTCCTTTCCATGTTTATTCCACTATAAACGCAAATCATTATCATTTCTCCTCCAAAAGCAATATTTTGGTCGGTACAAGAAGCTGTTAGTCTAGTTTTCTGGAAGTCATCTGTAAGAGAACAGTGAGTTGTATACTGTAACGATACAATTCCAGTTGGTTTTAGTGGCGGTCGGACCTTGCCAGGCAGCTTGGATACCCCTGACTCCGAGTGGTGAGTGCAATGTTGGTGTGATATAAAATAAAAATGGCTCTTTGCGCCGAGGAATACGAATTTAATGTTAACGTGAACAATTTAAATGGTTTGTGCAGTGTGATCGGGAAGAGTAAACTTGTAAGGTGGTGACTAGCATTTGGTGACCTGCCGATAAATGATGGATTTCACCTGTGCGACGACAAATGGTCATCGCCAGCAAAAGCATCAACTTCTCTTTGAACAATCATACAAAGATCAGTCTCCAACGTTTCAATCACACACTGTTTAGAGCAATTTTTGCACGAACTGATGTCCATACATAATATGACCCATAAACGTCGTGAGATTAACCCAATATTCATTTTCGAAATAATGCAATGGCATATTTAGTTATTATTATTATTATTAAGAGAGATTTTTCTCACTACAGAGGTTTTAATCCAACATAACAATAAAGAGTTCGGAACATAGATCTTGACTTCATCTTCTCAAAATATCCCTCCAGATTTAGTTCATGGTAAATATTATTTTTGCTAGCGTGGTATCAGAAATGTCTAGACTACCTATGTCATTTCACTAATAGTGAGTAATATTTTTCATGATTTCATGGAAATATCTTATTAAACAAAATGTCCGGTTCCACTTTTAATAATTTTGAAATGCAATAAATTAAATGATGTGTAAAATGTCTTTTAATTCGGAGTACCTTGAAATAAGTAAATTAATAATTCATAGAGAAATAAAATATATTTGGGAATGAAACTTCACGGCTCACAGGAGCATGCTGGGCTAATTTCTCCCTCCCCACCGCTACAGGACTCAGCATCTGAGTCGGTAGTGAGCGTGCGACCAGCCGAAGACCCGCAGGCAGAGAAAGCTGCGCCGCCTTCGGACGCCACTGTAGAGAAAGCTTCCCCGCCTTCGGACGCCACTGTAGAAGGGGCGCCAACGTCTCCGCAGCAACCGGAGTGGCTGCGAGGCGGTGCCTGCGGCGAAGTTCCTGTGGAAGACGGGGATGGCCAGCAGAGGGCAAGTCACGGCTGCAGCTGGGGATGAGCTCCTCACTACCTGCCTCTCACCACCACCACCGTCAGTCTGATTTTATTTTGGTAAAATTGTACTTCCACACAGTGTGACCAGATTTTTTTGTTTCTTGTCATTAAATGCACTTTGAATTTGAGAAACTATTACAACCAAGTTCCATTAATTAATTACAAAATAGACGACATGAAGTTCTCATTTTTGCTGAACTGTTTTCTAAAAGATAAAGAAAATTTTACTGTTGGAGGTAAATCTAAACATAATTAAAAATAGCTGACTGCATTAATATATATGGGTTTCACTTACTACCAGAAGGGTCAGTGAAGAAAGAGTGTGAAAAATGCAAATAATTACAGCAACAGTGTCGGCGTAGGATATGCGGCAACGACGACGTTATCAGAGCGGGAGGGCACTATTAACGAAGACATGCAATAAAATTTGGCTACGGCCTTCGTAAAACGAAAGCGCGGATAGCTCATCGAATTCACGTCCTTCAGAATGTCAGGTTCCAAATTACAGCTCCTCCAGTAAGCTCGGTGTGAAAGGACGAAGATGGGAACACATTACGTAAGTACTGGGCTTACATTATGAGAGGTTAACGAATTAAAAGAAATTGAAATGTACTTTTAATACTAGAGACATTAGTGTGGACCATCACTGAATGACGAGTACGATTTGAATCCTTTTTTTGGGGGGCGGGGAGTCGATTTGATATGTTAATTAGTAATTATATAAAACTAGCCCCAAAGCCCGTCAAAAATGGCGTGTTTAACGGAGTGTTATGGTAATTTATTTCCCCCAGTTGCCTAAATAAATAGCACAATCTCCGCTAATGTTGCCGCTAGAAAAGAAAAGCTTCAATCACACGCGAATTAATACAGTCCCTGTATGGCATACCAGTGTCATCATGCACCGCGATATAAACTAGATCCCAAATCTTCACAGGTTCTCACATCTATCTTTCTTATTACCTGTGATGAAGATCGATATTTTAACGGCTCAGACAGCTTACATCGGCTGAAATAATGACCCCAGTGAAACGAAGGATGCTAAAAATAAATCTTAACAACTTACGCTATACCATGAAATATTTAATTGTGGTTTAGGCCACATTGAACGCGATTAGTCTTGAACTTCTTTCGCTCAAACCATGTATTAACTTTCGTAAAAAAAAAAATGATAATTAATATTCCAATTTGAACGAAATACATACTTTTCGTTAAGTGTTCTAACAATTTCTTAGCATTTGCTTAACTAAATAGAATTGTTATAAAATAAAATTCAATGTAATTCCTCGTGCCTTGCGCTGAAACAATAAGTTTCCTTTCCCATCATGGTCCAAGTCGCATTTCAACCTAACCACATACACTCTAAACTTGTCGCCAGAAAAACAATACTTCAATCTGACACATATTAATAAATGTACTGTATCGCATTTTAGTGGCAATAATGCATGGTTATATAAATTTGGTCTCTAGCGTAATCACTGGGGCTCATAAGGGAATTGTCCTTTTGGTCTGAAAATTGTTATACACGTTAGATATATTGTATTGTCTAATGTGTGTAGCTCTTAAAGCTGTAACATATATACATACCTTATAAACTTCACTCAGAAAGTGCCGTAACGCGAGCGACTGGGAGAAGCTATACATCTAAGTATAATGATTTTCAACACGTTCTCTGATAGATATTATTCTGGAATATGTTGCTATCCCAGCCATCAAAAATGTAAATTTGGAACAAATTACACATAAAAAAAAACTGTAAAAACTTTGAACCGTTAGCGAACGAAGAAATTTATTTTTTATAGTTGGAATACAACCTGTACCAAAATGGCATTTTGTTCTAGTTAAAGCATAATTCGCTAGAAGTTTGGATTTCTTAAACATTTTAATTACAATGATTTTCGAGCAGAATCATTAGCAGCACCTGTGGATAGGTTGGATATAGTGACTATAAAATAAGTTGTTGTAATTATTATCACTACATATAACGCAGGAATATATTCATATCCTGGCAATAAACATTGTCAGAGTTTTTACAATTGTTGCTGCAGAGTGTAGATGCTATCTTTGACGTGAAAATATGAAGTGAAATGGCGGTTATCTGTTGTGTTAATTCATAATGTTCATGTGCTTCACGTCTAATGTAAGTTTCTTTTTGCATTCATGTACACTTTTTCTTAAAAGTTATGACCAAAGGAACGTATGTTGTAAATTTCAAACGAATAGTACACTTGTTTAGTACCTCGTTCTTATTTTGCCTTAGCCAATAATATGCAACAGTTTTCTGACCAAAACGAAAATTCTTTGATGAGCCCCAGTTATTACGCAACAACCTAAATTTAATCAAAAATCTTCAACAAAAATGAAAGTTATAAAACCAGAAATCTTCAACGTGATTCAGACCGATATTACAACGTTTGAATAACTGACATAGTTACTTAATGCGGAAATAATAGCCTCAGTAATATTATTCAGTAAAAGCAAAGAAGATTAAAAGCAAATCTGATAAACTTACATTATGCCACGTAATATTTATTTTAATCGTAGTGTAGGTTGCACAGTTCGCAATCAGTGTGCAACTATTTCCGTTCCAACGATTTAATAACAGTAATAGGGCACAGATTAAATTATTATGAAAAAAGAAGAAAACTAAATTATCCATGCCCTCTGCTGTAGCATCAAATGCCAGTTGTAATTCTGACCCTTGTAAGTAACAATCTAATCAAAGCTTTCGTTAACATGTTCGAAAATTAAAACTTTAATCTTACTTATCTATGGACAAAGAATTGAAGGAATACTTCTATTTATCAAAAGAATACGTAACTACAAGCATCTAATGATTGATATGACAATTTATACGCAATGCATCCTTTCTTCAGTGTTCTGTCAGTTAATTTATTCGCGAATGCTTAGAAATGTTATTATAAAACGTGGGTAACAAAGAACAACGACGTGAAGCGTGACGTCATAGATTGACGTCATTCCTTGACAGGTGACGTCTTAGATGACAGATTGCTTATTATATTAATAGATTATCAATCAAAAGCAAAACACACTATAAACTTAATATTAACAATATTAATTAATTATCTCTCTTTCTCTTAACAGCTAGTTCTCCGCCCAGTAACGGTTCTCGATGTTCCTTAGAACCAAAATTGATGGAATGTTTCGGGATTTGGGTTTTTAGTTTCATCTACATCTACATATATACTCTGCAATTCACAAAATTGTGGGTGGCAGAGGGTGCTCAGCACCAAAGCTAATCTCTTTGCTGTGCATTCCAATCCCTAATGGTACGAGGGAAAAAAGAATACATATAAGAATCAGTCCGGCACCTTATTTCTCTAATTTTATCTTTCCTGCCCTTCCGACTCAAATAGGTTGGTGGAAGAAGTATTTCACTACACTCAAAAGTGAAAGTGGGAGTTCGCATGTTTACCAATAAGTTTAAACGAAACGTGTGTCGTCTATCTACCAGAGACTCCCAACCTAATCTGCTAATCAGTTCTGTGACGCTTTCATAAGGACTGTAGCAAGCGGTAACGAATCGAACGGCTCTTCTCTGTACTTTCTCTATACTTTCGAACAACCCCTTACAAAACGGGTCCCAAATGGCACAACAATAATCCAAATGTGGACGCACAAGAGATTTGTGCGCTATCTCCTTTGTTTGTTCATTACAATTTTTCAAGATTCGACCTATGAATCGCAGCCTAGAATTTGCTCTACCTACTAACGAATTAATGTGTATGTCCCATTTCATGTTCCTTTGTACTATTACTCCCAAATATTTCACAGAATCAACCATATCAATAACTGTATTGTTTAGCTCGTATTTCTGAACAATTGGATTCTTTTTGTTAGTTATGCTCATTGTCTTGCACTTTTTACAATTTAGAGTAAGTTGCCACTCAGCGCACCAAGCCAAAATAACATCCAGATCGCGCTGAATTTCTAAGCAATCGGCCAAATTTCTTACTTCCCTATAAATAACCGCATCATCAGCAAACAATCTAAATAGGTTTTTCACTTTGTCTCCGAGATCGTTTATAAAAATTAAGAAAAGAAGTGGTCCTATTACACTTCTTTGAGGTACACCCGATGTAACATCTACGTAGATTAAAAGAACTTTCTCCTTCAACGACAACATACTGCGACCGACCAGTTAGAAATCCTTTACGTTCAGTTTCCACGCATGTCTTTTAAAATCGTGTGGAACGTTCTGGTAGCTGAGTATTTAAGTCCCTTGTTGTAAATGTTCAGGGTACCAAATTCGAATCACGGTGGAACCAGGAATTTTAAAGTGTTCGCATTCCAAGTTAAACTATAAATAGAGCCACGAGAGAAGAGGAATACTCGAAAAATCGTAACTCTGTCAATAGGTCATAAGAGCTTACAAATATTCTATACTGGCAATGTGTAAAAATTCAAACAACTGGTATTAAGTCAGATTTTTTTTATCGATAAGCATTATCTTAAATGAACAGAATTTTATTTTCAATATTAGTGGATACGTCAGTTATAATTGCAACATAAACACGACGTCATAATATATAACCTCATAATGAATTTGATAATGTAAAAGTAGTGATTTTATAGAAGTTGCTAACAAAAGTTTTTCCGTTTGCCACTAAGCAGATCATGTGTATTCAAAATGCATCAAAACCCTCCTAAATCAAATCAGGACGGTGCAGATTTCAGCTCTTACGTGTTTTACATACTTAGTCTTGTTTTTTTAAATTGTTTGTGTTCACGGATATTTCATGCTCCATTGTTGTATTTTACGTTTCCCACATCGCCAACGACTAATAATGTGTTGATGGAATTTTTTTTAAAAAATATATATATATATATTAAATTCTGCATTTATACGTGTTTCTGGGCTTAATGTTGCCACAGTTTTCACGAAAATCTCTCGAAGTTACAGCTGGGTTTCACTGGCGGAGTCATGATATGGTTTTTGTATGAATTTATTGAGCAATATGCGCACGACTCCTGAATATTACAATTTACGATTCTAACGAAATACGAGTATTTTGCCAGCCTAGATACTTTGATCGCAAAGAAAACATAGATAAAATCAGGGAAATAAGTCGCATATTGATGTCTGTATGGATTCTTCCTTCCCTCTTGTCGTTTAGGATATAAATTCACACAACAGAGATTACTGTGAAATGGATTGGTTTGCACAGTATCGTGCGAATTTAAAAGTAGTGATTTATATATACTGATTTTTAGACTGGATAATCACCAAATATACATCAGTGCAAAGAAGTTTGTGCAGTTGAGGCATCTTCACAGCTGGAAACGAAAATATTCACTAGGAACATTTGTCGTAAAGCCTAGATCATTACATCCGTAGAGAGGTGTTAAGGAATATTAAACTCAACCTCGTAAAAGTAAGAACACTCAGTGGGAATAGCAGCTGCCAGTGCGAGCCCAAGGAGACGTTGCAGCACCACCGACGCCGGCCGCTGACGTAACGGTGGCCGTAACGCATAAATCGCTGTGCTGGCCGGGTCGGGCCGCGTCCGGAATACGTAACGCGGGACGGCAGCGCGGCAGGCGCGATAAACCGCGGCAGGCCGAGCCTGGGGGGCGCGTACCACTGTGCGAGCGGGCTGCGTGCTTTATTGCGCTGCCGCCGGGATTTACAGGCCTCGCACTGCCAACGGCTGCCCACGAGGAAATCTCCTTTTTCCACGCAGGCTGCCGCTGCGGAAGTTGCTCCCGCCAAGAAAACCATTCTATATGTGATTTCGATTTGGTTACTGACCGCCGAAGAGCTCTCCAAGTCTCCACCAAACCACTTTTATAGGGCTCATACAATACTGCCTATACTTCCTTTTTTAGTGCTTCAGTATTTCAAACTTAGTATATGAGACTACAGACGTCCAAGTTGATGTGCCTTTAGAGTCCGGACGTAATTAATATTTTACACGTGCATCAGACAGCAGCTAACTGTACTCTCATAGAACGCTGTGAGCCAGTTGTGTCGAATAATACTCGCACAAAGGTTTCCAATTTATGAATTGGGAAACCGAAAACTTAGTCAGCCGAAGTTCTTAAAATGCAATGTTCTTTTGCAATTTCTTGTTATTTCAGGCATCGTGTTCACAAAGTTGTTTCAAAGAAATTAAAGGAAATGTAATTATAACGGTCATAGCGACCATAGACTTAAAGAAAAGTTTTGATTTTAATATTCAAAAAGTTACACTTTTGTTGATTCGCGTACTTCGAAAATAACTATGTGAAGATGAAGTGTCAGAAATATTTAGTGTGAGATTATTCATTGTAATCTAATCACATTTTGCAAGAAGGAAATTAAAAAAACCACTGAAAAATACAATTGGTTCTATTGTACCCAGAACTGATAAATTAACCTATCGCAAATATATTTCATCATAACATTTCAACTCTGATTTTTTTATAAGATTACTACACAAACTCGTTTTGTCTCTAGTCACTTAGAGCATATGCTTATTTTACATTTCACCAATTTTCAGCAATATATTTTAACTTAGCTTCTACAGTGGGTTGTTCTTATACACAAATTTCCTGAAGCTTTTGTCCAGTTACTTCGTGGGTTGGAGATGTTGAGAAACTACTCCCTTGTAAAAAATTCTTCGTTCAATACCAATAAGTATCTGGTATCGCTATGTGGAGTAATTGCAGTATTAATGTTTACAACAGTATTTGATTAAGTTATCACGATGGTAGTAAAGAGTTTACATAACCATTTCGTTCAGGCCGTGCTATAACATTCTACTATGTACAATGACTTTTGATATAAGCTAAACTCTTTTACGAGAAGGATTTTTTTTAGTTTGTTCTTCTGCCACAAATAATTAATTAACTGCTAAAATGTTTAAAGTAGCACGCCAGCAACATCTATTAAGCCAGATAGAAAATAAGATTATAATGTCAAGGCATCTACCTAAAAGATTCCGGCCGCCGCTCGATTATTATATCACGTTAATTACTTTGAATAACAGGTGAGACTAGCATTAATGGAGCCCTTCCACTAACGTTGCTTCTTCATTTATTCAACTCGTCTTAACTTGTGATTGACATCAGCTGATCATTAATTAACTTTATCAGAGATAAAGTTAATATACTTTAACAATATATGTCAAAATTTAAATCATACGCCTGTGGCAAAACATTTTTAAGTTCTTAAAATATAAAAATGAGGCCAGAAAATTAGTACATTTCAGTAGTGATTCCATTGCCAGCTAATCATAACACAGTAAAGTGCCGAAGGTTAATTTAACTATCCGCCGTAATTCTTTTAATCGCTTTACGCCTCGTCAGAGAATAGAGAGGATTAAGGGCAAGTACCTTCGGATGAATCACCAGAGAATTCACCAGGAATGATCTCCGGAAACTATGAAAAACCGGTATTGGAACGGCCAGAACGTGATTAGAACCACATGTCGTGCTGAATCCCAGGTCCGAGCATTATTACTTTGCAACCAAGGACGGTCTCATTGTTAAAAACAATATATAAATTACAAACATTAATTGCGATCGTACTAAATTGTAGCGAAACCTTCAAAGAACCACTATTTACTTTATTTACATTGGAACTCCATGAAGAACATGAATTTTGTGTTTTATGTTACCAGGTAATTGCAGCAGACGGCAGTCTACAGTGAATATTTGTGAAATTGTATGTTCTGTTTCAATTGTAAGTCTGATTATATTCTAGCGTTCTTAAAACTGTTTCATATACTATTTTATCTTTTACATTTTAATATATCTGTCTAACAAGTCTGCAAGTAACAAAAAATCCACTGCATTTACGCTCATTCAAGTGAGAAGAGCGAATATTAATAACTTTCATATCAATTGTAAGTTGTAGTTCACAACAAGATATGGTTCTAGCAATAGGTCTCATTATTTTGTACAACCATTATTTAAGGAAGGAAACTCTTACAATGAGATAACATTAAGATATCCTCTACTCCTATCATAATTTTCTGTTATACTGATGAAATTGGAAAACACTGGGCATTCGTCAAAAGTAATTAATGAATGGTCGACGGTTATTATTCAAATGAAACAAACGTATTACTGTATAGAATTATTGCAATGAAAGATATCTCAATTACCTATAATACATGTTCCGGTACGATGTTACTAAAGAAAATTATTCTTTCTGCTGTTAGTTTAACATTTGAGCTGCTATAACAACGTCAATCACGAAACTTGTAAAAATATAAAATGAGTAATCGATTATAAGGTTAGAAAGGGTTTAGTTGCACTCAGGTAAATTCATGATTACTATGATATTTCACGTAATGTAATGATGTGATTTTAAACTCTCAGTTACATCTACATAGCTATTGAAATCACTCTTTCGTAAATTTTATGGATATAAGATTACAGGACTTAACATACGATTGTAAACGCATGTTTAATAGGAAGCATAAATAAGAGACGACTGTTTTAAAAGTAAAGCGACATCTTGAATTCTGGAAACAATCGGCGAACAGCAATTTCACCAAATTATTTATCGAAATTAGTTTTAAGCAGGTACTCATGAAGGAAAGGTGAAAAGGATTTGCAATATCATTCAGTGATTTAATATTCAGTCGTTTACGGTATTAAAGCAGTTTATGTATACGATAACATAGT
>CM061919.1:217692055-217945064 GCA_031002005.1 Vandiemenella viatica
TCTTCTTTTTATACTCGAACCAAATATATTTATTTATCCTACAATCGAACTACATCAGAATCTACATCAGCAATCTTTTGGTGTCAGAAGAATGCAAGCTTCTATCGGTGGTGACTGTAATGAAATTAATGTTTCACTTCACGATTTTAAAACATCCTTCAGACGATGCGACGGCGTTCATTTTAAAACTCCCAGCGGTGTTTATAGCGTAACTATCATATGTTCTTTTATTTAACAACTTCGACTTTTACTCATTATTCTGCATACATCTGTGTGTGGTATCAATGACAACTAAATATTTTCTAAGAGTACTCGTAACAGATGTTCATCTGAATTTATGACTGAGAATACAAAGGACATTTATATGATTAAGTATGGATTATTAATACCATTTTGGAGACCAAATGCTACACATGCTAGGGTATAAACATCTTAATTTATAATTAAATTACATAGGTAAAAAAACATTAAATTACTTCAAAAATGTAAGTGAAATAATTAGCGTAATATGAATCGGCTTTACATTGAGCATAAGTTTTCTGTTGTGGAGTTTATGTACTTAAAGAACAGAGTGGAGACACTTAGTGTCATTTATAGGATGATCAGGATCACTTCACTGGCTCGCAGATTTCTGAAGTTACTGCGGTCCTCGTTCTCTGAGCTGTTGTCGGCTGTTGCACCTCGAAACGAGAGCGAAAGATTTCACTCCCCTCCCGTGACAAATAGCTGACCTGGACAGGTAAATCTTCCCGGTCCACGAGCACTGAAATCTCGGATCTCAGTGTGCGTCACTTAATCTGTTAATAATCGCATTATTTTCTGAATTATACGTTCATACAAGGCATCAGAAAATCAGCATTTTGTATCGTTCTCTTTAGCGTCAGCACGTAGAGGGTCATCCGTGTCAGAACGAAGTCTGTGGCTGTTCTATGAGGATTATTGTTTTAAAAAAGTCCGTTTTCTAATACGAAGAAAGACTCTATAAATACCGTTAAAATATACTTATTTCCCTATTTTACATACTTTCATTTAGTTTTCTATATCATTCTTATTCTAATTTTAATTATTTTTGATACCATTCAACGATGTTTTTAATTCCGATGCCAAAGAAATATACCACCAGAAAGCATCCTTGAAATACACCGACACCACAATTTTCGATAACTCAGTTTCTCCGAAACAATGGTTTACAAAAATGACCTCAAAACCACTGTAAAATGAATTAATAATCATGAAATCATGAACCATCGGTACTCTAGAATTCTGTTGTGCATAAATCTTCAGAAATTCGAGAGTATCGGACCGAGAGTGGGTAACCATGTACATTAACCCGTCCTTCCTTGAGTATTCTCACTCACCATCGAACTTTACTATCATTTAAAGCATTATCACTGTAGTGAATTTCCGCTGCTGCCAAGTTTATTGCACTTAAGAATCGAATTACAGATCGTATCTTTATACTTGGTGGGCGAATAAAATTTCTTAAACATTAGAAACTTCTGCAGCTCAGCACACAGACAGAAGATACGGCTGTAAATAACGTCTAAATACACGCAAAGCATGCTGGGAGTGGACGCACATTGCTACTCTCATTCACAAAGACCTAATTTAAAAAATAACCCTTCTCACTTCGCGTCGATTTGTTAGTATATTACTTCGTCCATTCGCTATCCCAACAAGTTTTTCACACTGGTATACTGCCATAGCGAATTACCAACTCTTGGTTACATCCTAGCTTATATCTATCTCGCCCCTTAGGGAAGGGTGTATCCTCGCTACCCGATAAGGAAACGTCAATCTGCTCCGTGAATAAATTATCGAGATTTAGCTGGAATATTTTCGCCAACGTTTAAACGTCTTGCCTTATTTTCACTGATTATTAATTTTACTGTAATTGAGCAGTACAATTAGTATTAAAAATTTAGTTTAATATGCTTATACCTCATGATTTTGCATCAAAATCAACATATAATAATAATTCCGTGTGGTCGTAATAACCTAGTGACAGGGTTTCTATAGGCTTCGTATTCTGCTCCTATCGTAGCTGCCTTAACCTTACCCGGCAAACCTGCCTGGTACAGGGGACCTACAGTTTAACATGGAATCCGAGCCACGGAAGCGCTCTGGCGTACTTCACATTACACGTAGCTGTGCCAGAGGTAAGGAAAGGTCGAATTAAGGGCCTACCGCGCCGATACAGAGATTCGAATCGGGGATCTTTCGATCCCTAGTCAGACACCATAACCACCGAGCCACCAGACCGCTCAGCAAAATTAGTTACATCCTATTGTTGATACTAAGACCACCATGTACTTTAAACTACCTATATTCTTAAGTAAACACTTCTCGGGCTTCCAGCCGCGTAATAAAGTCACACTTGTGGGCAGTGGCGTAGCTAGGTCAACAAGGGCCCCGGTGCAAAATAAAATTATTTTGGTCCCTCAGGCCAGATGGGCGTCCTTTTTTTTTAGCTCTGCCAAGTTGCTGGTAGGGGCCCCCTTAACAGGGCTTGGGGGGTCCTCAGAGCTAAAAAAAGGTCGCCCATTTGCTCTGAAGGCCCGTGGACCCTCGAGATGCACCTGGGGCCCCCTCAGCTGCGCTCGGGGGCCCCCTGAGTGTGACTTTTTTACGCGGCTGGAAGCCCGAGAAGTGTTAACTTAAGAATATAGATAGTTTAAAGTACATGGTGGTCTTAGTATCAACAATAGGATGTAACTCAGATCTTACAACTCTATATTCTTGTGTCGTAATTTTATGTCTATGCTTGTAAAACGGTGTTAGTAAATGAGTGGAGTCTTTTAATACCAAGTGTCCATTAAAAGTCAGTTTTGGCGAAAGGAGTTACTCGGCAGCGGTAAGTGTCTACTGACAGGTATCGACTGAAGTGCTGGCAGTAAGCGCTGAGCGCCTCGTTAACAGCATTACCGGGGGCTCACGTGTGTATATAACCTCTGGGAGCTCCGACTGCTGCCGACGGCTTTATCGTCCAGCCGCAGGGCGGTAAGCCGTCTCCTGACGCGCCGTTATTACTTCGACTCCATAAATCGCAATTACGGCGGCTGGACGCCGTGGACCTCGCGCCTTGCCTTGCGGCGGTGGCGCCAGATGCAGCCGGGTGACGTCACAGGCGCTCAAGGGACAGATCGAACGTGGGAATCTCAAGAAAATCGATTGGAATTCTTCCTCCGCCGTTTTGGGAAAATTGTCTCCTTCCTTCTGTTTGTATTGACGTAATTTTTGACGTAAAATTTGTCGAAAACAAACATTTAATAGTTTTTCAGTGTGAGGAATGTGAAATATCCCAAATAAACCATTCTTGAAAAAAAAAGGCCAAGTCTCGTGCTTGTGTAATGATAAAATTTATGAGATCTGGTTCTGACTGAAGTCTATAATTTGTAGCGTGTATTCACTTCCTTGCTGAAACAGAATGGTTTCTATCGGTGATATAGTTAGTTTACTTAAAATTTTTAAAAAATTGAATTTTCCATTACGCACGCCATGTTTTGGTAAAAGTACTAGCGTTGCCCGGTCTAGCTGGCGTTGGTTTACCCATACACTATTTTTATTGACGCAATGAGAAATCTGTACCAAGTTTCATACAATTCGCACCATCAATTTCCGAAATTAAAGCAAATCCAGATTCAGCCGCAACCTACCAAGAAAGTAGTTGGTTGAAGTTGATTCATCCCCACACTATTTTTATTAGTCCGAAAAAAATAATGCCTTACAAACTTCACTGATTTTGTACTGGCCATTTCCGGTACTCTAACTAATCGGTGATTTAGTAGTACAGTAGTGGTTTGGATGCTTTGATACGGAATGTCAGTTTTCATTTTAGTACAGGTAACATTTCAACCTAATTACATCTGCTAATAGACCGGACGCGCATTATTACATTCCACATACATGAAAATGTATCTGGAATGTGTCTGTTTATTCCGGCATTGCGCAGAAAATACAGATTTTGAATGGATTTTCAGAATTTGAAAGCTTATGGTCAAAGCTAAATTTGACGTATGTGTTAAGATATTACGACACGCTTATTTTACTAATAACCTAGCATTACCTGAAAACTGCTGTATCGATTTTGACAGAGTTTTCACAGTATCAAACATTAGATGTGGACCATTCATTTGCCTCTGGAGATAATAATATTCCTATTACGCTACTTCATGTGCCAATGATGCTCAAAATTCAAATATATTCCGTACCTGCACAATGGAATATCAGGTATTCAGAACTGCATATCAAGTATTCAGAACTAAACGAGATTTAAAAAAAAAAAAAAAATCTTTACTTTCGATTTGTTTCAGGGAGTTCCAAACTGCGGCGCCATTTTATTGAGAATAGAATGCTAAAGACGATTGCCAGAGACATTGTAGTTGTGCTGAAAGACATTGTGTTCAAAGAAAATTGTTGTTTTTTCATTATTTGTTTCTAGCATTTAATACGACCATCTATGGCGTTTAAGAACTGAATATCCCGAATTAAATGAAAGAATATTTCATTTTTTTAGTGTGAAAATAGTTATTATTGGAGACTGATTTTATTGCTTTCATTAAAGGCTATGGTCAGAGACATTGTAGTTGTGTGTTTGGGGCAAAGTATGCAACATCTAGTCGTTCCGAATTTGGTATTTGTCACCATACGTACAGAATTTCATTTAATGCTGCTGCGTTATGTAACTTCGAAACATAAGAAATACCAAATAATTTAGATTCTAAGCTTTAAAACGGTAAAACCCCCATCGAAATCTGCTCAGTAGTTTCTGAGTTTATATATTTATATATATATATACGTATAAAAAATCAGAAACTCAGTCACAACATTTTATTGTAATTATTGTTGCAAATAAACGACCTCTCACCCATAGAAACCATTCTGGTTCAGAAAGGGAATTGAATACACACTGCAAAATATAAACTTGGCTCAGAACAAGATCTCATAACTTTTTGCCACTACACCAGCACGAGACTTTGGTCTATTTCAACAGGAATTGTTTTCGTGGGATCTCATTTATTTTTGTAAGTTGATTGTTTATTCTGAATAACCGCTCAAATGAAAATCGATGAATAAGAACATTTCAGAATTGAAGACATCAATATACGTTACCAACAATGCCCCACTCATTAAAAACAACGGGTGTGCGCCGTAGCCGAGAATTGCAGATTGAAATAAGTAAACAACGAGTAACTTACAAACATAGGAACACAGTTAAATTAAAGATGTTTGTTAAACATGCTGATATCTATGCATTAAAGAAATCTCAGGCATATATCTTCATCCGGAGCAAAGCAATTAACCCGCAAATATAAATGATTTAGGGATGAAACCATATATGTGTATCAAATTACTTGTTTCTAGGATTACTGTAGGTACAGTGGAATTTTGATGTCGGGGTCTCGTGGCCGAAATAAAATTTTGAAAATCACTAACTTCCAAAGTAAGAAAAGGAAAGAAGTAAAGTTAATCACATTAGTTAAACTTAGTAAGCTGACTTTGCAATTAAAATTTGAGGTATATAAAGTTATTAGGGTAGAAAATGCTACATACATGGAAATTTACGAATTTCAGACTTTTCTTGTAAAATGTTGGTAAAATATTATCTGTGTACCAAATTTCAGCGTTCTACGACTACGAGAGCACATTAGAGTTTTGAAAATCATGTCATTTAGTGAGTGACAAAATCGCTGAAGTTTGCATCCGAATAACATCCGAACTCAGAACAGTAACGAAATAAAATTTAGCACGTTTTTTACGATTGCTGATCTCTATGCACAACAATGACTTGAGACATGCAGCAACAATACGACCGAATACATTGAGGTACAAAACTGGACCAAATCTCTACGAGAAAATGGTAGGCAGTGCCACCATTGACTCGACTTGGTGGGTGCATTGCCGAACACCCAGATAAAAGATATGGCTTTCGGAATAATGTGCGGCTGAACATATTTAAAAAAGTTACAGATTTCATAGTTTAAAACTCCTCGGTAAATGGTCAGGTTCATTTATTCTTAAATAATATTTTAGGTGACCGCGGTTACTAAAAGATATTCTCTGGAATGGTTGGGGACTCATGTATCATGTTTTAACTCCGGACAAGCAAGTTCTCAATCATACATGTCGAAAGTTATCAATAAAATATTAAAAGAGAATCGCCCAAAGTATTTTGTAATGACGAACGTGTGCGATGAAGTTTGTGGATAATAGTGAATGAACAACATAAGCTTTCTGCCGACGGTCGCTGCCCGAAAAAGACGTCGTTAGATGTGAAGTCCGATATATTTCTTAGTTTCGAACTGATAGAAAGAACTGTATTAAAAGTGATGTTGTGAGAATATGTCAATGTTTTATTTTCCTTTTACTCGGAAAAACATGTTATTGATTAAGAATAAATGATAAACAGTTGAATTACTTAACGATCGCAATACTTCCCAAATTTGCTTAACTGTCTCAGAACATCCAAATTAAGAACTGACTGAAAGTAAGACACTTTTAATGTAACATGGTGGCAGTTCTGTAATATTTAACGCAACATATCTTTAAGGAATAATACCAGAAGATAAAAAAATAAAAGAGCTAATACTCATGACAAACTGATTATTAACCATTCAAATCTCACTCATTCTCTGAACTTGGCAGTGGATGATGTGTAGAAAGTAGCGGGTGAGACATTAAACTGATGATATTATCATATTAATGAACTAATTATCTTGCTACTGTTACGACCGTTGGGACCAGCCAGTCAGCAGTTATCGTTGCTGTGATATGCATTACATTAAATATCGATCTTAAAAGACCGGTTTCAGCTTTTTTTCAGAATTAGCATAAAACAGGACATTCATTTCAACATTATTTCTAAATTTTATTGCATGTATAGGTTCTCTTTTGGTTGTTTGAGGACGATGGCCATGGTCGTCTTTTGGTAGAGTAGGATCTCCTCTGCCATGCCAAGGTTTCGGTGTGAGCGGTAACACTCTGGCATCGCAATCGGAAGACGGGGATTCGATTCCCCGTCCGGCCATCCATATCAAGGTTTTTGATGGTTTGCCGTAACCGCGACGAGGCGAATGCAGGAATGATTCTTTCGAATGGCCATGGACGAATTCCTGCACGTTCCATGCTTTAAACCCTTCTTCCCCCCACCCCCGGTATTTCCCACCTTTAATAACTTTCATGTCGACGAGTCGTAAAAACCAAAGTTGAAAACATTTTACGTCACAACTGTATACATTTCCATCATATTAATTTACTCTTTGGAGCTTTTTCTATACCGAAAATAATTTCGTTATTTAATCACACAGATTTTGATTTAATCCCACAATCTCCTTCAATTTCTTGATTACATTACAGCAATTATACTTTTCCTGCTGTATTACTCTTCTTTAGGCATATTAGATATCCATAACTCACGTGTTTCTATTTAATTTGTCAAAATAACTTGAGGTAGATTTTTTATTTCACAGTATCGATTATCTTAGCCTGTACCATTTCATTAAGAATTTTTGAGTTCCTCTGAAGTGCTTTCTGAGAGGAATGAACTGTGATTCATTTCCATGTCAGGATATTTTTTGCTGTTTTTCAACATTGTTGGCTAAGTGGATGTCCAGTCTTTAGCAGTGGTTCGTGTCTTAATAATAATAAAATACATACCAGTGCTTCAATACGGGACTGAAACATAACTGAAAAATAACATTATACTGTATTAACAGCTACGGAAATGATTTGTATGTGATGTGTGAAAGGCTGTACAACTCTCTGTCGTTTTCAGATAAACGATGTATTTGGACAATTTGATGTCATCTATGTTGCAGCAGAATCATTTCCTTCTTAAAGACAGGTTTTGTTAAAAGTCATCATACGATCTAACTGTAAAACTCAAGTATCGAATGGAAATCCAACGAAAGTTTATAAATGTCGTGAATTCCTTTGAGCACACTTCGTCTTCTGAAACTGGTACCTTGATATGCTTACGCCAATGGTAATTCTATCACAAAAACCTTCCTTTGTAGCAGCTGATGCTATAAATAGGAAACAAATGGTTTACTACAAGTAATGATATAACCAAGAAATAAAGTAATATTGGTCCTTATAGCATCATACAAATAGTATTAATATATTCCAGATATTGTGAAAGACAAAAGCATTTCACAAACAGATGTCTCTGCCTAAATGTTAATAAGCCTTGTTACAAGTCTTATTATCTCAGTAACCAATTCGGTTTACAGCTAATGGAGCACAATACACTGGGACTTCAAAATCTTATATGTATATAAAAACAGACGTGTGTTTCCATATATTTCACTTTTCAGCCACCGCTGCCTAGCACAGGTCACTGGTGTTAGTGTATGGTAGTAGTATGGAGTTTCCTGTCGTGCACAACGTTGACCGAATTCCGATAGCTGTGGGGATGTGGGAGATATGGTGGTTAAAAGTGGTCGGTGAAGGGCATTTTCATATTTCGACCAAAGACATGTGAATCCCCATACTTCTCTCTCCTGCCACAACAACATAGCACAGATCATTGGTGATTGGAAGTGGTAGTAGCATCGAGTCTCCCACCATTCACTGTGGTGGTTAGATGTCTGTAGCTATGGATATGTGGGAGATATGATGGTTGAAAGTGGTCGACCTGGGGCATTTTTATATTTCCACCAAAGACGTATGTGTCCCTATGTCTTCCTTTTCAGCCAAAACTATCTAGCGCAGATGACTAGAGTTTGTGTGTGGTAGTAGCATAGATTCATCGATCGTGCACAACGTTGGCCGAATGTCGATAGCTGTGGGAGGGTAGGAGACATGGTGGTTGAAATTGATCTATAAAGGATATTTCACTTTGCTGCCTCAACTACATACAGGAGACCACTTGTGATTGAGTCTCCAGTCTCCCATCGTGCACTATGGTGTCATGTCGGTAGCTATGGGGTTGTGGGAGATATGGTGGTTGTAATTGGTTGACTTGGGACACTTTAATATTTCGACCAAAGATGTATGTGTCCCTATGTATCACTTTTCAGCCAAAACTATCTAGCACAGATCACTGGAGTTTGTGTGCGGTAATAGTATAGATTCATCGATTGTGCACAACGTTGGTCGAATGTCGATAGCTGTGGAAGGGTTGGAGACATGTTGGTTGAAACTGGCCAATCAAGAATACTTTCTTATTTCGACCAAAGACATGTGTGTCCGTATATGTCACTTTGCTGTCTCAACTACATAGCGCAGACCGCTGGTGATTGTGTATGGTAGTGGCCTCGAGTTTCGCATGATGCACTATGGTGGTGAAATGTCGATAGGTATGGTGAAGTGGGAGATATAGTGGTGGCAATTGGTCGACGTAGGGTATTTTCCTATTTCTACCAAAGACGTGTTGGTCCCTATATTTCACATTGCAGCTAGAAGTACCAAACGCAGACCATGGGCGTTTGTGTGTGGTAGCAGCCAGGAGCCTTCAATCGTGCACTAAGGTGATTGCATCTCCGTAGCTGTGTTGATGTGGTAGACATGGTGAATGAAAGTAGTGGACCTGTGGTGAAACCAGAGGTGAGGTTTCTCGCGTGAAATCTACACATTTGTGAGGGTTGGGATCGAGGAAAGTCGAGCAAGCAAAATTTAGCAATATTACGAGAGTCACGACCAGGAAAGAAGAGCACGAATCAGCGAATCGGCAACTGTCAAGCGCCGAAACGAGAATGCAAGCTGTCACTATGACCGCATGAAGCGCGATGATGATAGGGTTTTGCCCTCTACAGACAGCTGGAGTGGAGTGGGGTTATCACAGTAACACCCTCAGCACAGCTGGATCTAGCTGTCTGTCTGTCGCTCGATCTGACTGTCGCATTGTGCAGCCGGGGATACACAAGAGTTGCTACCGGACCTCGGAACGGAGCCATTGCAGACACAAGAGATGTTCTACAGCAAACCAGCAGGTAGGCTCTAGTGAGAAAGAGTTGGATGTAGAAACGAGTCGGGTTAGTTAGGCAGACGTTCCAATGCATTGCAATAGTCCTGTCGTTTTGGGTTAGAGGTGCCCATGTTGCGAAGTTCGCTCTCTCTCTCTCTCTCTCGTTCTCGTGGGTAGCAAAGCGCCACTGCACCAGTTTTATTAGTTTCAGACAGTAATAGTTCAATCTGAGATGGTATTTACAGCTATTTCCATTTATGCGCACTCGTATATGTACAGTTATTGCCTTCAGAAATCTGATGTAAATAAACATGCAAATATTCATCAATGATTAGCCCTGATTTTCCACGTAATAATCCTATCACAAGACTCATATCTGAACATCGTCGACTTTTAAGTTCGACGCTTATCTACGAATCCCGTATGGCAATCTGTCCTTGTCTAACCGCTCGGCTGGACAGAGTGACGCGGAGGGTCACCCCTAAGGATGGCAGTCAGGTCATTACAGACCTGATAAAAAATAGACATGAGTGTCCCTCTATTTCACTCCACAGCCAACGACCCAGCGCAGTCCACCGGTGATTCTGTGTGTTATTAATCTCAAGTCTCCCACCGTTCACCATGGTGGTGTCATGTCGGTAGCTATGGGAGTGTGGGAGATGTGGTAGTTGAAATTGGTCGACAAAGCGCAATTTCATATTTAGACCAAAGATATGTGTGTCATTAATATCACTTTGTAGCCATAAATACCCTGCACAAATCTCTTATGTTTGTGTATGATATTAGCCTCGAGTCTCCCATTGTGCAATATGGTAGTTACATGTAGGTCAATCAAAATTCTTTACAATCACGAACGAAGTCGTGGGCAGCAACTAGTAATATTTTTAAAAAATGTACGGAATGGTATATTACATGCCATCTGTAGAACCAATCAGAGCTTTAAGCCGTAGAGTAATAATTTATAAGCTATTCAAGAAAGAAAATTACTACTTTTGATAAGATGACAGAGCTAATGACACTAGAGAAAATAATTGGGAAATAACGTCAAAAGCTTCGCTAAATACCGGTGTACAATCAGTTATTTCTGCCACATAACGTAATCCGTTGTTCAGATGAACTGCATAGATGCAGATGGAAAAGTTTAGTAGCAAGTTTGTGATATATTTAGTAGCAGTGGCTGGGAAAAATTACGTGTAATAAAAACTGGGTGAAAAGTAAATATAAAAATGAATATAGTAATAAAGCAAGGAATAGCATATAAATTATTAGGTATACAATAATATTTTGTTGCAAATTTCTTAATCCGTTTATTTTTTTCATAGCCGCAATTTATGCGAATGGTAAATTACATTTGAGCTATCGTAACCGCTTTATTTGCATACCGCATGTAGGAAGAAAGCTTTCGGAAAACGATAAGGACCATCGGGTATTTTTCTGTGCGTGTGTTGGTGACAACTGTTTCTTTTGCAGTCAGCTTCATCCTGCAATCAAATTTACACCGACCGCAGTTCACAGACTGTACTTTGTCAACCGAAAATTTAAAACGAGAAACAAATCTGACGCAGAAAACATTATTTTAACACCATGATTTTTTTTTATGCAGGTGTACACACAACAGACCAGTCCACAATATAACAAGGGACTCAGTGAATGCCAGGAGGATTACAAAGAGCTCCAAACGTCAAGTTTTATGTGTAAGAGAGTTTGAGTAATGCTGCAGAAAAAGTACGCTTGGATTCCAGTGGCTATGCCCGTTATCAGGTAAGGTAGTCTTTATGAATGAAATACAGCTCATTAAAACTACCCAGCGTTTGAAATATCCAGTGAAAATTCAGAAACACTGTTGGAATAGAAAAGGATTAAACTTACCATCACTACAGGGTGTGGACCAAGTACCGTCTGTTAATAAATGGCGGAATATACTGTATGAATGTGTCTCTACGACCATTTATAAGCACAAACACGTGAAATATATGCCTCAAGGGCAAACATTTGTGGCTAGTTGATAAAATAATAACGCAGTATGGCGGACATATTTTTATGACTCCCTACCATAATCTAATAAAGAAAATATTACGAAAAATTAATTAGTTAATCGTTTTATTTCAATAAGAATACACATCTGAAATACTTTTTACTAATCTTTCATTTCATTATGCAATAAGCGGAATACACATACAATGTACTGTGGGGAAAAGGAGAAAATGCACAGAAAACTTAATGGAAATCCTGAATAACTTAAAGATCAAACCAAGCGGAAATACACCAGTTGCGCCTAGAAGGAATGAACGATGTTGAGTAAAATTTACTTGCGGACTACTTTTAAATGTACACTCTATTTCAAATGATGGAGACGTTTTTAATAAATGGTAATCCAATAAGCATGGCATGATTTAATAAAGTAATTTTCATGAGATGCCACTTATTTTTAAAGCATTACGATGGTTACATATTCCCATTTCAGTATGATCAACAGTATCTACAAACGTCTCCCCACGACCTTATATTAATTTAGTTATTATAGTAATGAAATTCGTGATTAGTTTTAGACCGACATGCTCCTGAATTTGGTCGTATTTCCTCTTGCGTTCTTGTATGTTTCGGGGATTGCTTTTTATAAACAGCGATTGAAAATATCGCAATAATTCGCAGGATGTCAGGTCAAATGACGACATTGGCCAGTCGTTGGCCATCAGTCACAGGTCCCCCTGCTCCAATTACATTCTTCATAAACTCATCCTTAGCCAGTGTCTTTGACATTATTATTCCTTGGTTAGTTGTTTCAAGAATTCCCTACTGCCTTGCTGTTTCTTAACTTATGTTTTCGTCTCAGTAACTTCTTTAACCTCCTCACCTCCCTGTAATAGTATGTAGGTTCTTTATTTTCTGTTTTGGAATAAACTTTTCTTCACCCTTTACTATTTCCTTTGACTCTTCCCACTTCGTCTCCACTGAACTTCTATTTAATAAAATTAACCCTGAAATATCTTTTCAGTCCCAAAATTTAAGCCTTTTTATAACTGTATCTATTTCCCCCTTCAATTCTGACCACTGGTTTACTGAACCCCCTTATATTTATCAGAACTGCATTGTGGTCACTTATTCCTTCAGTTAGTTGACCCCCGATAAGGTTATCATCAGGCTTTATTAGGAAGATATCCCACATGTTTTGTTCCCTTGTTTTCTGCTCAACCACCTGTGTAAAGCCTCCTTCCCTTACTAAGATATTTCCAAATCTCTGTTCCTTAGTGTTAGTAATCTTATTTCCTCTCTAGTTGACACCTGGTAAGTTCAAATTCCCACCAATAATGTCCATTCTATGCTCACTTCTGAACTCTGAATATGAATTTAGTTTCTCCCCAACAGCTTCATCTTTATCATTCATTCTTCTACTACGATATTCAACCAACGCCCTGACTTTTTCTTTTTTATTTATCCATAAGTCTACTCCAAGTAACTCATGGCCATGATCTCTGAACAACAGTGTCCTGTAGTAGTCTTTGTTGACCAGTATAAATACCCCTTCCGCAGTTGTCCTTCTATCTCTGCAGTACATTCTTTAACCATCTAGTACTCCTTCTTTTAACCAGAACTCTACCCCTATAACTAATTGAGGTTCATGTATCTCTATTAGGTTTGCAAACTACATCAGTATGTTCATTATACTTTTATAGTCTACCAGTAACACTCTTATCACTGGTTTTCTAATATTTGCAGCACTGGAATTCGCCTTCCCAGATCTGACACCATCTATTATTGTTTCAAAAGTTTCTTCTAATTCTTTAGTATTATTGATTTTTCTAACTATGAATCTTCACTCAGTATCCCTTTGATTACCTATTTTTATCCCTTTACCAGCAGCTCCTAATCTGAAAAAGATACAGTCCTGACCCCGTCATCACAGGAAGTGAGCTACTTTACAGCTTTAGATAACAACTCAGGAAGTACCCTGTTGCCTCTCCAATTTAGGTGTAGCTCATGCCTATTGAAATGGTATCAACAGGCACAACCCCCACGACAGAACTAATGCTGTTCCCAAGCAGCACCTGCATTTCCACATTTGCCCGCCCCACAGCATGGCTCAATTGCGGCTTCTCATGGCCACTTAGGACTTGTATGAGCACGTCCATCACTTACTGATTAAGTTGCACGATCAGAATTCATCGATATTAGATGCACTATCAACGTCTCCGAGTGAGTCTTCATCCGAAGGTTCTTATGGTACAAAATGGTAGTAAATGAGGTAAAAACTATCGGAGTGAATGAGAAAGTGATTTGCTGGGTAGAAGAATTGTTAAAAGGTAGAAAACAGATTGTTAGTGTAGGAAATGTAGTATCAAAAGAAGTGTAAGTAAAAATGCGAGTGCCGCAGGGTAGCATATTGGGACCATTGGTATTCATCATTCTAATGAATAACTGTGTTGATTGTTTATTATCAGAAATTAGATTGTTTGCAGATGACATAATGCTATATAAAAGAATCAAAACGATAGAGGATTGTAAACAGTTACAGGGTGAACTGTACAGCATATCAAGTTGGTTTGGTAAACATGGAATGAAGATAAATGCAAAGAAGAGTCAGCTTATTAGATACACAATTAAAAAACAAAAGGTTAATTATGAATATAATGTGGGGAAAGAATTGCTTGCTGAAGACTTGAAATGTAAATATCTTGGAATTACTTTTGATAACAAGCTTAACTGGGCTGGACACATTGGACAGGTGGTAGGAAAAGGTTTCAAAGTTCTGCACTTGTTGGAGGGAGTGATGAGGTGATGTACGAGAGAAGAAAAGGAATTGGGTTACTAAACTTTGATCAGAGCATTGCTTGAATATGGTAGTGTAGTATTGGCCCCTCATTTTGAGTTTCAAATACAGGAGTTGGAGAGGGTGCAAAAAAGGGCTGCTAGATTTGTTTCTGGAAACTATCGCAGAATGCACTCAGTGACAGACATGATAAAACTACATTTTGGGAGCCCCTGTATTTTATGACATGATAAAATATTGCTGGTATGGTTCAAAAAGGCCGATTTACAAATTTTAAGAGAAATCGGGGATTAAAAAGTGCTTAAATTGTATGTAAATGAGCTATACTTGTACGGAGGACCGCTAGTTTATATATCGCGATGGCTCCGAGGTTTGATCCCCCACCCACGAATTTTTTTCTATTTGTATTTTTTATTGCTATTCTATATTGTAGCATTAAAAATTGTTTTTAAACAAATTCTACAAATATGTTTATTTTCCTTTAACAAATACGCAAATATTAAGACGGTACCACCGAAATGTACGCCATGTGATGTGTATTTCTACCATGAGGTAAAAATACTAATAAAAAGCTTCAAAATGCGCCGGAACTGTTGCAAGATAACCGCGCAATATCATCTCGTGAAGATTCTGTTAAGATATATTCTCTTATTCACCACATTTTGGGGGCGCCTGTATTTTATGACATAATATTCCTCGTATAGTTCAAAATTAACGAATAAAAGGCCGAAATTTACAAATGTTAACTAAACTTGCTTTCCTAAATCAATGACAAATACTGTATGTGACTGTCGAAACATATCCTTCATAAAATTTTCCTGGTGTGCACGTAATTTTTGTTTCAAATGATTTATACCATCCTAATATTTGGGCATTTGTCAAAGGAGAATAAAAATGTTGAAAATTTTGTTTCAAAACAAATTTTTAATGATACAAGATGGAATGGCATTAACAAAAAATAGAAAAAAATTGCGTGGTTGGTGGGATTAAACTTCGAACCCATCGCATCTGATCACTCCGCCTTAACGACCTCGGCTAAATAGAAATTATAAACTAACGGTCTTCCGTAAAAGTATAGCTGCTCATTTACATACAATTTAAGAACCTTTTTAATCCCCGATTTCTCTTAATCGGAGGCCCACCAGGCAGAACAGCTTTAGGGCGTGAAACAAGAGGTGACGTACTATTTCCCAGACTAGTTCGTTCTACGATTGCGATTTCCACACTGAAAGCCTCACCTAGTCAGTTGAGATCTGTATGGCGTCGACTACAGTTGAACTGAAGTAAGGTAATCGGCAACTGACGGGTGCTTTCTAATCTTCTCTTCAAAAAACAAAGTGTTATTTCTTCGTCCATCTCGCATATCACTTTACAGCCGGCCGCGGAGTGGGGATAAAGTGAAAGGCGCTCGGCAGAGCAGCCAATATGGCGGCGCCCATAGCTCGCATCAGTTGACCGTTTAGCATTTACATTCTCACTTATTCGTGCGATTGTATTTGTTATGTATTCCGTACTCTAATACATAGATTGAAATTAAAATTTATATTCGGATACCTTGTTTACTATTGATTTCCCATTAACATTCCCATTTTCCAATTATTAAGTTAAGATTAAGAACGCAATTTTAATACCCTAAAACGAATAATTTTCAGTTAAATGATTAAAAAAGTTTCACTTGTTTAGTGGTTTCATAAAACCACACAATTGTTTTTATTTTCATTTTTACAAAATAACTAGTAAACTTATTGGTTTGTGGGCTACATTTAGTATTTTTGTAATCTGGTTGTTGGGTGGTCCTAATTAATTTTTAGTATCGCACTAGAATGTGTGAAAACAGTAGCTAATATCTTCAGAATCTTTAAAGTATGATGATAAACAAAGGATTTGCAACATAATTTAATGTTTAAATTTAAAGAATAGTTTAGTACAGTGTTACTCAACCTGTGATTCACGAAAATGGTTCAGGTGGTTCGCAGACAAAATACCATATTCTAAATGTAGACACCGTATTCGTAACGTATAAGGCTGTAAGCTCAACTTCTTAAAAGTCACGAAATTTTAATGACAAACCAAATTCCAATTTCCAGGATGAGAATAGGGTAGCATTTTTTCTACAATTGTCTAATCATTTCCAGTTGACGTCAAAAACAGCGCCGAGCTTCCAAGTACCGTTTTCTGATGGCTACCGACGTTTTCGTCATGTTGACAGTGTCCTTAAGAAACATACTTGAGTGCAACACTGGATGAACATCAGCCATCGGGTGCCGGTTACTGCGAATTGAGGGCCTCAGAGAATGTATTATTGCTTGTAACGTTTCTAAGCTGTTACAGAAACCTTAATCATTGGCAGGTTTTCTTATTGCTGGTAAAATTCTTTTCCAGCTGATAAATCACCATGTCGTAAACATAAAAATGTTTGACAAATTCCAATGACAAATTGCAACTTGGCTACAAACGATAAGTCTATGAATCGACTGTGATAAAACGTTCTGTCAAGTTCCCAGATAGCACCAGTTGTTATGTGTCACCACTCAAGATCAACATGGGAAATGTTAAACAGGAGTATCCAAATCTTCAAATGAATGGAGAGACGCCAAATAGATTCTTCGAAATCAAAAAAAAAAAAAAAATGTTTCAACATCTCTGTTAGCCGGTTCTTCTGTAATCTTATATAACTAACCGGATATTTCCCTGTACGGAAGAAATTTGTGGAACATTACTTAAATCAAGTTTGAAGACAAATGAATTTACCGTTTAACACTTCTTTTTAATTTCGGCCGAGTAGTCCTCGTTCCTAAGTTCATTATTTACAACTTTTAAAACTGTTATCAAACCTCTGAT
This sequence comes from Vandiemenella viatica, assembly GCA_031002005.1. Classification (NCBI taxonomy): domain Eukaryota; kingdom Metazoa; phylum Arthropoda; class Insecta; order Orthoptera; family Morabidae; genus Vandiemenella; species Vandiemenella viatica. The sequence continues at coordinate 217,709,572 of CM061919.1, forward strand.
TTGTGTGTAATTGTATCAGTAAGACCCAGAGAATTACAGCTATAATTTTGGCAGTTATAAGATGTTACTGAATATTTTGGGTCTTACATAAATTCGTCATCAACAGTTCTTTTACGAACAATCCCATCACCATTTCAACGGCTTATTAATGTTACAGTTATCCTAGAGCTTCGTTAGCCTTAAAATCGCGGAGTTTGAGAATCTCTGAGCGAAAGAAGAAGTGAAAACAACTTGTGTAACACAAAATACTCAGATATCAATACAGTATAGTAAGTGCGTATTTTATTACACTATGACTAGCAGACAAAAATGATATTAAACGCTAGTCAGAAAAATAACTAAGAAAACTTTAGGAATAGTTCATCACATATACGAATTACTATTCAAAAAATATTTTGTTGACTAGATTAAACCGAAAGCTACGACGTTTCAAGATCAACATCTGCTGCAACTCTAAAGAAATCCGACGGCAGATACCAGGGAGAGGAATGATGAATAACTTACTGAAAATGTTAAAAGAATTTAAAGTTAAAATTTGTAGAGGGCAAATGTAGGTGGATGCAGGATTGGGTATGTAAGGAAATTGTCACCGGAGCGTGTTCTCCATTGCAATTAAAATATATTAAATGACAGTCAGAGCAGAGGCGTCTCTTATATCAATAGCATGATAAACCCTTCAATGCCAGTGTGTGTCCCTGTAACTAATACTAACATAACGACAAAGAACTTTTGTTCTGCAGAGATCAAAATCAATCAGAAAGAAAGTAATGAATGTAAAAATGATATTTCTCATGTCTAAAAACTCTAATTACCCATAAAATTTGCAGTACTTTATAATATGCAGTTCAGATGAGGCTCCACGCAACTCCAAGAACGAAAGTGATTACCTGCAACAAAGGAAAAGTTACTCGTCAGTTTGATAACAATGTGTGCATCTAACACCATTAACAAATATACAAGGAATCGTTGAAAACACACAACACAACACAAAATTGGTGGATAAGCATAATGCATTTATCAACAATGAAACATGAATAAATATTGGGAAAAGAATTAAAAATGGTGTGTAAAAGGACATAAACGGCAAGGATTTGATTGTGATTCATGAACTGGAACAAATTATGGAAAGATATGCTGGAAAATAAAATCAAACTGTGAAAGAGCTCAAAGTGAAAATTCGTATACTGCAAAAATATATGTGTGCGTTAATTACCAAGAGGCATATGCTCTAACGCAATTAGTAATTATGATATATTTTTTACAACAATATAGTTTTGGTCATAATTCATCACTGTAGCCAATGGAAGCAAATTATTTCATTTAGGATAAAGTTTGAAATGTTTATTCTGTCTCTCAACAATCTATTCTTAGTATAAAATAAAACCTTGGATCGTTTGTGATATTAATCTAATTAAATTTCTTTTATTTCACTCCTGGAGACGAAAACTAGCCATTCCAGACATATAAAATTACTGACTTAAAATAAAGATTTCTGTAACGTGAATTCAAACAAACCAATGATTTACTTCAAACCAAGCGTCCCTTAGATAAGCGATAATATTTAAAAATTAATGTGTATTTACACGCCTGATTTTTTATTTCCCAAATACCAAATACTTAACTTCTTGTTACAAATTGTTAGCGTCGTGGTAAATTCGCAGAGTTTTATTCATATAAATATTTTAATACAAGTTCTTTTTTTTTTTTTTTTTACTTGAATTCAATGACGGATTTGATTTATTTCTCTGTTTACAGATAAAAAAGAATCCATGAACACTCAGAGATGTCTCACAGTCACCTCAAAGGTAAAAATATTTTCAGTAAACTCGACCTTTCATCGAAACGTGAATGTTTAAAGATCTGTTGCTACCATACATTTCTGTGAGGTGTAATATTTCTGTGAAATACTTTTCCATGAGCTCCGATACAGGCACAACATTCAGCCTTAGTTTATTAGAGGCGTAATAACACGTTTCTTCAAAATGGTGGGGATTTTAGAATGTTCCTGAATAATCGCTGAGAAGCTTTATAATAGTTTCCCATCATTTTTAATTTCATCTTTATAAATTTCTGATCTTATGATTCATCGTTGTACAAATTAAAGACACTAAAGCGCAGAATATCTCCGCTTAATGACCTCTGTAGTTTTTACGTTCTTTGAACAAAGAATTTAATTTGTCTGTCTGTGGCTTTGATGGAAAGAAACATTAAGAAATTTTTAAATAAAAAATTCTGAAAGGGCGCGCGTTTATACCATTTTAACCACTGACGGTAAAAGCATAATACTGAATTACGAAAGATCAGTGATACGTATAATATAAATACAACAAGAAACATAATAAATCGAAATAACTACCTTTAAAGGATTGTTTCCTATAAGATAAGAAATAGTTTCATACAAAATAATAATAGAGAAACTATCTTATTTTCAATATTTTGAACATGACATCAATTACTAGCATAATAACAAAATAATAGTAAAATATCAAAAGTTAATTTATTTTGTAGACCTATATGAAACACCTTCATTAGAAAAACGAGGAAGAAAAAACAGAAAAGTTCTGAAAAGCTATGGCAGTGGCTACTATGTTCTGTAGTCTTAATAACTGAGTGACAATACAAAAACATACGGATAGAATTGAATAATCAGAAATATAACTTTTCTCGTACGTAAAATCATGTAAGAGAGACAATCAAATACAAAAATAAAATATTAAATGAAATTCAAACTTTTTTGGGTGACTAAAAATATCTAAGAATATCGAACTTAGCGTTCTGGAGCGAAACTAACAAAAGATCTTGTTCCTTTAACGTTGACGTAGTAATAATATCTCTGACTTCCTCCTCTCGAGCAGAGAGTAAAGGTATTTATTTTATTTATATTTATTAATGATTGCCTTCGGTCTATCGACCATACGGCCATCTTCAATTTTTACATTAATTTTTACATTTTCTGCTTAACCTATTACAGTAATATAATCAGACCTTATTTCACCATGGATAATGTAATCAATCAGGGATAACAATGATAACATAACAAGATAACAATTAAAATTTTATAACGTTATCTTACCAAATAAAATTTATTAAGTCTATAGAAATACATTGATACCGGTATAATTATGTGTCTAACTTGATGTACACAATATTATTTTTTCTTTGTTTGTTTGTTTGTAGAAATTGATACCTGAATTAACTTTAATGAAATGATAGTGCTGAGAAAAATTAATGAAGGTTACTTAATATAATAACACTTGACATTTTATGATAATTATAACCGGTTTTAACACAGTGTCTACCTATACATTTGTTGCAGTTATAAGTACCTAAATTCCAGGATTTATACATCATTTTTTAATATGTGATTTCTTTAAAGAAAGATATCTGCCTCTCTTAAATAACAAGCTAACGCCCGATACATTTCGTCTCTCAACAGGATATCTAATGATGTTGGAAGTGGGATTTTGAACTTGACCAGGCTGTTGTATAATTTGTTGTGTGGAGTCCGATAAAGGGAGCATGCTATTATGATATGATTGATTTCTGCTATTTCTTCTTGATCTGCCTGGCAAAAAGGCGAGCGTGTTACGCCGATTTTGTAAAGATGTTTAGGGTAGCAACCGTGTCCAAGTCGCATGCGTTTTAAGGATGTTTTAAATCTTTTGCCCAATTTAGACTCTTCAAACCAGGGTTTAGAAGGTATATGGGGTTGGATTGATGAGTAAACGTAGGTCGTCGCGAGATATGGCAAAGATCTATTATTGACGTAGATGTTACTCGTATCACACAACAGGGAAATATTACCAACGAAGTTGTGCGGTATACACACATTGCAGTGTGCTGATAGTTATATTCGGGCAATGTCAACGGTCACAAGTGTGCCGGGGATGACTTGCTGCCAGAGGTTAAGCCGCTATCGTAGCTACGCAGATACAGTTTTTGAAACTTTCTGCTCATTGGTCGACCCATAACACTTTTCCTTTCAACAGGCACAACCAGCATGCTCTGCTGGCAATACGTAAAAAACAAAAGAAAAAAACTTTTTTAATATACCCCTCTTCCAGCGACTGCACTCATAAACAGCTGGGATTAAGCTGCAGCTATGTAACTGACCTTCATTACTGCGGCATATGAAAGCAGTGCACATCCAATACAGAGCCCTCTTTTCTCCTCCACTTTCATACGCAATGGAAAATTGGAAGTATGAACACAAGTGACTACGATTAATCTTTCATTATTTTTCTTCTTTTACGTCAGCAACTACGGGCAAAAAGCCAGGATTATACAACTGACATTGTATGAAAATCCTAGCTAGACCGGTCGCCCCCGTTTAATATATTCTGATAGTAATATCTATCGCGGCGTGCAGTTTTGAAACGTGAAGCGCTAAAATATTAGTGTAGTTATCTCTTGGGCTTAAAAATTCTGTCTTGTTTTTACTTTTTTTAATAGTGTCATAAGCGATAATTTCTACTGCAGTTTGACAGTACCACAAATTCACAACGATTCAAAATTAACAACAACATAAACAAAGAAATTATTCAGACGTTTAAAACTGATTACAGATATTAATGAAAACAGAAAAAACAATATTATTTAATTTATCTCTGGTTAATTGTGAAAGATTATTTGGCATTACAAAATTTAAAAGTGGTTGCTCCATAACAATTTTAGTATTAGTGCTCGAAAATTATAGTTTTTCCCATTACAGAACAAGTAAATTGTTTTCAAGAGTTAGTGTGGGACAATATTTTGATATTTAGCGAGGTGAGTAAACATGACTGAATCTTAGAAATCAATAACAGGAACAATTATTTAGAACTAACACTAAAAAAAGTTATTTCCAAAAATAGTGAGCATTCAGAATTGTATCGGTGTGAAATTAATGTTTTGTCATTGATGGTGGTGTTAAGATAAATTCGATGCAAAGGATCACTGGGAAAACATTGTTCCTGTGTGGTTGATAGGTTCGTTATTAAAGAAATCCTACCATTTTGGAATGGGATTACTTTCTGATTTCACGTTTAGCTTTTCTAAGTCTTCTGAATACTTAAATGTTTCGCTCAATTTCATATCACGATGCGGGAATGTATTTTTGCATGTGTTGGTTAAGTTTCAATGTACCCCGGACCAGAATGACAACTGATACTTTGTTTAACAGTATAACGCAGAGGAATTTTTTACTTTTTAAAAAAACTTGGATTGCCTCAATGAATCCCTTATCATCTAAGTCATTACTTCAGAAGACTGTAAATAGGGGAATAGTTAACATTGCGACAAATGACGTCATAATGTACCGAGCGGGGCGGTGTAACGGTTAGCGTTCTCGCCTCGCATTCGGAAGGACGGCGGTTCGAATCCCCGTCCGGGCATCCAGATTTGGGTTTTCCGTGGTTTCCGCAAATCACTCCAGGCAAATGCCGGGATGCTTCCTTCAAAAAGGCCATGGCCGAATTCCTTCCCATTCCTTGCCCCCATCCTTTCCCTTCTCTAAAAGACCTCAATGTTAAAAAGAGACGTAAAGCAGTTAAAAAAAAAAAAAAGGTCATAATGTGACCTCACTACCATGGTACTTCACGAAAGCAGGTTAAATTACTGAGATAAAAGAATTCTTCCGAGACGTGTGCAGTCCCCGAATTCTTTGTGCCTTATGCTGTAACAAAATTTCAGTTCTCATTCTAGTACAGACTGCATTTCAACCTAATTACATTCTCCTTTAATATGGCAGATACAAAAGCAAAGCTTCAGCTACACGTTAATTTCATTTGAATCAGTAATATTAGTTGGGATTCTACGATAACCGTGGCGCTGCAATTTGATGATGGATTCTAATGTAACTCGATGAAACAAATCCATAAAGAATTTTTTTTTATATATCTCGTTTAGTTCTCGAGATATCGTATTTTAAAATTAAGGAGGTTAGGTTAAGATGCGGCCTGGACCAGAAGAACAAATTCACCAATGCCAAATTTGATTATGGATTATTATCGACGAGATAAATCGAAAATAATGAATAAAATCCATTGATATCTCGCTTAGCTCTCGAGGTATTGTACCTAAAAGTTGAAGAGGTTAGGTTAAGATGCGGCCTGGACCAGAAGAAGAAAAAATCACGAAAGCCACTCATGGAACTATGAAGGGGATATGCACAAAAGGTGTTTTGTTTTCTTCCTGGCGATTGTAGTTAGGTTGAAATATGGCCCGAACCGGAAGAAAATGTTACTAAATGAATCAGAGACTATACTAAATAGTGATGTTTGAGAATCTCGAAAACAAAGCAACATAAAAAAAATATTTCTTTTCGATTTGTTTATTCAGGTTACGTAAGAATCCAGCGTAAAATTGAGTCGCCACGGTTATGATAGTGCTGCCGCGCTGGTTGTGGTTAGACCGAAATTTAGGATGGATCAGAATGACAGCTACGTTTCATGTTACAGCATAACGCAGAAGGAATGCAGTTTTATTTTACAATTTCATTCATGAATGACATGTTACTGACATCATTACTTCAAGAAAGTTGTCCCACATCTAATTTACCGAAAAATTTGAAAGATTTTAAGTATAAAATTTGTAGAGGGCAAATGTAGGTGGGTGCAGGATAGGGGGAAGATGGGTGTGTAGGGAAATTGCCACCGGAGCCTGTGCTTCATTGCAATTAAATTAAATTAAAATAAATTCAATGCAACCTGGACCCGAATAATAAGTGGCATTACAGATACACTATTGTGCAATGATTAATTCACGTTATTTTCCGTATACCAAAGTAATTAACAAGCCATGTTTTTGGTGTTAGTTCTGTTAGGTGAACCGACATTCTACCAAAATATCTTTTTCTGTATACCATAAAATGAAACAAAATCCGACTCCTTTTATCTATAGATCTAGAATACATTGAATAATCTCAAATTTCATAGTCAAATAGCTTTGTAAAAGAGATCTCAACAAAATAACACGTAACTAACATGGTGTGAACGACAGCAAATTAAATTTAAATATCGTAATGAAATCATTACACCTTATACCGTACTACTGAACGTTGGTTTCCATTCTATGATTATAGTCTAGGCTACAAAGAACATGAGAAACGTAGAACTATTTTCATCCGCATAAAGTAATGACTACGGAAACATGGCATTCTTGAGAAAGTTAAATTGAAAATAAATGATAAAATATTGGTACTTTGTATTGTACTATGGAATTTCATTTATAATTCTGGTACAGACTGTATAGTGACTGCAATATGTGTGGAACTATTTCCATCTATCTGAAGCAGTTACGTCAAGAACTTGGAGCTCATGAAAGCAACATAAATTACATAAAATACTAAAATCCTTGTGCCTTGTGCAGCAGCACAGAAAGTCTGTTATTCTTTTCATAACTGAATTTAACATAACCATATCCTCTACTAACACTGCTGCTTTAAAATCTACACTAACTAGTGACAGTGTTCCTTATCAGCTACGCAATAAGCCCGTATCGTACCCTCCACCCCACCCCCCTAAGCTAACCCGGTAATCCTACCGGGTACAGTGGGTCTGCATTTTACCACGGAATATTTTTGACGTACTTCTCATTACACAGCAAAATGTTCCAGAGGTGACAAACTTTATATGATATACATTAGCTGCACCCTCTCCTCAGAAAATTAAAAAATCAAATTAGTTTGTGTTACCACTAATACTTACTTGAAATAGGCAATGTTCACTGATATCTACTCTACCTATTTTAAGGAAAGTAATGTTTATTTCAGTAACTACCAGGAGTGATTGAAACAATAATCAAAAACCGTGGAAAAGTGAACTATATTTGCATATTTTTTTTTTTATATATAGAAAAATATATCATGTCGCATCAACTAAAGAAGTTAACAAGAAAAACAACATCTACAATATACTTAAATAAGAAAAACTACACTTCCCAAAAGGTAGTGACATTTCCTGTGAAGATATTCGTACGTGTTTAGAGAATTAATTAACTTGACTCACTTTAACCTGCTATCCTCATATGTGGGAAGTGATTTTGTATCACTGAAATTCAATTGGCACCCGTTGCAAGTTGATTTTTTCTGTCTGCAGTACCATACGATTTACCATAACAACGATGCTGTTTGTAATCCGGTCCCACAGTGTGGTACGATGCTGATGACAGAATAAACAATTCGTGTACCAGTTTACAGATAAGTAATAATTTTCGAGTTAAGACCCAACACAACAATCGAAATTTCATGTTTTAGATTTTAACGTTCAGAAATTGAAAGAAGTATGAAGTAATTTAACTGTAGGTCACTCAAAACAGTATACACTGGGGGGGGGGGGGGGAGGGGGAGGATTTCTAATGCCGGCCGCAACTTTATTTCAAAAAATAATCAATCTTTACAGAATCAACTAATTGGCTGATACTTTCCTTTCATTAAACACTAGCCTAGCTACTATTAAACTAAAACGTCAATAATATATCAATGAATTAATTTCATAGTATATTTTATGTGAAAAACAACTTAATAAACAATTAATGTAAACGTAGGGTCAAGTATCAAGGCTGGTCACTGATAAACAGTTATGAGATCTTGTTCTGAGCCAAGTCTACCAAAATGAGTAGTTTCTTTCAGTGTTGTGGATCGTGGGGGAAAAAAAGGTGGCTTGCAAATTATGCATGTCATAATGTTTACTAAAATGAAAGAAATAATGAATATGATTAACTCTAAGACTTGTAAAACCCGAAAGAGATGCCAGGAAAATCTTCGCTTTTGTGTATTTATAAGGCTGAAAATCAACATAATTAAGGTGTGTCTATAGACAGAAGTTTTACTATTTATCTAACTAAAGCAAGACATGCTTAATGGCCATATCGCCTGACTTTTATGTGATTTTTTAAATTTTTTTATCAACACCGAGACAGATCATCCTGATTCAGATTGTAAATTCACGCTGTAGAGTGCAGACTTGGCTCAGAACAAGATCTCTAACTTCTTATCAGTGAACAGCCACGAGACTTGTCCATATTATTATAAGATTATTGTTGTGGGATTTCCTTTCTTTTTGGAAGAGCAGTCTGGTTGCTCAGATGATAAGGTGTCTGACAGGAGAACGAAAAGTCCTTGGTTTGAATCCCAGCCTCTGCTGGGATTTTCAGTAATCCTTCACCCTGATTTTACTTCTGGCACAGCTTGTTCTGTGTATGTAAAGTACGCCACATCGCTTCCGTGGTTCGTATTCCATGTTAAACTTTAAACTTTTCGCCTGATGGACTGCCGGATTAGGTCAGGTGGCTACGATAGAGGCGGATTGTGCACTCGGCCATGATGACGACAAAAGATTATTATTATATAACAATAATTTTGAAGGTTGTTTGCTAATTTGATTCGTCTTTCTTTTATGGCTCCAATTGTTGCACATTAGTAACTGCTTGCTATCTGAATTTAAAAAGATGAGGAATAATACTGTATTTTTCAAATACTAATATGCACCATCAATAATGTGCATGCTCATTTCAAATCCATTCCTATCCATTTTGGGCGACCGATCCTGTACGTGCGTTACTGCCATCTACCGAGCAGACAGTGTACCGATAACTTCCAAACTAAGAATAGGAAGAAAGTAAAATTTAATGTGCCATTTAAGCTTGATCATCTATAGACATATCAAAAACTTGAGACATATATCTTAATCCAGAGCATAACAATTAATGTTTAAATATGCTCTGAAACGTTTCACGTTTATCATACCATTGGACAAATATAGGGAAAATCACCAACATTGAACTTTTCTTATACTTCGAGAGTGAAACCATAAAAGATCACGAGAAGTAGTGTGAAATTATGATGACGGAGTATCGTAGTTGGCTAGGAACTTTAAATGTAACTAAGTTCCAAAGTAAGGAGAGGAACGAAATAAAATTTAACAGATTAGAGAAACTTAGTAAGCTCCATGTATAATGACTTCGAGAAGTAGATTTCTGGTGAGTGAGTGAGAGATAAAGCAACTTTCAAAGTAATATCAGGAACGAAACCTAATATAATGTGTTCACTAAGGTAGTAGGAGTCTCTGTGCAACAAAAATATGAGGCGTGAAGGGTCACCTAGACCGAAGATATTAGAGTACGAAAATGGCCCGATATGCTTCGAGAAAAATGAGGGGGGACGGGGGTGGGTAGTGCCGTCGTTGACTTGGCGCAGATATTTAAAATAGTCTCATTAATAAATTGTCTTTCTTTCTAAGTAACGTGAAGAAATGTATCGAGCTTAGAGAGTGAGTGGTTAGCATACGAGCCTGGCAGTTGGAAGGAAGTGAGATTTAGGTTTCCAGGTATCCCCGAAATAGAGTAAGAAAGCTTCTAAATCCGCCGGTGTGGCTGAGTATTCTGAAGCGCAGCACACTGCATCAGGAAGATACAACCGGACCGGGCGCGATCCCAGGGCCTCACGTACCGCTCCTGATTGCTGTTCTTAGGCAGTTTTCCGCAGTCATCTAGCCGAATACTGGAACGATCCTCAATCTCGCCTCATAAACTACATATTTCACAAACAAAAATACAATTATCACACAGAACACACAAAGTTACGCGTTTCATAGACAGATGGCAACACAAGCCTTTCCTCCCATAGATCATGTAAGCAGGAACTCAATTTCTCTCACACTCTCTCATGGTTCATATGACACTGGACGAATCGACTTAAAAAAATCAGTATCCGTAGAATCAGTTATTTGTGGTTTTGTGTTTATGGAAATAGCAATTATCACGAACAGTAAGAATACTCTAGTATTAAGTGCAAGAAACGAATAGGCGATATGTAATGTCTTCTTCTGTTAAATAATCCCTTTATTCATATTTTTAAAAAGCGATGAAAGACAGGAGCCAGAAAAAACTGATGCAAAAAAATAAACTTCCTGCATTAGGAAGAATCTAATATCATCCTTTACCGTAACTTACTGCCACGTGTCACATGGTTGTTTTTCATGTAGTAAAATTGCACTTTTCGACAGCGCCAGTAACAACGTAGCGCTAAACGCGAAAAATAAAATATAATTTTACAACATGACACCTGCAAAACGCTTGAATTTTTTTTTTTTCATGAACTCCGAAAGAAATAAATCTATAGGTATTGTTTGTAATCGTGTAAAAGCTATAAGCAATGTGGTTCTTTATTCACGTTTCTTTCATTACACTCTAATAACCGATTCCGTTTTATGCTTTTAGATCTGAAGAAAGAAGGTAGTCTTGATGGAATCTCCAGTAGCTGCACATGGAGCTGCGGCATCGGGTGAGGACAAATTATTTACTGTAATAACTCAGTTATTCTTAAGCAAGAAACGTGTTAGTTAGTACCAGTTTACTGCTGTTACTAAATTCTCACTGGCATATTTTCCTTTGAGAAAACCGGTAATGAGAACAATAAATATTAAAACGTTGAAATTATTATTGCAGTAACAACACTAAATATAGTCTGTCTCATCATAGCATCATACTTCCTATGAAAACTTGAATCCCAAATAATTTAATTTCCGCAGACATTTGAGAATGGTGAGGCACTACTTAAGTCGCCTGTCCGACCGTTTAAAAACCTAGATAATTGCGTAACGTATTTGAACATGTTCAGAGTGTTACCGATTCTGCACGTGAAACTGATCGCTCATAGCCACGTGACTTCACTGAAAAGCCAGTGACCCTGTTGAATGAAAGCTTGATCATGACCATGTTGTTATAACCACAGATCAAGACTGGCAAATCACAACAATATTTTCACTTACCACATTCCTTATGTTTGTTAAGGTCGTTATGGTTCAGAACCACAATTGCGTAATGATTGAATCGCAATTTTGGTTTCACAGTGAAACAACGAACCCACATTTATTCGTCTGTGTCTGTGTCCTTCCATGTGACCATCACACTATGACTTAGGAATCTGTGATTGCTCAATGCTTTAGTTCTTACTGTACTCAAAGCAATTATAAAGTAAAACTTTACACAAATCATAGAGGGTTTAGTGGGAAGCTGGAGGAAAATATGATTAAGATAATCACCACCCAGTGGAATCACAAAATTTTTGAACTTTTCGTTTTACACGATTTACACGTGATTTTGGTGAAGAATCATGAAAATCTAATTCTGCGTTTATTTCTCAAACTACAGACACTTTTACAAAATCTGATGCGATTTGAAGCCTCTTCAAGTTTACGGGAAAACTTTAGTGATTTTTCTTTAGTTTAAGATTTTTGAAAAATAAATAGTTACATAATTTTTAAAAATTTCCTAGTTCAGCAGACAGGTTTCTCTAAGAAAAAATAACATGTATCATTTGACTGAGAATTCATTAATCGAATAGCTAATAAACATGTTGTGAAATAGTTTATTTTTAAAATGTTTCTAAAACCAACCTCATTTTTTTTGCTAAAATTTTTTATTTGATTTATATATGAACTTTAAAAAGCAAATCCACAAAACGGATATTGAAATTTATTTAGAAATCACTGTTTATTCGATTTTTTTTAAAGCTTATACAAAAATCGTTTTTTACTGAAATGAGTTCGATGCATAAGCACCGTTTGAAGGGAGCCCATACTTATCGAATTCTCTTATACAGGGCGTTCGCCGGGAAACGCAACCCACTGTTAGCGCTACAAGGAAGAAACTGCTCGCGGCGAGCGAGCGTTCAGCTCCCGGCATTGTTCGACCGTCGGCCGCGGACTATTTCATAAACTTGTATGTGCTAAGCATTTAAATGTGACGTAATTCATTAGCTTACCTTATAAAAGATGCTGGAAGTGTTGACACTCTTGTGTAATGCACATTTCACATCTTCTGAACATATTTCGAGACACACGCTGCCCTAACTGACTTAATGATTTTTTGGGTGACTGTTCTAGTCGAAAAGCGATATCGTCAATTTTCTCCTCTGTGAGAATACGGTTGACCGACAGTCTCTTTTTGTTAAAAAATGAACCCGTTTCTCTTACTTTTTTAACCAGACGCAGAATTGTTGATTTAGCTGGCAGTAAAGCGCCAGGATATTCGCGACGAAATTTACTGCGACACTTTTTAAACGACTTCTTCTTCACATATGTATCGTAGAGAAATATTCTTTGTTGCAAACTGTAACGTACCATAATTTTACTCACACTCAAACACGGTACAGATTAGTAAGAGTATGAAGCCCCAAACCAGCCAAACCGCAAAGAAACGTTTATTCACAACACTGATTAATAAGAGACTGAAGTCACAAACTAGCTACAATGCAAAGAAACCGTTCTTAACAATGTAAGGGTCACTGCACTGCACTGTTGGGGCAGCGGAGGTGTTAAACAGTGCGGTGATTCACGGTGCCGCGTGGCGGAAACTGCTGGCACCGCTGTCCGAGCAAGTTGCCGACGGCAACAGACTGGGAGGGTAGCGTTTTCCGGCGAACGCCCTGTACTTCCGTTGGGCCAGGAGAACATTTCATTTTTGACCTTTTCTGTTGTGCGTCGTTAGACCCGTGCCGTTGGACTGATGCTTTTCTCGAGGTAAATCCTTAGATCTACAAACAGTCACAGCTATAGATTTTACGCCTCGTCGATGTCTAATTCATTAGATATAAATATATCATAATCGTCACTAGGAGGATCCAAATACGGCACAACATATATTTATGTAATGAACAATTTACGGAGTGTCTGTCGCTAGTGCAAATTTTAACAAGAAGTTAACAATCGATTGCAAAATTACTGTGCTGTAACCAAGCAATATTGGCCGATATATTCCTGGGTCAATTGCTTTGTATTAGCCTTCCCAAGAGTCAAACCAAATATTTCTCTGATCGGCTTATTCATATACTTCGAAAAATAGATTAACTAGAAATAGTGATGGAAACTCTAGTAGTCCAAGTTCCGCTCTGTGGGCTATATTAGGTGTTGAAATTCCTGATTAACTCGCAAATTTTTAATTTCACTGACTTTCTTATGTGATAACCACTTTTCATTTACCCGTTTGACCATGAGCCATGTTTTGCAAATCTCACTTAATATCGGCAGCCTCTACTACTCATTTTTCCATTAAAGTATTCATGTTTTTTCAACCACTCGTGATTTTTTTCTTATGAGCAACAATAAGATCTCAGCGCATAAAGAGGCTTGAAAGTTTCTAACTTCTTCTGATTCGCATATTCACGAATACTAATTATATTGCTCCCAATCAGCTGGAGCTTCTTTCAGTTTCCTTTGGAAACCAATTATTCAGGATTATTACCCTCTTAGTTACTTTATTTATAGCATTTCGCAATAGGTCAGGCAAATCCCCTGAATGCTTCTTCTGGATACTCTCGACCAAATCCAAGCTGTGGTTTAATTCAGCACACTTTCCATTCAAGGACTTAGTGGGAGATTTAATAAAATGATAAATATTTCTCGTTAATTCGTCATTCAATTAACTTTTTACTTGGTTTTCCGTATTTATTTATTCGTTATTAACAGTACTTTGGACTCAATTACACTGATGAGCCACAACATTATGACCACTGCCCACTGCGAGATTGAATGCTGTCTGGTGACGTTGTTGGTAAGTAAAGTGGTAAGGTCACTACATAAGCGGAGCAGAGACGAATGGGGAGACATTATAGCGACGATATGTGTGGCAACTGGGGGAATACACTAGCATAAGAGATTTTAATGACGTTCAGAATGTTATGGCCCGGCTCTGGGAACTATCATCTCGGAAACGGTGAGGCTGGTCGGCTGTTCGTGTCCTACTGTAGTGAGTGTCTACGGAAAGTGGTTGAAGGACGGTGAAATCACGAGTAGGCGACAAGGTGGTTGACGTACACCCCTCATCACAGAACGTGGACGTCGGAGGCTTGTCAGCTCTGTAAAGCAGGATAAGGTGCGATCTTTGTCAAATCTGATGGCAGAGTACACTGTTGGTGCAGGCACAAGTGTTTCGGAGCAAACCGCTCAGCGCAAATTATGAACATAGGTTTCCGCAGCAGACGGTCCCTACGTGTTCCTATGATGAACTAATGACATCGGAAATTACCATTGCGGTGGATACGAGATCATCTAGACTGGACCGTGGATCTATGAAAACGTGCCACCTTGGCGGATGAATCACGTTTTTGTTACACCAGATTGAAGGTCGTGTCGTCATACGCTGTTTTCCAGTCGAAAAGCTGCTCGAAATATGCACTATGCCACGGACGCCATGGTGGACATTTATGGTATCTGTGGTAGCACTCGAAGGCACCAAGACATCTGTGATCAACTAGATCCCTTCATGCTTCATGTCTTCAACTACAGCGATGGCATCTTCCAGCTGGATAACTACCAATCGTGCTACATTGGTAATAGGAGCATGTTAGTGAACTCTTGGTGATATTGTGGCCACCAAATTCTCCTGGTCTCAACCTGATAAATCACACCACAGCACAACACAACACCACCGGCCCGTAATTTAAGGGACTTGCATGATCTTTGGGTAGACATCTGGTACCAGATATTTCCGGAAACCTACCAAGAACTTGCCGAATCCTTTCCACACCAAACCGTTTCAGTATTGCGTTCCAACGGTCGCTATTAAGCAGGTGGTCGTAATGTTTTGGCTCATCGGTGTAGTAAAGCTCTTTTGATTTACAATACCTAAATGTTTTAAAAAAGTTGTCAACGCTCCCATTCGTCCGTTCTGATAGATTACGCGCTAACACTTTTGCTGCCATTGCGCCAAGATCAATCGAATTATGTAACACCTCCGTGGCAGAGGACGCGGGTCCGGGTCCGTGGGGCCGCCGCCTTCATTGGCGCATGCGTCGGCTACGTCACTTCGGCGGAGACGAGCCAGCAAGTGGTGTTCGACGCCGCCGGAACTACCCGGAACAGTCGCTGCTCTGGAGATGGACCATCCTACAGCGGCGCAGAATTGCGCGCACCAGGTAGACGCCGCCCCCCCCCCCTCCTTCCCTACCCCTCCACAACTGTAGCAGCGTCTGTCTCTCTTGTGGAACTGTCTCTGTGTATTGTTCTTCTCTCTTCGCTCTCTCCGACGAGTAACAGTTTTCTTTGTTATGATTCCGACATTTTCTTCTTGTCCCTACAGTTTCGGCTTTTGTGTAGGTTGTTAATCTCATTGATTCAAACGAATGCGCTAACTATTGTCACCAGCATGTTTGTACGAGGATAAATCCCCGTCTCGTGGGTAGCGTGAGTGGGTGCTGAAATTTTTTCTTAAAGTGAACACCGATATACACCTTATAAGTTGTGATAAAATAATACCTTTTTACGTAGTAGAATTCTGCTTTCCATTTCGTTTTTCCGTTCCTTGTTCCACGACAGGAAAGGGAGCTAAACAGACCACACAATGATTAGAGCAGACTCGTTATGATAAAATGAACATCACATCTCTGCTTGGAATTATAATGTTTTATTTTTTTTATTTTTATTTTTTTATCTCTGTCACTTCTGGTGTTATTGAGACTCTCAGAAGGTTGCCGGACTATTGAAGTAACGTCCAATCTCCAGGTTCAAGGCATTTTATTAATATGAATATCCTCAAGACTTACATACGCTAAACACTCCCGACATATTTGCAGTAGTGTTCAAAAGTCATATTAATAATTTGCAATTTATTTCGCCTTCTACTACTAACATGAATTATTTTCTTATTATTTTAAAATTCTAATTAAAAATTTTATCATTAGATATTAAAATTACCTACAGTATTATTTATTCAATTTTAAACTGCTGTTTTAAATTTTTCCTTAACGATAAATGCTGGGCACAAGTGTATTGTGGAAACAAACAAGTCTTATCTTACGTACATCGACTATATTTTTGCTATAAAACTAAATCTTTCCTCGAGACAAAAAACCTTTACTTTAACAGGGAATTAGAAACAGATAGCAGCACACAATAAGCTACACGGCGTATGGGAAGGAATAAATATTTACACGAAGAAGCTACGCAAAGGGAAGACAACATAGTGAAATAAATCACAATAGCAATTTCACTTTTCACATCAAGCTGGGAAGTGTCTTGAAGTATGTAGTTTTTGTCGACAGTAAAAGTTCTACCTATATGACACTACTTGCTGCAGTCATGATACTGTTTAAAAAAAAAAAACTGTGCAGGGATATAAATCCTAGATCAACGATACGGCTAAGTGATGATCTGATGGTAACTAGGATTGCGGAAAGGCAGTAGATGTTAAAAGAAGAGACTCGAAGCAGGAATTACAGTTTTGCTGGCGATCTTCCCAGAGAAAAGCCATTATACATTTTTTTACTAACTCAACCGACAATTGAAGTACCACATCATTCATAACAATAGATCTTGTGTGAAGATGTGGATTTACGATGATATATTTTATATAGTTAACGTCAGTGCAGGAGATCCAAACAATACAACTGTTGAAGCTACACTAATATTATAAAGTAATTCTGTTCGTTATGTTTTCACGACCTATCGAGCAAACCGATCTTGATAACATTTGACAAGGAAATATTATGTATCATTAGGAAGAATTTAGCATTTATTTCGGAATAAATGACATATTTTGTCATAAAATTTTGGAAACTAACCGAACAATGGCCGGCAGACGAACAGCATTTGTAAGTCTCTGTAATGTTCTGTGTTTCTCTCACAGTCAGTTTGTGTATTATTGGTAAATTTCAAGTTATTATATAGCATAAATGTGGACTTGATTCAATTTTATAAATAAAATTCTAAGTCCATGCTTAGTCTATAAGATAATCTGTAAATGACGTTCCTTAGAAATAGCATTGTAGGATCTGAACACAGTGAAGGTATCAGTCATGAATGAAAGGAGCAGAAGCCAACTAAGCCACTTTCCCTATCCCCTTATTAAAAAGAGATATGATATATGAAATCATATGATATATGGTATGATATATGATATGATATGATATCCATCCATTAATTTGTTCCACTGTTCCTACAGCGCTTTAACTCTTTCTCTTTAAGTCGCAGCTTTCTTCACGTCGTGTGTTGACCCAAGCATGCTTTACTGTAGGAAGCAGGCAAGACTTCGTGCGGGCAGCCATGAGGTAGTATAAGGTTGTTGACTAGAAGAAAAGAATTATGAGGTCTTGCGTTGGTATCTATAATCGTGCAAAGTGAAGAGAGAACCGGTAGAAACAAGATTGCTGTTTGTTCGTTGGTAGAGTGTTGCAAACGCTGTCGGATTATTGCTACCAGAGCCTGAACGTAAGCTAGACCAGAACAGTTGGCTCGGTCTGTTATTCATGTTATGCCTATGGACGAAGAGAAGCTCATTCTGGCTCCACACAAGTAACTTTGTAATTAAAGGATATGGAGTGTCTTCTTCTTATTGTTATTTCCTATGTGCCGTTGTATTGTTTTATAAGATTGTAAATGTTAACTTCAAGAAAATTCTGATACTTAAAGATTGGGCAGTAAGCTATGTTAATGAAAAACGAAAAATCGGCAGATTGCACCACATTTAAACACATCCGTGGCGATTATTCAGTCATTTAAATATCCTATCTGCAGAGGAAAGAACAGCTGTAATGACCACTTTAGAACGATGTGTACTGATACGGAAGGTGTATATTATCCTTCTTAAGCATATTTAACTATGTAACTGTGTATCTATAGATTGGTGTATGGCCTTCAATTCAAATCAGTCTGAAGTAAATGCCTCCTTACACATTATATCTACGGTGGTTCAGTTGATAGAACATACCCAAAACATTGATAACAGTAGTTGAACCATCTTGTCCCGTTTTCTCCTCGGCAGACAGGAGGAAGACACTGTGTGCCATTTCTGCATTACCGAGCTTTCGTTGTCCACCGAACCTTCGTTTGACCCCCAAGCCTGGGGATGCTCAGTGGTCACAGCTCGCCCGAGTAGAGAGGATCGGTCATAGGAATAACAGGGCTAGTTCCAGCGTGAGTAGACGGAAATTTGCACGATATTATTCCGTGGTGATGATCGGACGGCATCACGCATGATGAGAACCGACTGAATGGACGGAGAGAAAATTCTTCCGCAGCAGCCAAGCTTTCATTAGCTCGGCCAACTGTGTGGTAAATTTACAGTTCGTGTCATGAATAACTTGTTCTCCAATACCACTTAGATATTTCTTTCATGGTCTACCAATACAACAGCAGTTCAGTAATGCGTTTGTCATATATACAGAGGGTATAAAACATGTTACTCAAACAAATTTTGGCTTTTCCTCTTCTCATAATTTTGTTTAATAATTAAACCATTCTTTCTGTAATTTATAAATTCTCCATTCTGAACACAAATAATTTTCCGGGAGAGTATATTATTTAAACAGGTTTTTATCGTTTATAGGACATATTCAAGCTTTCCATTCTGCCGAGCAGAAATACAATATAAACGTACCAATGCCCTAATTCTCTAGTCTTTGATTTTAATATTCCTTATTCGCTAATTAATGATATCAAATATTAAACCAAAATTTGAACATTAAAATAGTAACTCCAGTGTCTAATGAAGCGATAAAGTATTTACTATTACTGTGAATGCACATAAATTACAAAAACTTGAAAGACGATTCACAGTAGTCTCATTTGATAGGACATCTAAAACGCTGTGGTGCCTATTTTCGTTGAAAAACTCCTTGGTTATCAAATCACAGCATCAACCGATTGAAATAAACAACAGCAATATTACTGTAAGTGTATGAATCAGAGGACGTTACCTCAAATCAATGTTTGAATTAAAAATACGGGGCAATGTTGTATAGGGTTGATAAACATTGAAGAGATAAATTTAAAACAGTTTCACAAACTTAGGCATTAGCATAGAAACAAGGTAAAAAATATTAGATACAACACGAGAAAAGAGGATGTATGAACAACAAACTTGACCATAGAGATATCTTTTGAACTCAGGAATAAGAAAAGACGTATAAAGCAAATGGGCAGATCAAAATTACAACGATTTAACAATTGCGTTTTGGGAAAAAAGGAGTTGTTAATAGGGGTTCAGGAGATAATTTGATAGGGCTTTAGGTGGATTAGATTAAATATTTGAAAAATTCATTAAATGCACCAGAGAATAAGAAAATAATTAAGGAAAATTATCATTTGGAAAAAAATAATAATATTAAAAAAGTGTAAAAAAGATGAAATTAGAAACATACCGACGTTACGAATAACATTGGTATAATTGGTAAGAAAACCAGGAGTATGGCAAAGTTTTTCTGCTGTTAAAGGGGTTATCTTGTAAACAATTTAAGTATTTTAACCATACCAAGATTTAGGAATCATTTACAATATGAAAAAGTGGTAGCAGTGAAGTAAATTATTAAAGAAGCTAAAGTTTGATTTTGAAAAGTGAATACTAAGCTGTTATCCTTTATTATTAATATTAAGCTAATCGTATAGCGAGAAATCAGTCGCGGAAAGGAAGTAAAAATTAATCTGCGGAAAAAGAATCAACGATAAATAATTATACGGTACGATTGACTGATAATATAGCAGCATTATTTACTACGGGAAAAAAACTGGCAGAGATAGGGGATAAGAATTTTAACCAAATAAAAATTAAAACAAGCCAGAAGTACTATAATGATAAGGAATTAACCCAATTGGAGAAACTGCAATGACAGCACAAAAAAAAAGATTCTTTCGTTTCTCAGAAATTTCAATCACGAGCGATGGACAAAAACAAGAAAGATATATAGAAAAATGTATTACTACAAGCAGAAAACGTTTAGGATGGAAGATAATCGAAACACGCAGAGAGACTTTTTGTAAGCTGTAAAACGCGGACACAACACTTTATGCTAGTGTAACACAGGCACTGGCTAGGACAAAACGTTAACAGGCTGAAATAATGAATCGAAGTGAAAAAGTTCTAAAAATAAAGGAACGATATTATAAATTAGTAAGAAATAAAATTATAAATTTGTTAAAACGTTAGCATGATGAAGAGAATAACTGTAGACATACATATGATAAGTTCAAGTAGATAATTTGAGACGTAATTTGTAAACACACATGTTTATAACTTCTTACGCGTCACTCACTCTACTAGTCAATTAGTCCCCGCACATGGAAAACGCCGACGCAATAGCGGTTAGCCTTAAGTCGGGTAGTAACCGGAAGCGAATACATGTGGCGCATTGTCTGTCAACGTCTTGTTGAAATAAATGACAGCTTGAGAGTTAGTTTCTGGAGCCTTTACATGCGTATTAACAATTCTTACTTGTTAATGAGGCATCGACTTCAGGGTTGGTGAACTTTCTTCCTCAGAGGAAGAGTTCACTTTACGATACTTATTTGATTTTTATAAGTCAGAAACTCATTCATTCTGACGCCCCAAATATCTTGACCAATAATGTTTACACTCTGGGCTACACGAATTAACTAAAAATTAACATTTCTCAAACGCAGGCCTTATTGACAGATGAGCGAACTTCACACGTGGGATAGGATTGGCAATATAAGTGTGATATCCTAATGCTTTCAACCATTCGTTACACAATACTAAACACTGACTGAATATTAGCGGTTTAAATGTAACACTCTACATGTAGCTCTGATTACAGATGACGCGGGAATGGATACATATTAGGGGTGATCAAATGAAAAGGTACGAAACGATACGGTGGGTACAAATGTAGACTTTATTCAAAATATACACCATAGGCCTGAGCACAACGATCCCACTGATGAACAAGCCGCAGGATTCATTGTTACCAGAATTCCTGTGGCCGTGACGAGACCCAGTCCTTCACAGCGTCCTTGAGTACGTCGTCCGAGTTGAAGCGCTTCCCTTTCAGGTTTTTCTTCAGTGGACCAAATACATGGAAATCGCAGGGCGACATGTCCGGACTGTAGGGCGGATAGTCCAACGTCTCCCACTTGAACTTGGCCAGTTCCATGTGTGTGACTCTGGAAACGTGTTGACGCGCATTATCATGGAGCAGAACCACACCCTCCGTGAGCAGCCCCGGTCTTTTGTTCTTGATGGATCTGCGTAGGCGTCGGAGTGTCTCACAGTACACATCTCCCACCTGTACGCCATCCTGTCCTCATAAGGACTGCCGCATAATTTGGACGCCGCTTTTGATAAGAGCCTCTGCTCTCTACTGCGCATGCGGGCGCCCGCGCATGCTCCGATCCCAGTCAGTGACTCCAATCGCATTTCGAGATGTCTCGCTACGATCTCCCATGGCAGAATATGCAAATATTTAATTGTTACGTTTTTACGTCGTTTCGTACCTTTTCATTTGATCACCCCTTGTATATTATTTCAGCCGTCCCTGGCACGATCGCCTCCCAGCATCCACTACCAACCGACGACCGTCACCAGTCGCCGGCGCTGGACGCTCTGCTGGTGGTTGGGCTGGTAGCCATGGTCTACTACTACGTGCACAGAGCCAGGGTCGCCGACCTGGCTCAGCAGAGACAGCACGCGGAGGAGTGGCGCAAGACGCTGGACCGCTACGAGCATTCCAGGGAGACCTTCTGCCGGGAAGTCCGCCAGCTACGGCACATGCTCGACAGCTTCCACGAGAGGGAGCTGGCGCAGCTGCAGCTGCAGACGGTACGCATAATAACTACTGTGCATTATCATCAACCATACCCGGTAACATTAGTCCTCCACACATAGAGCGTCAATATTATGTGTCTGCATAGAGTAAGGAATTCAAGGGTCACCAACGGGTTCATCTACATACATCTACATATATACTCTGCAATTCACAAAACTGTGGGTGTCAGAGGGTGCTCAGCACCAAACCTGAAGGCATGTAGTCAATAGTAATGAAATGAGTTGCTACACCATAAGCAAAATCGAAGTTATGGGCGTTATGTAATAACAGTTCTAACATTTGCCAAGAAATTAATTGCAACAACACGGAAGGAATGTATTATCTTGGAACTCCGGGTGGAGACGCTTCGATTTATTAAAACCTAACGTTTCTGCGGTGGCTTTCATCTGAGGACTGTCTGGTTGATTTAAAAATATTCTCCCCATTGAGATTCATTAAATGATTCCGAAAGCTTCCGCGATCACTGTATGTATTATCTTGGTTCTGCGTGTGGAGCCGCATCGATTTAATAAAACTTAACCTTTGTGCCATCATGCTGATGAAAGGCACAGCACGATGGCAGAAACGTTAAATCTTAATAAATCGTCGCAGCTTCACCCGGAGAACAAATATAATACATAAAGTGTCCGCGAAAGCTTTCGGAATCATCACTGAAGGAAAACTATGTGTTTAGTTTTAATCTACACGTCATATTATTAGTCGCTTTTTGTTTATTTATATGCGTTCCTTGTATATGTTTTCTTATACGGTCCATAAATACTGCTGCTAAGAAATATCTACAACATCTTTTTCATGATTAAGAGGGTTATTTGATAACAATTGTGTTTAGTAAAGTAAAAGCGAGGAATGAATAGCCAAAATACTTCATTGAACACGTCATTTTTGACGGATTTAAAAGGTAATTGTAAATCGTATTTGGTATAATACGTCGTATAATCAAAATTGATCACTAGGTCAGATCACTATGCAGTATAACAAGGTCTTGCTTCCGTTCACCGTGATTTATAACGGTTGAATGAATAATTGCATCATTCACTTACAACCAAAGTAATTGGTCACCTGTAAGAAAACTCAAAATTATACAAGCATCCAAACGAATACATTAATTATGCTACACTGAAACAACATTTCGTACTCTAGATCTCATTCACTTTTTTATTGTTCTCCGACTGAGGTTTAACGCCTGACAGCTATGGTGTTAATAGCTGCACAAGAATTCTGCTGTGATTCTGGTGGATTTTATACGAGGAGCTTTAGTTCCCTCTCTAAATTTTTTCTTGTCTATTCTTTTAATTCTGAACGCAGAATGGCATTTGAAAAAAACGTTTTATAAGGTGCTCCTTTCCATGTTTATTCCACTATAAACGCAAATCATTATCATTTCTCCTCCAAAAGCAATATTTTGGTCGGTACAAGAAGCTGTTAGTCTAGTTTTCTGGAAGTCATCTGATGCCTGTAAGAGAACAGTGAGTTGTATACTGTAACGATACAATTCCAGTTGGTTTTAGTGGCGGTCGGACCTTGCCAGGCAGCTTGGATACCCCTGACTCCGAGTGGTGAGTGCAATGTTGGTGTGATATAAAATAAAAATGGCTCTTTGCGCCGAGGAATACGAATTTAATGTTAACGTGAACAATTTAAATGGTTTGTGCAGTGTGATCGGGAAGAGTAAACTTGTAAGGTGGTGACTAGCATTTGGTGACCTGCCGATAAATGATGGATTTCCCATGTGCGACGACAAATGGTTATCGCCAGCAAAAGCATCCACTTCTCTTTGAACGTAGCAATCATACAAAGATCAGTCTCCAACGTTTCAATCACACACTGTTTAGAGCAATTTTTGCGCGAACTGATGCCCATACATAATATGACCCATAAACGTCGTGAGATTAACCCAATATTCATTTTCGAAATAATGCAATGGCATATTTAGTTATTATTATTATTATTAAGAGAGATTTTTCTCACTACAGAGGTTTTAATCCAACACAACAATAAAGAGTTCGGAACATAGATCTTGACTTCATCATCTCAAAATATCCCTCCAGATTTAGTTCATGGTAAATATTATTTTTGCTAGCGTGGTATCAGAAATGTCTAGACTACCTATGTCATTTCACTAATAGTGAGTAATATTTTTCATGATTTCATGGAAATATCTTATTAAACAAAATGTCCGGTTCCACTTTTAATAATTTTGAAATGCAATAAATTAAATGATGTGTAAAATGTCTTTTAATTCGGAGTACCTTGAAATAAGTAAATTAATAATTCATAGAGAAATAAAATATATTTGGGAATGAAACTTCACGGCTCACAGGAGCATGCTGGGCTAATTTCTACCTTCCCACCGCTACAGGACTCAGCATCTGAGTCGGTAGTGAGCATGCGACCAGCCGAAGACCCGCAGGCAGAGAAAGCTGCGCCGCCTTCTGACGCCACTGTAGAGAAAGCTTCCCCGCCTTCGGACGCCACTGTAGAAGGGGCGCCAACGTCTCCGCAGCAACCGGAGTGGCTGCGAGGCGGCGCCTGCGGCGAAGTTCCTGTGGAAGACGGGGACGGCCAGCAGAGGGCAAGTCACGGCTGCAGCTGGGGATGAGCTCCTCACTACCTGCCTCTCACCACCACCACCGTCAGCCTGATTTTATTTTGGTAAAATTGTACTTCCACACAGTGTGACCAGATTTTTTTGTTTCTTGTCATTAAATGCACTTTGAATTTGAGAAACTATTACAACCAAGCTCCATTAATTAATTACAAAATAGACGACATGAATTTCTCATTTTTACTGAACTGTTTTCTAAAATATAAAGAAAATTTTACTGTGCGAGGTAAATCTAAACAGAATTGAAAATAGCTGACTGCATTAATATCTATGGGTTTCACTTACTACCAGAAGGGTCAGTGAAGAAAGAGTGTGAAAAATGCAAATAATTACAGCAACAGTGTCGGCGGAGGATAAGCGTCAACGAAGACGTTATTAGAGCGGGAGGGCACTATTAACGAAGATATGCAATAAAATTTGGATACGGCCTTCGTAAAACGAAAGCGTGGATAGCTCATCGAATTCACGTCGTTCAGAATGTCAGGTTCCAAATTACAGCTCCTCCAGTAAGCTCGGTGTGAAAGGAACGAAAATGGGAACACATTACGTAAGTACTGGGCTTACCTTATGAGAGCTTAACGAATTAAAAGAAATTGAAATGTATTTTTAATACTAGAGACATTAGTGTGGACCATCACTGAATGACGAGTACGATTTGAATCCTTTTTTTTTTGGGGAGGGGGGGAGTCGATTTGATATATTAATTAGTAATTATATAAAACTAACCCCAAAGCCCGCCAAAAATGGCGTGTTTAACGGGGTGTTATGGTAATTTATTTCCCCCAGTTGACTAAATAAATAGCACAATCTCCGCTAATGTTGCCGCTAGAAAAGAAAAGCTTCAATCACACGCGAATTAATACAGTCCCTGTATGGCATACCAGTGTCATCATGCATCGCTATATAAACTAGATCACAAATCTTCACAGGTTCTCACATCTATCTTTCTTATTACCTGTGATGAAAATCGATATTTTAACGGCTCAGACAGCTTACATTGGCTGAAATAATGACTCCAGTGAAAACGAAGGATGCTAAAAATAAATCTTAACAACTTACGCTATGCCATGTAATATTTAATTGTGGTTTAGGCCACATTGAACGCGATTAGTCTTGAACTTCTTTCGGTCAAACCATGTATTAATTTTCGTAAAAAAATAATTGATAATTAATATTCTAATTTGAACGAAATAAATACTTTTCGTTAAGTGTTCTAACAATTTCTTAGCATTTGCTTAACTAAATAGAATTGTTATAAAATAAAATTCAATGTAATTCCTCGTGCCTTGCGCTGAAACAATAAGTTTCCTTTTCCATCATGGTCCAAGTCGCATTTCAACCTAACCACATACACTCTAAACTTGTCGCCAGAAAAACAATACTTCAATCTGACACATATTAATAAATGTACTGTATCGCATTTTAGTGGCAATAATGCATGGCTAAATAAATTTGGTCTCTAGCGTAATCACTGGGGCTCATAAGGGAATTGTCCTTTTGGTCTGAAAATTGTTATACACGTTCGATAGATTGTATTGTGTGTAGCTCTTAAAGCTGTAACATATATACATACCTTACATACTTCACTCAAAAGTGCCGTACGCGATTGACTGGGAGAAGCTATACATCGAAGTATAATGATTTTGCACACGTTCTTTGATCGATATTATTCTGGAATATGTTGCTATCACAGCCATCAAAAATGTAAATTTGGAACATAAAAAAACTGCAAAAACATTGAACCGTTAGCGAACGAAGAAATTTATTTTTTATAGTTGGAATACAACCTATACCAAAATGGTATTTTGTTCTAGTTAAAGCATAATTCGTTAGAAGTTTGGATTTCTTAATCATTTTAATTGTAATGATTTTCGAGCAGAATCATTAGCAACGCCTGTGGATAGGTTGGATATAGTGACTATAAAATAAGTTGTTGTAAGAAGTGAATTATTATCACTACATATAACGCAGGAATATATTCATATCCTGGCAATAAACGTTGTCAGAGTTTTTACAGTTGTTGCTGCAGAGTGTAGATGCTATCTTTGACGTGAAAATATGAAGTGAAATGGCGGTTATCTGTTGTGTTAATTCATAATGTTCATGTGCTTCACGTCTAACGTAAGTTTCATTTTGCATTCATGTACACTTTTTCTTAAAAGTTATGACCAAAGGAACGTATGTTGTAAATTTCAAACGAATAGTACAGTTCTTTAGTACCTCGTTTTTATTTTGTCATAGCAAATAATATAGAACAGTTTTCGGACCAAAACAAAAATTCGTTATTACGCAACAACCTAAATTTAATCAAAAATCTTCAACAAAAATGAAAGTATAAAACCAGAAACCTTCAACGTGATTCAGACCGATATTACAACGTTTGAATAACTGACATAGTTACATAATGCGGAAATAATATTACTCAGTAAAAGCAAAGAAAATTAAAAGCAAATCTGATAAACTTACATTTTGCCACGTAATATTTATTTTAATCGTAGTGTAGGCTGCACAGTTCGCTATCAGTGTGCAGCTATTTCCGTTCAAACGATTTAATAACAATGATAGGGCACAGTTTAAATTATTTTGAAAAAAAAGAATACTAAATTATTGATGCCCTCTGCTTTAGCGTCAAATGCCAGTGGTTATTCTGACCCATGCTAAGTAACAATCTAATCAAAGCTTTCGTTAACATTAATGTTCCAAAATTAAAACCTTTATTTTACTTATCTATGGACAAAGAATTTAAGGAATACTTCTATTTATCAAAAGAATACGTAAATATAAGCATCTAATGATTGATATGACGATTTAAACGCAATTCATACTTTTTTAGTGTTCTTTCAGTTAATTTATTCGCGGATGCTTAGAAATGTTATTAAATAACGTGGGTAATCAAGGGCAACGGCGTGAAGCGTGACGTCATTGCGCTACGTTATAGATTGAATTAATGCCGTGACAGGTGACGTAATACACGACTGGTTGCTTATGGTATTTATAGATTATCAATCAAAAGCAAAACTCACTATCCACTTAGTATTAACAATATTAATTACTTATCTCTCTTTCTCTTTACAGCTAGTTCTCCGCCCAGTAACGGTTATCGATGTTCCCTAGGACCAAAATTGATGGAATGTTTCGAGATTTGAGTTTTTAGTTTACGTTCAGTTTCCACGCATGTCTTTTAAAATCATGTGGAACGATCTGGTAGCTGAGTATTTAAGTGGCTTGCTGTAAATGTTCACGGTACCAAATCCGTATCACGGTGGAACCAGAAATTTTCAAGTGTTCACATTCCTAGTTAAACTATAAGTACAGCCACGAGAGAAGAGTAATGCTCGAAAAATCTTAACTCTGTCAGCAGGTCATAAGAGCTTACAAATATTCTATACTGACAATGTGTAAAAATTCAAACAACTGGTATTGAGAGTCAATTAAGTCAGATTTGTTTTATCGATAAGCTTTATCTTAAATGAACAGAATTTTATTTTCAATATTAGCGGATACGTCAGTTATAATTGCAACATAAATGCGACGTCATAATATATAACCTCATAATGAATTTTATAGTGTCGAAGCAGTGATTTTATAGATGTTGTTAACAAAAGTTTTTCCGTTTGCCGATAAGCAGAACATGTGTATTCAAAATGCATCAAAACCCTCCTAAATCAAATCACGACGGTGCAGATTTCAGCTTTTGCGTGTTTTATGTACTTAGTATTGTTTTTTTAAATTGCTTGTGTTCACGGATATTTCATGCTCCATTGTTGTATTTTACGTTTCCCACATCGCCAACGACTAATAATGTGTTGATGGAATTAAAATATATATATATATATATATATATTAAATTCTGCATTTATACGTGTTTCTGGGCATAATGTTGCCACAGTTTTCACGGAAGTCTCTCGAAGTTACAGCTGGGTTTCTTTGGCAGAGTCATGATATGGTTTTTGTATGAATTTATTGAGCAATATGCGCACGACTCCTGATTATTACAACTTACGATTCTAACGAAATACGAGTATTTTGCCAGCCTAGATACTTTGATCGCAAAGACAACATAGATAAAATCAGGGAAATAAGTCGCATATTGATGTCTGTATGGATTCTTCCTTCCCTCGTGTCGTTTAGGATATAAATTCACACAACAGAGATTACTGTGAAATGGATTGGTTTGCACAGTATCGTGCGAATTTAAAAGTAGTGATTTATATATACTGATTTTTAGACTGGATAATCACCAAATATACATCAGTGCAAAGAAGTTTGTGCAGTTGAGGCATCTTCACAGCTGGAAACGAAAATATTCACTAGGAACATTTGTCGTAAAGCCTAGATCATTACATCCGTAGAGAGGTGTTAAGGAATATTAAACTCAACCTCGTAAAAGTAAGAACACTCAGTGGGAATAGCAGCTGCCAGTGCGAGCCCAAGGAGACGTTGCAGCACCACCGACGCCGGCCGCTGACGTAACGGCGGCCGTAACGCATAAATCGCTGTGCTGGCCGGGTCGGGCCGCGTCCGGAATACGTAACGCGGGACGGCAGCGCGGCAGGCGCGATAAACCGCGGCAGGCCGAGCCTGGGGGCGCGTACCACTGTGCGAGCGGGCTGCGTGCTTTATTGCGCTGCCGCCGGGATTTACAGGCCTCGCACTGCCAACGGCTGCCCACGAGGAAATCTCCTTTTTCCACGCAGGCTGCCGCTGCGGAAGTTGCTCCCGCCAAGAAAACCATTCTATATGTGATTTCGATTTGGTTACTGACCGCCGAAGAGCTCTCCACCAAACCACTTTTATAGGGCTCATACAATACTGCCTATATTTCCTTTTTTAATGCTTCAGTATTTCAAACTTAGTATATGAGACTACAGACGTCCAAGTTGATGTGCCTTTAGAGTTCGTACGTAATTAATATTTTACACGTGCATCTGACAGCAGCTAACTGTACTCTCATACTACGCTGTGAGCCAGTTGTGTCGAATAATACTGGCACAAAGGTTTCCATTTATGAATTGGGAAACCGGAAACTTAGTAAGCCGAAGTTCTTAAAAATTCAATGTTCTTTTGAAATTTCTTGTTATTTCAGGCATCGTGTTCACAAAGTTGTATCAAAGAAATTAAAGGAAATGTAATTATAACGGTAATAGCGACCATAGACTTAAAGAAAAGTTTTGATTTTAATATTCAAAAAGTTACACTTTTGTTGATTCGCGTACTTCGAAAATAACTATGTGATGATGAAGTGTCAGAAATATTTAAGTGTGAGATTATTCATTGTAATCTAATCACATTTTGCAAGAAGGAAATAAAAAACCACTGAAAAATACAATTGGTTCTATTGTACCCAGAACTGATAAATTAACCTATCGCATTTCATCATAACATTTCAACTCTGATTTTTTTATAAGATTACTACACAAACTCGTTTTGTCTCTAGTCACTTAGAGCATATGCTTATTTTACATTTCACCAATTTTCAGCAATATATTTTAACTTAGCTTCTACAGTGGGTTGTTCTTATACACAAATTTCCTGAAGCTTTTGTCCAGTTACTTCGTGGGTTGGAGATGTTGAGAAACTACTCCCATGTAAAAAATTCTTCGTTCAATACCAATAAGTATCTGGTATCGCTATGTGGAGTAATTGCGTATTAATGTTTACAACAGTATTTGATTAAGTTATCACGATGGTAGTAAAGAGTTTACATAACCATTTCGTTCAGGCCGTGCTATAACATTCTACTATGTACAATGACTTTTGATATAAGCTAAACTCTTTTACGAGAAGGATTTTTTTTAGTTTGTTCTTCTGCCACAAATAATTAATTAACTGCTAAAATGTTTAAAGTAGCAACGCCAGCAACATCTATTAAGCCAGATAGAAAATAAGATTATAATGTCAAGGCATCTACCTAAAAGATTCCGGCCGCCGCTCGATTATTATATCACGTTAATTACTTTGAATAACAGGTGAGACCAGCATTAATGGAGCCCTTCCACTAACGTTGCTTCTTCATTTATTCAACTCGTCTTAACTTGTGATTGACATCAGCCGAACATTAATTAACTTTATCAGAGATAAAGTTAATATACTTTAACAATATATGTCAAAATTTAAATCATACGCCTGTGGCAAAACATTTTTAAGTTCTTAAAATATAAAAATGAGGCCAGAAAATTAGTACATTTCAGTAGTGATTCCATTGCCAGCTAATCATAACACAGTAAAGTGCCGAAGGTTAATTTAACTATCCGTCGTAATTCTTTTAATCGCTTTACGCCTCGTCAGAGAATAGAGAGGATTACGGACAAGGACCTTCGAATGAATCACCAGAGAATTCACCAGGAATGATCTCCGGAAACTATGGAAAACCCGTATTGGAACGGCCAGAACGTGATTAGAACCACATGTCGTGCTGCATCCCAGGTCCGAGCATTATTACTTTGCAACCAAGGACGGTCTCATTGTTAAAAACAATATATAAATTACAAACATTAATTGCGATTGTACTAAATTGTAGCGAAACCTTCAAAGAAACTCGTAACTCTATTTACATTGGAACTCCATGAAGAACATGAATTTTGTGTTTTATGTTACCAGGTAATTGCAGTAGACGACAGTTTACTGTGAATATTTGTGAAATTATATGTTCTGTTTCAATTTAAGTCTGATTATATTCTAGCGTTCTTAAAACTGTTTCATAAATATTTTACCTTTTACATTTTAATATCTCAGTCTAACAAGTCTGCAAGTAACAAAAAATGCACTGCATTTACGCTCATGCAAGTGAGAGAGCGAATATTAATAACTTTCATATCATTTGTAAGTTGTAGTTCATAACAAGATATGGTTCTAGCAATAGGTCTCATTATTTTGTACAACCATTATTTAAGGAAGGAAACTCTTACAATGAGATAACATTAAGATATCCTCTACTCCTATCATAATTTTCTGTTATACTGATGAAATTGGAAAACACTGGGCATTCGTCAAAAGTAATTAATGAATGGTTGACGGTTATCAAGGATTTTTATTATTCAATTGAAACAAACGAATTCCTGTATAGAATTATTGCAATAAAAGATATCTCAATTACCTATAATAAATGTTCCAGTACGATGTTACAAAATAAAATTATTCTTTCTGTTGTCAGTGTAACATGTCAGCTGCTATAATAACGTGAATCAGCAAACTTGTAAAAATATAAAATGAGTAATCGATTATAAGGTTAGAAAGGATGGTAGGGTTTAGTTGCACTCAGGTAAATTCATGATTGCTATAATATTTCACGCAATGTAATGATGTGATTTTGAACTCTCAGTTCCGTCAACATAGCTATTGAAATCGCTCTTTCATACATTTAATGCATATAAGATTACAGGACTTAACATACGATTGTAAACGAATGTTTAATAGGAAGCATAAATAAGAGACGATTGTTTTAAAAGTAAAACGATATCTTGAATTCTGGAAACAATCGGCGAACAGCAATATTACCAAATTATTTATCGAAATTAGTTTTAAGCAGGTACTCATGAAGGAAAGGTGAAAAGGATTTGCAATATCATTCAGTGATTTAATATTCAGTCGTTTACGGTATTAAAGCAGTTTATGTATACGATAACATAGTAGAAGCCTTTAAAGAGTTTTACCCACAATGAGAGAGAGATGTTAACTGTGGACCGTGTATCGAGCCGTGAGGTGCCGTCCTCATGACGGCTATCGCCTCATAAAAAGCAGTCTAAATCCGGGTTAGGCCCGCTCGCGCGCGATGCAAGTTTATACAGCACCGTCTGCAGCTCAATAAACTGCGAATGGATGGTACCGCGAGTCTCCGCCGTGGGACCATTAAAAAGCGCAGGTCGCCCGCTCTATATTACATGGAGAAGCGGCGCCTCGAAGAGCA
Source organism: Vandiemenella viatica (assembly GCA_031002005.1). Lineage (NCBI taxonomy): Eukaryota > Metazoa > Arthropoda > Insecta > Orthoptera > Morabidae > Vandiemenella > Vandiemenella viatica. Next base: position 217,742,614 of record CM061919.1, read on the forward strand.
TGGATTTGCGAAAGACACTTTAAAAAGACTCAAGCCACGCCCACGGAAAATAACGATACGGGCTGGCGATGACGTCAATTTATCAGTTACCCCGACAGCAACATCTATTAGAAAGCAGCATTAAATAGCCTTTCTGATTAAACTAGCTGTTACTAGTGACGCATGGACTTAGAATTTTATTTCTAGAACTGAATGTATACAGCCTTAAGATACGTAAAAGGTGTCACAAAAGCACAGAGTAACATAATATGACGGGGAAGACATCACCATATTATTCAACAGTTGAACTTGTCTCAAGAAGAGAACCAATTTGAAACATGTTTAAAAATAGAAACAAGCTGGGGGGAAGGAAGAGTTGGTGTTAAGTGTGGGAGACTATCTAGCGTTATTGAAGTTGTGTCTATACATGATCTTTTTCAACAGATCAAACACAAACCGACTGCGTGAGAAACAAAGCCTGAGTGACCTATATAACATTACAGAGACTTACACACGCTATCCGTCTGTCTAACATGGATTTCTTTTCAAAATTTCATCAGAAAATACATATGTATTCTGTGCCCTTCCTAATAATATATAGTATTTCCATATCAGAATTAATAACGATATGTTTAGATGTTTAGTTGTAAAAACGTATCAAACAGAGAGAAAGAGACAGAGTTACTTTTGTATTTATAATATTAGTGTAGATTTAACATGCTTTGATTAGATACTATCCTTAAGGTGTATAACAGTTCGACTTTACGGGACACAGGTATTAGTCTTTATGGTCAACTGGATTGGGAAAGACCATTTCGTTATTCTTTCGTCCATACAGAAAAAAAGTTTAAAATATCTCTCCTTTTAACACAGAAGTATAAGATTCTGCAGTGGGGTCACAACCAGTTTCTGAATACCGAGAATAATTACCGTTTTTACAGATGAATATTACTACAGCAGGATCACTATCAACTTCAAAAAAAGCATTTTATTCATTCTGTAAACGCACTTATTTGCAGTGCGGAGTGATATTCAACAACGAGTGACTCATGTCACTGGTAATTTCAGTATAAAAGGCATGATATTTTATTTAATTTTTTTAATCGAGAGATTCTAAGCCCAGACCATGGTGCAAACAAACTAATAAGAGCTTATTACACATCAATTTTGAAATATAGAATTGAGACGCTAAACGGTTTGTTAGAAGCATGACTGGCATGACATAATGGAAAAGTACGTGCCTTGTTAACGTAGAAGTTATTAACGGCAGCAGGGAGTTGGGCTCAACAAACAGGAAGAAATTCGGCCATGGCCTTTTGAAGAAAGCCTAAATCTGGATTTCACAACGGTGAATTGAATGCCAGGCCCGAGCGTTACCACTCACCAATCGCGATCGGTATTGGCCAAACCTGACATATTGTAGTGTATAATAATAGCGCGCAGATTTACTTGGTATCGGCTTATAGTATAAATATACTGGGTTGATACTGATTCACATTACTAATGTTCCACAGATACCATATAATGAACTGCAAAAATAAACAGGGATGGAAAAAGATCTCAACACCAAGGAGTTGTTCTAGATAAACGAATGTTTGCAGGCATTTTTATACGTCTGAAAGATGAAGTAGATTTAAATTTCCCGCGAACCGCATTAGAGTGCCGCTAGTAGCCTCACCATGAAGATGCAAATCAGGTTAGCTTTAAATACGGGTTGGGATGTTAGTGAGCGTTGGTTACCTGTGATATTGGGCGTAGTCACAGTGAGGTGGTCAGGAATACCTACACGAAGACAAAAACGCCATTATCACTGAGATTGAAGAGGTCTTGTAATGGATTTTTCTTCCGCGAATTGCAGAAAGATTTGGCAGGAATGCATCCACTGTGCGTGATTGCTGGCAGCAGTGTTCACGAGAAGGTAAGGTCGCTAGAGGACTGGCTCTAGACGCCCTCGTGGTCCTACCGAAACGGAAGATCGCCGTATTCAGCGTATGGCTTTGGCAGATCGGAATGCATCTGCAACAGCAATTCGAGCTGCAGTTGGCACCACAGTGACGCAGCGAACTGTTACAGAGCGGTTACTGCAAGGACTGTTCCGAGCCAGACGCCCTGTTGAGTGTATTCCACTTATCACAAACCTCCGCCGTTTGCGACTTGAGTGATTTCGAGCGAGAGCTCATTTGAGGATAAAGTGGAGGTCTGTTGTGTTTCCTGATGATAGCCTGTACTGGCTTGGTGCCAGTGATGACCGTGTGTTGTTTAGAAGGAGGCCAGGTGAGCGCCTGCATTCCACCTGTCTGCGGCCTAGACAAACTGGACCTACACCTTGAGGTATGGTTTGGGGAGCAATTTCCTATGACAACAGAAGCCCATGCACCTGACAGCAAATTTGTACGTCGGTCTGGTGATTCAACCTATTGGGCTCCAATCCATGAACAGCATTCCAGGGGATGTTTTCCAAAAGGATAACATTCGCCCCCAAACCGCTGGTGTAATATGCTCTACAGAGAGTCGACATCTTACCTTAGTCTGCTCAATGACCAGATCTTTCTCCAATGGAGCATGTATGGGACATCATTGGACGAAAACTCTAACGTCATCCACAACCGGCATTAACCGTCATTGTATTGATCGACCATGTGCAACAGGTATGGAACGACATCCCACGTGCTGACATCCGGCACCTGTATGACACAATGCATGCATGTTTGCATGCTTGCATTCAACATTCTGGCGGTTACACCGGTTATTAATGTACCATCATTTCAAATTTTCATTAGCTCTGCTCGCGCTTAATTTGATCTTATAACTTTAATAAATTAAATATGTTGCATAGACAAATGTATTGCCGACATTCCGTTACTCTACATTAATTATTTCTTGGTGCTGGGATTTTTTTCCATCAGTGTATGATAAATTATAGTCTGTTTCCTGTGTCGTAGTTTCTCTATTGAAGAGAAGGGAGTTACATGAATTAAATATTCAAATAGGAAGGAACATTACACGTATAACAAAATTAACTTAGTGCCTGAAAGAATATAAGCAAAAAGCAGCACCAAAGATTTGGTATGGAAAAAATATTGAATCATCTTCTTAAAAATATTTCCAACTTTGAGAGGATTATTTTCTACCATGCTTCTTCAGGAAGAACGTTTTTAAAAAAAAAAAAAAATCAGTTTCATAAAATTTTCTCCTGATTATGTTTTATTTGATTTTTTAAGTTTATTGGCATTTAACCTTTGGGTCATACAGCCATACAAAGTAAAATTGAACTCCTCCAACCGCTTAGGTCATTATTTCTCACAAATACTAGAATCAGGCGATACGTATGTATACTTTCACTGATTAGAAAATGTTTCATGTTAACTGGTAGTTGAATGCCCTCTTGTGAAAGTGTTTTCATAAATATTGTATTGTTGTTCCAGTATTTCTTGCATCCGAAAAACATGTGGTTATTGTCACATTCAACATCTTCTGCAATGTGATAGATTAGATTGTTTTTATTCTGTATAGATACGAGGGAAAGAAGCCATTGTTAATTTTTATCCTAGTTATTAGACCTCTTGTTGGAGAGCCATTTTGATGCCACTGAGATGTTGGTATATGGAGATGGATGCAAGCGTACTGGCGACCTGTGAATATGTTGTTTCCGTCCATTATCTATTCCACTCTTCTAATGTAGTTTTTCTCAAAGAAGTTTGTAATATCTAGACCTGGTATCTTTGTGTCTACCTCACCCTTTCTTATAGCACTCTTCGCTAGGTGGTCTGCCTCTTCATTTCCTGGAATGCCAACATGTGCTTTGTCCATAGAAATAAAACTTCTGTTGTACTGAGTCACAACATTATTCGAAACAATTGCGGAAAGTTTAAATTGCAACAGATCACTTGAAGCAGGTAGTTGAGCATGCTGTGATGTTGTGGTATGTCATACTAACAAGTGGTGTCGTTACCAGCTGACTGAAACTCTGCAGACAAGAGACGCCATAAATCTCTGGCGAGTCCGGACGGAAGAGCCTGGCTGCCTGGACGGACGGATGACCAGACAGGCAGGGGCAGACGTGACCCGCATCGCACAGTGCTGTGGTCGGAACTTCATGCGTTCACCTCACGCGCGGTGGCAACGAACAGACGACGCAAGGTGTTTGCTCATATCCACACCAGCACCGTTACCGTCTCGCGTAGGAATGTGATAGCGTTTATAACACAACAAGTAATTTTATCGGCAATAAGTAACTGCAAACATATTGCTTTCCCCTGTCATCTGTCTCTCATCGGTTTGTGCAATCCTCCTTCTCTCTCCACCTTGCGCTAACCTCTTCATCTCAACATACCCCTTACAACTTAGTCCTCAATTATCTGTTTTATGTATTGTAATATCTGTCTTCCACTACAGTTCTTACCTTCGATTGTTCTCTCCTCTAACAAAATTAACTAATCCCGCATTTATTAGGATGTGCCGTACCATCATGTCTATTCTTTCTGTAAGACTCTTCCACAAACTTCTATCCTCACCCATCATTATACATACATATATGTGTGGCTAATCGAGAGGAAATGTTAATATTTTGTGAAGTGAAACGCTATGTTACAGTAACCAGAAGTACATATAAACCTGCAACCTATGTCGAATGATTTCAAAGGTTTGATATAGTCTTCTCGGGAGACTAGCCGAGTAATCAAGGCATTCTCACACGATATTTCGGTTATCTGAAACTCCGTTGCTATCTTCTGAAAACACCTTGATTACTCGGCAAGTCTGCCAAGAAGTCTATATCAATTGTCAACGCCGAGAAAAACTTCGTTCTTATGTGATTTCAAAGGTTCAGATTAAGGATACATTTCCGGTGGATGTGCAGCACTATCACATGCGACAATACAAACTGCACCGAATTGGTGGTGGTAGACGTTATTGAGAGTGTTAATCGTTTTGTCTCTTCCCCTTTTCACCGTGTTTGTTCAAAATGATTGACGCAGGCGTAGATAGTGCTGCTCTGAACTACACGACCTTCAGCAGTTTCAAAGTTTTGATCAAAAGAATGATTTCTCCATTATAAAATTCATCACGCTCGGCACATTCCAGAAATCGGGACCTAGAGCACCTATTTTAAGCAATTTAAGTCGATTTTTGTTTATCTCTGGTCTGCTCTACTTCTCGCCACGTGATGGCTAATACATTCTCAACAAAAATACTACATGGTACTGTAGAAACCAGTTCTCAACTACATTTCTTGATAAATGCTGGATGACATCATCATAAGTTCAGTTGTCGCCGACAACCATATAACTGGGTTTGCAACGTACATACTAGAAACACACCTCAACTATACGCCGTGAGATATAATAAGACGGAGCCCTCATCAATTTTGCCACTGTCTAAGAGATAATCTCAGTGCAACAGTTCGTAATCGCTTGATTTGTCGAGGCAATGTCATTCTCTGCCACGAATATTTTTGGACTTCAACCTCTTAGATTATTGGATTGGATGAAGAATGAGCTACCCAGTAGAAGAGAGAGTACAGAAGACAAACGACGTTTTCGTTTAAAACGTGATTTTGCTGGCATATACGACCATCATAACGATTTTCAGCGAGTAACATCATCTTTTGAATGCGTACAACTGCAATTACGGATATGCTGGCATTCAACCATTTTCACGTGAACACTTGATGTAATAAACGTTGTACTAGTAACAGTTGTCACTTTAGTAAAAGTTAACATTCAAATAGTTCTACCTTGATAATATTATAAAGAGATCCGATGATATACATCAATATTTCTCGCTTTATTAAAATGAAATGTAACATGTTTTGGAGCTCCTCATGTAATTTTAATACTCGACTATTAACTAAAAACCTGTTTCACAGTATCCCAACTGCTTTTTGTGTTTTTTTTAGTTTTTTAAATTGAAAATTCGCCACATTTAACATATTTAGTCATAGGTAGATAATTCAATCATTTCTCCACCCAAATTTCATAAATGAACCTTAAGACAGTTCAAATAGTAACCTGCGCAACGATGAAAGTTGTGTACGTCATTAGTAACTAGACGTGACTGAAATAAGGGCATGAAATCACAATACTGTTCTTCCGAACGGCTTTTTTTACATCATAACTCGTATCAGAAATCCTTTAGCTGAAGGTGTTTGTTTGATAGGGCTTACAGCTACCGGTTCGCTAGGGACGGGTAGCGGGTTTTGATCAACATAATTAATATTCCTCTTCAGAATTAACCACAGTTGACACATTCCAGAAGTTTCGAGTGATAAATCAACTGCCTGATGTCACTTAAATACATATTTATCTAGCCCCAGTATGGAACAAGCTACAGTGCTGCATTTTCATACAATGATCGCCAACGTTGCAGCTTTGAAGCCAAAGAGAACATAGCGAGAGAAGACTTCAGACTAGCTCCATTCACGTTGTGACTATGCGAGCCTCCATGCATAAATATTCAACAGTCTGAAATCTTAATTATTTTTATATTTATTCAAGGAGAACAACGACATTAATTCAACATTCCTTTCCATTAAAAAAATATTTAAATGTTTGTAGCTACGAGATGTTATGGATTAATAAGTACAAAGTGTCAGTGTTATTAGGTACCGAATGCTCGTGCAGTATCTGCGAGATGTTGGCGGTGCGGTATGGTTCAAACAGACAGTGCTATGTGTCGCTAAAGATTCGCACCTTCGGTGAGTGAATAAACGTTCTACCTAGCTTGCGCATTCAATGGGTTTATTGCCCATTATAAATAGCTAAGGTTCACTTTCCATTTGTCCACGTTCCAAATGCCGTTAGCTAGTGCCGTAGACCGAAAATAGGCCTTAGTATCGTTTTTCAGTAAAGAGGCGCACTCGAAGAATGGTGGGGGACGATTCAGCCACTAAAGAAGCTCTTCAGCATGTAAGAATACACAGCATCTTAGTTTTTAAATAATTAATAATTAATGTTTTTTTATATTATTTCAATGGGAAGCGTATTGATAGTGGTATTTCCGATTCATTATTTTGTATTTGATTAACGTTAGGCTGATTATGTGTGTATGGTGTTAAAAGTGTTTTATATATTGTTATTTTTATCGTGTTATTAATATTGTGTCAAAGAAATCCATGCGCCGTTACCGAATGAACAATGTACATGAAAATCTCTGGAATAAACAGTGCAGGGAGGAAGATCTTTGGTGAAGAACAGATGAGAAGCAGAGATGGTGTGTAGTACGGCGAAGTTTGGATGAAACTGAGAATTGTATTTGTTAATGTAAAGCAACAATAAAGTAAATGAAGGATGATATATAAATAATAATAATTTTACAAGCAATATTATTAACGTTTTGGTGTTTTTTGTTTAACTGCTGAGCCTACCAGGTGCAATCATCTTCGTGGGAAAAGTTGTGATTCGCAAAGTGTGTTACGCCACATCGCAGTGAGGAGGTTAAAGAGTTTTTCTTGGAGCAGGGGAGCGGATGGGGGAACATTCTGATTCTGATCTTCAACGAGGCCTGATCACTGTACGAGACGGGTGGTGGAGGACGCGGCCTGGGGAGAAATCAACACTTCCCGGCAGGCGAGAAAGCTGGCTGCGCGGATGATCATTGTGGCGCTATTCTAGTTTGCGTGCGTCCTCTGACATCACTAGCGGCGAAAAGGTAAATCTTCGTTATTGACGGAAACGTATGCAATCTGTCCTACGCTGTAAACGACCCTTAGAAATCTCAAATTGCTCTAACGGTTTAAAAAAAACAAATGCTTTCGGCCAGGTGTAATTGTTTATATATTTAAAAAAGAAACTTCATGTTTTTCACAATGTTTAAGTTGTAATAAATTTAATGAAAATGTACAACCATTTTTAATTAATCCTATTAAGTCCAGTTATATGTTATGTGACTCTCTTAAAACTCATAATCACTAATAATAGTCAACATTGACAAAAAAAAAATAATAATAATATTGCCTGAACAGTATGATCGAGAATTTACATTCCTCAAAAGCAGTTACCGCAAACCGTTGCGCAAACAGACTTCTCCTAATTTCTGTTCTAACTTCTCATTTGACCCGAAGACTGTTAAGCTTCCAGAATCATTTGTGTTTGAGAATGAACGAATTCAAAAGCTAGTTCAATCCACTTTTTCAAAACATCGAAAACAAGCTGTAGGTCGAGGAACTATTTATTGAACTTTTAATCACAATATTTTTATTAATTCAATTTAAGTGATTTTTGCTTCAATAACATGTCAGTTGGAAACACTAATTATCTGCTAAACAGATTTAACCTTGTGAATTCTGTGTTAAGTAGTTTTTTTTATGAATGTCTCTTTCATGCTTAGGCAGGCCACCTACGCTTAGTCTGTATCGTGTGCATCCCCCCTCGCGAAGGATTTGTGGATCCAAGAGCCGCTGTGGCGTGACATGCGTTTCCTCTGAGTGACGTAGGATTCCAGTGCCTGTGTGTGCGTGCGGATACGTCTTACTCTGCAGGAAACAAAGTGTTCCCTTGCTCGCTGACAGTTGCCATCAAGAGCATAAATTGAGATTAACTGGAGACAGAATGCGTTTTCTCTGGGCGAAAATAAATTCCGCCTATTTTCTCCGACACTGAATTCAACCTCATTTTATTTGTTGCTTCCTAGACGGTGTGTGATTCGTTCTTAATACAAAGGGACTTCATGGCATTCAAATAAATTGACTGGGATATCACAATTCAAACCTCAGACTTTGTTGCATCTTCTTTGCTTTTGGAAACTATAAATTCACCAGCGGAGCAGATCAGAACGCCGAAAGAGATTGGCTAAGAAAAATTCTCCTAAGTTACTAAAAATAAAATGCGGAAAATCAAATAATTTGTCTGAAAAACCTTGGAGAAAAATTTAACGAATAAAATAATATAACGAAACATTAGCTTATCCCATCAATAAAAAAAGATACTTACATCAAAGAATCAATAGGAGTAAACACCCGACATAACACGGTAAACTCCCCAGTCTGTCTCCAATAACCCGAATATCAGCATCTATTAGAAAGAGAAACTGAAGAAATAGGAAAAAGGACAAGAAAAGTTCTGAGGAAAAAATGCCGATCAAAAGAAGGAAATGAATTAAATAAAAGACTTAACAAGGAATTACATTTGTAAAGTGAGAAACTTTCGGATCCTGTCACACAGTTTGTTTTTGGCTATTTCGTACCAGTAAATTCAGAAAGACTAACAGATAGATTATTTGGATAAAAGATCCAAAACACTAATTCGTTGGTTTTTTCTGAAGTAAAATCAGGGGTTGTAAACAACCTTGAACAGCGTCCCATGTGTACAGTGGTTGGAGATATTTGATGGTTTCAAACAGAAAGTTTTTTTATTTTTTTTTATTAATCTGTTTGCACAGGAAAAGGAAGAGCGAAAAAATAATCAAAGTAATATAAGAGAAGCTAACATAAAGTTATTTCACATCCATCACAGTTGGCCGAAATCTGAAAAAAAAGAATAAGGACTAATTGACAGTGGGGTTGTTAGAGCCAAGATGAGATCGTTGAAAAAGGAAGTGGACTCTTAAATAGACACAAACCCAACATTCGCTCCATGTGGTTTCCAGCAGACCGGAGTTTCTATGCTTCGACTGCTAATTAAACCCAGTCTCGATAATGGGCACTCGTAACGCCACTAACTTAGATCGATTACTCTACCTCAACGAATACATATGTTTCACTACTAGAAGATTTTTATCAATAGAAATTTTTTTTTGTTACTGCAAGAGAACTTGTTCCTTAAAATAAACTATTTAAATAATATGAACTGACACAAACAATTAATAATTTCTGAACAATTTTTCTTTAAAAAAACGGTCCTATAATTTCATACACGTTATCATCAATTATCGTCTGGTGAATATGTTTTACCTTCATTTTAGTGTTCACTGTGTGTGCACTAAAATGTATCTATTCTCAATGTCGGAATTGACTTTATTATTGTTATTGAAAATATTGGGATTTTAAGTGAATATTCACAGTCTAAGACATTAAGTTATACATCGAGACAACTTGATAGGCACGGGTTGCAGTGTCGGCAGAGCTTGTTTGTTCATCAAACTGCTGATATGCTTAGTACGAAATGCCGACCACTGACGTCAATAGAGGTCTTCCTCAGAGCTTCACGAGCAATACTCGCTCTCAGTATAGCGACAGTCATGGGCTAAATAGCATCTTTAGCCGCTCTCACCAGTTAGCTTAGCCTGCCAGTATGTCTTTACCAGTTAGCTTAGCCTGCCCGTATGTCTTTACCAGCCAGAGAATTAGCATTCTGTTAACTTAGCCAGAATCGACGCTAGCTCGGAACTCGTCCTTGTAGCAATCACTTATTGTCTGTATTGTGCAACTGTTAGTGATCTATTAAACAAGATTTTACCAGTTAAATATTTTCGTTCCATTGCTAGAGTTAGTGGTCATTCCCGCTTGCACCTGCTATTATCTTGCAAACTGCTAATCATTATAATCACCGGCTCCGTACCGGAAATACGGATGGTGTCAGGCTGACTCAGTAGTAACATTAGATAGTCCTCAAGACAAGAAGTATGAAGAAGCATCAAGAGGATAGGTTAGATTACATCGTCGAAGAAGACAGAAGACGAAGACAATAGTAGAAATCCTTCAGGTCAGTCAACTAAAAGCCAACAAACAGAATCAATCAACAATCAAACCACTCGGTCCCTTACATTTTATTCTTGACTCTACAGATTAGAGCAAGAGTGTCATATGTGTCCGCATTTTTTTCTCTATTATCAAAGAAAACGAAAAAAATTATCAAAATAATCTTCGCAATGTTTTGTACATGATATTCTCTGCAGAAGCGCAGCAGCTTCATATTACCACGCCTGACCATTTTGACAGATGTGTTGGTGTTTTGGTAAGAGAAATGACAATACGTTTCGTTTAAAATACTATTACGAACTGTTGTGTACAAAAGAAATACGAACATGAAGAGTAAACAGACTCTCCGCGTTTAGTTGCAACACACAAGAAAAACTAACTACTCCCCGAGGTAGCCATGTTTACTCTTCTTCTGCTGTGCAAACTGCAAACATTCACAGTGCAGTAAAACGAGTTGAAAACAAAAAAGCAGCTATGATACAAGTTCGTAGCACTGCTGTTCCGAAAACCTAAAAAAAGAGATCAAAATTTTTAATTGCCAGTACCAACAACTATACGTAATACTTCTCTTTCAAATATTTTTAATCTGATTCCTTTTTCAGAACCAAGATTTTAGAGAAAAAAGTTGTTTGTGTTATTTTCAAGTCTATGAAGTATCAGTTGGAGAGGATTTGAGTATACATTTCAGTTCCAACAAATTGACTTCCGTTTAGCGTTCTTTCACAAATAAGATACATGTAAACAGAATGTCGCTTCCTGCTAATTTTCCAGTGTTGAGTTCTCGGTAGCTCTTAGACATATACCAACAAGGAGTGAAAAACTTTCTTCTGTGTATGAAAATATTGTTTCCCAGCTTAATCAGTTTGTTTTACTCAGTGGAGTGTGAGTGAAAGGAAAGAAAAAGCGATTTTCGATTTAAGGAGCAGTCTTCAGTTGCTCATACGAGAGGTTGAAAATAAAATAGACCAGTAGTCAACGCCGGCGCCAAGATGGAATGCCGTTGATGTTCAAAGTGAGTTTAACCTCGCAGCAATAAGCTTGACCAAGACAGTCTGTTTTGATTGTCTTGAGAATCCGCTACGAAACTCTAAACTAGTCGTAGCAATTCCGGAATACTTGCGCAGAAGATTTAAAGGACTTTATGTAAAAGATGGGTAAGTATCTTTAAACTTAATTTCAATCATGGATGTGGCATCACTGAAATGTTTCCATTACATTATAGCCAAAAGTGAGTTGTTACAGAGAAGAAAACTGTTTCTGAAATTAAAAAAAAAGATCCCTACATCTTCATTTTCACCGAACTAATGATCTAGTTGAAGAATGAAATAAGCAAAGGGAAAACATAACATTCCAATGTATCGCGGCCATTGCATGACTGTCGGCAGTTAATGCATTTCAACTGCTGAAGAAGCCCCTAACTTCGCTGCTGTGTGTGGTTTTAGTGCTCATTCTCGAGGTTCCAGAAATCGTCAGAGATTAAGTACAGCCGAGAGTGGACAGAACGTTGGACGACTCAAACGACAGACAGCTGTACCATTTAAAAAACAGCCCTCTGGAAACACCTGGAACACAGTCATCGTGAGAGATGCAACCAAATTTTTGAAGCCTTTGAGAGTAGAGACGTTATTGTTTTTCTTACTACCAAGAGCTACTTACATCGCTTTCCTTCAATGGTAGGACTGTCTTAAAAAAAATAGATGTGTTTCGTAGATCACATACAAAAATGTTCTGAAAGTTTGTGTTATAAGACGATTGCTGCCAAAGAAACACCCAGATTGCATTGAATAATCTTGGCGAGAAGTTATATAGTTGCTGATTTGTTGATGAAAAGTGAAAGAGAAAAAAAAAATCGACCAAACAGCCAACCCATGGCAACACCACGTGGCCTGTCGTCACATTGGTTCAATGACACGAAGCATAGAATTACAAATGGGGTAAGAGACACATTCTTTCGCGACTGGAGTTCGCCTTCACTTTTTCTCACTGGCAACCATTGATCAAACAACTCCAAGCATCTGCGGTAAGGCATAACTCCATGACGTACCTGCTGTATCGGTTAAGCACAAGGAAGGTATCGCTGGTAAAGTGGTAGTCAAATCAGACTAAGTCAAGACAACAAACTAGTTGTTCAATCGAACATCAATATCAGCTAGATTCTATAAAGGTTACAGAGTATTTTTTTGTATTATTACCACCGCGTGTACATCTAGACCATTAGAGACGGCAACCTTGGAACCATGGCGAGAAGCATGCAAAACAGAAATCTGGATGGAACCATCGTCCTTCCGTTATCACCGTTGGCTAACATGTAAATTGGTCGTGGAAATCTATACTGACATGTCTTTTACGCGGTAGTGATATATGTTGCTCCTATCTATTCTCGGTACGAACGAAATATAATTTCATGCTTCGTTGTCTCTTCCTAAGATAACCGAATATTTTATGCTAGACCATAAGACTTTTTTTTATTCTCATCAGTCTTTCGACTAGTTTGATGCAATCCTCCATCCTTTCCTATCTTGTGCTAACCGGTTCATCTTTATACACCCCTTACAAACAACGACATAAATTATCTGCTTCATATATTCTAATCTCTGTCTTCATCTAAAGTTCTTACCTTCGATTGTTTCCTCCACTAACAAATTAACCAATCCAGCATGTCTCAAAATATGACCTACCAGCCTGTCTCTTCTATCTGTAAGCTTCTTCCACAAATTTCTTTCCTCATCCATCATTTTCGAAACTCATTCATTTCGTACTTTATCTGTCCACTTAATTTTCAGTATTCTTGTATTGCACCACATTTCAACACTTTTAAAAAGTTCTTTCTAAATCATAGATCAACATTTGAAACTAAAATTCTCTTTTTCATGCAGGTTCTTTTTCCTATTGCCACTCTGCCTTTAACATCATTCCCGCTTAGGCCATCAGTTAAAATTTGCTTCCTATGAAGCTGAATTCGCTTACTTCTCGTATCGTATCTGATCCTATTTTTATATTTAATGTACTGAAATTGATATCATTTCTGCTACATTTCATTACTTTTGTTTTCCTTTGATTTATATTCCTTTGGTATTTTGTCCATGCCATTCAGTAACTAAGCTTATGATGTGTAAAAACCCCATTCACAATTGTTAATTAGTTTTTGTGTGATGCCTGTACAAAGGGACAGACAAATACAGACCGCGTACTAATTCAAATACTTGTCAAAAATGGCAGGTATCACCTACGGTGGTAGTGGGAATTTGTTCTGGAGAAGTTAGTAAGGAAAAACGAATAACTAATAATCGTTATTTTTTAATGTTATTTTTCGTGATGTAAGTAATCTCAGTCTAGATTCCCGGAATATCTGGCTAGGATACTTTTAAATAACTGCATTTGATTTTGACTGACGGAAATTCTTATTGTTATCAAAAAGTAAAGTATAATTTCAAAAAATAATAACTATCATTTATTTGATTGACATATTCCGTGATTACCTAAGTTTCATGTAAATGAATTTTAATAAATTTCCCTGTTCTTTATCTTCTCTCAAAGAAATTCTTAGGTTGTGTTGTTCCAGATAATACATCGTAAACATCGGATGCTATTCTCCTTACATGAATTTCTGAATCTGGTCATCGTAAATCATAATAATAATAATAAAAATTATATTTTTAAATGAACGTCACATTATAATTTTTTTAGTTATAGATCTGTTGTAAGCTACCTCGTCTTGGAAAATGCTCAGCCTGACCACTCCATTAGTGAATTAAGGCGTGTTGTTTAGAGGCCCAAATTATCTTTCAACACATGCAAGCCGTTAGCTCGAATAGTATTAACATGACCGCCAAATAAATTGAAAGGTATTATTACAACTTCTAGAAATGAAAAACTCGCTGTTCTGGTTGAAAAATGATTGACTTTAATTAATACCGTTCATTGACACAACTTTTAAGACAATTATGTTACATTGAAATAAGTTTCCCATACATTTCACAAGCTTTTTAGTTTGTGTGCTCCCGCCATACAACCTTTTCCGAGCGATGCGACACAAACACACACACACACACACAAACACACAAACACACACACACATACACTGCCCCATGCCCTGATATGCTACAACGCAGGCCCCCAATATTCAATCACTATTCGTACTTTTTTTTTAACTGCTTAACGTCTCCTATAACAACTAGGTCTTTAGAGACAGGAAAGGATGGGGAGCAAGGAATGGGAAGGAATTCGGCCATGGCCTTTTGAAGGAAGCCTCCCGGCATTCACCTGGAGTGATTTGGGGAAACCATGGAAAACCCAAATCTGGATGCCCGGACGGGGATTCGAACCACCGTCCTCCCGAATGCGAGGCCAGAACGCTAACCGTTACACCACCACGATCGGTACTACTCGTACAGATATGCTGGTCATCGTGAAAGATTTGTTGCTCAAATATAACAACACTGTGCTACCCCGGTTATTAATCAGACTGCAGTCTGTGGAAACCCAACAACATTACAGATCAAGTTACAATCATTAATAAAATTATTCAGGATACTCAAAATTAAAAAAATCAATATTAATAATTGCAATAGTAAATTAATAATTAAACAATTGGTTTCGGGTAGTGATAACGTTACACTGTGGCTCACATTATAATTTTTATCTCTGCTAGTCAACAGACAACTGCATTTTAGTTGGCATAACACTTAAACATTCTTTTAACAATGTAAGTTTTAATAAAATAAAATTTGACTATTCATTTGAAATTTACTCTTCCTTTTAAGTGCAAATAAAGTAAATTCAATTATTTATTTGAAATTTCCTGGGTAGACAAGCAGCTCTGTAGTATAGTATCATCGGGTATCGCCGGACTCGCCCAAGGTTTCCGATTTATCCACTTGACGTCCAGCCTCCAGGTTCATGGCCTTTGTATTCAAGTGGCTAAATATAGATCCTGTTTCGCGACGTTTTCATTATTTCCTAGTATTATTTTCAGTTACGATTTATCAATTAACAGTCTCAATGTGTGGATGAGTGTTTTTTTTTTTTTTTTTTTCACTACTGATGGAGCCCACTTGTTGCCGACATCCTTTTAATCAGCGGTGGTTTGTTTTAAACCGAAGCAGAGTGACAGCATGATAATGTAGGAGCCGCTAATCCATTAAGCCGCTGCGTTGCGGTAGGTGTCAGGCGAAGTCGCCTCGCTGTACTTAACGCTTCGTGCCGTGCGCACGCACAGTTAGTTTGCAAACACGGCGGACAGGATCGATTCTTGGAACGGGCGGCGTTAAATATTCATAGCCGCGTCGAGACTCTAAATAATCGCCGACACGTGTTTGCGGATTGCCTCGTCACTTAGACGACTGTGAGAGGGTGTACCTCACAGCACTGTAAGAAATGATTTTTAGGATAGTACGGTATATTACTATTTGTGAGGTAAATATTTTTGGGAAAGGGAAGCATACGTCTACGTATTAATGAAAAATCTTCCAGAAAGCACAACGGTGATAGCCAGTGTGTAGGTTTCAGAGGTAATTACACCTGTGCCAAACGTACCTTCAAAGATCAAGTTCAATTTTGACTTAGGAAAAACAAGTATAAATTTTAGTGTCGTTTCTGGATTTTCTGATGGTATTATACAAAATACCAATCTGCACTATAATTTCGTAGGCTCCCTCACTCACCTCTATAGCTATTGGGTGGAAAATGGTGACGTCACGTACCGGCCTTCACTCGCAAATTAACAGTGACCGTAGATGTAACTAGAAATTCGAGGTTGTCAGTGCAATTTAACAGCTTGGTAAATGCGATTAAATCAATTGTCAGAATACATTAATTACGTTACCTTTTCGAAGCATTTCATTCTTAAAAAAATGTGGCAAAACTTTAAGGTTGAAAAAACGCGGATAGCATTGTACTTTACAATTCAATGTAGTCTCAACGGTCGTACCATTTTTCAGTCGCTACATTCACGCTGCACCATTAGGTATGTACTGTACGTATTTATATCGGACATCAGACATGAGCTACATCAGACTTGATGTTAAGGTTATTAAAAGTAAAAAATGTGGATGCCTGTTTGTTTAGTAGCATTTTCTTTGCTTTATCGTTTGGTACGTATTCACTGTACCTGGATCCCTTAAGTTATTTACTCTGCCATATTTAGGTATTTAGCGAGATCGTCTTTCAACGAGTTTAATACTTCCATTATATTTCTACGTCCTTTCAAACACACGAGATTTTATTGAAATTTTGCAGAGGGTACCCTTCGGGTCAAACAGAGGTCAATTTCGTATTTGTGCCAGATCAGATAAACCTGTGATAACCTTGAACCCTAAAAAATGGAACTATTGTAGAACTGTGAGCATACCCAAAACACCCTCACGTGCATACACTATTCATTAATACAATGGCCGTTGGCTACTATAGGCCATACATCCAGCTGCAGTATAGTTATTCTCTCAATGTATGTATGATTCACCTCCCTGACAGACTTTAAACTAAATACAGATAACGTAGGACGGACGCAACAATTAAATAAAACACCCTTGCTCTCGACCGAACTGGAACCGGCGGCCCTTGATTAGAGATATCGCCAAGGCCAGCAATAAATTTAGCAAAGGTTTTCAAAGGAAAACAACAAGTTTTATGCAATTTGCTGATAATTTTGTACTGTTAGTTTTTTTTATCTGCTTTACGTCTCTCTAACAGCGAGGTCTTTAGAGACGGGAAAGGATGGGGGGGGGGGGCAAGGAATGGGAAGGAATTCGGCCATGGCCTTTTGAAGGAAGCATCCAGGAATTTGCCTGGAGTGATTTGGGAAACGATTTGAAAACCCAAATCTGGATGAACGGACGGAGATTCGAACCGCCGTCCTCCCAAATGCGAGGCCAGAACGCTAACCGTTACACCACCACGCTCGGTGTACTGTTAGAACACAAGAGAAATGATATTGAAAAACTGATGAATTGCATTAGCAAAATATTGTAGAGGAAAAAAATTGTGCTAGATATAAAAGAAAGCAAGCGTCTTCCAGAGCGAAGAAAGTAGTACCAGTAACATCACACAAATTGTATGAACAGAAATATAATTCTGACACTTAGGAAGTAAAGTTATAACTGATAGAATACACAAGAAAGTGGCGGAAATGACACTTTTAAAAACGAGAAAATTTTTAGCATTAAATATTGACCTTGATCGCTGAATAAAAATAGTGAATTATTTAAATGCAGCACAGCCTTTTATTAAATTGACATCTGGATTTTGGGAATGCCAGAAAGAAGGAAAATTGAAGCATCTGAAATGGGTTGTTACAGAAGGACGCTGATAATGAAGTGGATATACATGTATGAAATAAACATGTTACGGAAATGATTGGTGTTGAAAATAATTGTATAGGAGTTGTAGAGAAAGATTATAATAGGTGATGTATCTGATTTCAACACTTGCAGGAGTGAATCCTCAGACTTCTGCGACCCTCTATGTTAATAAGAACTGGTTTTTTTTTGCGGGAATGCCGTATTATTTATCGGACGGTCCAAGCTTCCGGCAGACTTCGGCAGAGACTATTTATATTTACATATCAACGAGTGCCAAGCATTTCAGAGTGATAATTTGCTGTCATCGTTGAAATTGTTCGTATTCTTTAAAATTTCTGCCTCATCCTTCATTCGTCGAGGTGATCACTGATATTCTCTCCACAGCTTCCATGCCTTAAACAGAGGACACAAAATAAAATTTGAATACAGGAGGCTGCTGTGGTATAAGTGAATTTGTATGGTCACTAGTGACAATCACAGTTCCGTCAATACGTCTACACAATGAACTAATAGCATTTGCTTCTTAAGCAATAAGGTGATGAAATGTGTTTTCTGGAAATTACGTGACTGTATTTTGGTAGAAGTTTTGCACTAACAACATTGAATGTTATTGTGGGCTTGTTAACTATTCTGTGTGATCAATAAGGAAATAGTTTTACTCTAGTACGATGTGCAAGTTTCCTCACTGCATACTCATTGGAACAACTCATTTGGCAGATAATTCCACATCACCAATACTTATCTACGAGTAAAGTCGACCTCTAATAGAGTTCCTGGAAGATCAGAATTTCAGCTTTAATGACGAATTTAAGCAGACTGATATAGAGTGGTATAGGCATATTAAAAAAATCCTTTTGTGCTATAGTTTTCCAGGCTTTACGAGAATTTCTAAAAAAAAAATAAAAAAAATATAGTTTCAACTACTTGCAATTTGTTCTTATATTTTACAACAAAATAAAATATAGCGAGGGCTATATTGAATGATGAAAATTCTAAACGAATATGATTTGAAATTCTCCTCAGAGAAGACTACAGTTAAATGGCATTCAGGGAGACAGGCCAATCTGAAATAAGGTTGTTCTTAGTGACAGAATAATAGAACAAATTAACAAATTTATATTTTCAGGATATGAAACAAATATCACCAGAAATGACGATATCAGTACCAAAATATTTTAGTAAGTGTGTGAAGTAATCAAGAGAAATTTTAATAACACCAGACGAGAAACAACTATGAGATATAAAATTAAGTGATGGCTGTAACATCATTACTATATGGTTGCGAATCGTGGAAAACAAAGCGGATGAGCTGTTATGAACTGTGTTTACATGGCATGGGCTGGAACCTCTGGTAAAACTGAACCTAGCTTTTACTGGAAATAGTTATATTCAGCTACTTGAAATCATCTGCTGCCATTCATGGCCTTCAAGTCTCCAAACAACGATAGACATTTCCAGGACGACATTGCGCCATATCACCGGACCAAAATCATTGACGATTTGTTATAGAAACATTCTGGACAATTAAAGCGAATGATTCAGCCAGCTAGATCACCAGACATGAATCCAATCAAACATATCTGGGACATGATCTAGAGATCAGTTGGTTCAGTGTCATGCACCAGCAACACGTTCGCAATTATGGACGGCTGAAGAGAAGAATGGTTGAGTATTTCTCCAGGGAACTTCAGAGACTTGTTGAGTCAGTGCAAGTCCGGTTTCTGTATTTCGCCGATATTATGCGGTATCCCTTGACGTTTTAAAACTTCAGTATAAGCTGATTATGAATTACGAGTTATAGAGGGATTCCTGAAAGAAAGATAGTCACTTTGAATACTGAAAATTCCCTAATTTTATTTGTCTGACAAATGGAAAAACACATGTTATTAATTAGACATTTTCGAACCACTTGCAGTATAAACCTTTCCAGAATTTCTTATGCGTCCAACTTCACTGCATTTTTCGTTCACATCCGTGTGTCTACTTATCATCCTCTTTCCTTTAAAGTATAACACCCGACTTTTTTCTTCATATACTCTCCTCTTCAATTCTCTTCATATGGACAAACCAATATTTATCTAGCCCGTGATTAGGGTTTCTTCGTTTATGATTTAGCCGACCCACTAATTTCTGTTATTCCCCTTGTTATTCCTAAGCTATCCTTTAGAAACGTTATTTTGTTTTTTTGTTTGTTTGTTTTGTAATAGACTATAGTTACTATCCCTTATCATTTACGAACTATGCATCACCAACGGCACAAGATACGATCTGTAAATAATCTTGGAACATGCCTCCGAGTAGACTGACAAGATGCTGACAGGACTAATGTTACAAGAGTTTTTTTGCTATCATCAGTCTCTTGACTGGTTTGATGTAATCCTCCATCATTCAGAGGATTACATGGCCTCCGGATACGCTTAAGGACTTTGTCTTCTGCATCGTTATGCCATTGATCATTTGTGATTCAGTCGCCTTTAGGGGTCGTTTCTAACCCCAAGGGCAAGAGGGTTCCCTGGACCACTTACCGCTCTCCTTTAGGAGGCCGTTGGCAAGCGGTGGGTGACTCCTTACACCGGGAATCTTTCAGTCGCCAGAGCCTCGTTCGCGCAAACAGGGTGCACCACGTGAAGGAGAGGTCGACATTTGGTTAGAAGAGGCAAAAACCCTTACTTCCCACAAAAGGCTTAGCGGAAATTTTTACTATAGTATGCTTGGACGTGTGTCACGCCTTCTTTTTATAAGGCGCTGCTCGGTACTTTTTCTGTGTCACGGTCGACGTGAAACTACTGCAACTTCAAAGGCTGTCTTGCTAGTTCCTCCCACCCCCAACCCCTGCGCGATCGCTTTCATCGCCTTCTGAAAATTTCTTTCATGTCTGGAACTGCCGCAAGGGCATTAACCTCTTAAAGGAGGTGAAGTACCTTAAACACATTGCAGACAGCAGGAAACCCTCCTCCCCCCACCCCAACCCAAGAATCTTGAATGAAATAGCGAGTGCGGATTAGTAACACCGTCTGTTTGTAAAGAAAGTGGCAAAATTTTCTTTGTTGCCAGCAAGCTCTAACAATTGGGAGTGTATTTGAAACTACATACTATTTCAAATATTGTTTCTTGTAATCTAACACAATCACTATATATTTTCGCCCAGAAACTCAACATTTGATTATGTAGTCAATTAAACATTGCTGTACAGGTGACAGAAAAAAGAAAAACTAGTGCATAACTGTGAGCTGATTGCAACTGCTGTATGACTAATTGCCTCTCACATAACACCAACTGTTGAAATGTAGCAGCAGTTGTATAAACCTTGTGTATTTTAACATATATGATAGGTAAAATGGAGTATCTTGACAGCTATAAACACATTGAATCTGCGCATTACTAGGTAAGGTCTGGATTTAATACTCTAATTCACCATTTGCTGGCTAGAAAAGGCCTCCATGTTAGGAAGATTTCAATGAATAAGTATTTGGGTCTATTAGGGTTATTTCTTCAAAAAGTTCTATGTATGTCACGTGTCATTCTTCATCAGATCCATTGAATATTAGAAAAAAAAGTGAGATAGCTTTCCCGTAGGCCTTTTACTTTTAACATTAGTCCATTTCACATATGAAAATGTTTCATTCTCGTTTCTCGACAAAACGTCCCATATTTATGGTGAGACCGAGCAGAGAGCGGAATTTTCGAGGCAAATTCAAATGGTTATGTTCGCAATATCCCAGTATCCTACTGAATATCGCAGTTTAGCAACCTGAGGGAGTTTCCTGTTGTTACAAAGAAATATATATTATTATTATTATTAGCTGCAATTGGAACCTGTCGGATCACGCAAAGCCTTAACGATTCAGACTTCTAAGTTTCCATACAGCTTTCATTTTTTCTCCGTGGATTCTCTTTCTTTCTTCAGTCCACTTCGTCCCCGGTCTCTTAATGACTTCATTCTCTGGCGGTACTTCCCATTTGTTAATGTTTTTCTCTGCATGTTTGTCTGTCTACGATTTCTGATGAGTTTATGTGGGATTTTTCCAGGTCTTTTCTTATCTGCTGGACCCAGGGCATAGTTTTTAGCTGTTCTATGTACGTCACAATTTCATGAATGAGTCTTGTTGCTGGACGTCTTTGGATATGTCCATAAAATCTTAATCTTCGTTTCCTGATGTCTGCCGCGATGTTTGACAGTGTTTCTGTTGTTTTTCGAGATTTGAGTCGATATCCATCATCTTTTTTTTCTGGCCCAAGGATCTATCTTATAATTTTATAATATATACTAGCTCGTACCCGCGACTTTGTACGCGTGGATAAAGAATTTTTTGCCAGAATTTAATAGAGAAAGTTGTTGGAAACGAAGGATTGGACCCAAACAACACCGAGTCGGCATAATATGACAGGAGAGCTATCACTATATCATTCTACCGTCGAACCAGTCTCTTGAAGAGAATCAGTTTCCAACATAACTCTGTCACCATTCGATAAGGTCGTGAATGCAACTATTAAACATACCGGAGAAAATGTCCTGTGCCCTTCATACAGATTTTCTTCAGATCAACATCGATATAGCCATTTGGTCGTCAAAACGTAACAAAAAGACAGAGACTTACTTCCGTACTTCTGTATTAATAGTATTATTACTGCGATTCACACACACACACACACACTTTCTCTCTCTCTGACTGCGAACAACACCTGAGGAATCATTATAACGTAAAAAAGTGTACACCTACAGCATTGCAAGACTACCTACCATTTGCCTCACATTACACCCCTAACTTTGTGATATCTACAGTTTAACATTAAATCCGAATAACCTACGAACTAGGCGTGACTCTTAAGATCAAAAATAAATTTTAGAAATCTTAGCCTCCACGGATATTTGAACCGGAGACCACGACCCAAACATTTGTAAGCAAGCGCTTTAACCACTGAGCTGTCTGAGCAATACACGGGAAAAGCAGTATACAGACGTCCATATCCAACGCGACTTTCTATCGCCATTCAGTATTATTTCGAAATTATGAGGCAACATGTATTATTTATACAGATAATTTTTCAACCAAATGTAGAGAGTATTTTTCTCCTTGTTTCAAAGGATAAGTGTTCAAAGTTTCACCGAGATAGGATGAAAACTGTTGATTTGTATGAAGAACAAACAAATTAACAAAAAAACGAACGAACAAACATACATACATTCATCTTTTTATATATATATAGATTACTGCATGTCACAAACACAATGACAGCGAATCACCCCTGAGGGATCAATATAACGTAAAAAAGTTTACACCTACAACATTGTAAGACTACCTACGATTTGCCTCGCATTGCACCCCTAACTTTGTGATATCTACAGTTTAACATTCAATCCGGATAACCTACGGCCCAGGCGTGACTCTAACGATCAAAAACAATTTTTAAAAATCTTATCATCCACGGAAATTTGAAACTGAGACCACAACCCAAACCCTTGTAAGCAAGCTCTTTAACCACTGAGCTGTCTGAGCAATACACGGGAAAAGCAGTATACAGACGTCCATATCCAACGCGTCTGTCTATCGCCATTCAGTAGTATTTCGAAATTATGAGACAACATGTATTATTTATACAGATAATTTTTTAACCAAATGTAAACAGTATTTTTCTCCTTGTTTTAAAGGATAAGTGTGCAAAGTTTCATCGAGATAGGATGAAAACTGTGGATTTGTATGAAGAACAAAAAAACATACATACATTCATCTTTATATATATAGATTATTTTACTATGTTATTGCATAATGCCTCACTTCTCCAAATATATGTAGATATTATTTACTCTTCTTCAAGAGATGTTGATTTCAATCGAGTGGGTTTTGTTCAGGTAATGGGCGAGCTTCAAGTCATATGACTCCGGATGACTAAATTTTGCTGACATAAACGGTGAATTTCAAGTCTTATGACTCCGGATGACTCAATACGGCAGTATATGGTTCCTGACTTACACGCTTTTGTGCCTTCACTTATGAGCATTAATCACTAGTCTTATGGCTACGAAAGCAGTGGCGGATCCAGGGGGGGGGGGGGGGGGTGCTGAGATTTGCGAACCCCTCCTCCCTCGAGTGTCAAGTCCCCCCCCCCCCAAACAAAATCCTGGATCCGCCACTGTACGAAAGTGTACTTTCAGAGCTAGTACTACAAGTAATGCCTCTCCTTCAAGTGTTTAATGACAAAAGGTAATTTATGCTCTAAGTGAAGGTGAAACGCTTGGATATCGTATAACAGTGTTCTTTCACATTGTGAGTCAGCCGAAACGTGTATGAGTTCCAACAGGAAATCACTATAGCAGCTCATAACTTATGGAACTGGGTCAGAAACGTGTCTTACCAATAGAAAATGACGCGCTCCAACTTTGCGGATTTCACTTCCAAGTGGAAATATCAAGAAAATAATGAGCTTAATAATCGTGAGAGTAGTGCTACGATACAGAACAGTGAGTACTAGTGGACTGTGTAGTTTGCTGTGACAGTCGGTTTATTCAGTGATTGCAGAAGACTTTCCTCGTATTGATGGCACTGCTGTCTGTGAGCTGGTAGTGATCATACCACGAGCAGGATGCCAATAACTTTATTTCATATTTAAGAGAGGTTTTTCACACTACAGCGGTTTTACTCCAACATAATCGTAACAATAAAAACTCTGAACACAGTACTTGACTTCATCTTCTCAAAATATTCGTTAGATATTTCAATATTGTGTATCCTCCTCTTCTGCACCAAATCTTCTCTTTGTTGTTTGTGCCTTTTGGAGCCAGATAAACATATGCCATCTTCTTTTCCTCCTTCCTTTTACTTCCCATTCCCGCACAAGTTTTGGTATCCTAGTGTCTTCCATCCTTCTTATATGACCATACCATTCCAATATTTTTCATTCTATAACTTAATACATTTCTTCGTTCACTTCCATTAGCCTTATAATTTCGGTAATCCTTACTGTTTTGTTTCTTGATATTCTTGCTGATCGTCTCCAGAAATCCATTTCTAATTCTTTAACTTTCTTAATATGTTTTTGCTTGATTGTTCAGGTTTCTGATTCATATAATACTATCCAATAATGATTTAAATATAATTCTTTTCATTTTATTCATAACATTCTTTCTCGATAGAATTGAATTGAATTCTTTTATTAATTTCCTTGTTTGATTTTCCTTCTCTTTTTAAAATTGAACCCAAACAGCACAAAATTATTTATCTATCTAATTTGTATCCTATTCACCAACTATCCTACCTGAACAACATAGCAGCCAAAGTAGGGTTAAAGATGCCCATAAATAAATCTTCAACGCCGTCTCTAGAGGGAACGACACAAGCGCAAAATGGACGAGGCTAGTCAGAAAAGATCTCGTGCAATTAGAAATTGATCCCAATGACATTTACAACATGGATAAGTACAGAACGTATACTGAAGCATCAGATTCTCTCCAGACACTAACAGCCAAAACACTGCGTCCCGAATCTGGGGTGAAATAAACCCAAGATAGAAAAGACAACCACAGTGCAAGGAGAAAGAATATGGGACCGAAACGAAAGCTCACCAGAGTTAAGAACCACGTAGTCCATAGAGGCTAAAACGGAAAAGAAGAGGAAGAAGTGTCCCATCAATGTACAATTCATCCACATCATTAGTAAGATATTCTGTTATTGATTGTTATTCTTCAAGCCCCGATTCTTGTATTCTACTAATAGTTGATTACATATGTAATTTGCATCCTCACCATCTTGTGCTATGACGACTTGATCAGCGGCACATAGTAAATGATGTACATACTTTCCATCTATTATTTCTAAACCAATTCTATTACACATTTGAAACCGTGTTCTCAAACTATCATCTATATAAATTTTAAATAGGATTAGTGACATAGGACACCCTTTAAGCAGACCTTTACTTGTTTCTGAGATAATCCATAACAAGTTTTTATTTGGTATTTGTTATCTTTGTACATTTCTTGTATTATTTTAATTAAGGCGTTATCTATAGGTGACATACGTAATGTTTTTTCATAGCAGTTTTCTTGGTATAGTATGTGACATAATAAAATGTTCTATATGGTACGAAAATTACATTTTTGTTCCTTGAGAGTAGACAAAAATCGATATATTTATTCTTAAAGAAAAAATGTGTAGGTTGCTATGGAGATGAAAAATCAATCGAGACTTAGAGGCTAGCGACATAGAAAGAGATCGGTTGCTTTTAAATCATTCATTGCTGAATAACCTTGCATCTTCGAATACTACAGAAGTTCGATGTAGTTCCTAAAGGAATACAAATTTTGTATAATAAACTGGTACATCCCTCACATAAAAAGGGTGACAAGACGGATCCCAACAATTACAGAGGTATCTCCTTGCTGCCTACAGGCTAGAACCTCAGGTGAATACCAGGCAGGCTTTAGAAAAGGAAGATCATGCGTAGAACAAATATGGAATCTGAATCCTGAAGATAAGACAAACAAACAATACCGTAGTAACATTTGTGGATTTCAGGAAGGCATATGATTCCATAGACAGACAGGCGCTCTTTGAAATAATGAAAGAATACGGTATAGACAAGAAGACAAGGGCTCTGATACAACAAACACTCACGGATACCACGTCTAAAGTGAAATTTATGGGAGAAACATCAGAACCGTTCAAAATTTGCGCGGGTGTCAGGCAAAGAGATGGATTATCACCAATTACTAGTTGAATGAACACGCCAATGCAACTGTTTTAAACTAATCCCCCAGAAAGGATACAAGATTCTGTAGCTACCATATAGAAGAAATCAAAAACACAATAGAAATACTGACATCTCAGAATTATTTCACTTTTAATAATAAATATTACCTACAACAGGAAGGACTGCCTATGGGATCCCCAATATCAGGCACCTTAGCCAATATATTCATAGACAACATAGAAATGGAAATACTGCAAAAACTAATCCCCCAGAAAGGATACAAGATTCTGTATTAAGCAGTTGAATTGGCGTATTCATTCAACTAGTAATTAAGTAAGGAACTGTGGAAACATGGCCTGCAACAACATCGCATTGATTATCACCAATTTTAGTCAACATGGTATTGGACAAAGTTATAAAACAATGGGAAACGCAGGTCAAAGGAATACAGCTTGGAAGAACACGACATACCAAAACAATCATAAGATGTCTGGCATTTGCGAATGACCTGGCAATTCTCAGCAACAATAGGCAGGAAGCACAAGATGCATTGGAACAGCTACATCAAATTGCCGCCAAAACAGGGCTACAAATTTCGTATGAAAAAACGCAGTACATGGAGAAACAAAACGACAATGTACAAACAATATACACAAAATTTGGAACCATAAAAAGAGTTGAGAAATTCAAATATCTAGGGGAATACATACAAGTAGGAGGATCTAACAAGCTATCAAATTCAGAAAGATCAGAAAAGCTTCAGAATGCTTATAGACTCACATGGTCATATTATAACAAAAGAAATATATTAAGACAGGCCAAACTCAGACATTACAAAACAGTGGTAGTGCCAGAAGCATTATATGCATCAGAAACAATCACGATTGGGGCTTCAGGCATAACAGAAGCGGAAAAAGTTGAACGCAAATCCTTAGAAATTTTTTTGGAGCAATATATAAAGACGGTATATGGATGAAAAGACCAACGAAAGAACTATACGAACATACATATCGACTGACAGACATGATCAGAAGACGTAGATTACAATTCTATGGACATTTACAGCGAATGAACAGCACTAGACTCACAAAGAGGATCTTTGATGTGGTAACGGTTCACTCAGGAAAACCAATTGGTTCCAGGAAATAGAATAGGACTTGAATCACCCAGGGATCAGCAAGGAAATGACACGGGAAAGGGGACAATTCAAGAACAAAATTATGAACACAAAATTTTAAATACAGAAGAAAACAGGAACAAAATGGGCTGAACAAAGGAAACAGGAACACAGTGAGCGTATGAAGAGGTTTTGGGAAGAGAAGGGGAAGAAGACAAATACAAACAAAAACTGAATAATCATGAATAATTTGAGTTTAAACACTGTCCTCAAGGGCAATAATGATTAATATTAATAATAATAAACTGAAAACTATTGAAAACAAAAGGATTGAATTCTTTATATTTTTAATCAGTCTACAAAATATACGGTTTTATCATAAGTATCATATGCTTTTTCTAAATCAATGAAAATTAATCCTATAATTTTTTTGCGTTTTATTTTTCCAAAGACAACAATAATGTCTCTGTATTCCGGTGTTAAATTAGCTGTATGTATTCTTTGCATTAGGCGTGCGGCGCTAATTTAAAGCGAGTGGTGGATACGTGTCAGGCGACACTTTGCGACGCGGGGGTCCCGCTAATGCGGCAGCAGCAGTCGCCGGGCTGAGTTACGACCCAGCAGGCGGTGCTGCAACTTCTTCTGCAGCGCACGGCCGGCGGTCCGGCAGGCACGCCCGAATTGGAGCACAACTTGGAGCGCACTCGGCTGGTCCGCCGCTGCGGTGTGCGTCGAAGGCCAGGCCCTCGCAGTAATTAATGGCAGAGTGCTGCTGCCGCCTCTCAGGGTCCGCCCTCACGTCTCGCCACCTCCCGGGGTGATTAACGGCGAGACTACTGTCGCCAGCCATGCAGTCCACCACAGGGCGCCTAGGCCCAGCTTCACTCTGCACCAGCCCAGATAACAACTTCAAGTCTAGCAATAGTGAAGCGTGACTGATGGTCTGTGTTTAAGCCACGCATACATTGAGCAAATCAGGACCAACGAGTGGCGACCAGGCGGAGATTTGCTTAGTGTGTATGGGAGGCAAATCAGATCCAACGAAGCGGTTGGCCTTCGATGAGGTTCGGACTATTGGTGGTAACATCAAAGAGTTGGCACTGGATTGGCCTTGGGACACCGCTCTGGTGTAGAAGCCAAACCAACGTTGGTCCATGATATTGTTATTTTCCTTGTCGAGTGGGTGTATGTTTAAGAATTTCTTATTATCCTGTTGAAAAACACCATAGTATGGAGTGGAATTAATTTTGGTTGATTTTTATCGTGAACGGAAAAGTTTATGGGTCCCTACGAACGGTATATGTATAAACAAATTGAAGAGATTAGACCCTTGGAGGGAAATAAGTGCGATATGTGAACCAGAAAATCTTTTTGTCATCTCGTAAATGAATCCCCAATAGCTAAATATCTCAAAGTGACTATTAATCTTTCTGCTAAAGATTCAGTTCTAAAAGAGGTATCATCTTTGAAAAAATTTGACAAAACTCCGTTCAGTAAAAATTTGAAATTTGCATCTTTCATTAAGGAAAAAATGTCGAAAGAGCCCGTATTCCATTCCAGCTTTGAAATCAAACACTAATTTTGACAAACCACACCCGTTCTTACTTTTGAAAATAGAGGTCATCCACCAGAGTCTTTTTTTTTTTTTTTATTTTTTTTTGATCAGGCTCTAACAGTAAAAAAATTTAAAAAAATGCTGCACATCCAACGACTTATAAATCCTTTTCTTCCATCATAATATCGGCCGGTGAAATTGAAATTAAAACGTTATTTATTAGTTTATAATATAAAACGCTAGTTACTTCGAGTTTCCAGAGCCAATTGCGATTCCACATGTCCCAAATGCTTGGCCCCAAGCCCTAGGTTTGATAAGGACGAGAGGTCTAAAGCAAATTCATTGGCTACCAACGTTCGTCCCTATAGATTGGCTCTCATTCATTGGCCTTCGTTGGCCTAGCACATACGCACCTTTAGAAGAACTTAGGAAACTTGTAAAGCGACTTGAACTTATTTTAGGGCTATTTTCTTCAGGAGTTTTCAGTCATTTTTGGAGTATTTAGTGCATGTCGTTGGGGTAAATTATTGCAGCATATGACTTTAGTGGAAGAACCGCAGTTTGGCCAGTTGCACAAGATCCTGAAAGTGTATAAGTAGTATTCGGTGCAAATGTTGCGTCCTTTCATCTTTTAGTAATTAGATACCACGTGTTGCCGCTCGATAAGTATAGAGACGGAATGGAACCAAGTCATTACTGGAAGTGAATACCTGCTTGCATTAGCATCTCGTTATTCGTTTATGTGGGGAGTAAGTCCTGGTCACAGTGGTGTGTCAGATAAAAGTAAAGCTCGGCCAAGTGTGGTTTCTTTTCAAAAATTTTCAGGATTCAGGATTGTTTGAGAACTAGTGTTTAACTTCCGTGTCTGAAAATTCGGTGACTTGTAATGTGTAGTTGACGTCCAGCTTAACTTCAGTACTGTTTAGATTCGATTCAGCAGAGCCTTATTCAGTTTTCAATTTCTCGTTTCCACAACAAGAAAGATAAGTTAAATTAGGTAATTGAAAACTGAATAACTGCGCGCTATTTAAAACAAAATGAAGCGACACTGGCTATTCAGAGAAGTGAAGATAGCATTTATTAAAATTGGTGTGAAATACAGGAAACGAGGATAAATTATTAAAGACGAGTGTTAGTGATGCTCAGCTCAAATGAAACTATTCAGAGAGATATATTTAGGGATTTATGTTGTCTAAAAATCTTCTTAGAAATGTTTAGGTAACTGGCACGTAATATTTTGAATAGATCAGTAGAGTTAACAACCGATAGAAAATTTTCCATAGTGGTGTAATTAAAATATTTCTGTGCAGTAGATCTTCTGCCTTAAAGGTTTCAAATTCAATATTGTTCAGTGTTCCAGTTTTAATTATAAGAATTTCAGACTATAACGGTAATTTATTTAGATTATAGGCCTATCGATATTTTTCGAAACATTTTCTGTTCATGATTTAAAAAAAAAAAAAAAAAAAAAAAAATAGATTCAGAGGACTGAAGTCGCCGAAGGTCTCTATTGAATTCAACGGCCTATCATTTTTCATTTATTACTCCTTTAACAACACCGCAATCTGTAAGCAACTAAGGCAGCTTGCAGAATTCAAAGATGTATTGTGTTACAAACTGATGTGCGCAGTAATAAGAGCTAATAGCTATATATCTAATATCTATGTTTGTTTTCCACCAGTCTCTCTCTCCCTTTCCCCATTCCCTTTTTTATTTATACGCTGCGACAAATATATAATGGGATTTCACTGATAGTACTTCAAACAACAGATTTTATTTTAATCTGCATTTCGTTTAGCGATTCAGCGAGCGGAACAAAGTAACTAAGTGTAGAATGGCTTTTGATGCACTTCATCCTGCGATATACTTAATCCTAGTTCTAAATCCAACATCTTTCTGTATTCTTTTCTCCTCATAATTTGTGTAAGAGATCCATCACAAGGATTGCTTTCATACAATAGATAAACCACTTTCCAATCATTAATAGCGAACATTCACAACAAAGGTGGTATGGTACTCTTTGTTAGTGATCTGGGAGAAAGGACTGAAGAAAAAATTAGTCCTAGTCATGGGCGTAGCGAGGGTAGGGCAGGGTGGGGTGCTTGCCCCATCTTGGCTCCATCCCCTTATATAGTCGAGCGAAAAATATATGAAAAAAAAAATCAGTCATTGGGGACTGCTGACAAAAGTGAAAACTTAAAACTACGAATATCATACGCGCAACACGTTATATTTATGGCTATAGATATACTAAATGATAATAATTCCGTGTGATCGTAATGAGCTAGAGACAGCGGATAACTTAATTATCAAACTAATACCTCATTTATCGATTTAGGTTCAGTAGGACGGGTGAAGATGGCTAGTCACAAAAATCTCCTTTTAGTAATAATATATATGACTGCTCTACGATTGTTCACCTACAAAGTAGAATAACTGTCAATACTGAAATGAAAGAGTGTTTCTTATTTATTGTTTCAAAATGAAGTTCAGTTTTTTCAGCAATTATACCGTAATCAAATGTACCTATTCTCGTGAAGTTACCTTCAAACAAATCTGGCGCAAGGGTAACACAGCAAATAATTGGAACCATCTACAACCACGTTGGATTCAAGATGACGACACGTCACTATGAAGCCATTGAAACTTTTGGTGCAAAAATACCGATTATTAGTATTATTTTGATTGATTTCTATGTATTTTTTCAGTTATGAGTTTTTATTCTTCTTTCCAATATTGAATCTAAGATGGAACAGTCATGTGAGGAAAAAACACACATTCGTCCACAATTTGTTCTGGTCACTAAGCTTGCTCCTCCATCGCGAAAGTGTCAGCCAGCCCTTCAGTCTCCCCTACCTTTGGATTCCACTCCGCTAGCTTCTTTCTCCTCGGCGAAGCTTTTATCTGTCTGGCCAAACAGCTGTCGAGTAATTTGATTGGCCCCTCGCTGTCGGCAGGCGCGTTAGAGTTCGCTGATCCTCATTCAGAAGACAAAGAGGCCGTTAGCACCGACAGCAGCTCGAGAATTCCACTAACGCAAGCGTTCGACGAGAAGGGTGGGATTGCATTACTTAAGAACGCAACTTGCACATTAAAAAATGGAAAACCAGATATTTTTCCGCCAAGCTCTGAGCCTTGGTGACGTCCAGACCATTATAGCCCTCACAGTGGCCCGAAGTAACTTTCTAAGTATTGTTTACGAGAAATTTTTACTCTAGGATTTGTTGGTAAAAAATAAGTATTGCTTATGTCAAAAAAGAAGTTGCATCGTGAATCTTTGACGATTTATTAGTTACTTGCTGTAATAAATTTTACATGTCCCGAGACAAGAATGTATTGAAAGTGAAGACTTTTCACTAGAATTACCTAATTCTTTTTGTTAGTCTGCGAGTGATTGATAAACTTTTAATGTAACTTCTTTCCGTTTGTTCTGATATATTTTTTTTTAATTCGTGGACGTCCAGCCCATAGTATTAATTATGTACTGTATTAGTCCTGGATTCTTAATCATTTTGTTATCTCAACACTGAAAGAGTTTATTAAGTAAAATAATTAGAAACACAGCTGTTGGCTGAATGGCTATAAGACCAAATGCCATTTAAAAAAAATTGTGAACGGGTTTTATCAGTAAAGCGAAAATCGATACGATAGTTCTAACAAGTAGTGGTACTGAAAGATAATTTTTGACTTGGTAAAATAAAGTTGCTAAAGCAATAACAAATGAGAAATGTAGAAGACCCTTTCTTGCAATTGTACAGACAGGAGGTTGCCACTGATCATACAATCTCCAAACTAGTGGCGATGTCTTAAAAGAGAAAAACTGGGTGGCAACCAAGTTACATCTCCAGCAAAGATCACACGATGTATTTCGAATACAAGTAAGTAATTTCTATCGATAAATCTTTAACTACTCATCTGCGATAGCTGGATCGTTATCAAAGACGATGTTATTATTCTGTTTCATCTTCTTTATTTTGTTCCTTACTATGTTTCCATGTCCCCGATAGTTTCAGGCAGTTTTAACTATCCTTGAGTCAAGCATTCGGTGGAGATTTTCGCTCTAATTCCTACTGCAGATTCAAAGTGTATTTTTAATGATATGGACAAATATTTCTCTTTTTCGTTTATAGTCTAGCAGACAACAGACTGCTACATAATAGAGAAATAATTACATTTGTTTTTATATCTTTTCACTGCAATGCAGCAAAATCATAAGTGGAACAATTGTATTCAATTTCAATAAGTTTACCCCTCCTCGTTATAATGTGCGATGTGTTATTTCCACAAAATATCTAAGCCTGTTGAATTGAACATAAGAATTTTGTGATATATTGCAATACTGTTGTATTCATGACAAAGTCTTTCAAAATAACCCGTCCCGTAAGATAAGGATGCCGTCTGTCAATGATACTTTTTAGTATCTCGATAGAACCATTAATATTATCTATAGACAAAGCTAATAATGGTTTTCATTATGACGAAAAACGGGCAAGCTGTCGAGCATACGCAGATGATGTAGGTTTGTATGTCACTTCACAAGATGACATGAAGAAAATCACTAATACGATAAAGATTTTTCAACTGGCAACGAATGCCAGGGTTAATGTTAACAAGTCTGTACTTCTTCATATTGGTAAAGGACTCATAGGACCAGAAAAATATTATTTAGAACCTGAAGTAACCATACAGCTTGAGGAAAACGAGTTAAGAATGTCGACAAATAATTGGAAGCACATCTTAAATAATATCAGAGTACTTCTGCGAATACACAGTTTTAGGAATCTTAACACGGTACAAAAGTCAAGGATGATAACTACTAATGTCCTAGGGAAAATGAGTTACTTAGCTCAGGTGTTACCAGCGCCTGACACTGTCACCAAAAATCTGCAGAAAGCTTTATGTTGGCATTTGAGCAAAAACGATTTTTTCAAAGTGAAATTTGAAACTATGACTCTCCCAGAACTGAATGGAGGTTTGAATATCATCAACGTGAATGCTAGATGCACGGTTCTACTGATAAATGCAACAGATAAATTGAAAAACTGTGATAACTCTTGTTTCACATCTACTGTTTTAAGTCATTACAAACCACAAAGTACAAAAGCTCCAGTATATCTAGAAAACATAGGGAGAAATTTACATCATTTAAGGTTTATTTCTTAGAAAAAAAGTTACTTCCAGACGAGTTGTAATTTATTTCCCCCAAAGACTACATAGGATATTTACAAGAAACTTGTGTCAATTGTCGGAAGAAATAATGTTGAATTAGAATACCCTAACAGTAATTGGTTTCGTGTATGGCGAACAGTTTTTTGTACACTACTTCCATCTGAGGTAATGTCTTCTTTGTACAAAAAAAAAAAATAGTAATAAGGTTAAATACTTAATAATTAATAGATGTTGTCTGTTACAATTGTAAGTTGTTTGTTGACAATAAAATGTATTCTTTATTATTCTATTCTTATAAGAACTCAAAATGTCCGTATTTATCGTTACATTTTCTGAAACAGAAAATCAAACTTAAACGCTCTTTCAGTTGTGTCTGGCGGAATAGCAGCAAAAATTGGAATCAAGGTGATGAACCAAGGCTATTACCATTCAGATGTTACTTTTCCATCAACTACAAGTGGCAAATGGAAAAATGGGATTTCTTAAAAATACGTTAATGGCCTTGAAAAAAATAATTAGATTATTTACGAAATCAGGATTCTACGATAGTCAGTTTTATGATGGATTCTTAAGTAACTCGACAAATTGAAACAGAAGAGTAAAGTTTTTTTTATCTAAGTTCTCGAGATTCTGTATCTCAAAACTGAGGTGGTTACTTTGTAATGCGGCCTGAACCAGAAGAAACATTTCGCCAAAGCCAGATTTGATGATGGATTCTTATACGTAACTTGACGAGAAATATCGAAAGTGAAGAATAAAATTTTTCGATTTCTCGCTTAGTTTTTGTCTAGATTAATTAAGTCAAATCTGAGGTGGTTAGGTTGAAATGCAGCCTGTATAACTAGTTTTTAAGAGTCAATATCTCGATAACTGAGCAAAATGTCAAAAAAATGTATTCGTTACTTTCGTTTTTTCTCGTCAAGTTACATAAGAATCCATCATCAAACTGCGGCGCCACGGTTATGATAGAATTAACTATACAAAAAAAATCTTGCACTGGAATTAATCATAAACATATTTTCATGTCATAAAATCCTTGGCAGTTGGTATACCGAATTTCACTATAGCGTGTTAAAAAATTCTTATTTGTGCAGATGGGCTGGAATCTTCGTAGTGAACGCTCAACCCGTTTCTACTGAAGTGTTGTCCTACCCAGCCCACCAACACCTCTTCGCTTCCGGCCGCTGGCTTTGCCTTGCTAACGAACATCGACTACGGCCGGGCGACCCGTGGCCACAAGAAGCTCTCCACCCCTCTCCACTACCTCTCCAACCACTTCAGAGCCATCACTCAGCCTGTCCGCCTCTCGCTTGATGGAACATCATATCAGACTAGTGCACTGAAGATGGCGTCCCGGCCCTGCTAGGGGCAGGGGTGGGGTGAATTAATAACAGAAATGGCCAATCCCAGCCTCGGCTGAGGTCACGGGGGCGCGGGGTCAATAACACCGCTAACTAATGGAACTGCTGTGTTCCTCCGTGAAGTCCTGCAGGATTAAGGACCTCCGCTCTGATCCCGATCGGGGACTATCAACTGGGAGCCCGCACAGTCTGACTTAAGTCGGCTTCATCCCACCGCATGCGCAATACGTATGGCTTTTGGAAGCTCCTCTACTGCTCTACGATGATTGTGACAAATATACTCTTCAAAGTTGATTATTTACGTTTATCAAATAGCAATAAAATCAAACATTAATGTTAACTATCGTAAGTTGTGAAATCAGATATCACGTATCTGTTCCGATGAATCCGGTAGCACGTTTGCACTTAATATTTTTAAGGCCATTCAATTTATCGGTCCTGTAGACAAATGTTTGTTCAAGTTATTCTTCACTCTTAACAGAAGAATGTACTTAAGATCTTTCTATATCGTAAAACGAGTTGATTTATAATTGGTCTGGGGCAAGTGACCTGTCACTTTATGACGAATGAAGCTTTAAAATTTTCACGAATGAAGTTTTAGACAAAAAAAATAAAAAAGCCTAAAGATATGCTCAGAGTATGCATTATTGCAATATAATATGAATGTGAGGAACCATACATAAAACATAAAGCTACGTTCGTAATATCTTCAGACAGGTTTAAGGTAAATTTCCTTTAATTATTTAAATATCATCACCCAGCTTTTATTTTGGGAATTTGTTTTATTCGAATTGTTTACTTTGCTTTTATAATTAAAATATGTCTGTGCGCTGCACAATTATTGATTGATGTACAGATTTTTTTTCTTAAATATCCATTTCTCAAAATACTGACAAGTGCTCAAAATTACCTCAGAATTTCTAAAATAAGAAAATTATTCACGGAGCCATTTTGAGGAATACCATAAGGATATACTGCATAATCCAAATTTGATTTTACATTTTAGCTGAAACGGGAAAGAAACTCGGATCAGTTTTTTGCTCTTATAGCTATACACCTCCAGGTCATTAGAAGCAGGAAAATACTGGGGGCAAGCAACGGGAAGGAATTTAGCTACGGCATAGTATTTTTTTTTCAAGGAACCATCCCGTCTTTCGCCTGGTGTGATTTCAGGAAACCATGAAAAACTAAAATCTGGATGGTCATACGAGAATTCGAACCTGGATCTTCCAGAACCTTCTGATCAGCTTTAGAGGTAAAACATGTCCTACGCAAATATTTTTTAGCATTCCTAGGCAGCTGAGAAAGTATATAGGGTGAATAATGTTTGATATAGTACTACGAACAATAATTTCTCAAGGAAAAGAAACATGATGGGGTAAATTATACTTTGAAATTAGTGTATTTACTCACCACACACACAAATAAAAATTAAAATACCTTAAATGTTTTGACAACAATTTCGCCACTGGTCATATTTACAAAATGTCGAAGTAGAGATTTCGAGTTGTCATTTGATCTATAATATTCATACGTAAAGGTAAGATATATTTCTTCAGTATATATCATACTTGATGTTTGTTATTATACGATGGTTCAAAGCATTATATGCTACTGTAGTTAGATACTTACTGTCATACTCTGATGTATACTAATACTTACATACGTAAAGGTAAGATATATTTCTTCAGTATATATCATACTTGATGTTTGTTACTATACGATGGTTCAAAGCATTAAATGCTACTGTAGTTAGATACTTACTGTCATACTCTGATGTATACTAATACTTACATCCGCACTTTAAAATATATATTTTGTTGTGTACTACCAGAGCTTCAAAAAAAAAGTAGACGAAAAATCTTACAAATCATACAATTCATACCAAATAGGTGAACGGGTTTGGCAGCGGGCTTTCAGTGAGTAATGTTTGATCGTCTGTGCATATATAAGTGTACTTCGTAAGGCGATTACAGTACGTGTCATGACACACAGCATAATGCAGTGCTTCGGCTGATGAAGATAGCAGGGATAGCTGTCGAAATTTCGTTAAAATTATGTAGAATATTTTATTATATTTATTTTTTACAATTGCCTTTGTGTAACCAAATTCTAAGGTAATAGAAGAATTACCTCATACACTATAACATTGATAAGCTGAAATGGTAAAACATTAAAATAAAATGCATTCTGAAATTTATTTTATGGAGATATAATACACGAAGTAATCACATAAAGATAATCATGTTTTCTGAAACAATTGAATCAAAACCAATCAGGTCATACAAACAAATGAATTTATAAATTTGTGACAGTTTGTTTATCGTTGTTTACATCGTGTTCACTTTCTTAAACCAGTAAATCTGATTGAATTTTGCGTGTATAGTAACAGGCAGAACACGTTTCACACGACAGTTGCATTTGTACCGAGTTTTTACATCGAGAGATGAAGTTACGAAAATTATTTGTTTCATCTATTTCATACCTTCAAACAACTGCTTAGAACCATAAACAAAATATTCTTCTGCCAATATACTTTGTAACTTAAGGGACCTACAAAAATGAACAATACAGTATAAAGTTGCTCTACATCTAACATATTTGTCCAGTTGTTATGCTCGTCTGAAGAATTGTTACCATCCAGGTTGAATGTAAATGTTTCATTTTACAACTCATATAGATGCACTTCATACATAAATCTACAACTGGTATTAATTCTGAACGCAGGATAATTGAGGATTATACTAACGAAAGGAGAGTGTTGTATTTTAATTGAAATAGTTTCATTGATATCAATTACTACAGCGTGCCAGTCGCATTTTGTTCATATCCATACAACGGACTGAAATAAGAAGAGGGAGGCAGTCGTGGGGGAAACCCACATTAGCGAGAGACATTACGAGCTGCTGAGGGAACACCAGATGAAAACGTCGGGGCCTGATTGCCGCAGCAGGGGACGCCGAGTCATTAGAACAAAGCAAAAGGGGGAGCTCCACACTTTGCCAAATATGTCTATTGTGAAGGAAGGACGGTACAAAACAGAAAAACTCCAGACGCAATAAATTTTAACTAACAGCAGTCCGCTTGGCAAGAAAACACAGATAAGTCGTTGACTGTGATTTAGGGTAACAAGTTAATAATACAATACGAGCGTCAGACACTTAAATGAATCAACATTGAACATTCCATTCAGATATGGCTGGATGGTTAAATCGTGAAAGTAGGATGAAAAAACAAATAAAACAAAAATTAATTGCATTGTCCTATTATTAATCACTATACAAATTAAATAAGACTTTTTTCGCTGCTTAGTCGGATCTTCCAGAGTGCCATTCCATATGATTTATCTTGTAAAAAGCCTATTGTTTCCTCAGGACAGTATCTTGAGAAAGCTGTTCTAGGCTAAAATTTCCAGCCTTTCTAAGAGTTCTGTACATACAGACAGCTTTTATTCTCTTGACAAAAATCTTAGTGCTGGAGTCGACAATTAAACCGTAGAATAATCATAACGTGAATGATCCAAAATTAGAAGACGATTATATTTTTATATATTTATTTATAAGGCCAGTGGGCGAAAACCCCATTCAACCAAATACGAGTAAATTATATCACCTATACAGCCACAATATAAATGACAAATGTTATACTGTATCATGTATACAAGATCATCATCATAAAACTTCGTTTGTGTTATTAACTGTATGGTGACAATATTTCAGTTATTGACGATGTCAAACCAGGGGATGCAAACAATAGTGTCCATAGTAACCTTTAGATTTTCATCTCGCAGTCCTTTAGAAATCTGTACCGACCGTGGTGGGTGAGTGACTAACGCTCTGGCCTCGTTTTCGGGAGGACGTGCGTTCGATTCCCCTTCCGGGAATCCAGATTTGGGTTTTCCATGGTTTTTCAGTATTACTCCAGGCGAATGCCGGGATGTTTCCTACAAAAATCCCTGGTCGAATTCCTTCTCCCCATCCTTTCCCTCCTCTAATGACTTCGATGCCGAAGAGGCGTAAGGCCATAATAAATAAAGGAAAATACAGGATGAGTCAAAAGTCCTTGGACACCTTCATAAGTTGGAAGAGTGAAGGGAAAACTGAAAACTAATGATGGGAACAGAGGTTTGATGTGGAGCCGCAACTTTTGGAGTGAATGTCATTCATGGCCGCCATCTTGAAATCCACCATTTTGGATTCAAGTAATTTTTTTAAAATGGGAAGGGTGGTGTATGACACATCAAATAACACTCGCTTGAGCTCAGGAATTTAGTGGTGTAATTTTGTTTTGTCTGTCTTGTACCGTTTAGAAGTCATTAATGTTCAAAGTTACCTTTATACTGACTCATGTCTCTCTTTTTTTCAGGTGATCTAAAATGGATAGACAAAAACAAATTACACCTCTAAATTCCTGAGCTCAAGCGAGTGTTATTTGATCACTTTGATCACTATTCAGTTTTCCCTTCACTCTTCCAACTTATGAAGGTGTCCAAGGACTTTTGACTCGCCCTGTATATAACAGTAGGATGACCCTAGTGTCGTTGGTCGCCAGGAGATGTGACACACTTGATGGTAGAAAGTAGTCAAATCTCATCAGCATTTGCATTGGTTTTTTGGATCTGTTGTATCTTTTCTCTCAGCCTGAGAAGATATGACCCATATCCCGTACGGTTGTCCCGTCACATCCACATAAGGAGCTTTGAACGATGTTTATTTTGTTCAGGAATGCGTGGAAATAGTCATGATTGAACTTCAACCTGGAGATGGTTCCGATGGCTTTTGTTTAGTTCTTGCGTTTATGATGCCAGTGTTGTGTTGGGATGGCGGGATAGATCCATCCATAGTTCCTCACTTTGACCAAAAATGTCTCTATGATAGGTGTACATCAGTCTTTAAGATTTTGTACCATTTATTTATTAGGGAACTTGTTACGTAAATATTATAATTCCACTGAATATAATCTTTAGTCTTAACCGAGGAGATGAAACATGACATGAGCTTTATTAGGTGAGATATTGAGAATTGTGTAATTATCAAGCAGGAAACGTCGAGAAACGAAAAAGGTGCAAATGACGTACTTGTAAGGGATCATCGAGCGAGGCGCACCGCAACCTTCACAAGGCAATGCACCGATTACTTTCATTGAACCTTTCAACTTGCCGCAGACACCGTTACTAGAATCGAATGCTAGAGGCGACGTCGGAACATTAAGCTAATCTCACGTTGCAGGGACTGCCGAGGGAATGGAGGGTTATAATGAAATATTGTCTTCGTTATGTATCACCCTTACAATGAAGCCTCTTTACCACACTGGGGAGCCTGAATGTACATGACAGAACTATTAAAAAAATAAACTAAGAGCTAGCTGAAAACGGTGGCTTAGCACCTGTCAGAATCTTTTACGGAATTTTTACAGAAATATATATTAAGGGGTACTCTCTGCTTTATTTCTGTGAATTAAATATTTTTATCTTTCGTTCTAATTCTTTCATAATATAAAAACAAATGCAACTGAGATGCGGCTAGCTGTGCTAGTGCGTGTTTTGTTCCTAGCAGAAGTTTTACATCGCTCCAATTGAAATTCGTTGGAGATTATTGAATATGATCCGTCAAATAAACGTATAATACGAGGAATCGAAAAACCCAAAACAGCGAGATTTTAACATCTTCGCCATATAAAAAATGAGGAGAGGACAGGAAATAAAGTAAAGGCAGTAAAAAGGGCGAAGAGAAAAAATAAAAAGGCAAAGACGCTGTAGAGACTTTGAATCCAGATAAAAGTATTCACTTTCCGAAGTAAATCAAGTAAAACAGATCAAATGCATCGTGCGTGGAGAAATTTTTGAAGAAGACTCGATTCAGTGCTATGAAGCGAAGTAGGGCCTCTGAAGTTGAGTTTATACAAACTGTGTATAGAGTCCTCAGATATCCATTTTTATTAAGATTTTTGTAAGCTCAAGAAACGATTAGGTCACCATTTATTACTGTGTCGCGGTACCCGACAACTTCTGTGTTACCAAAAAATTAAGACGAAAGAGTTTTCAGTTTAATTCATTGAAAAAAAGTTGTGATGTCTAACTTCTAATTTAAATGACTGAAAAAGTTCCCAGTTTAATTTTAAGATTAAAATAAATACCGCAAATGTGTTTATTTTATTTTTATTTGCAATTAATTTTAAGTGATCTGTGCTACCCGAACTTCCCCTAAGCGAAACACTACCGAATATCAAACTGGCGTGAGAACTAAGATTTATGTAAAAAATCTAATCACGTCACCTTAGTCAACTCATTAAAACATCAACGGTCGTAATTGAATCATGCAGACTCTGATTTGGTCGGACAAAGCCAGGAACCTTAGAAACACTGTTTCAATCCGCTCTTACGAACAAGGAGCCACTACGATATGTGAGTATTACTTTTCACCTCAAGTCGTTGTACCAAATACTGTGGGTGGACGGTATTTGTCGGACTCGATCCCCCATCTGCCCATCGAGATTCCAATTTTCCATGGTTTCCCGATTTCACTTCAGAAAATGCCAGGATGATTAGTAGAAAAGATCGCGGCCAAATTCCTTCCAGTTCCTTGTTTCCAATTATGTCTTTACTGATCCTGATGTTGACAAAGTGTAAGCCATAAGGAAGACATCTAGTTGTTGTTAACAGTCGGTTCCTAGGGAATAGTT
Source organism: Vandiemenella viatica (assembly GCA_031002005.1). Lineage (NCBI taxonomy): Eukaryota > Metazoa > Arthropoda > Insecta > Orthoptera > Morabidae > Vandiemenella > Vandiemenella viatica. Next base: position 217,785,095 of record CM061919.1, read on the forward strand.
TAGCGCCTCCTGCCCTTAGTCACCACATCAAGGAGGTAACGCTCTGGCCTCGTATTCAGGAGGATGCGGGCTCTAATCCCTGTACGGCAATCCAGATTTTGGTTTTCAATTGGTTTCTCCAAATCACTTCAGACAAATGCCGGTATGACCTTCAAAATACCATGGCTGAATTCCTTCCCCTTCCTTGGCCCCTCTCCTGTATCTGTTCTAATGACCCGACGTCGGCAAGCCGTAAAGCCATAGGCAAAAAAAAAGACGCCTACTGAGAACAGATCCAGTTTACAAGCCAGACTGAACGAAAGTTTCGTAACCTACACTAGTGGATCAAGCCCAGAAGTAATGCAAGCCTCTCGCGGTAGCGTGAGCTCGTTTAAAGACCGCAGTTGGTGGTACAGTACGTGAGGATTGCGGCCGGTGAGTGGTGTTCTTAATGAATTGCTAGCTCGGAGACAGTAGCCATAAATCGGGTGGCAGCAACAAGTGTTAAGGCAGCGACCAGAGAGGACAATGTCCAGCCACAACTACAGTGGCCAAACCCAACGAAGTAATTTGCTGGGAACTCGATGGGAAGAATACCCACGAGACAATCAAACGCATGAAAAGAAATCAAAGGACAACCAGACTTTAATTACCTGACTAAATCACCCGTATGATACACGAGTGGAATAAGAATGTAATAGTCACATGACTGTATCTGAATCGTACATTCTAATTCTTTTTATCTACACTGAATTCCTTTTTCGTTTCTTTTACTATTCAGGCAGACAAAACTGACGCTGTCGAACTTAAACATGTTACAAGACGATATTATGAAAATAATTGCGTGGTGTAAAGATTGGCAGTTGGAGTTAAACGCTAAAAAGTGCCAAGTCATGCGTGTAAGTAAAAAGGTGACACCAGTTAGCTTTGAATATACAATTAATGGCACTGTCCTTAGAACGGTAGATTCCGCTAAATAGCTAGGGGTAACAATTCGTAATAATTTGTCGTGGAATGAGCATATCGAGAATGTAATTGGGAAAGCAAATCGTATGCTTCGATTTCTAGGTCGTAATTTAAAACAATGCACTCCGGAAGTTAAATCGATTGCGTACAAGTCACTAGTGAGGCCTCACTTGGAATATTGTTGCTCTGTATGGGGTCCCCATCAAAAGGGATTAATGGAGGCATTAGAGATGGTCCAGAGAAGAGCCGCCCGATTCGTGACAAGTATATATAGTTGGAGGGAAAGCGTAAGTGCGATGTTGAAGGAGTTAAGTTGGGAAGACCTGGAGCACCGAAGGCGTTGCTCTCGACGGAAGCTAATTGAAAAATTCTCGACTGACGTATTTCGGAATGACAGCAAACAAATATTGCTACCAGCAACATTCATATCTCGGAATGACCGTGAAACTAAGATAAGAGAAATCAGGGCCAGAACCGATTCATTTCTCTACTCATTTTTTTCCACGAGCGAATAGGGAATGGAATAGAATGGATTTACCGGGCGAGTAAACACAAAATCGGACAGGAGTAGCTTCCGATAAAGCACTCCGGCCATCCTGATCTGGATTTTCCATGGTTTCCCTAGATCGCTCCAGGCGAATGCTGGGATGGTTCCTTACAATAGCCCATGGGCGCCACCTGCCATATCCCGTATATCCCTTCCAAACCATTACCCTTCCTGATAGGTGCAATGCACCCTCCACCAAACACTTTTAGTGAATCGCGGAGTAATTGTAATAGTAAAACATAGAAGCGTGTCAATTTAATCGAAACGAAACGCCACTGGCCACAACTCTTTCCTCTGCATCATTTCGTTTGACCGTAACACCACTTTTCAAGTCAGTCATCATTAGTGAAATTAACGAGCATAGTGGATGATGGTTTCTTCAAGAGGACAGGTCTAAATTCCTTTCTATACCTTTTAGCGTCCTCCTTCCTCCCGTATTCTCCCGGCTATTAAGACTTGGGTATCGACAAATCTTAAAGCTGTAACTAAAGAAGAAACTCCTTTAAATTGATCATTGGATTGGCTGCATGCGTATTACACGACTACCAACCAAGATTCTGTTATTAACTGAACAATAGTTTCCCAGTTTACTACCATCAAGAATGTTTTTCTTCTTCTTATGTGATAGACTTATCTAGATTTTTTAAATATTGTATTGCTAAGCCTTCGGTTGGCTTGAATTTGCTTTCGATATGTACAAATCTGAGTTTCAACTAGTGTTGTTAGCCCTAGAGGGGACGTATAGTTTAACCTGGAATACGAACAATGGAAGCGTTCTCAGCTTGCTGCGCCAGAGGTGAACGTCGGGTTAAAGGTTGTGAAAATCTCCGCCGAGGCAGGTATTCTAACTGAGGACCTTTCGATGTACAGTAAGACGCCTTAAAGGCTGAGTCACCGAACCGCTCTTATTCATCTTCAAGTTTCTTGTATGACATTATTAAAGAATATGTGTACATTATAGCTATAAAATATATACTAATTTATAAAAGTCGTTTGAAAAAGTGGCAGTTACATACAAATTATTATATAAGAAATTTGTATCATAACCTTTCGATGTTCATTGCGGGTGTGAAAATGTAGCCTGGACCAGAAACTGATGTTTCTTGTAGCTTGATTCATACTTTTTCTCGGTTCTTGTGATTCGTAAACCAATTGTACAGTACATTACAGTGTGTTCGTTATGTCTGTCACCTTCGTGGATAAAAATATGGCTTCTAGCAATCGTTTACCTTTTAACATTATTGTGTAAAAATAGTGCGTATTTTGTGGCTGAGAATATTCTAAGGTATCATCTTGTATCATCTTTTTGGCAACTTAATGAAGTCAAGAATTTTCCCAAAGAAATTATTTGAATCCAATAGGCCTTTAGAAAATTCAGTTGTAAAAATTCTTGGTTATTTTTTTCTTGGTGATATATATATATTAATTTCAACTTGTATGTAGAAGAAGCAATGAAGAAAATCAAAGAAAAATTTCCATGTGGCATAAGTTTTCAGGGAGAAAAAATCAGTATGCTACGATTTTCTGATGACATTGTCTTGTTAGCAGAGAGGGCTGAGGATATTGAGATGTTATTGAATGGCATGAACAAAATACTGAAGGAAGATTTTTGACTGAATATAAATCAAAGTAAGACAAAAGTGATGAAATGTAGCAGAAATGATACTAATACTCGCAGATTAAATATAAAATTAGGATCTGATGCAATAGGAGAAGTGAGTGAGTACTGTTACTTAGGAAGCAAAATTACAACCGATGGCCGAAGCAGGAATGATGTTAAAAGCAGAATAGCATTAGCAAAAAGAGCCTTCATGAAAAAGAGAAACCTTTTAGTGTCAAATATTGATCTAGGAATTAGAAAGAACTTTTTAAAAATGTGTGGAGCACAGCACTTTACGGTAGCGAAACATGGACTTTAGGAATACCGGAAAGAAAGAAACTTGTAGCATTTGAAATGTGGTACTACAGAAGAATGCCGAAAATTAGGTGAACAGACAAAGTAAGAAATGAACGAGTTTTGGAAATGATGGGTGAGAAAAGAAGTTTATGGAAGAAGCTTACAGGAAGAAGAGACAGGCTGGTAGGTCATATTTTGAGACATGCTGGATTGGTTAATTTGTTAGTGGAGAGAACTGTAGAGGAAGACAGAGATTAGAATATATGAAGCAGATAATTGAGGACGTGGGTTGTAAGGGATATGTAGAAATGAAGAGGTTTGCACAGGATAGGAAGGGATGGAGGATTGCATCAAACCAGTCTAAAGACTGACGACAGCAAAAAAAAATATATGTTAATTGGAAGAGAGTTGCTCAGCATCTATCGGACTGGAAGGAATTAGGGCAAAATTATGTAGCGTTAAATTGTAAAATATAGCTCATCTGGCTTAAAGAGGCTACATCCTGAAACAAGGACTATATATTAATCATGACTTGCTTCTCATTATAAAGATTCCCCATCAATAGAGATCTATGAAACAAAAGTAAACTTACTTAATATATATGTATTAAGAGAGAGAGAGAGAGAGGGGGGGGGAGAGAGAGAGAGAGGGGGGAGGGAGAGAGAGAGAGAGAGAGAGACGTGTGCGTTCCTGTACATCTCCCTACAGCCACTACTACCTAGCGCAGACCACTGAAGTTTGCGTGTGGCAGAAGCATGGAGTTTCCCATCGTGCACAACGTTGACCGAATGCCGGTAGCCGAGGGCGTTTGGGAGATATGGTGGTTGAAAAGTGGTCAATCAGGGACATTTTCATATTACGACCAAAAAGTGTGTGTCCCTATATTACTCTTTACTGCCACAACTACAAAGCTCAGACGACTGTGTTTGTGTGTGGTAGTAGCATTGAGTCTTCCATCGTGCACTATGGGGGTTGGATGTCCGTAGCTATGGGGGTGTGGGAGATATGGTGGTTAAAAGTGGTCGATAAGGGACATTTTCGTATTTAGAGCAAAGACATGTGCATCCTTATATTTCATTTTGCTGCCACAACTACATATCTCAGACCGTGTTTGGTTGTAGTAATAGTCTCGAGTCTCCCATCGTGCACTTTGGTAGTGAATTTTGGTAGCTGTGGGGGCCTGAGATTTATTGTGGTTGAAACTGGTCGACGAAGGGCATTTCGATATTTCGATGAAAGATGTGTGTCCCATATTTCACTTTCCAGCCACAACTACCTAGCGCAGGTCACTGGTGTTTGTTTGTGTTAGTGGACTCGAATCTGCCAGCGTTACATGTCGTAATTCGTAGGGATGTGGGAGAAATAGTCGACCGAGGTTTTTTTTATATATTTCGACCAAAGACGTGTGTGTACTTATATTTCATATTGCAAATACAACTACATAGCGTAGACCACTGGTGTTTGTGTGTGGTAATGGCCTTGAATCACCCATCGTGCATTATGGTGGTTAGATGTCGGTAGCGGTGGAGGTGTAGGAGATATGGTGGTATAAAGTGGTCGATCTGTGGCATTTTCCTGTTTCGACCAAAGATATGTGCGCCCCTATATTTAACTTGTCATAAATACCCCGCGCAGACCATTTGTGTGTGGTATTAGCTTGAGTTTCCCATCATTCATCATGGTGGTTGCATGTCGGTAGCTATCAATCAAAATTCTTTACAAACATGAACGAAGTCGTGAGCATCAGTTAATAATAATAATAATACTTAAATAATATCGTGTGGATTTTCAGACAAGAAGTATATTTCCTTTCACAGTTTTTCCCGTTGCGAAGCCTTCCAAACACAAACTCATGAAATCCGTACGATCTTCTAAATTACAAAAAGACCAGTCAAGTTCCTTCATATCAGTACCTGGGTGGTAAATTTGCCGGAGATACAAACCATTACAAAAAAAAAAAAAAAAAAAAAAAAAAAAAAAAAAAAAAAAAGAGAGAGAGAGAGATTATAGAAAGAATAAAAAAGTTTGGTCGTACGGCAGCTATATCTGATAAAGGTACATTAAGCGGGCGTGGTTTGTTTCTCCTGTTGTCTCGCGGGCTAAGAACAGCATCACGTGTGGTACGGAGAGCTGCTATAACAAAGTCATTACGGGTCGGCGTGATATAGCGGGCGAACGTTGCTCGGTTATGTACTGCACTTAGTTGCTAAAATTGTGCCATAAAATTCGCAAAGTGGCTGTATTCCCGGCAAAATAAACACGAAATACCGAGCCTCTAATGGAAAACACGCACGTTAAGCTCCCATTATAATAATAATTAACAATTACCACCTCCGCTACAGCGGCGAAATAAATTGTCTAACGACACCGGACAGAAATGTGTCTTGGTATTAACTGTGTATTAAACCGGCTCCGAGGGAACATATCTTCCCACCGTAAAAAACAGAAAACGAAAAGAAGTTTTAATAACGTTCCGTGATTCGGGTGGAACAATATCGGGAGAAATTGTTCTGTTTCCTTCAGTATTACCAACGTTTGTAAGATCCGGTGACTCCAACAGTAAAACATTTGTTACTGTAGTTTTAACAACTGCACTTACATTAAGTTTCGCAAGCCGAATGTGCAGATAAATTTTAGTTTTGCTAATCTTTAAAACTGTCACCTCAATAATCTTGTTAAAGTCTCAATATACAAAATAATTTCTGAATTTATAAAAGTCCATCACAGATAGTATTGAAATAAATTATCGAGTGATCTGGTGAACAGTATTTCTCGTATTGTGATAGAACTGATTGTAAGCATCCCGGGTTTCGACTGGAATGATTTGAGGAAACCATGGAGTATCCAAATCTGGATGCCCGGACGGGGATTCAAACCCGTGTCCTCCCGAATGCGGGGCCAGAACGTTACCACTCACCCACCACGGTCTGGCTGGGGCCTAGAGGATAGCCCCAATTGTGACTGCGATGTGGAGGAGATCTTGGAACATTCTCCCACCAGATGCTTACTGGGTGGTCCCTCCACGCTGCTACTGGAAGTATATACAAATACGTGGACTTTCTCGACGCCACCCTGTTGCTGTGATAATTATAATTGTTTTCAATGTTAATATATTAGCGTTACTAATCAAACCGAAACGTGTATACGAGGAATAAAATAAATAGTTGCAGACTTACACATTGCAGGTTGGGATCAACAAAATTAATACGCGGGTACAGAACGAAAAATTACAGAACTTTACGGTGTAATATACCAAGAATTGTACTTGCAGTTATTTTTAAAATTTGACTTCAAAAACTTTCCAACTAACAGGACTTCTTCGAAATACCTAAACCGTCAGCTGAATCCGTATTTTAGCCACTTGTGTTTGTATGTAATGTATTCTTTTCTGGCGGACTCTGAAGAACTTCTACAGTACTGGGGGAAGGAAACGCGACACGGCTCGGGGAGAGAATCAAAACGCAATTTACCTCACCACCCGCAGCGTCCCCTGTGGATTACGTGTCTTATTTAATTCTTGAGGTACACCCAAGCACTTACCCAAGCGAAACTGCTTTTCCTTTGCAGTAGAGTCTGAAAACACGCATTGAAAGCTGAAGTGTAGTCCAGGTGAGTGGGTGATCCACAATAGTTGTTTTAATAAACTTTTTAATCAACAGTAAAAGTTAAGAATCAAGAAATTATTTTTACTGATATTTTTGGTGATGTGAGTAAATTTGTTTTTCTTAGCTTCTCGGAATATTCATGTAGAAAGTTTTTAAATAAATGCTTTTGATTTTAAATGACGAAAATTGTTACTGTTATGAAAAAGTTTCTGAGTAAAATAAAATTTCAATTCCTAGCGAAAATATGATGATTGTAGTTATTATTTTACTAATACTTAGTTTCACCGATTCAGCAACATACCTCGTCCACATAAGGAAAAAACGCGAGCAAAACGTATTTCAGTTTATAATGTGACGTTTTTCGTCAAATTCTAAGGCGCAGTTTTCAGACTGATTTTCATAAAAGCTTTGGTGACCACACACATATTAATTTCTTATAGAATACGCAAGATCTCATGTGGAAAGGACTGTGATTCCATTAGTGAATATTGAGCTTATCTTGGTGCGATGAATATAAAACATTTATTGAGCTGTGCAGGCTTGAGAGGCATCGTGGCCTTCCTGAGAGGCAATGACCGGTAGGAAATCGTTACCTACTGGAGACTAGGTGCCGCCAGCTAACAATGCTGTGATGTGGAGGATCCGGTAACCTTGAGGAAGCGGTCACTGGTCCTAACGGGTAGAAACCACGCCACCCGAAATATAGCATCGTCCCACGAACTTTGTCGAGTCTTGCCGAAGGGCATGGACCTCAGGCGATAGTGTCGAGGACGAATAAAAATGTCCAAGATAGCATATAACTTAAATTCTGAGAATTTTCTGTTAAACATATATCCTCGAGACGGCAAAGGAAGGGCCAGAGTTTACGTGCGTGATGGCAAACGCTGCGGATTAGTTCTGTTGCGGACTGGCCTCTCTTGCTGACTTCTGCTAAGGTCCGATTTCTGGTGGAAGTCTGACGCTGCCAATTGGCATTCTGATCCGAATGGTGGAGCATGATTGCAGCAGCCTTATGACTCACGAGTCTCACGTATCGTGCATCCATCTCCGAACATCGCAGCCTTCTGACGCAGAACTACAACGGTAAAGTGTTACAACCAAGCCATCTGATGGTGCATGCCATGAAACTGACAGGAACCCTTGAGCATCTATGAGAAGAGAGATCTATGTTCTAACTTTGAAGGTGAAAACGTCACAGAGATAGCGACATAATTTGCCAGAACTATCTGAGCTATTTTCGAATGGCATATTGTTCATTTGTGGCGCCCGTGTTTATTTCAATGTAAAGTCACAGCATTATGATAACTATGTCTGAGGCCATCATATCTTGTGTTGTACATTGCTACTAAGTACCATTCTTTCGGATATATTAATTCTGAGCTTGATTCCAAATTAAATTACAATTGTCTGCTTGCTCATGACGGTTCATTCTACCTCTAATCGTTGCTCTTTAATTTTTACTTCTTGTTTAACATTAACGATAAATTCACAAAGATTTGTAATTGCCAGTGAAACAAAATAAATGTCATATTGTTACAGTTTTCCTTGTACTCCCAGTAACATCGAGATTCTTGCTGAATTTAGATTTGCAATGCCTCGTAATGTTAAATACCTTTGCCAATAAATGGTAATTATGAAACTAAAAATAGTACCCCAGAAAACCCTCACGACAACTTGGCACCCAACTCTGGGGCTAGATAAAACACCCCTTTACAAGATATAAAACTGAAATACGTAAAATAAAACAAAGTATACGATCACGTCTTTTATGGAAAGAAAATTATTTGATAGCTACATTATAAATTTTAGTTACGCGCTCGTAAACGAGAGTTCCTTAAGTTTTAAGGCGGTAAAAAATCATCCTTTTTTTCTCTCGGTCTTTCCGTGACGTCTGAACAAAGAGCTAGCCGCTTTATAGCTCTGGGATTCCTCACCTGCACAGAAGCAGTGGCGCGCAGAGTACAACATCGTTCTCTCAAATGTCCCAAGCTACAAAACCCACCGCTCTTCACCACTCGCGAGAAAAACAGGGCTCCGTATCGGGAAAACATTAAGGCCTCGGAGCAGTCGTGTTTAGAGATTTGGCAGCGAAAATTGCACTGAGGCGAGAGACAGACAACGTTAAGCTTTGTGCGAGCAGTGCCGCAGTGCAGACACACATACACACACACACACACACACACACACACATACTTCCTACCAGTAGAGGAGAACTAATTGCCTGTAACAGACACAGAGACAGGGAAACAGAATATTGGAGGAATTACCGGTCCGCAGGTGTAAGGCTGACGTACTCATGTCTGTGTACAGTTATGTGGTTTAGAATACTCCAACGCAGAAGCAATAACTGTCTGTACCACTTTGCACTTACTTTACTGGGTAAAGCTAATTCTAGATTGCGATTCATTGGTCCTATTTTGAAGAATTGTAACGCCCATACAAAGGAGATAGCGCACAAAACTCTCGTGCGACCACTGTTGTGTAGTTAGGGATCCTTATCGCAAGGGATTGATTGAAACAACAGAGAAAGTACAGCGAAGAGCCGCTCGATTAGTGACTGCTTGGCATAGTCCTTACGAAAGCGTCATAGAATTTATCCATAGATTGGTCTGGGATTGTCTTACTGGCGAATATGCGAGTAGCATCTTTCATTTACGAATGCGATTAACTTCTTCGTGCTTTCGGGAGGACGGCGATTCGAATCCCCGTCCGGGCATCCAGATTTGGGTTTTCCATGGTTTCCCAAATCACTCCAGGCAAATGGCGGGATGCTTCCTTCAAAAGGCCATGGCCGAATTCCTTCCCATTCCTTGCCCCCCATCCTTTCCTGTCTCTAAAGACCTCGCTGTTAAGAGACGTTAAGCAGTTAAAAAAAAAACCTTCTTCGTTCACCAACCTATTTAAGTCTCAATGACAGGAGAGATAAAATTAGAGAAATAAGATGACGTACTGATGCTCATATTTATTCCTTCATTCCTCGTGCTATTCGGTGTTGATGCAAAGCATCCTCTACGTCCCACAATTGCATAGTGTGGATGTAGATGTGAACGATTTTGAAAATCATATGTCAGTTCATTAAACCTAAACATAGTTAGTTTCGATGTTCGCATAACAGGTGTACCAAGCCGTTAAACCAAAGGCAGGACGGCCTATTGTTATCCTTCTCAAATTACATCTTGAGCTGGTATTAGAAACGCACAATGACCATACTGTATATCACAAACGCAGAGCAAATAACGCCTGAAATCACCAAACAGCTCTCGATGACACACGTAGATTAATAGCATATCCATACCAAATGGGAGAGCAGCGTGTTATGGACGAAAAAGGCCCACTCCTGTCTCGAACACATGCCAGCTGCAGCTCATGGAGATTTTAAGTATACGTAGTTAATAACTTATGACCACCGAAAAAGTTATAGATATTGCCGTTAATTTTAGATGTCACTGTTCCGTAACAATTATCACTTGATTTATTTATCACAGATATTTTAAATCAACATTTAAACAATCGTGCTGAATTTTAACAGATTACGAATACACATTCATGTTACAGTTTCATTAGGGAGTATGAATAAACTACATGGCTTGGTCTAGGAGGGGGGGAGGGGTTGGCTGTAAAGCTACGCTGGGCTACATGGGGGGGGGGGTTTCCGAGTCAGGCCAGGTAGCTTTTCGTTCATATTATTTGTCACAGTTAAAATGAGATACAGAACACACAACAGCATGTGAATATTTATTTCCGCAATTTAATTATCCCCGTATGTAATTTATAATAGTCTGACAAGATAAAACAGTACAAAAATCAATTTGGAAAAAGGCTACGTGCTATGTGTGTGTGTGGGGGGGGGGAGGGGGGTTAGAGACAAATGCCACGTTGGGCTACGTGGGGGGAGGGAGGGGGTACACAGGAGGCCAAAATGGTGCTACGTGGTTTATACACGCTCCCTTACAATGGAGCCCATACGTTGTTGACACTTGACAAACCGGGCGTCAACAATGCGCTGTGCACACACAGCTCTTGCCACCGAGGCGATCAAAGATTCTTATTAACCTTACGCTATCGAAAGACTTCACAAAACTACAGCTTGTGGAACCATACATAAATACAAAATAAATTTACAAATATTAATACAATTATTTATAACAGTTTGTAGTGGGTGCCTTGGTGGGCAAACTACGTTACAATTATCTTTCATACCTTTATGATTAATAATTGTGGATTTTTAAATTTAATTTTTATGAAGGAGTGAAAATATATTAATTTTGCAAGAATCTCGACGTTAGTTGGAATTTAGGAAAAATTGTCACAAGATGATATTAATTTTCTTATCACTGGCGATTAAAAGTCTGAGCGAATTTACCGTTAACATTAACACAAATTGGCAAAATCATAAAAGCAACGATCAGAGGTACAATTAGCCGTCATGAGCAAGCAAACAATTGTATATTTACTTTTAAATATATCTCAGAATCAAAATGCAAGAAATAATGACAATTGGGAACAATGAAAAATACAAGTTAAGACGACCTCAGACAAAGGCATCATAATACTGTGACTTTACAGTTAAAAAGACAATCATGGGCGTCACGAATGAACAATATATCATTCGAAAATAACTAGTTCTGGCAAATTATGCCGCTAGCTCAGGGGTTTTTACAATGCACAATCAGATGGCTTGGTCGTAATAAGTTACCATTGTAGTTCTGCGTCTGATGTCTGCGGTGATTCGAGCGGTTCCACGATATGTGAGACTATCTCACAAGTCGGCTACAGGCATCTCTGGTCTGACAATGCGCGTCATAGCATTACTGGCGGTGTCGCCGTGATAAGCCTGCTCCAGCAAGGCAAGTTGGCAGCCAGTAATCGTACAACGGCAGTTGGTGAGAGAAGCCAACTTTCCAAGTCCACCTCAGACTAGACTCGACTAGAATCGCAGGCAGAAAGTCCAGCTCCTCGCTCTTCGGTCCACGAGGAAACTTCTCGCTACGCCCCTTGTAGTCTCGATGCTCACATATAACAGAAATTCCCAGGATTTTAAGTTATACGCTCATTTGGATTGGATCTTCAGGTCGGCACCTAATGTCACGTGATATCCCCGATATGTGATTTGCCCAGCGTATCTAACAGAGGTCGGACATATTCGGCTGCGTTCTGGGATGACTCTTGTGTTCGGGCGGCAGGCATTTCCCGCCCGGTGGGTGACCTTGTTGACCGCCCATCCCCCGGGAGCAGAGTGTGTGGTCCGGCAAACCCCAAATCCGCGACTTCTTGTCGCCATAGTTCGGGAAGACCACGATTAGCTTCAAGCCTACATATCTCAATAATTCTTTAATATTCGCTTTACCAAGATACACTGTATGTTCACCATTTCATTACAGTCCTCACTTGGAATCTTGCGTACTTTATAAAATTACAACAAAAATCTATTTAGGTGGTCGCCCAAGATTTATGTAAATTACTTAACATTATGACATATATAATAAAAATGCACCTTGTAACGTGGCGACAGCGCGTCATGTTACAAGTTATAATAAATTACAGTTGTAATATGAATAATAATCATAATTACAGACACATAGGAAAAGAATAATTAAATTATTTGGCCATATTATCAGAATGAATAGGAATAGACCTACCAAAAGAATTCTCAAACAAGTCATTTCAATGAAAAACAATTCGCTAATAGAAGTCGAAAAGGATCTACAGAAAATCGGAATCAGAGATGCTTCCATACAGGACAGCTGGAGATTTAGTGGCATCGTCAGTAACCACCAACTTGCCAACAAACAGTGTATAAGAAGAAGGAACACCCGTTCGGAAGAGCGTAGAAAGAGCTCAGCGAGAGGATGAAGAGATTTTGGAAACACATCTGCTAAATAAGTTCATTCGCCATCCTCAGTTGGTCATAACGATGAAAGAAGATAGTAATAATAATAATAATAAATGATTGGAAGATTAAGAGATACAGAAAATTTTTTTTTTTTTTTACTTTTTCTATATGACTGTTACGTTTAGTGATGATATGTAAAATAAAATAGGTAAAGTAAATTTGTGAAATGGTTGTTGTTGTTGTTGTTGTTATCGGGGTTTTAGGGCACGTCGTCAGTAGTCCCCTTTGTGAAATCGCTTCAATTGTTTATAACAACGTTGTACACTAAAATTTACACTTAAAGCAAGATATGTAATGTCAACTGTGGCATCCAGGGTACAGCTTGTACACTAACCAGGGTATTTCCCTGCACTCCCTCACCGGTTAGCAGTGATACACGGCCCGTGGATGGGGCAAATGCCTCGTAATGCCTTCCTCCTGGGACAAGATGGAGAGCGCGCGAGATGGCCCTAGTGTCGGCAGCGGCCCATCCGGGTTATCGATGTCCGGAGGAGTCGCCGAGTGCCGCATGAAAGACGGCGGCGCCAGTGAATATCGGACTCGCTCGGCTGGTGTGAAATGGCGCGTGCCGACCTGCCACAATGGCGGCGCGCGCTGATTGTGATCGACGCCCTCGTCCGTGTTTCCGGCCCATTTGCGGACGACTCCTCGAGCGAACGCGCTACGACCTCCCTCAAAGTGGACAACGTCGTTACCTCGACCGAGCCACTCGTGTTAAGTCTGGCATACACACTCATGTTTCTCGATCGTTTTGCTTGTACAGTTTCAGGTTGCAATGCCAGACGGAGTGTGTGTGGGGACAAGTCCATCGACTTAATTGTTGTGTTCCGTCAATTGTTTGGCTTGAAGGCATGAAGAGTGTTCTTTTTTTTTTTAACTACTTAACGTCTCTTAGCGAGGTCTTGAGAGACGGGAAAGGATGGGGGGCAAGGAATGTGAAGGAACTGGGCCATGGCCTTTTGAAGGAAGCATCCCGGCATTTGCCTGGAGCGATTTGGGAAACTATGGAAAACCCAAATCTGGATGCCCGGACGGGGATTCGAACCGCCGTCCTCCCGAATGCGAGGCCAGAACGCTATCCGTTACACCACCACGCTCGGTAAGAGTGCTATTGATTTTCCGTGCGTGTTCCTACTTGCCGTCCAGTAAAACAGTGTGTGTGTGTGTACTTTCATTACGTCTTCTTAGCAGATAATGACTGATATTAGACTACTGTCGCTTGAATTTCTAACTGTATTTATTGATTTATACAGTGTAACGTGACGCGCTGTCGCCACGTTCCAATGTGCATTTTTATTATATAAATAATAATATAAGAGTAATTTACATAAATCTTGGGCGACCACCTAAATAGATTTTTGTTGTAATTTCCTAAAGTACGCAAGATTCCAAGTGAGGACTGTAATGCAATGGTGAACATTCAGTGTATCTTGTTAAAGCGAATATTAAAGAATTATTGAGCTGTGTAGGCTTGAAGCTAATCGTGGTCTTCCCGAACCATGGCGACAGGAAGTCGCGGATTTTGGGTTTTGCCGGAAGACACACTCTGCTCCCTGGGGGTGGGCGGTCAACAAGGTCACTCACCTGGCGGGAAATGCCTGCCGCCCGAACATAGAGTCATCCCCGAACGCAGCCGAATATGTCCGTCCTCTGTTAGTTACGCGGGACAAATAAGATATCGGGGATATCACGTGACATTAGGTGCCAACCTGAAGATCCAATCCAAATGAGCATATATATTAAAATCCTGGGAATTTTCTGTTGAATGTGATCTTCGAGACTGCAAGGGGGTGGAGCCAGAAGTTTTCCTCGTGTACCGAAGAGCGAGGAGCTGGACATTCCACATTCGATTCTAGGCGAGTCTAGTCTGAGGTGGACTTCGAAAGTTGGCTTCTCTCGCCAACTGCCGCTGTACGATTTCTGGCTGCCGGCTTGCTGGAGCAGGCTTATCACGGCGACACCGCCAGTAATGCGATGATGCGCATTAACAGACAGGACGTGTCTGTAGCCGCCTTGTGAGGCAATCTCACATACCCTGGATCATCTCCGGTCACCGCAGACATCAGACGCAGAACTACAATGGTAACTTATCACGACCAAGCCATCTGATTGTGCATTCCGTGAAACTGAATCCTTAAGCGATTTTGAGAGGATAGATCCATGTTCTAACTTTGTAATTGAAAAAACCCCTGAGCTAGCGGCATAATTTGCCAGAACTAGTCATTTTCGAATGATATATTGTTCATTCGTGGCGCCCATAATTTTCTTTTAACTGTAAAGTCACAGTATTATGATACCTTTGTCTGAGGTCGTCATAACTTGTATTTTTCATTGTTTCTAATTCTGAGATATATTTAAAAGTAAATATACAATTTTTTGCTTGCTCATGACGGCTAATTGTACCTCTGAGCGTTGCTTTTATGATTTTACCAATTTGTGTTAATGTTAACGGCAAATTCGCTCAGACTTGTAATCGCCAATGATAAGAAAATAAATGTCATATTGTGACAATTTTCCTAAATTCCAACTAACACCGAGATTCTTGCGAAATTAATAAATTTTAACTCCTTTATAAAAATTAAAATTAAAAATCCCCTTTTATTAATCATAAAGGTATGAGAGATAATTGTAAAGTAGTTTGCCCACTAAGGCACCTACTACAACATACAAATGAATGTCTGTGGAAAATCAAAAGTAAAGATTATTTAAACAAACAGTAAAAATTGAAAGAAGTTGATGAGCACGCAAATAATGAAACTTATTAAAAAAGTGAATTCATTAAGAACTTGTTTTCGGAAGGCAAAGAAGAAATATTATGAAACGCGTAGATCTGGGTCTGGTACCGAAAACAGCTTGGGCGCATATAGCACTAGAAAATTTTATATCTTCGTAACATCTACCTGTTGATAAAAAACGCATTAGCATTAAGACGTTCACGTCAGTGACATGCTAATGTTAACAACATATCTTTAGCGGTCTGGTGAATCAATGGATAAGGTGTCTGACTGGGGAATGAAAAGTCCTCAGTTCGAATACCTGTCTAAGCGGGGATTTTATTAGACACTTAACCCGACCTTCACCTCTGGCACAGCTTGCTGTGTAATGTGAAGTACGCCGTAAGGCTTATGTTGTTCGGATTCCACGTTCAACTTTAGGTCCCCTGTATCTGGTAGCACTACCGGGTTAGGTTAAGGCGACTAAGTTTGGGGTGGAATGCGCAGCCGATGGAGACCCTGTCATCAGGTCATTACGAACACACGGAATTATTATTATTTATGATATCTGTAGTGATATGTATGAGGTGTTGCGCGTATGATATTCATAGTTTCAGTCCCCAATGACTGCCAAAATATTTTATTTTTGGTTTAGAGGAGGAACGCCTTGAAAAGACGCATTAGCATCTGTCTTCTCTTTAGTGTGTACTCGCCCACACGGCACACAGTGTGCAGTTTGCTGAGAGGTGTTGTGGACAGGTGGCGTTGCGGGCGCTTATCGTGACGCACGAAGCAGTTGCCGCTCTGCAGACAGACCAGACGGTCGTAAACTCGTGTTTACGGCGCCGGCCAACTCGTCCGCCCCACGAGACCCCCTGTGCCAGGTACTGTCATCGGCGGCCTCACCTCTACGGACACTGCTTGTATCGTTCCTGCTTCCTTCTAGCTGTGAAAACACAGAGCAGTATAGTAATCTTTCACACAGTCGACAGGAAGTTATAACAACCCACAGAATACCCGCAGATCATTTCATTGTGTGAGTGCTTGGACCAGCTACTGTGGTTCAGAGCACTGATGTTCCTCACAGTGGATCGGGAAGGTACAACGGGACCGGGACCGAGCCCAAGCCTGACATACTCGCCGTTCAGACCTCGCGTTTTAGGCGGCTTTACACATCCACCAAGGTGAAATTCGGGACGGTCACTAATGCCCGCCTCAAAAACTATACCATTCACAAACAAAAAATACAATAGATTTAATGATAAAATGACGTCATTGCAACTGTATTTGTAGCTTTATTGATGTACGCGTTTCGCCTCCCATCGAGGCATCATCAGCGACGAATCTATTTTAAAATTTACATTGGGCTTACAAACTTATTTGACATAATTCTAAATTGATACTTTTTCTTATTATTTACACTTATTATTTACATTAGTGGATTTCCGGATAGTAACCACACATCTTTGCTTTCTCTCCAAAGCATGTTTCCATTACAGCCATTTGTCTTTGCTGTCGTGTACAGGATATAAACATTGCGTCTTCTACAATACGCTTGTTTTCGGTGGCCATTTTATTTTCTTACTGTCAAAGGCGGTGGTGCGATGACGGCGCCAGTTTTGAAATTGCGTGGGAGATTTTATTTCTAATCTTATGTGAGTGTGTGAGTGCATGTATCTGTTAGGTTTATTTCTTTACTGTAGGGTAGTAAAGCTACAAATACAGTTGCATTGGCGTCATTTTATCATTTAATTTACTGAGCAACTGCGGAAAAATGGCCTACAACAACACTGCAAAAAATACACTTGTCACATACAGAACTTAGACGTTTCACAGATGACTGTTCTTCATTTCTTCCATTAGTGCATAGCTCATCCTGGCAGCAGATATAAAATCCTTTTGCGTCAGCAAGGGAATGCGGCAGCAAAACCAAAGCTCCATATCTGACCATGTCAACGACGAGTAAAACTCATCAAAGCCATTCGACAACAGAATGTTGGTGACGAAGAAGAAGATAGTCTGACTGCAGAGCGTATCAAAGTGACTTGGTATAGGTGGAGGTTCAAATGGCATGAATTCAAGTCGCATCAGATGACCTTGCGCGGTGGGTGGGCGATAACGCTCTAGCCTACCATTCCGGAATACGAGGGTTTGAATCCCCGTCCGGCAATCCAGATTTCCCGAAATCACTCCAGGCGAATAAGACCTTCAAACGGCCATGAGCGAATTCCTTCCCGTTCCTAGGCCCCGCTCCTTGCCCGCCTCTAATGAGATCGACGTCGTCGAGTTTCTGTCTGTAATTTCCTCAAAAAATCTCAACTTCTGTCTTTGGTACATATAATGTAACACCGTATTATACCACTACAACTGAGCAAGAGTTTAATTAAGATTTAGTAACCTTTACTACACCGGTACAGCTACCTATTTCCCTCTTTAATAGACGAAGTATTCTGAAGTCTTACGCTACCAACTGCGCAATGTGTCCTGCCCAACTCAACTCACTATCAATTGCATGGCAAGACATTTGTTCAGTTATTTAAGAAATCACATTTTGGAACTAATGCTAACAGATCATTACAACCAAACCTAATTTACTAGTCTCTCCAAGAGAATGTTATTTTAGCTATAAAAGGAACCGACGTCATAGCGAATGGCCAAAGTCAATCGTATTCGCTGGGCGTAGACGCCATCCAGATTGATGTCGCTGATTGGACACGCTGAGGCTGGGGCCTCCCGACGCCGTAAACGAGATAGTTAGGGCGCCGTCCGAATGGGGGACAACGCCCTACACACTGCTGGCTGTGGGTGTTTGTTTCTGATAGAATAATTAGAAAATCTAAAAAACGTTTTGACGTATTTTGTCCAAAACCAAATTCGTTGAAAGCCCTTATTAAGAGCAATCATCGAAGTTATTTTATTGTACGTTTACGAAAAAGGGGTGGGGCAAGGAGCTCATTTGTCGCGAAATACCTGATTAAATTAAAATGTTACTTCTTGAACGATGGCACACTCTGTAGGTAAAAAAACAAATCTTCGTCTCTTTTTTTATAATCACTTTTTTGGTTACTTATCGACGTAACTGTTTTGCGGTCAGTACATCCATCACATTCATGTAAAGCTGGGGAAACTGTGAGGCTGTGACAGACAAGTGGACCGACATTACGAAATTGTAAGGGTTCCTTTTTATGTCATTTTGGCTACAGATTACCAAAAATTAAAAAGATAAGTTTATCATTAAACCAGGATGACTTTCGATTTTGTTTTTGAATATTGGTAAATAATTTTAGCGTGTTGTTTTTAGAAGGAATTTCATTATGTAGACACAGAACCAAAACAATAAACGGTGATGACGTAATCATTGGGAGTCAATAAGGAATTGGTCGGTTTGTGAACGATATTGTTTAACGTATCTTGCTATTGCTGCCGTGAAATATACACACGCAGCACAAATTTGACACAAATACTGCCGTAACATAAAACAGCGTGCAATTGAGAGCAACCATATAGCGACGTATAACGACAATGCACACGTTCCTTAAAAGGCATTATTCGGGAATATGTTGCTATTAGAGCCATTAAATGTAAAATACCCCACAAACTTCACACACACACAAAACACCATACAGTTAAACGGTATGCGAACAATGGATACCATAATTAAGTACATATATACGATTTTCAACTACAACGTGCCATGAAATGCCTCCATGACCAGCAGTGTTGACAAACATTACGTTAAACAGACTGCAACGTACAATTGTTTTATGATTCATAAGAACGTACGAAAACTTTCAAGCAAACCTTCGTTGGTTCTCTTATCTGTTAAAATGTGAAGCTACACTCTCAATTGCTAATTACCCAGAAACATTACATTACATTGTGCTACAGCAATAAGAGTCAATTGTCATTCTATTCCGGGCTTCATTTCAACCTATTCACAATTTCCACTAATGATGCTCACGGAAAATCAAACACTTTTTTGCAATTTTTGTTATTTTTTTTTTTTTGTTATCAGTCTTTCGACAGCCTTGATGCAATCCTCCATATCCCTTCATATCTTGTGCTAACCTCTTCACCTCTACGAGTTTTGGAAATGATGGGTTAGGAAAGAAGTTTGTAAAAGAAGCTTACAGAAAGAAGAGACAGGCTGGTAGGTCATATTTTGAGACATGCTGGATTGGTTAATTTGCTGGTGGAGGGAACAGTTGAAGGTAAGAACTATATAGGAAGACAGAGATTAGAATATATGAAACAGATAATTGAGGAAAGGATTTGTAGAAAATTCTTAATACTTTATGCTACGGCAGCGAACTTCAGTTGCCATTCTGGTCCAGGCTGCATTTCAATCTATCTACAACATTCATTAATAATGCTCCTCGAAAATCGAAGCAGCTTAAATTATTTATAAAAATTAATTTCCTTCACTCTTATACTGAAATAAGAATTTTGCCGATCATTCAACCTAACCACAACTTACATAATATTGACTCAACCACCAATGCCGTAGAATATTAATGTCTCAGACACAAATACAAGATATTTCATTGTATGTAGCAGGTACATAATAGAGGAGAACTGGGTAATATGGAATAGTCGGGTAGTATGGAATACTGAGGTTTATTCCCTGCGCATGCTGCTGTATAGTGGAAGTACCATCAACTGCTGTTCAAAACTCCTATGATGCTTTGTTATGAAGGTCGGTCATTTGGAAGCTGAACTGTGTTTGCTGGCCAACATAGTTTGTTTTTCCACTTTAGAGAATTTTTGCAGATAACTTTTCTAAAAAATATACAAAATATTAGATTTATTTTGTTGATCGCTAGTCTTAGTATAATGTGTACTAAAATAGTGATGGTTTATTGTACAGTTCTCTATTCTGGTTTGCATCTTTTCTTATAATATCATCAAACCTATTTGCTCCAAGAGGGCGATTCGCGTAGAATGAGATATTTAGTATTCGACATAACCAGACATAAAACTGTGGTATTTCATACAACCCAAAAAAGAATTACTGAGTTGAAATACATTTTTAATAAAATATAAGTGTGCGTAATACGATTGTTGTTAATATTGATTGAATATAGTAAAATAACAATTTAGAAAGTAAATATTTCTGAATTAATTCATTAATTGTTTTGTTTTAAGAATAGCCGAAAAAGAAATAAGCAAAAGATATTGAATCTGACAAAAATGATGATGATGTTGACTAAAAAGTATCATTAAATGCGTTTCTCAATTCCATATAGTTAACGTTATTTGAAACCTTCTATTCCATATTACCCGATTATTTCATATTACCCTCCAAACGACATTTTTTTAAACTAAATTTTACTAATTAAAAAAATCTCTTTTGACAACTTTTTATTAGATATATATTATAACAAGAAGTTGAAGGTTGTATTGGTTTTAGTTTCAGGTCTTAAATTATTTTCAGTACTGTTTTATACAACAAAACATAAATGGTTTTCCATATTACCCGAGTCTCATCTATCTGTCACTATTGGAGATCGCGTATGTGGGTGTACTACATAATTATGTTGTCCACCGTTCGCTTACCGTTTCACGTAGCGGCAGTTGTTTTTTTGTGTGAAGTTTGTTCGGTATTTATATTTTTTGATGGCTGTAATAGCAACATAGCTTCAAATCATATCGTTTAAGGAACGTGTGCATTATCGTTATATGCCTGCTGACAATCGTTTGCCGTTTAACGTTACGACAATTCTTGTGTTAAGTTAGTGCGGTATGTATATATTTGATAGCTCTGACATCTTCAAATGTTAAATAACTTCGTCCATGAACTTACGAATTTTTAGAAGAAATGTAAAATTCTTTCTTGAGTCACTGATTCTGAAACAGAAGGAAAATTATTCTGAGAAATTATACTGGAATTTGTATCAGGTCCGAAGCGATATACAGCCACGCCCTGCTGTCAGTGGACTAGCAAGTGTCCGGGACAGGCTGCGTCACTTAGTTCGTACACCCACGCCCATCTCTCAGGCGCCGAACAAAGCGGCCACATCAAATATTGGCGCTGCTCTACGCGCGCCATGTTTGTCGCACTTTGGAGAGAGACCCTCTGGAGCTCGGTCAGCTGATATTGCTTCCTGTAGCAAATATTAACCGGGCAAGTTTGTCGCTACACTGTCACCGGGAATAATCTGCACACACAGTGAAAACCAGTTCCTCAAGTTGCGCAGAACTGCACGTCACTGCAAACAGAAAGGTAAACTTATAACCGTGTCTCGGATAAACAATGATAATGTTACCTTACTTCTTGATTAACAAAGTATATATTTATACTGCAATGATTTCGAACATTCACTTTAATTTCTCAAGGGATCACATGTTTTGTCTATGATTGAATACTGAACGAAATTCTTATCAATTATAGGTGTGTAATTAAATTTCCACCAGGGCATTTGCTCCAATACAATTACATTAAATTAAATTGAGTCTCAAATATCTTATTTAATTTGATGTTTCTAAAGTAAGAGCGTATTAGAAACTTCTAAAATATATTAAGAACGGAGAATTGGAATGGATGCAAAAAAAAAAAAAAAATGTATAGGAAAATAAGATGCATGAAACAATCCTACATTTCTTGATAGATAAAACAAGCCTGTGATGGTAATATATTTAATGTAATATAACAACACGAATAATAATGATTATTAATATTAATACATATTTTAGATAAGACACTATCTACTCTTCGTAATAATGTACAGACAACCTAATCCAAGGTATTAACAAATTAATATTATCAATGCAAGGCAGAATATAATTTTATATAATCGAATCAAAAGGAGAGAAGTCAGTGAACACCTGCTGAGTGATGGGGACACGATATGTAGCTTGGTAGTTCAACATGGGATGAAGCTAAATGCAAAGAATTGTCAGATTATTAGATAAAAAAATAAAAAAAACTAATGGTTGATTATGATTATGAGTCAGGGAATGAATTAATAGTTAAAGAACTTTTTTTTTTTTGCTTATTGCTTTACGCCTCGTCGACGACTAAGGTCATTAGAGGTGGGATGGGACTGGGGACAAGGAACGGGAAGGAATTCGGCCACGGAATTTTTGAAGGAAGCATCCCAGCATTTGCCTGATATGGGGAAACCATGTAATACCCAAATATGGATGCCCGGACGGGGATTCGAACCCGCGTCCTTCCGAATGCGAGGCCAGAACGTTAACCGTTCACCACCATGCTCGGTTTAAATATCTTGGCGTAATATTTGGTAACAAACTCAACTGGGTAAGACACATTGGACAGGCAGCAGTAAAATATATCCAAATCCTTGATGAGGATAGTGAAGAGGGGATGTACCAAGTATGTAACGGAATTTAGTTACAAAACTTTGGTCATATCATAGCTTGAATAGGGTAGTGTAGTACTGGACCCACATTTTGCGTATCAGATACAGGAGTTGGTGGGGGTGCAAAGAAGGGCTGCTAGATTTGTCTCTGAAAATGATCGCATAGCGCAATCAGTAACTGATATGATAAAGGATCTGGAATGGGACTCATTGCAAGACATGAGGAGGGTAAGGAGAGTCACTAAAGTTTACAAGGCATAGTACATTGGTAATGAGGCTTACAGAGATATTGGAGGAAGAATTAAGAGAAGTGAATGGAAGGGAAAAGTTGAACATGACCACAAGCTGGTACTCTATTTTAGGCATAAGAGTAATGGGAAAATTCTCTTTAGTTCGTAAGGAGGCCAGGGATATGAATAAATTACAAAGAGAAATGGTGAATAATTTACCAAAAAGCTGAAAGAATTTAAAGTTAAAATTTGTAGGGAGTAAAAGAAGGCGGGTACAGGAAAGATAGGAAATTGAGTGTGTAGGGAAATTGCCATTTCATTTTTATAGCAAATTATAGCGCTTGCTGATCCTAAATTGTGTAGTACTTTGAGCGCCCGTTGTCGAAACAGCGGAACCCAATTATCTGTACGAAATTTTTTCTTCTGTTCATCCTGAACTGGACTATTCAAACGTCCTATTTGGTGATTACAGAAATCTTTCTAAAAAAAACTCACTGCTTTACAATTCACAATTATGCCTTCATAATTTCAATAATCTACTCCCGAAAAATCAATGATCTGTCCATTTTCAAGTTGGACTTAGAAACAATCAACCATCGATTATGAGACTCGCACATGGCCACAGTGTCAGCTTCTGAACTCCGACTGTAGAAGTTTATCTGATCAGTGCTTGAACTAAAATTCTCGTCTAATAGAACTTCTGACACATGTACATAATAAAATAAAATATACTAGCTTTGCCCGGCATGCATTACAATGCCAGTTTCTATTCCATAAGTGGGTACGCATTTAGAGAACAGACCCATTAATTGTACAAAATACCTGATTTTTATCCATTAAATTAAAATTGAAAAAGTTTATTCTGGTGATTTGTGTTATACAATATTTTAGCTTTTCCGTCTTCTGAAAAGCAGGTACCCAGCGTTGCTTGGCAGGTGGATATGAAAGTTGAAAATTGGATAGAAACTGCAGCGTTGTATAAAGAACATTGACAAAAATTAATAGGGTGGAGAGAGAGAGAGGCTGGGTATCTGAAAATCAAATTTAGACAGTATTTTTCTGTTTGTTTTAATGTATAAGTGTACTGAGGATTATTGAAATCGGATGAAATCTGTTGGTATGTATAAAGAACGTTTAAAAAATGATGTGGTGGAAAGGGTGAGAGGGGTAGGTATTCTGAAAACCAAATGTAGACGTTATTTTTCTTTTGGTTTTAAAGTATACATACGAAAAGTTCCGTCGATAGTGGATAAGAATTGTGGGTGTGTATAAAAGTATTGTAAAATATTATGGAAACGGGGAGAGGTGTTGGGTTTTCTCAAACTAAATGTCGACAGTATTTTTCTGTTTATTTTAAAGTAAACGTGTACAAAGAAACATTGAAATCAGATAAAATCTGTGGGCATGTATAGAGAACGTTTACAAAAATTAAGATCGTGGAAAGGGGGATAGGGGTAGGGTTTCTGAAAACCAAATGTTGACAATATTTTTCTGTTTATTTTAAAGTAAACGTGTGCAAAGTTCCATCGAAATCGGATTGCCTAATCGGATGAATGGTATAGGAACGCATAGAGAACGAACACACAAACAAACATTTATATGTATATATGAAATAATTATAAATATTGGTAAAATATTAAGGAATTCGGGATAATTTATTAGTTTTTGAAGATAAACAATGTACAGCAATGCAAAGATTGAAGGATTTGAATCAGATTAATGATTTTTTTAACTGCTTAGCGTCTCTTAAGAGCGAGGTCTTTAGAGACGGGAAAGGATGGGGGGGCAAGGAATGGGAAGGAATTCGGCCATGTCCTTTTGAAGGAAACATCCCGACATTTGCCTGACAGGGATTCGAACCGCCGTCCTCCCGAATGCATATTAATGAAGACTGAGATTATAATTAGTTTCAGATATAAAGAGGCTTCCTCACAGTGAGAATAAATGAAGGATCGCATCAAAACTGTCGAGAGAAATATGACAATAAAAGACCGAATACAGGCATCTAAAAATTTAATCACTTTGTTGAGTCCATTTTAAATCTCTAATACGTAGTGTAGACCGTGGCTAAGAGAGCGAGAAAAACCTGGGCAAGAATGTTCCACAGATCCACTTGTGTTGTTAAAACGAATTACGAGATTTTCTGTCAACATTAACCTCCTTTAACGGATTATATTTTAATAATTGAGGGTTTTATAACATCAGATGTGTGAGATTGCAACACTTTCCAGGAATTATCTGCCAAAGACGTTAGCACAAACTGTAAGGAAACAAATTTTTTGCGTGTGTCAGTGTGTACACATGCAGGAAGTGAAACTTCTACGTGTTTTTTCTGTGTATTTTTTTCGTTTCCTTCGCACTCGAGAGGACGAACGAAACTATATTTCATTTATACAGCAAATAGGAACATTGTTCAAGTTATCCTCGTAAATAAATGAAGATTATTTGGTTTAAGGTACACTTCGTTAGATTGTAGAGCAGCGGTTCCCAACCTTTATTGGTACACGACCCACTTTTAAGTAAAAAAAAAATTTCGCGACCCACCTAATATGAGAGTCTATCTAATTTCAGAATAGGAAATGTTGTATAACCTCGATTCGCTATCGACTATCCTATCCTGCGAAAAGGCAAATTTTAGTACAAAGGATATACTATCAACAAAAACAAGGATTGATAATACATAAAACAACAAACATATTATAGAACGGGAGGCGGCTGCACAGACCATCACCTCATCAAGTTGACTGCTGAAATTCCACGATTAGAAGTAACGCGATCAGCATATTAAAATGCAACTGGTCTGCCAAGTCGCTTTTTGGTGAAAACCACCTGCAGATCTGATTTTCGTGGTTGATTGGGAAGTTTATAATTGTGTTTTACTGCAACCAAATGTATGAAAATATAGAAGAATGGGAGCAGGAAAACACAATGGCTAACTAACCAGTCAACCGCTAAAATGGGTTTGATAGGTGTTTCCCACCAATATATGACTTGGCACATCAGAGCCATTTTAATTTGCAAATCGAGTTTTAACTAATCCTGGAATTTCAGCTGTCAGCTCGATGAGGCGATGCTTTGTACAATGCTCTTTTTACAAAGCGAATGAAAAATAAGTTTAATTATTATAGAAACACAACTTTACAATAAGTGAGATTTCTGGCACTGGTGTTTACTGATGAGGGCGTCGATATCAGTGCTAACACTGGTTAATTTTAACCTTAAGTCACTTTCTACACATAGTTTATTTCTGTATTTTGTTTTTTATAAACATTAAGATATATTTTGGTGGCGAAAACATCGATTTTTCCGCGACCCACCAAAACACACGCCGCGACCCACCAGTGGGTCGCGACCCATAGGTTGGGAACCGCTGTTGTACAGTATTAGCCTTAGACTGTATTCTGAGTTTAGAGCTTTTATATCTGAAAACATCTTGGGCAAAATTATGTGATAACCTTCCTTCCTTCTTACAATCAATTTCCGTTAGTACTTAGCTTCCAAGCTAGCATAAATAAAAATTTCCTTAACAACTAAACACTAAAATACTGGTATATATATATCACAGTGAAACATTTAGATAAAAATAAACTTCTAAGCCCGTAAAAAATAACGGGATGATCGCATACTTCTGACTCATCTCGTAAATATTTTTTAAAAGCTAAAATGACTCGTTCTCTCTGCTATAAAGATGAATGCTAATATTTCAGCATGAAAATGAAAGCTTTTATCGCACGCGAATTAATACATTCACTGTAACGGCATATAAACGTGACTACATATGTCTTTTCTTACTATTACAATGGTCAGAGAATATGATGACAGCATCTGCATCCAACGACTAAAAATAAACAATATAAAACGAGCTTTAATAAACTCACTGTATCGTAATAAAAACATGATTCCATATTTCTTTTCAAACTACAACAGCGATAATAGAATATAATGAAACCATCTACATTAAGTGAATACAAATTTACAAAAAGCAGCTAACAAACAAAACAAAAAGTACTGGTGGATGTCTTACAGTTTACTAATGGTGACTTCGGATGTCAATATATTGTCTGATATCGTAAAGTGATTTTCAGTGAATATTAAATCAATTTATGTTTTAACATTTTAAGTACGAATGAGCAGAACATGAAGTGCACATGCGCAGAACGTTGTTGCGCATGCGCACTTAAAGCGCAACTCGTTACACGCATGCTAACAAATTTCTCACTACCGCAGCCAAAGAATTTTCACATTATAAATAAATATCGTAGAATTAATGCGATGATAAATGGTACTCAGATGTTTCTTCGTCGAGTTGGAGCATTTTTCGAAATAAATGAGAAAAAAAAGTCAGGCCCCCATTGGCATTGAGCCTGGTCTCGCTGACACCCTGTACACGTAGGTCGGCTGCCGTAAGAACATGCCCTGTTATCCGAACGCATACAGAGCGCCCGCGAATTACGAGCGAGACGTGGCCACGCATAGAAAAACCGCAGTCCTCACATATTCGGCCAACCGATAAAAGCGAACGCTCACTTTTTCTACATTACCCACAGAAGGTGGGTTACCTGCTGGGTTTTTTCGACATCGTCCCTGGATTACGTGGCATCAGTTGTACTCTCAGCTGCATACGACACAGTCACAAAAATATAACGGGAAAGTTACATATTGTAATACGAGACCATAGCTCAACACACTTCATCCGGTCTTATTTTACTTTTTGTTCCTAGCGATTTTGGCTATACGGCAACGTCCGCTTTTACTATTTGGGTTGTACGATCTAAAGGAGACACATCCACGTGTTTTATGAGCTGAAAGTTTTTTCTAGTACAATTTAAATTGTTTCGCAGAACCAATGCCACTGAACAAATAATTCTTAAGATCATTATATATATATTGACTGTATAGTGGTTGGAAAAAATACATTCGGTAACATCTACATCTATACATATACTCTGCAATTCACAAAATTGTGGGCGGCAGTGGGTGCTAGGCACCAAAACTAATCAGTTTGCTGTGCATTTCAGTCGCGAATGGTACGAGGGAAAAAAGAATTCATATAAGGATCAGTACGGCACCTTATTTCTCTAATCTTATCTTTCCTGTCATTCCGGCTCAAATAGGTTGGTGGATGAAGTATTTCACTACACTCGTAAGTGAAAGTGGGAGTACACGTGTTTATCAATAAGTTTAAACGAAACGTGCGAAGTCTATCTACCAGAGACTGCCAGCCCAATCAACTAATCAATTCTGTAACGAACCATGCGGTCACGAATCGAGCGGCTCTTTTTTTTTACTTTCTCTATACTGTCAACCCCTTACGAAACGGATCCCAAATGGTAGAACAGTAGTCCAAATGTGGATGCACAAGAGATTTGTATGCTATCTCCTTTGTTTGTTCATTACAATTTTTAAAGATTCGACCTAGGAATCGCAGCCTAGAATTAGCTCTACCTACTAACGAATTAATGTGTATGTCCCATTTAATGTTCCTTTCTACTGTTACTCCCAAATATTTCATAGAATCGACCATATCAATAACTGAACTGTTTACCTCGTATTTCTGAACAATCGGATACTTTTTGTTAGTTATGCACATTGTCTACATCCATACTGTACAAATCACAAACATTGGAGGTGGCAGAGGGTGCTATGCACCAATCTTAATTCTGCGCTTTCCAATTCCGAATAGCACGAGGAAAGAAGGAATACCTAAAAGCATCAGTACGGCATCTTATTTGTCGAATCTTATCCCTCCGGTCATTGTATTTCATTGCACTCGTAATTTAATGATTTTCGCATATTCTGCAATAAATTAAAACGCAAACGATGTCGTCTGTCTTCCAAACTATCCCAGCCCAATCTATATATCAATTCTGTGACGCTTTCATAACGGCTGTAGCAACCAGTCACGAATCGAGTGGCTCTCCTCTGTACCCTCACCAATGACTCTGGGTCATGACATTCAAATGACCTTAAACGGCAAAGAAATGCTGAATACGAAATTCCCAAATCAATGGTTTTTGACGTAATGGGGCATCGGTATGACCAGCAGGTTCAACGTATTTGTTACCGGTTGAAATGTTTCTTTTAGAAAAATTGAACGATGTTTTTCAGCAGTTACCTATAACTCCAGAGAACATGATCGATAGTATAATTCGAGATTGTGCTGCTATTCCTCCAGAAACTATTGAAAGAGCAACACAAACCCTGATTGTCCGTTTGAGAAATTGCATGTACATCATTACAGAAATGCACGTCTGAATGGCTCAGTTGGTCGTGGCACCGTGACACGAGCATAGCTGCTTCGAGTCCTGGTGGTGGAAGTTACTTTCAACATCAAGATTAGGCCGTCAGCGTAGGACAGGTGGCGGTGGACAATGCACGATCATCAGATTGTGCGGCAAAGTCGTGGGTTAGATCCCAAACCTCTCCGCAGTAGTGAGGACAAACTGCGTTGTTCGTGGTTATTCGTCCGTCGGACAAGGACGTAAAGTCTTGCGTACCCTTCTGTGCCTGAATGAGCTGACACCGGGTTTCACCATTCTCTTCTTCATCTCTCATTTCACACAATGTAACATAGGATCTCTTTAATATCAATTAAAATTATATATTCATACTCATAAAGGCCATAATATTGGCAAAATAATAGTTAAAAGAATTTATAAAAAAGAATAGCAAGTTTAATAAATATTGTTTGGTCAGAGATGATTGAAAGGATATAGGATCTCTGGGGAAAAAGAAAGAAGTTAACAGAATTGTTGGTAGAAGTGGAGAGAAAATCAGGATAATTGAGCAGAGAAGCTTGAAAATAATAGTTGCGGAGAAAAAAAATTGATAGATTTTGAATAGAAAAGAAGCTGCTAATCTTTCGGAGTGAACTCAATGCAAAAAAGTACTCCAGACACGGTCAAATGTTGGTATGAGAGGTTTTTGGACATAGCAAACAAAAGGAAATAAACTGATCAAGATTATAAATTAAAATTCAGTCTAAACAAATTATATTTATTTTATTTAACATAGATCGCTTTTATACATGATATATTATATGCGACAACAACACTAAAAACACTCTATACCGAGCACAGTCCACAGGTACAATAACACATACCAACAAATGTTGGGGAAGACTACGGAAAACCAGCGCATTTAATCATACCAAGAAAGTTCCCATCGAGAGGTACATTCTTCACGGTAACCACATTCCGGCTATACCCGGAATGGGAAATGGCATCATAAGAAATGTTACAGAAAACCCTCTAATTATGGAATGTCAATCCCGCAATTTGAAGATGGTCGTATTTTAACTATTCGGTGGCATACTTCTAAGCTTTAACACACAAGGACAAATTTAAGGGTCAGACAAATTCATGATGTGTTTGCTGCAAAATGGGTGACACTATGTTACCCTGCAAAACAAAAACATCCGATTGAAGATGCGAAAGAATGGCCTAGCTGAAGATAGCGTTCCAGAATCAATCTTATCCGCCACTGTCTTCATTTACTTACAGCGTCCCAAATACTTACTCTTATCTTGTAACATCTTAAAAAATAAAAAATAAAAAAAAATAAAAAAAATGGGTGAGTAGGAAGAGAAATGTTTAGCTGCTATGTACAGGGAAAAAACATGGAAGGTATAAAAGAGTTGGTTTGGAGCACGTTTAACAACATGGTGGGTGAGTGGTTTACGCTCTGGCCTCGCTTTCTGGAGGGCGCCGGTTCGAATCCCGTTCCGGGTATCCAGATGGTTTTTCCATGGTTTACCCAAATCACTCCAGGCGAATGCCGGGATGCTTCCTTCGAAATGCCGTGACGGAATTCCTTACCGTTCATTGTCCCATGTCCCATATCGCCTTCAATGACCTCGACGTCAGCAAACAGTAAAGCCAGAAGTAAAATAAATAAATGAAAAAATAAACGGACGCATAAAAGTGCCGCCTTTGAATTTTGGCCATCTCCTAAAATAAACGCATCGAACGTAAAAACAGCCACTGAAAATTGTTTTTATATGCTTCATTACTTTGTTACGAACATACGAGTTGTAGTAAAGATATAACCTTATGGGCGGTGCTGTAGAAAAGTTTTGTTTTTTAAAAAGATCTTTAATGAACTAAAAGTGAATTAGCTGCTCATCACACGTGATCTGATAGAATCCACACGTTTACTCAAATGCAGGGCATTGTATACTCAAAAATAGTCTTTGCCCCTGTTGCAGATTTCAGAGATTCTGTAACCTATAAAAAATGGCCACTGAATTACATTATTTTTGGGAGTGTCTCCGTTTTTTTTTTATTCCACCAATATTTTTGATACTTCATCCTGTTCACAGCAACAGTGGCAAAACGGAAACAACATTAAATTTATCCAAACTGGTTTAGAACAGTTGTTTGGAGCGGAGGACTACCAGAAGAGCACATTTGAGTTTTATATCTCTGGGTCAAGCGACCGAGAAAATTGTTCTTCTTTTACATTACCATATTTTATAAATAAAGGAACAAAACTGCTACTTCATATTTTCCGCTGATAGTAACTTTCTGGTCCGTACATCTTGTTTTGTTCAGTAACTCCTCTCCTGGGAAAGTTGCCGCGCAGTGTAAACAAAGGAATGCTGCGACGCCTGATCTAAGGCGGAAGAGGGTTAGAGCGAGGGGATGCGACAAGACGCAGGGGCATTGCGATAAAACAGGGCGGATGGAACTCCAAGCCGCCTCCCTTCCTGTCTAAGTTTTCCGCAACATTCATCACTCTGTTTTCTGCCGGAACAAACACAAAGCAATCAATCGATAAGGCCAGATTGGGGCAGCCCTCACGAACCCTCTCCGACAAACGGAACCAAGCGCGGGGAGACACGGGTGCTTTATACTTGTCGTCTCCATTCACTTGTCTCTCTTACGCTGATGCCAAACAGTTACACTACGTGTTTGATGTCAGAATGGCTTCAGAAGCTAGTAGCTTTGAACAGGTAGTACGGATTTTTTGTTTGTTTAATTATTAGGTTCTTTATATATATATTAAAAACTTACTTTGGTCCCATCCGTATTTGAAAATGCGAGGAGACAGGATTAAAGCTAATTGAAACATTAAATAAAGAGCTTCATCTTGTCATCTGGTACCAGCGGAGTACAGAATAATATAATAATGCATATACGAAGTTACACTTTTCAAAGAGATTATGTTACACTAGTACGTGTATGAAATCAGCAGCGAGGTTCTTACTGTAAACAACTTTTACAGTTATTTATTTTTCCCCTATTAATGGTTTCTTCTGCAATTATTGGTTTTTCTGTAGCTGTGTGTTCAGGTCTTATTTTTAGTTTCTGCGTGTCTCATAGTTATCTCTTTTGTAAATATTTTCGTGTTTATTATATAAATGTTTTTTTTTCTCTCATCTGTTTCGGCTGTAAATATTTGACCCTAAATAGTGATCATAATGTTTATAGTTATCATATAATATTTAAACATAAAGTTATTTTTCCGTTCGAATAGATAATAAATAAATATCTTAAACAGTCCCTGCGCCATCGAATTGTTATATATCATGAAAATTTTAATTGTCAGTGCATTAATTTACTTTATTCAAATCTTACTCCTCAACATCCCTTCAGGAAAGTTAGAACTTAAAAGAAGACGGGAGGAGGGGTAAAAATTTGACTAGAGACGCCAGGTTCTCATTTACAACAAAAGTTTCGTTGGTAAACTTCCTCGTCTATTTCGAAATATCATTTCTTCTTTCTCCTATACTGATGTTTACATTGCTGCTGGGAAATGCTTCATTTATCTCAAACTGATGCGTGCTGATACTGTTCTATCAGTTAGCATGAAACTGAGAACTATAAATGTTAAAAAGATTTGTTACTACGGATTCCATTTCCCAAACTTTTCTGAATTCAATATTTCTGAAGTAATTGATAAACTTGCTGAAAATATTAATAATTAAAAACATATTTTTGTGTTCATTTGTCTGTCTACCGAAACTTGATTTTCGAACAATCATCATACTTGTAGGAAAGTGTAGCCATATAATTTCCATCGGCTTTAGTATTTATTAGTAAACATTTAAACTTATGATAACCACTGTGATAAGACTTTCAATAAAAAACCTTTTGAAAAATTATGTTAACCTACTAAGACTTCGTCCACGTAGCCAGGGTCTGTTTGCAAACCAGTGAAACTATGTAAAAGTAAAAAATGTTTGTTATCACAGTAGCGTAAAAAATAAATGTTAGTTACATTTCAATATATAATTTTCAAACTGGAGTTACTTTCAGAAAATTCGTACTAGATGATACCGCGATTTGAGGAACACGTGGTGACATCAATGGGGTAAGTAGTGACACAAGATAAAACAACGTGTGTATGTTTCTAGAATCTTTGGTATATAATAAATACTGTTCATTAACGGACGCCGGAAACAACAAAGACGTTATGTTAAAATCAATCCATTAAATTATTGATATTGTCGGTAAGGTTTTCCGTTGGTTGGTTTTTTATTCACACTTAAACTTAATTATTATTGTACCGTATGTTTGTGTAATCTCTGGTGAATAACTGATAAAGTTCATTAACGGAGGACGGAAACAAAAATGAAGTTTCATTAATTTAACGCATTAAACTCTCTCACCAAAACAATTGTACATGTGGTATTCCTTGCACAGTTTTTTTTTATTCACATTCAAATTTACACACGTTTAATTTTTATTTTTTTCAGTGCCTTCGTGGGTTATGACCAGGGCCGCTTCTCTGAATCGACTACTGACTTATTGATATGCTAAGAGCTTTCCAGGCTTAAAAATCACTGTGAATCAACAGATGAGATTAGGATAGTATCAAATGGCTATTCAATATGATTTTAATTTTCTGTCCCATCAGCCACCTAGACAGCGTGATAAAACCAACTCACACACTTTAAGTCACACTCTTATGTTTAGAACTGTGGAAACTCTGTCAAAATCGGTTATTCAGTTTTGAAGCTACAATCTGATGAACATAACTGAGTTTAAATTCCTATTCCGACGCTCTATGATACAGCGTCATTAGACATACTTCAGACTTTAAGCCAGGTCTTAATGTTTTTAAACCGTAAAAAAATTGTTAAGCAGTTTCTTCATTATACCGGTACATAATGACAAATCCCCTTAAATTATTATTTTCCTAATTGAGTACCCTTTTTAGAGCTGATTTACACATGCAGTATTTTTATTCGCCCAATACGAATCAGGTACACCAAGTCTGATCAAGTTTCGTCTAACCGGAACGTAACCCACCCTATCTATAAAGAAGTTGGCTGGGGTTGATATAACCCTAGAGTAATTTCAGACTTCCAATGACAAACACGTGTTCCAAGTATGTTCAAAATCGCTCCAGCCATTTTTTGGATCGTAGCAAAACGTCTAGTCATCCCCACCTCACCTAGAACGAGATGTGCTGTTGTTGGTTACCCCCACAGGTTAAGTCACTCAATACCAAACATGTGTACCAAGTTTCATCAAAATCGCACCATCTGTTGAGACGGCATAGTGGAACACATACATATTCACTCATTGAGTTTATATATACAGATAGATAATCTGAATTTCGACGGAGCATCCCACCGCCACACCATCCGACGGTGTGGTCTGCCAGCCATCCAAGTTGTCGACGCCACATGGCGGATCGCCAGCTCAAGTTCAATAACGGCGCCGACAGGACAGACACCCACTAATAACACCTCACCGTAGTGAGAAGATCGGTGACACCTGTCAAAATTAGCCGTGCCATCCAGTTTATTGGATAATCGATTATAGCCACAGGAAATATTTTTGATTAATAGGTTGACTTGAATCATCGACTTCCTTCATTCTGGATACCCACTACCAGGAACATGTCAAAATCGTAACGTTTCTGAAATTTTACATTTATTATGTGCCTGGATAAGGCATGAAAATAAAATTTTCTAAGTATAGGTTTGCCTCTTCATTTTCGGAAATTGTCAGCTGTTGTGGCAGACGATTTATTACGTGCTACACCGGTTGCATAATACTCAAACAGTCTTATGTCTACAGGAAAACCATGAAATAAAGGAATGAGGCCGAAAAATGTTATGCGTGATTAAGAGTTATCACTGATAGTAGCATATTTCTTAATTTTCTGTAACAGCGATATCACTGGACATAGAGTATAAGAAAACATCTATATTGCCCAAAAATAAATAAACAAAAAGCTAATGCGCTAAATTAAACACAGTCCGTACTTTTCTTTCTGTTTTCTGGTAATTAATTTCTTTTCGGTTCCTTAAACAAATAGAATTATTATTAAATAACGCCCACAACTTAGATTTTGCAATAAAATCTCTGGCTGCAACTAGACCGGTAAAAGAAGCCGTTTTCTAGATGTCAGCGATATACACACGACGACACTTTGACCACAGCAACCTTTTATATGGATAAAAGATACAAATGACTAGACCTGCGCTATGTGATTTACATTATCTCAATAAAGCAGTCATTCTGTTCATTGATATTCAAATGAATAATTGTGTCTCTGTATATATATTTCTTTTACAAAATGTTCCGTACTTAAATACATTCTTGAATACATTACTGCCTCAAGTTCAAACAAATATCTCCAGAAATAAATCAATATTCTTTCCAGTTTCACCCAATGATGTCTGCCAGAACAAAAAACGTACCAAAAACCTCCCATCACAGACATATCAACTCGTTAGTATAGCCTACACTCCAAATCAGAACAGATGATATATATAAGGCGAGAAGTTACTGATTACAATCAATAAGAAATAAACCAACAACGTTACAATTACCAGTCAGGAAGCTCACCACAATAATGACAAATAGATTCATCAGGCGACAGACTATAATGGTTGACGTTATAATTTTTCAATTAGATCAATAGTTTTTTTATTTTTATAAATTGTAAGATTTTTTATTTTTATAAATTGTAAGTTTTTTTATTTCAAGGTACTCCGAAATGAAACATATTTTACGTATCGATTTATTTATTGTAAGAACGAAGCCTTTCCCGGCGTATGACTGCAATGTAGTCTTCACGGGTGTACCGCCGGATTGTGTTGTGGAAACAAGATATTTCGACGGCTAGCTCCGCGGTCTTCTTCGGGTGTGGAGACATCTGCACTGGTCGGCTGTATACTGTATCTGTGGGTCAGCAGATGTTTCCACACCTGACAAAGACGGCGGAGCTAGCCGTCGAAATATCGTCTTTCCACAACACAATCCGGCGGTACACCCGTGAAGACAACATTACAATTTATTTATTGCTTATCCAAACCTATTAACAGAAATCAATCCCAAACATTATTAACATTTACATAAATAATCAAAAGGGTTACTCTCAATGACATATGAATTCATTATGATCCGATAACAGGCTAGCAAAATTAAAGCTCATATTGAACTAAATATGAAATGACTTAACATGGAGCTTATGGATCTTAATTATGTGGATCAGTCAGTGCTACAATTTACTCGAAACTCATCACTTGTAACGATGGAGATTGACCCCCACGGGATATTTTGAAAATCATTCAGAGTGACGGTTAAAGCTTTTTCTGGCGATATGAGGCGATGACCAACTGGTAGTTACTACCTGCCTCCCCTATAAGGTGTTCGGATTAATTTTTCTATTCTCCACTCGGCGTCAAAAGCTGTTCTGGCTGAAAAAAAATCACACCAACCTTGCTCGCACCTCTCTCTGAGGAATGCAGCCAGAGGTGTACAGCTGCTTCTTAAGGTCTGACAATCAATAAAACCAACTGGAATGCACCATTAAAACGTATATTTTGTAACACCCGCCTGAGGGAAGAAGAAGGCTCAATACACGGAGTACATTACAATTAAAGACGATTTAAAACTAATTTACTACGATTTTAAATACCGATAGACATTACAAATAATCACCATGGCATTGTAATGTGTACTAATATTCTTTCAACAATAATAATAATTTCGTGTGGTGACGGGGTTTCTATTGGCTGCAAATTACGTCACTGTCGTAGCCGCCTTAACCTAACCAAGAAATCCTACGGGGTACAGGGGACCTACAGTTTAACGTGGAATCAGAACCACGGAAGCGTTCTAGCGTACTTCACATTACACAGCAAGCTCTTCCAGAGGTGACGATCGTTTTAAGGTCACATGAAAATCCCCGCCGAGACAAGACTTCGAACCACGGACCTTTCGATCTCCAGTGAGATGCCTAAACCACTAAGGCACCAGGCCGCTCCCCTGTAGGTTTAACAACCCTAGTAATTCTGATGTGGACACATCTACAGTAAATTCAAACAAAGGATTAACATGGTCCTATTTGGCCCTAACGAACATACACACGTCCTGTAGGAAAAAGGGGGGGGGTCCCTGTGGACGAGTTAATTATAGTTATAATTTATAAATTGATGATTAACAAAGGGGATTTTAATTTTGAGCGAAGGCAAATATGGATTTTGCCAGAATCTCGATGACACTGGAGTATAGGAAAACTGTCAAAATATGACATTTATTTAGTATCACTGGAAATTACAAATCTCAGCTAATTTATCGTCAATGTTAATACAAGAAGTCGAAATCACAAAGCAACGGTCAGAGGTACAATTAGCCGTCATTAGCAAGCATACAAATGTAAATTACTTTGGGATCATTCTCAATTTTAATATCCGAAAGAATTACACTTAGAAGCAATGTATAGTACAAGTTATGATGGCCTCAGACAAAGTTATCATAATACTGTAACTTTACGTTGAAATAAATAGAGGGCGCCATCAATCAACAATTAGTAAACACGTATGGTATTATTGACCTGGCTACCCGTAAGGTTCTTCGGCCGCTGAGTGACATACTTGCGATTTGCCATTGTCGTGGCAACCCTAAGCTAACCTCGTAATCCCATCAAGTACAGGAAACCTTATTGTATGTTGAACCCAAAACCTCGTAGTGTCCTAGCGCAGTGGTCCGCAACCGGTGTGCCGCGGCACAGTGGTGTCCCGCGACAAGGTGAAAGGTGTGCCGCGAAATTTTACCAAATATAAGGTATTAATTGCCTAATTTTTTGTTAATTACATTTTAGTTTCATGTGCCGCAAATTGTTACGTATAGTCGTATTTTAAGAAATTAAATAATATTAATTTTCACATTTGCTATTAGTTTTCTTTATTAATTTTTTAAAACATTTTTATTCCTCGTCTCTACTGCCGCACTTTGCGGTTCCGTCATATTTACCGCATGTCATCAGTGGCGTAACTAGGTCAACAAGGGCCCCGGTGCAAAAAGTTTATTTTGGGCCCTCAGGCCAGACGGGCGAACTTTTTTTTGCTTTGTGTGCTGGTAGGGGCCCCCTGAACTGAGGATGGGGACCCTTGAATTGTTCTTTAGGGGCCCCCCTGAGCAGCGAGGGCACTTAGTGAGGTGCTTCTGTGTTCTCAGGAGCCCCTCAGACGACTGTAAAGCTAAAAAAAGGTCGCCAGTTTGCCGTGAAGGCTCGTGGGCCCTCTAAACTGCGCTCAGGGGCCCCTTGAGGTATGTTTGGGGGCCCCCTGAGCGTGAGGGCCCCGGTGCACTGCACCGCCTAGCCCCATAGTAGCTACGTCCCTGCATGTCATGTGTATGTGCTTTTCCCTCAGTCTAAACTGCTGGGAGTAACAGAACTTCCCAAGCCTTATATTATTTTATTAAGTTGTCGGTGTTGGTGCTTATCCAACAATACTACTTTGTTCCTGTTCCGTTGCACCCGATGCTTTGTTAGACAAAGCTGTTAAAAACAATCGGCACCGTATATGACTTCTTTGAAGTGTATAAATTCCACTTCTTACAGTTACTTCAGTTTATCATAGCTGTGCTCTAAAGTGGACCGAAAACTGTTAGTGTTTTGTCTTGATATTTCTATTACAATTAGTACACTTTTATTTCTTCAAGATGGACAAATTCCTTGAATGGAGTGTTCCGTCTATGAGTGCAACTGATGAAAGCGTTGAGTCAGAAAGAAAGAAACAAAAGTTAATGCAGCGGAAGTATAGTGATAATTACTTATCCTATGGGTTTTCTCGGTGTGATGAAAAACCGTGCCCAATCCCCGAGTGTATCGTTTGTGGTGAAAATCTCAGCAACGCTGCAATGGTTCCCAGTAAATTGAAACGACATTTGTCAACAAAATATCTGTCAAATAAAGATGTCAATTATTTTCTTAGGTTGTTGGAAAAAAAGAAAAAACAAAGAACTTTCTTGAGCACTACGTACGTGTCAGAAAAAGTACAGGAAGCTTGTTATAAGGCAGCTGAACTTAAATGCCAAGAAACCACATACAATAGGTGAAACGCTGTTAAAGCCTGTTTGTAAAGATATGGTGAGAATAGTGCTGGGTTTAGAATATGCTAGAAGTTTCAATAATTCCTCTTTCTGCTGACACAATCAGTCGCCGAGTTATTGATATGTCTCGTGATATTGAAGACATTATGAAGGAGAAAATCAACAACAGTCGAGTTCTCACTTTAGATCGAAGAATCCACAGATATTAGTCGCCATGCACAACTTCTGGCTTACATTCGCTACATCGATGGAGATTTAATATTAACTAATTTCTTCTTTTGCAAAGAACTTCAAGAGCATACTACCGGTGAAGAAATATTTGTGCCTGATGAATATTTGGGCCTTAATGAATTAACATGGAAGGATTGCGTTATTATTTGTACAGACGGAGCGGCTGCTATGACAGGCCCAGTGAAAGGATTTGCAGCTAAAGTACGCGAAGCAAATTGCAACTTACGATGTGATCATTGTCTCATTCACCGCGAAGCCACTTGTTACTAAGTTTCTGTCACCTTCTCTGAAAGATGTGCTGGACGAAGTAGTAAAAGTCGTGAACTTCATAAAATCGCGGTCCCTTAATTCGAGTACTATTTTCTGTTTTATGTCAGGAAATGGGTTCCGAACACACTACACTCCTGCTACATACAGAAGTACGTTGGCTGTCACGAGGAAAGGTGTTAACGCGAATATTTGAACTCAGAAGAGGTCCAGGCATTTTTGACTGTTGAAAGA
Source organism: Vandiemenella viatica (assembly GCA_031002005.1). Taxonomy (NCBI): domain Eukaryota; kingdom Metazoa; phylum Arthropoda; class Insecta; order Orthoptera; family Morabidae; genus Vandiemenella; species Vandiemenella viatica. The sequence continues at coordinate 217,825,281 of CM061919.1, forward strand.
CACAAGTACGCTGATTTATTCGCAGATGGCGAATGGGTATGTAAGTTGGCATATCTTTCAGACATTTTCGTACACTTGAGTCAGCTGAACATCAAAATGCAAGGTAGGAACGAAAATATTCTTGTTAGTATGAATAAGATTAAAGGATTTGAGAACAAGCTTGATTTGTGGTTACAGAGGATTGAAAATGGGTCGTGTGAGATGTTCCCGACTGTATGGTCACTTGATGACGGTAATAAAATGGCTATGGACTTAATTAAAGCACATTTAGAAGTCTTAGCAGCAGAGATTGAAAAAGTAATTTGGAGAAAGTGTTGAAGATTTCGACCGGGTTCGTGATCCGTTCGTTGCAAATTCAGAACATCTTCCAAGTTATCTCGCAGATTTAAAAGCTGACAGAACTTTGAAATTAAAGCTTCTCGAAGTTCCTTTAGATACGTTTTGGCTAACCAGCTAAATATTTATGTCAATTGGGCTTCTCGACGTTGACTGGGTCACATTGAAGATATGTGTACAATTATTTACTTTAATAGTAATACAAAAGTGCCTGATTATTAATTTTATTATGCAACCGTTGTTTGTAGCTATAATTTTTTACGTGTTAGGAGACTAATCGCAAAAAATTTCGTGTTGTGGGGACCCTTTTTTTTTTTTTTTTGCTCAACCATCCGTTCGGTAAGGTGTGCCGCGAGATTTATGGGTAACCTTATGGTGTGCCGCGAGATGGAAAAGGTTGCGGACCACTGTCCTAGCGTACGCCCCATGAACAAAGTAAAACATTGCAGAGGTGAACATGTGATTAAGAGCACGTAAAAATTCCGAGCGAGACCGCGATTCCCAGTCAAGCGCCTGAACCAACTCAGAAAGCAGTTCGCACTCTTCAACAATTAGGAACACGACGTGGGCCACAGTGTTAAGCTGCATAACGAAAACAGGAGCTCTTTGGACTTGTTGGGGTTTCTAAGAGCCTTGCGAAAGTGCTCCCCAAGTGGGGGGTCCCAAGCGTCGGACGGCACAAGACTTGGACGGCGAAGTGAGCTTTCCCCGACTCGCAGAGGCGGGGAAAGCTGAGCGAACCGACCGGGGGACGCTTATATAAATTGTAGACATCAGCTTCCGCATCCACGTAGGGGCAATCAATTTCCTTGAGCCTTCTATATATTTCTCTGTCGGCGTAGGGGGGTTAGGTGGCCTCACAGGCGGAGGGCGAGGGGGAGGGGGGATTGAGGAGGTAGCGCCCTGAATGCTGAGGCTCACGGCCCGGTAGCAGCGAGAGCGCATGCGCCACAGACTGACACTCGCCCGCATGCCGCTTCTGATTTAGCAGCGGCAATCCTTCTGTCTGCGCAACGACTAGACAAGACTCTCGCCAGCCCCGTTGCGGAGATAAAGGAACAATCGAGCACCGAACCCGAGAGCTGGCATTACAGCTATTTCTTCCCCGAAGCGATGGTCGCAATACCGCCTGAAAGTAATTCACGGAAGGACTCTTCACTCACAACACATTTCTGACATTCCATAGTACCTGACTCGAGCATCTGATGCTGATAGATGTACAAAATTAACGATGTTATACAGAAAGCACTTTAATGCATCCTAGCATTTGCCTCTATCATTTAATAGATAAGCATACCTTTAATTACTGTACTGTATTTTACTGTAACTTAACTTAATCCACAGCATAAGTAATTTCTTTATTCTTTGGAATGAGTAGTTTTAAGCAGCTGAGAGTATATAACTTGTAAGGACAGTCCCTTACATTTTTTATTTCAGTTTTATTGTTTCTGTATGTATATATATATATATTTAGAGTTAAAAAGTTTATTGTTCAAGGTTTCCATTGGTTCAATTAATTTTTTTGGTCTAATGCATTTTCTTATATTGATAAATTTCAGAAAACTGAAGATATAAATAGTCAAAGATACGTAGTCAATAACGATATGAACATAATTCCATTACGGGTGTGGTGGGTGAGTGGTAACGCTCTGGCCTCGCATTCTAGGAGACACGGGTTCGAATCCCTATCTGTTTAGATTACGAACACGTTAGCATTTTTTTCGCCAACCAGTCATGTAGAGCCCCAAGATGTATCATATTTTTTAAATTGGATCCTACATTTTCAAACTGCCTAAACTCCATCCAAATCGATTCGTAGCTTTTTCGTGATACATTTAATTTTTTTTTAACTGCTTAATGTCTATTAACAGCGAGGTCTTTACAGACGGGAAAGCAATGGGAAGGACTTCGGCCATGGCCTTTTGAAGGAAGCATCCCGGCATTTGCCTGGAGTGATTTGGGAAACCATGGAAAACCCAAATCTGGATGCCCGAACGGGGATTCAAACCGCCGTCCTCCCGAATGTGAGACCAGAACGCTAACCGTTACACCACCACGCTCGGTGATACATTTACAAAGAAATCCCTAGAAAACTGTCACTTACAAATTTTGTTTGTGTGTTTATTTAAGAACTCCATTTTCCTCGTGAGCATTATTTAATTTAATAATGATTTATGATCATTTTTCTGGTATTCATAGATAATTTCCTATACATCAAAAATCTGATAAAAATTCTCACAAACATAAAGCGGTTCGTGTACTACGAAGCACTGACGAAGATTTTTTTTTAATACAGACTAATAAACAATCTATGTTGAAATGTAAGGCAGAATGCACCAAAAAAAAGGTTGTAAACAGATTGACTTGCAAATAATAATCGTGTATTTTATGATTCAGATAGTTTCCTCCGAAAGTTACGCTACCTATCTATATTTCACTGAAACATTCAGCAAATGCAATTACGTTGTAATCAACCAGTGGCTAGTTCACTTAGGTTTAATAATTTACAAAGCAAATCTCATTTTTCATCCAAAAAGAAACGTTTTCGTAATGAATTGAAATAGATTATATTTTAAAACACGTTACTTCTCCATTTATCACGTAATACATGTGCACCAATTATGTAACAGTGATAGTTTTTCTCGTAATCATTTTACACGAAACTTGGGCATCGCATTACTGAGAAAATGACGGTGGACCAAGTAATGTAGTCCACAATGTAGCATCAGTTTTTTGAAATTTGATTTTTGTATGAAAAAAATAACAGTTAGCCGTACTATATCAATAAATCAACAATAAAACGATTACAGAAGAAGTCAGACGTTTCGAGATGCTTGTTTACCGAGTTTTGTCGATTCACAGGAAATAATATTAATGAATATTATTAATGGGGATGATAGCTAGAAACACACATGAGATCAAACCACAATAATTTTATTAAAAAATTTATTAAGTATATTAGTTAGATTACCCAAGAAATAAGAATTTATTGTAGAACAATCACAATCCGTTTTCTATTTTAAATCATTTAACGACTAATACAAAGCTGTAATATTCGAAGAATTTATCCCCAGTAGAGTATTTATTGTTGTTGTTGTTTTTTTTTTCTCTCTCAGATAATTCTTTGAATGAGACCTATAATTTGTTTATGAAACTATAGTAACATTAAAGGTAGTTTTTTAAAAAAATACAATTGTGCACCGTATATGCAGATATTTCTTTTTGAGTGTCCTCAAAAACGGTAGAAGTGTTAACGAAAGAATTTACTGGTGATGATTTCCCGTCATCTGGTTCGGCTGTTGCTGTTTCCCTGCAGATGCCTACAATATTATTTCCATAACAATTTCAACAGTGATACGAGGAAAGTATGAAATTCAACCCAAATTACGATAATTCAGAAATTTTTATTTTATGCGCTTAGACACAAAAGAAAATAATAAAATAATGCGTTAAGTTTCTTGGAAGCTCCTACTTTAATTTAATTATTGATTTTCTTACTTAATAAGTTATAATATAAATCTGTTGTTATCTCAGTAAATTGAATAATAAGTGACGAAAACTCTTCAGGCGTTGTGAGATAGAGCGCCCCTGACAGGAGCGGCAACCAGGCAAACACAGATTCGCTCTCTGGGCTAGTACTCTCTCCCAGGACCAATGACTTTTACTTCACGATGCAGTCTTGTTGAGACGTTTCCCTCTCCACGCGACTAAAATTGTTTCTCGAAAAACACCACTCCGGTATTAATTGGATTTGTTCGCAATCTTGAACGCTAAATTACAGAACTACTGCCTGGAAGAACTGTTTCAGAGGAACAACGACGGCGAAAATGAAAGGAGTGAAACCAGTTGCATAAAGGGAGTGAAACCTAGAGAGAGCAAGGACGTCGAGGATGGTAAAGCGTTGTGTGTCGTGGCGTTGGTCGTAATATTTCGAGCGCGGGTTGGCATGAAGTGCGCGCAGATTTCCATGTGAAAAGCGTTGTCTGTCCGAGACAAAAGCAGTCGAGTCCCGAGCTTGTTGCAGCTAATCTGCGCACAAAAGCCGCCTCATCCTTTCCACCCCCCTTCCCCGCCTCTCTTCCCACCACCCCTTGTTGCCTGCACCCACTTCTTGCCGCGACGACGCCCGCGTTGCCTGGCGACAGTCAATAACACAGCAGAATTACAACACCGTCGCCAGCGAGTGGTAGTAATTAATAACCGAGCGCCTTGAGAAGCGATAAGTGGAGGAAAGTAAGGCGTCCAACCCTCCCCTCCTCACTGCGCGCAGTAGTTGATTCCGTGACAAGTACAAACATGCGTGCAAACCAGTGGCGTAGCTAGGTCAACAAGGGCTCCGGTGCAAAAAATTTATTTTGGGTCCCTCAGGCCAGACGGGCGACCTTTTTTTTTGCTTTGTGTGCTGGTAGGGGCCCCCTGTTCTTTAGGGGCCCCTGAGCAGTGGTTGGGGCCTCCCTGAGCAGCGAGGGCCCTTAGTGAGGGGCTCCTGTGTTCTCAGGGGCCCTTTAGACGACGGTAGAGCTAAAAAAAAGGTCGCCAGTTTGCCGTGAAGGCTCATGGGCCCTCTAAACTGTGTTCTAGGGCCCCTAGAGGTGCGCTTAGGGGCCCCTTGAGGTATGCTTGGGGGTCCCCTGAGCGTGAGGGCCCCGGTGCACTGCACCGCCTAGCCCCATAGTAGCTGCGTCCCTGGTGCAAACGTAGCTACAATGCAGTGACTTGTTACAATACTGCCAATTGCTATCAGTAATTAAAATTAGTGGTTTGATGGCTCAGTGGTTAAGGCGTCTTTGTGAAGATCGAAAGGACCCTGTTTTGAATCCCTGTCTCGGCCAGTATTTTCAAAGCCCATTTAACCCGACCTTCACCTCTGGCATAGCTTACTGCGTAATGTGAAGTACGCCAGAATGATTACGTTCTGCGGCGCATCGTTAGCCCTGATATCTGGCGGCCAAAAGTGCCATACATTGATTTGATTTAGTGAACAAAATATAACACGCTGGATGTAATAGTGGTCAAGGCATGGTCTAAAATATGCTATCTACATCTACATATATACTCTGCAATTCACAAAACTGTGGGTGGCAGAGGGTGCTCAGCACCAAACCTAATCTCTTTGTTGTGCATTCCAATCCCTAATGGTACGAGGGTAAAACGAATTCATATAAGAATCAGTGCGGCACCTTATTTCTCTAATTTTATCTTTCCTGTTCCTCCGACTTAAATAGGTTGATGGAAGAAGTATTTCACTACACTCGAAAGTGAAAGTGGGAGTACGCATGTTTACCATTAAGTTTAAACGAAACGTGTGTCGTCTATCTACCAGAGACTCCCAGCCTAGTCTACTAATCAGTTCTCTGACGCTTTCATAAGGACCATAACAAGCGATCTCGAATCGAGCGGCTCTTCTCTGTACTTTCTCTATACTATACGTATGTATACTTCTATGGGCCAACTGGGACCGCGTTAAGCGTTTGCTGGCTTAAATTTTCTGTAGATGTGTACACATTAATGTTACTACCGGAGTTGTTAGCCCTAGAGGTGAGCGGTCTGATGGCTTAGTGGTTAAGGTGTCTGACTGGAGATTGGAAGGTCCCCAGTTTGAATCTCTGTCTTGGCGGTGATTTTCATCGGCTCTTAACCCGACCTTCACCTCTGGCATAGCTTTCTGTGTAATGGGAAGTTTGACAGAACGCTTCCATTGTTCTGATTCTCCATTAACTGTAGGTCCGCTGCACCTGGTAGCACTACCGAGTTAGTATAAGACTGCTAAGACAGGGGCGTGATGCGCAGCCAATAGAAACCTTGACACCAGATCATTCCGACTACATGGAATTGTTATTATTCAGTATATATTTAGCTATAAGTATGTCGGGTTACGCTTATGTTGTTCATAGTTTCAAGTTTTCACTTCTGTAGATAGTACCCAACGGCTGCCAATTTTTTTTTTTTTTTTCTTTTTTTTGTGGCATTAATTATTTTAGTTTCAGAAGTTATATAGCAAAACACCTATCAGTGAATCTTAAATGATATTATGATATTTGCTTGAAAACAGTAACTTATACTAACGCGGTAGTGCTACCAGGTGCAGTGGACCTACAGTTTTCGTAGAATCAGAACAATGGAAGCGTTCTGGCGTGCTTCACATTACACAGCAAGCTGTGCCAGAGGGTAAAGGTCTATGAAATCCCCGCCGAGGCAGGGATTCGAATCGGGGGACTCTTCGTTCCCCAGGCAGACACTTTAACCAATCAACCACCAGATCGAAATAGATATACTGTTAACACTAGCATGTCGGTTACGCGAACTCATAATATTTTACCGATACAAAAGTCGCCCAACAAACCTAGGGAAGTTTTCACTTCAAAAACTAAAAATCTAACTTAGCTTCCCGAAGGAGATGTACCAAGTTATTGTGTGAGAAGCAGGAAAGCTATTTCTTCTTGTCAGGAGTCTACGGTTTAACGTGTAATCAGAATGACCCGGCGGAGCTCATATAATAAAATACAACAACTAAAAATTCCTGCTAACCACGTGATTTGAACCCGTGACCGGAGAGAGAAACTTTTGGAAGTAAGCGTCCTAACCACTAAGCTATCAGAATGCCTTCTTTTGAAGAATGCGTGTGCTAAGTACTATTAAAACCGGATAAAACGGTGTGTTTTCTATGAGAAACGTTGACAGAAGGTGAGGAGAAAGGAGAAGAGGGCTTAGTATTTGCAGATCAAACGTAAACAGTATTTTTCTATATGTATGCAAATTATCATGAAAATCAGATGAAAATCGGGCCATTTCTGTCTGATATATTCAGTAAATCATTAGAAGAGCGAAAAGTACCTTCAGACTGGAAAATCGCGTAGTAACGCCGATTTTCAAGAAAGGTGATCGAAGTGATCCTGGAAACTATCGTCACATATCTATAACATCTGTTTGTAGTAGAGTTATGGAGCATATTATATGCTAGAATATCATGAATTTTCTAGATGAAAATAATTTGCTTACAACAAATCAACACGAATTTCGGAAGAAAAGATCATGTGAAACACAGCTGGCCCCATTTTCGCACGACGTAATGAAAGTTATTGATGCAGGTTCACAAGTAGATGCAATTTTTTTAGATTTTCAGAAAGCCTTTGCCTCTGTGCCACACAACCACCTTTTAGCGAAGCTTCGAGCGTACGGTATATCGTATCAGCTTTGTGAATGGATAAAGGATTTTTTAACTGGTCGGTTGCAGTATGTCGTTGTTGAAGGAGAAAGTTCTTCTAATCTAGATGTTACATCGGGTGTACCTCAAGGAAGTGTAATAGGACCACTTCTTTTCTTAATTTTTATAAACGATCTCGGAGACAAAGTGGAAAGCCTTTTTAGATTGTTTGCTGATGATGCGGTTATTTATAGGGAAGCAAGGAAATTGGCCAATTGCTTAGAAATTCAGCGTGATTTGGATGTTATTTTGGCTTGGTGCGCTGAGTGGCAACATATTCTAAATTGTAAAAAGTGTAAGACAATGAGCATAACTAAAAAAAGAATCCGATTGTTCAGAAATACGAGGTAAATAGTTCAGTTATTGAAATGGTCGATTCTATGAAATATTTGGGACAAAGGAACATGAAATTGGACTTACATATTAATGCGTTAGTAGGTAGAGCTAATTCTAGGCTGCGGTTCCTATGTCGAATCTTGAAAAATTGTAATGAACAAACAAAGGAGATAGCGTACAAATCTCTCGTGCGTCCACATTTGGACTATTGTTGTGCCATTTGGGATCCGTTTCGTAAGGGGTTGATCGAAAGTATAGAGAAAGTACAGAGAAGAGCCGCTCGATTCGTGACCGCTTGCTACAGTCCTTATGAAAGCGCCACAGAACTGATTAGTAGACTAGGTTGGGAATCTCTGGTAGATAGACGACACACGTTTCGTTTAAGCTTATTGGTAAACGTGTGTACTCCCACTTTCACTTACGAGTGTGGTGAAATACTTCGTCCACCAACCTATTTGAGTCGGAATGACAGGAAAGATCAGATTAAGGAAATAAGATGCCGCACTGATTTTTATATGAATTATTTTTTCCTTGAACCATTCCGGATTTGAATGCACAGCGAGGAGATTAGTTTTGGTGCTGAGAACCCTCTGCAACCCACAAGTTTGTGAATTTCAGAGTATATATGTAGATGTAGATGTATCATACGCGCAACATGCCATAGCATGTCGGTGACGATAAGTCACGAGTTCATAGATTTAACCCCGTCCAATTATCACCTAACGCGCCTATAGAAGTTTTCACTTCATAAACACTTTGCTGTACGGTATAAAAATTATGGATTAATCGTTATTATTTCTAGACACACATGAAACAGTTTCACTTTATAAGTGCTTACGTTCTGCGTTTCGTGGGACGAATGAAGAATCAGGTAAAATCCAAATTTCTTGCCGTTTGGTAATATTATTCCGGAATTCGTATTCTCATATGCCAGAAACATACCACCTAGGTCGTAACTCTGGCGAGCTATTCTCGTGGCGGGAGCCCCATTAAACGTTCAATTATGCGCGGCGCTGCTTATGAATCGCCTGACAAGCTGCAACAAGCAAGTTCGTCTTCGGCAGTGGCCATTATCTACAGCGCAGGACAAAGGAGCCAGGCGGCAAGATTGGCTGCCCTCGCAGACGATGCAAGTGTTACGCCGCGCCGGTCGTAAACTTAGCCGCGGAGACAAAGTTCCGACCGGACTACGCGCCAAACTTCTTTACAACTCTCGTCTTTGTGGGCAATAAAACAACAGCCAGTCGTACTGGGTTTCGTGAGACACGTATGGAACGGTGCAGATTTTACTCACATAGCCGACGTTTCTTTCCGTTTCCTTATCCATGCCTTTCTCCGTATCTATCCAACGTTTCCTCTATTAGCACTGCAACTACCGCCTTTCGTCAGCCTGATGAGAACATACAATTTAATCAGAAACAACTAATAACTACAGAATCAACAATTAAAACGAAGTTTTTCTCGGCGTTGAGAATTAATATAATGTTCTCTGGTGGCTAGCCGAGTTAACGAAGTGTTTACACACGATGTTTCGGCGATCAAATTCACTGCTGCCATCTTCTATGAAAATGGCGACAGAGCTTTGATCGCCGAAATACCGTGTGAAAACACTTTGTTAACTCTACCAGCCACCAGAGAACATTATATTAATTCAAATATGGCCCTCACATTTCGCTCTCTAAGAATGCCGGCCTCGGTAGTGTAGGGGCTAGAACGCTAGCTCCACGTTCAAGTCCGTCCGCGGGCATGGGTGTTTAAGTGTTGTGTCTATGGATGTAATGTCCGTCCTGTGGTGCGTCTAATTAACTGGAAAAAATTAATACTGGAGATAATGAAAGCACTGAGTGACATAATTACTATGGAGTTGGCTGTGTGGCCTTAGATGCCGAAAGCCATTGAAAAAAAAAAATTTTAAAAAATTAATAAATAAAAAATAATAAACTCTAAGAATTTAGGAAGCAGTAGAGAAAAACACTCCAAGATGTATATGTAGTAAGTTAAATCAATTCGAGTTTAGAATCTTTTATACGGGATACCGTTCTTTCAAGTGGAGTTGGTCCAAGATGTATTGATAACAACGATGGTGAAGGTGGATATGTGATTCAAACTACACGATACTCACCGACAGCGTTGGGAATCTTTGAATAAGATGAGTAAGACACTAGTGACTAAACAATCAAAGTTTGACTCAAAACACTACTTGATCCAGTCAAATCCGTTACAGAAATGTAGCGATGAGCAAAAGTAAGAGATATTTATCTCTAGGAAAGAAGGAGCAGAATAGTCTACACACAAGTAATGGATGTTATATGAGAAGTGGAATTCGACTGTCAAAAGAATCTTACTTAAGTTCCTTAGGTATTCCTTTCCTTTATTTCCGTACACTGTCTCTCCTCTTAGTTATTCAGTCTGTGGATTGGTTTGCTGCAGCTTTCTCTGTAACTCTGTCTTCCTCTTCATTTCCTGGTAGCTATTAAAATTGACTCCTCCATTAGTTTCCGTATGCACATGGAGCAGGTTCTGCTTTACTATATCTTCACTTTCATCATCGTTTCCAATATTGTTTTCAATAAGTTCTCAAGGGGTAAAATATGTCGGGATAGTATTGTTAATGCGTTTTTTGTACCTACTTTTCCATGCTCCCTGTTAGACTTCTTCATTTATTATTTTGTCTTTCTTGCAGTAAGTCTATGTTTCAAAAGATACAACTCGTCTTCTCTCCCCGTCTTGGTATTCCAAGTTGCACAATTATACAGGGTAATACTCCAAACAAAATAATGATTTTAGTCGCCGTTTTATTCCTCAAACCGACGTTATTTGTGGTTAGGAGATGTAGCTTCTTCTTAAAAATAATCTTTTCTGATGTGATCATAATTCTTACTTTTCTTCTGACTCTTCCATATTTTGTGATTATGCTTTCCCAGATAAGGAAACAAATGATTCGCTATAAATGATTATTTTCATGTCTGTGATTTAACTGAATCTTTATTAACATTCAATGTAATATTCATTTTCTAATTTTCTTCATCGTTTCCAGAAAATTTGCCCCTTTGTTTTCCGGGACAACAGCTATTTCATCCTCAATTCCGAACATATATTTTCTTTCCATGTGTTTCTTTACTCCTAGACCCACATCTCTCTAACCTTATTTACAGAGCTCAGAAGATACGCGTTGATGATTAAAGGTGTCAGAGAAAACAATCTCACTTTTTTCCTTAGTACTTCTTCTTCTTTTTCATCCCCTATTATAATTATTGTAGTTTTACTTTTATATAAATTTCAATTTAGTCCTCTTTTTCTGGTGGTTCCAAACATTTTCTTCTAGCATACATTATAAAACTCTTTATCATTGTCCACAAAACCCATTAGGTTTTTTCATCTTATCTAGAGTTTCTTTCACAATTATAAAATGGTTCGTCCTGTTTCATCGCTTTTCCTGAAACCTAACTGCTCTTAAACCTCAAATCAAGAAAATGACCACCTAGATTGGGATCTATGAAATGCTGAACAACTTGTATAGTCATACATAAAAAAATAAGAAAGAAGTAAATAGTCTTTGTTTATTTTTAAAACAGAAATGGAACGATGAAAGAATGTAGGCTTTCTCGGTGAGTCAGTTGCGTAAAATCTTCTCGGGCTTTCCACCGGAATTACGCGTCAGTTAAAATACAAAGCGCCATTTCGGAGATGGAGCCAAAGGCAGGCTCAGAAACGTCACTTTTTATTTTTACTGTCACGCTAACCAGGTGGAAAGCCCAAGAAATGGAACGACTTGAAAGACTTTATTCTTACTAGCACAGTAGCCTGCTGTACAGTTTGGATCCACCGACTACTAGCCAAGCAAAAACACTGACGGCATGACTTAAACACCCCATAAAATTTATTTCTACTGACGCTTTACATTTCGACGGGCACGCAGCTCATTTGGAAGAGCGTCTGAGTATAGATCTGACGAGAGAGGTTCGACCTCCGATAGAGCCGAAGAGCTGAACTGTCGTAACAGCTTGCTGACTAATGACAACTGAGGAGTATCTTACAGAGGAGAGTAAAGAACCACCAGAGCGTGGAGCTGACCATTTCTAGTGCCAAAGATTGTAATGTGAACACGGAGCACTATCGCCACGAAACTTGTGGGAAACGGTATGAGCCATAAGAATTCAACAAAACTTGCATCTTTTACTTCATAATTCGTTTTTTGTTTACTAAGGGCGTTATTCTAAATGTTACATACAGGAGACGATAAGATTGATGGTACAAGGAGATCCTCATGGCTGTTGGAGTTACTTGGCAGAGATTCGTTCAAGATCGTTCGATCTATAGAAGACTGCTCAAGATCCACCTGTGCCACATCATTTAATGATTGAACTGGCAGATGATTATGATGTAACGAGATAGTAGGAGCTTCACGTACTTTCTGAGACACGAATACGAGAAAATCTGTAAAACGTTGTTGTTCACCTTGCATTAACCACATATGTATAAAGTGAAGGTAATAAATATTATGTTATCAATTACAACTGCAAAAAGTGCAAGGAAATGCAAATAAGTAATAAAAAGACTCCGCTTGTTCACGAATACAAAGATAACAATTCAGTTGTTGACAGGGTTGATTGCCTGAAGTATCTGGGTATAATAGTACAGAGCAACATGAAATGGGTCTTGCACATAACTTCCATCGTAGGCAAAGCTAATTCTAGATTACGATTCTTAGAACGTATTTTGAGAAGTTGTATTGCTCACACAAAGGAAATAGCGTAAAAAAAACTAGTGCTTCCGCATTTGAATTACTGTTGTGGAGTTTGAGATCCGTATCGCAAGGGATTGATTGTCACGGTGGAGAAAGTATAGAAGAGAGCCGCTCGATTCGTAACTGCTAGTTACAGTCCATACGAAGGTGTTACACAATTGATACATAGATTGGGCTTGGATTGTCTGGCAGACAGATGACGTCGTTTTCGTTTGAATTTTTTGTAGAATCGGCGAAATTCTTTAATTTATGAGTTCAATGAAATACTTCTTCCTCCAACCTGTTTAGGTCGTAATGACAGGAAGAATAAGATTAGAGAAATAAGATGCTTTTATGTATTCTTTCCTCCCTCATTCTGTTCGGGATTGAAATGCATGGAATTAGGATTGGTACTTAGCACCCTCTGTCATCCACAATATTTGTGAATTTCAGAGTATAGATGTAGACGTAGAATATTGTCATTCGACATCCGTTTAAAGTATTTTTTTAACTCTAATTAGTTTCTTGTGTACATAATCAAATTGTGATCTGTAAGACAGTTCCTCAGCCACCCACGGTTCCTGCTTTTGTTAGCTATGCTGGGTGCGGAGACTGAGGGGAAAGAGCAAAGTGATACAGAACTCTAATCTCACCCAGAAAAGGGGAGAAACTAAAAGTTTCTGGCCACTTTCCCCCGGAGTGCGTCTCTAAGAAAGACACAGCCCGGCGACGACCCCTGGTGCCCGCAGTCTCATTAATTCCCCCGTCAATACCCCCGGAAGGGGAGAGCTAGAAGGAAGACAAAGCGACGGCCACAATGCAGATGGATGTCTACACGCTGTCTGCTTATCCGGGGGCGTCCTTTTGTCTGGCAGGCTTCGTGCCCGGCACCCTGCTCTGCTCCTCGAGTATGAAACCGTAATTAATGTGCCGGCGGACGGCGACAGTGGCGCCGCTACTGTCTGGACTCTCAACCACTCACAGTGAGTGACACACACATTCTGTTTATATGTGTTCGCTATCCGAAATTCGTTACAGTTGGCCAGCTGTGCTTAGCAGGTTACCAGAACAATAAACAATCAGACATTCCAAGCATACCCAAAAACAGTAATACCGTACATTGCAAAAACGAAAATCCTAATCCAGGTCGATCGAAGCAGGTACATACACATACGAAACTCCTGAGCACTGTAGCATTAGAAAATTTGGGATTAGAAGTGAGAGAATCAGAGATGAGGTGAAAGATAACAAGAAATATGGATCAAAAGATTTCGACGGTTTCGTCATGTTACATGCTTAAATAGTTCACGTTATTCACCAGTATATATCCGTAACCTTTTCTTTTACAATATAAAAATATAAATGAATTTATTTTGATTCTCCAGGTATCGGAGATATTGATAGGTCCACATTCATTAGTTACATATCAATTTCCTGGTTTAACGTCCGCGTTGTAAAATTATCTGAAATATGATAATCTTAATGTTTCTGTTCACCAACATTGACACAACCATATCGCTCATTTGTTGCAACAATGAAGTAACTAAAAAAAAAAAAGAGCTGTTTTGAGTGATAATCTTAGGTTGGACCATTTTCGTATGTATTAAAACTGATAGTATACATTTTCCCATTTTTTAGAGGTATTCTTTCAATAAAACATGCAGGTAAGTTATTTCCTAGTTAAAGCATAAAGTTACTACACATGAATCATTTGACTTTGTCCTCCTGCAAAATTGACGGTTTTGAGTTAAGTCACTGTTGCAGCAAATGAGCGATATGCTCTAAAGTTTTCTAACTTCCTTAATAAATTGCAATCCTTTCGAACATATCTACCGACGTAATTTATTCAGGGTTTACACTTCGTCAAAAATTTTCGACTACTTATCTTTAGCTTGCTTTTATGCATATGTCTCCATTCATGCATCAATAACGACTGATCCATACAACAATCTTACTTCTTCATGCCGTCGAGCTTATATTTTCAAAAAGAATTGTAAGCTAGTGCAGTGCACCAAAATCTATTGTACAGACATCCCCAAGATTTGAGATCCTCCATTCTTCTTCTGTAGCCATACTCCTCTAAAAAAAAAAAAAAAAAAAGAGCTGCTAACCAAAGATCCCACTTCCCTCGAGACTTGTGATGATCTTTGCCATTGAAAACTCAAATATCAGAATCATTTTATATAATCACAAATATTTGATAAATTTGAATATGATTTTGATATTAATTTATATGAATAGTGAGGACATATACCTCACACATGGATGGAGAAAAAAATAAGTTCGATTGAACAGGTTTGGAGGTAAAGACGGGTAGAAGAAGACCAAGAGTGACAGAGGTACCAAAACGAAACAACGTGATGAAAAAGGGTGAACATTTAGTAACTGAAATATCGAAAGACAGACGGATGAATGTTCCGTATACATTGACCAGCGCAAGATGAAATAATTCTAGATAATGATTAATTTTGACGATACAAATATTGGAACTGGTTTTCCCCATGTGCAGATTATTTTATACATAAGGTCCTTGACTATGTTTTTGTTTGAGATGTTATTCCTGAGATTCCTAAAAATACTAGGCAACGATCATTATGCTTCCAGCTGTATATCATTCTGAAGCGACTATTTATTTTGTTTACAGAATTTTCTACGGTACAGTAACTACACATAATTTAAAACAGTATAAATACGTTAAAATTAGGCTTACAACAGCTTTCTATTTTTAAAGAATTCATTAGCATTTAATTTTTTTGCGCTATTGCGATAGTTAGTTTGATTTATGGTCTAAGTTTAGTTATCTTGTGAGCTAAGGCATGAGTGTATGCCACATGGTTTCAGTTTTCTTACAGACGAGTGGCATGTTATGAAGGTATTATTCCTCTTCCTCTCTTCGGAAAACCACTTATGATGGTATCGACTTAATGAGCAGATATTATTTTGCATATTTCCGTTTTGAAGAGAACACACTACATCAATTAAAAATACCTGTCACTTTGGTCCACCAAATAAACCCAAATTAAAGAAAGGTTTAACTCAGGAAGAAACGTTTGGTACAATAATTTTAATAATCAGTAGGCTGATTCATTTATTACGCAGTTGAAATTCGTGCGTTCTACTTATAAACTTTTTTAAATAACACATTCTAAATATCACGGTCAACTAAGATCACAGTTTGCTTGGTACATAATTTGCTCGTTCATTTATGTCAAAGAGCAGTTTACTGCGTAATCATTGTCCAGCCCAAACGTATTACATTCCGCGCTATTCTTCTCTACTAGCGGTTCGAATCTGTTCCGTCGCCGTTTCTTTAGGTAACATGATCGCTTCCGCAATCTTTCTGAGCCGCAAGACAGACAAAATTAAAATTAATCTGTGTACCAGATATACACGACCTGTATCCAAAGAGTACATAATTTATAAGTATCGCAAGAATCTCCGACTCTAATCGAAATAACTTTATTATTAAATATACCGCAATGCATCGTACAAACTCTTGTTACGCTAACTCCCATATACATACCGTTTACCTTAAAACGTGCAATAAGACCAGTTTCACGGAATTAACAGGGAGTATAATTTCGTTGATGTATTACGAGAAAGAAATTTTCATTTTGCTATTCGAGGCAGATCGATCACAAGAACTTCATACAATTACAAACTTACGGGACTACTATATCTTGCCTTCACGTATGTTTGTTTTTAACTGTGAATACTGCTACATATTTTCAGTTTTCTTACAGACGAGTGGCATAAAGAAAGTTTACAGCGTAAACTTGTTTTTTTTTTTTTTAATCTGCTTAACATCTCTCTAACAGCGAGGTCTTTAGAGACGGGAAAGGATGGGGGGCAAGGAATGGGAAGGAATTTGGCCATGGCCTTTTGAAGGAAGCATCCCGGCATTTGTAAACTTGTTGATTTGGATTTTCAGTTTTTGGTCTGTTGAAGTCTGATTCATCGTAGAATTGCATCGATGAGATAGTATATCTTTCAAAACACGTAAATTGCATTAAAAGTTATGTACACAAAGTAAAGAAACTATCAAATGAGACTAACGTATAGCAGTTGCAACATAGTTTTCACTGGTTTGCAGCCGTTTTGATAACGTCCTCTATTGTCTTCATCAGTTTTCTTGCTAACAAGAATTTGCAAGATCACTGCGAAACTGTTGAACATCAGCAATGTCGAACTGGAGTCGTCAACTTCTGGATGCGGAACCACCCAATCAGCGCGAAGCACAATCTGGATGTTGTCGATAGTGAAGACCTCGTTCATAGTGTCATTGTTTAAATCCGGCTGCAAACTCGTAGATACTATGTTACATTTATGCGCCAAGAAAATCTCCGTTCACTTATCGTGTATTAGTTACGTTCTGAATTATGTCTCAGTGGTATCCGGATTACACACAATGGACAAGAAGAATCGGCAACAAAAAATTTTAGTATTAATTATTTTAATTGTTTTAAAATACAAAAACCACATTATTCGACACACATTTCACAAGAGCCAGTTTGGTAACATATCGAATGGCGTGGTATGTTGGAAAAGCCAGGTTATTTCCTTGACGAAAGATCTAAAGAAACTATTCAATTTTCGTAAGACAGTTTAAGGAAGGCAGATAAAATTACGTCCCTTCAGCGTGGCTTCGTGCTTCCAGACTGATTGGTGCGGTTATCTCTGATGAGTTAGGCCTCGAGGTCCAATCTGCCAGCCACGAACGGCCAGCGATGTCA
Organism: Vandiemenella viatica; assembly: GCA_031002005.1. Taxonomy (NCBI): domain Eukaryota; kingdom Metazoa; phylum Arthropoda; class Insecta; order Orthoptera; family Morabidae; genus Vandiemenella; species Vandiemenella viatica. Next base: position 217,842,616 of record CM061919.1, read on the forward strand.
TTGTCCTCTGGGTTCTGCACGTGCCTTATTGGCCGGCGCACGCCAAGAAGTCCAACTGCCGGGGTTACTACCTCGCACAAGAACGCCAAGGAACGAGTTGCCATCTGCCCGTACCTCCCGCTGCACATACTCAAAAATCTTAGGAACTACTTTCAGCATTAGCACCAATTTAACGTACCTCCCTCCCCCATCAGAAAAGACGTTAATGGGTAGAGCAATAAACTTAATCAGAAACACTTAACAGTCTCCTAAAGAAAGTGTTTTGTTCATTAGGAGAAATTAGGAGATTAATAAATATAATACTTTAATAATGTTGTTTCATAGAAACTTCCCATATGGGAATTACTTCAGTTAAAACATGGAGAGGGGGGTTTGGGCAAAACCCGCCAAATCTCATTTTTAAGCGAGGGTGTCAATAGAAATCCCACTTCAACTTTTTATATCATTTTATTTCACCGAAAAAAAAACTAGTACTTAGAAACATCAGTACTTAAAAATTAAAATTATACTGCAAATATCACGTGTGAGAGAGGGGGGTCCCACCATATCTTATCAAATCTCACCAAGGTGGAGAGAGGCATTCAAATTTAAGAAATAATACCTGAAATGATCAATAAAAAATGGCTACTTTGGATTAATTATTTTATATTAATTTTTCTAATATGGTATAACTTTCATTTTTACAATGAAAACTATAATTGCAGATTTCATGATTTAAAAGTTACGTAACCTTTTCACATGGAAAATCATGAAACATAATCAAAACACAAACTCTTCCTATCTCTAAAACAACAAAACTACATAAAATTTCAAATAAACAAAACATTGCGTCTGGCGCAACTCAACCAAGCTCAGATTTATTATGATAAAAACAAAGGGTAGAGGCACTGAGAATAAGTCTTATCTGCGCAGTGTGACCTGCCAGAGCGTGTTCAGTTTGATCAAAATGAAGCAATGCAATGGAAATATATATTTCGTATATTACCGCTGGATGTGGCGAAAACTTCACCGCGGGTCCACAACGCCATCTCACACTATAGACTTAAGAACATGTATAACACTGCTTCACATTAAATGTGAAATACATATTCCCTATTTCAGTTAAGATAAACCATTGATTACAAAGGTATATCATAAAAATTCACTAAATACAACGGAAGTACGAATAATAGTAGTAGTAAATAGTAATACAAATTAATATTAATAATAATAATCATCACCATCGTCAATATATTATGTGTAAACATCTATATAATCAAATAGTTTTTATTTGCACCAAATACAATTTTTTTTCCTTTCATCTCTTCCATACTGTTGATTATAAGAAGGGTTACTAGATAAGTATGTAGCATAAACTATTGGTAGTGAAGGCTGAAGAAGAAAACTAACCAAACTAAACTTTAGCGGCGTCTGAAGAAATATGTGAAAACAGCACAAATTAATACTAGTGACAGCAATATAAATATGTAAAATTAGCAGAAATTAACACAAATTAATTTTATTTCACATTTTGCAAGTCGATAATATGGATGTATAATGGGTCAATCAGTAAGTAAGTGGACTGAAAACGAAAGCTTTACAAACTATAAACTAGTGAAATATGTGAACACAGTAATGCTGTATAAGAGGATCAAAACGATAGAGGACTGTAAACAGTTGCAGGGTGATCTGGACAGGATATCTAGTTGGGTTGGTAAACATGGGATGAAGATAAATGCAAAGAAGAGTCAGATAGTTAGGTACACAAATAAAAAACAAATGGTTAATTATGAATATAAGGTGGGGAACGAATTGCTTGCTGAAGACATGAAATGTAAATATCTTGGCATTACATTTGATAATAAGCTTAACTGGGTAGGACACATTGGACAGGTGGTAGGAAAAGGTTTCAAAATTCTGCACTTGTTGCAGAGAGTGATGAGGGGATGCACAATAGAAGTGAAGGAATTGGGTTACAAAACTTTGGTCAGACCATTGCTTGAATATGGTAGTGTAGTATGGGACCCACATTTGAGTATCAAATACAGGAGTTGGAGAAGGTGCAAAGAAGAGCTGCTAGATTTGTTTCTGGAAATTATCGCAGAATGCAATCAGTGACAGATGTGATAAAGGAGCTGGAATGAGATTCATTGCAAGACAGGAGGAGGATGAGGAGGGTAATGGGAGTGTACAGGGCGTATACTGGCGATGAGGCATGGAACGATTTTGGAGTAGGTATCAAAAGTAGTGTATGGAAAGGAAAAGATGACCATGACCACAAGCTGGCTCTCTATTTCAGGCACAGGGGTGTGGGAAGATTTTCTTTTTAGGTAAGGGTGTCAGGGATTGGAACGAGTTACCGAAGGAAATGATGAATAACTTACCGAAAACATTAAAAGAATTTAAAGTTAAAATTTGTAGAGGGCAAATGTAGGTGGGTGCAAGATAGGGGGAAGTTGGGTGTGTAGGGAAATGCCACCGGAGCGTGTGCTCCATTGCAATTAAATTTAAAAAAAGAGTAATACTAGCGATGTCAGAGAAATGTGTGAAATAGTGTCAATTATTCAATTTAATTCTAAGAATAAATGGAACGTGGTTTGTGCACCTAGTGCTGGAAGAAGTGATGCTTTTTCAAAGCCGATTCACGGACCGATTTCTTTGCTAATTCTTATTTTATGGTACTCTGTGTCTAGACAATAGAGAGCCAAAGAAATAATGTTCAGGTTCGTGATCGGACAAACACGCTGTAACAGCTACAACGCAGAGGCTTTATGGAATAAGATTAACTAGATGACCCGTGTGAAAATTACGTAAATATGAGGATAAGGCTGGTGGTTTGTGATAGGATGAGTGTTAATTGTTTCGTGTGCTAGGTATGTAACAAAAGTTGACGCCAGTGAAGTAGTTTATTAATATCTCTGTGATATGTGCTGCTGCTATCTAGCGGCTTGGCTCTGGACTATCTCATACGAGCGACTTTTCACATTTACTACTTTTGTCGTTCAAGGGTCAAATATCGAAAAATTTCGTTCTTAATTTAAAATGTTGCTTGAGTGCAGACCTTAATCTTTTAAATGATACCGCAGTTATCGATTTCGTTTAGGTATGGAAGGAAATAAATAGCTCGCTAAAAAAATTAAAAAAAATACTGTTATGAAAAAGTGATACATTTTCCTGTAAGGGACAAATTCTGAAAAATTCCTTTCTTAAGATATGATGTGGTCAAAGCAGAGACATCAATCTTTAGAATGATGCATCATTTATCTATTTCGTTTAGATGTCAAGGGAGATAAATGACTCGTAATAAAAAATATGTCACGGAAATAATGATAATTTTACCCTTTAAGGAATGAATTCCAAATAAATCCTTTCTTAAAATATGTTGTGACCATAACAGAGATATTAATCTCTAAGTAAATGCCTCATTTCTTGATTTTAATTAGATACCAAGGAAGACAAATGGCTCGTGACAACAACAAAAATTATGGAAATAATGACACTTTTGCCCTTTAAGTGTCGAATTCCAAAAAATCTATTCTTTAAAAAATGATGCGACCAACACGGAGACCTTAATCCCTAAAATAACACCTCATTTCTCGAATTCGGTTAGATATGAATGGAGATAAATAGCTCGTGTGAATAAATAAGTTATTTAAATTATGATACTTCTGCCCTTTAAGGGGTAAACTACAAAAAAAAAAAAAAAAAAAAAAAAAAAAAAAAAAAAAAAAATTATTTTAACATGATGTATACGGCGGACTCCTTGATCTTTGAAATGATAACTCATTTATCTATATCGGTTAGATATCAAGGGAGATACATGGCTCGTGACACAAAAACGTGTTGTAGAAATATTGATACTTTTGCCCTTTAAGGGCCGAATTCCGGAAAACTCCCGTCCTAATATCTGAAGTCACAAAAGCGGAAATTATAATCTTTATAATGATACTTCATTTAACGGTTTCGGTTACCAATTCAGGAAGATAAATGGTTAATTGTACAAAAAAAAAAACTCATTTCACAAATATTGACATTTTTGCTCTTTAAGGGTCGAATTTTCAAAAATTACTTTTTAAAATATGATTTGACCAAAGCGGATGCCTTAATCTTTAAAATGATACCTTATTATCGACGTCGGTTAGTTGTAAAGGGAGATAATTGCTTGTGACCAAAAAAAAACACGTTATAGAAATTTTCTAATAGATAAAAATGTTTGTTTGTTTGTTCGTCTTGTATGCATTCCTATACTATTCATCCGATTGCGACGAAACTTTGGTGAGTTATTGCGTGCATGCCTGGTAAGAATTAGAAATTCAAACGTAGTGCAAAATGTGTATAGTCTTGAAGGTTATAAAACACAAACTAACCCAAAATACAAAGTGGTCTTCAGACGGAGTGGACTATGGAGGTCATGGACACTGTCGTACGTGGCTGTTGGACCTGCAGGGAGAGGCACAGAGCACGCGCGGGGGCCGCGGATGAGCAGTGGTGATATTGCGCGTGAAACTGGCCAGCGGCTCTGTGGGATAGCGGCTAATGGCGCACAGCTGTGCCTCCACTAACACCGCAATCGCGCCGGATAACGTGAGCCAGACATCAGCTCTCCTGCCTTACGCGGTGCTTCTTTTTGATGCCTACCCTTTATTGTTAACTACAGAGGACATTTTCTTCTCGTGGTCCCATTCTGTTCCGAAGAGCTTTCACTCGGCTGAGTCGAGAAGGAGATTACCGCTCCACGTTTATTTGAAATAATTTAACGATGTGGAGGGGGTGCTTCCGGTACGATGGTAAAAGCCGTTTCTCATTCTTCTTCTCTGACCTCGTCTCACGTATCATCCTTTCCTCCATTCCTCTCTTCGTTACTGCGAGGATTTGTCGCTATACCGACTCGTTCGCTTTCAGCCCTTTGTATTTATTCATAAAGTCCCGCGTCCCTGGAGGACAAACGGTGAGTTATGCCCCAGCAACATTCTACACTAATCTCTTAACTACAGGTAACGGATAGAACGTAAGCATGTGGCGCTATGTTTTATTTGGCACGGCTTTCCTAACATTCCTCGAAAACTTTTTTTTTTTTTTTTTTACCTTATGACTTTACGCCTTGGTCGACGTCGAGGTCATTAGAGACGGGATGGGACTGGGGACAAGGAACGGGAAGGAATTCGGACATGGCCTTTTGAAGGAACCAAAATCTGGAAGCCTTGGCGGAGATTCGAACCGGCGTCATCCCGAATTAGTGTTGCCCAAAATCGGTCTTGGTCTTGCATTTTTGCAAGACCAAGACCAAGACCAGGTGTATTGATGCAAGACCAAGATCGGCCAAGTCTGGTCTTGTTCTTGCATTTGGGCAACACTATCCCGAATGCGAGGCCAGAACGCTATCGAAAACTTTAACAAAACGACGTCATCTGATTCCTACAATTAATGTGACATTCCAAATAATTATCAAAGGCTCATTCGTATATTTCCGTTCCTGTCTCAACAATACATCTACTACCGTCCGATCACGCACTTACATTTTTTTGTTCTCGTGTATGACATTATTACAGCAAAAATATTATTAAAGTACTTGAGAAGTGATAATTTTCGCCAAAGCGTGAAAAGTATCGAACCTGTAACGACGTCATAGCCTGATCAGCTTACGAGGTTGACTATTTTACAAAGGAGCATTTCGTGTGAATAGTTTCTCTTATATGGGCAATATGAGTAGATTCCATTTCAAAATTTCCTATTTTGAAAAGTATTGTCAATTAGCTTTGTTGGGTAATCCTCTTTAACCTCCTGCAAACATTGGATGATATTGAAGTTTTTTATTCGTTTCTTTATATCCCGTTAATTAGAAATATTTGTTATACAATAACATGGAATTTCTCAGAAGCGTCCTAAGAATATAATGATATTAAATATACATACTGGCAACATATTTTCAGAAATAAAATCAAGTCTCTGTAAAACAAAATATCAGACAAATTAATTCTCCATTGCCACACATGGCCGTTATGTGGAGCCGTTCAATACCTTGCGTGGTGGGTGAGCGATAACGCTCTGTCCTAACATTTAGGTAGACGTAGGTTCGAATCCCCGTGTAGCCATCCAGATTTCAGTTTTCCTTGGTTTGCCGAAATCACTCAAGGCGAATGAAGGCATGGTTACCTCCAAAAGGTAATGGTCGAATTTCTTCCTATTCCTTGTCTCTAGTTCTTTCCAACCTTTAATTAACTCGACGTCGGCAAGGCGTAAAGCCATAAATAAAAAAATAAAAAATAATACTCAATAAATATGTGATGTAACGTGTCGCACGTCAATAAAATTGGTGTCAGCTTGATAAGTTCTCCCATGGCGGCAGTACCGGATTAGCCACGAAGCAGGAGTTAGCAAATGCTACGGGCCCCGAGCCTTCCGGAGGGCCCCGTGCCTTCTAGGGGGGGGGGGGCTCGCGTCTTCTATAGCGGGGTCCCGCCTAGAATTCCGGGAGCCTCCCCGTCATGCCGGATGGGCGAATTTTTTTTTTTTAGTTCTACTAATGCCCCGGACGCCGAAACCAAGGGCCCCTTCTTCACATTTGCTACGGGCCCCGCGCTGCTTTAATCCGGCCCTGCATGGCGGGATATAGTATGAATTGGACAGCGGCATGATTAAGATGTGAGAATTATTAAAGCAGCGAGAAGAAGTGTTAATTTGAATTTATAAATAAAAATCATGTGTTTTAGTAGGGAAAAGGTTAAAAGGAATACGAAAAAAATAGCGACAATTTCATTTTTTTTCAAGTTTATATCTAATTCATTCACGTAAGTACGTTTAGATTACCGTAACTGTAATGTAACCTTAGCTTACCTATAATTGTACCTTAGCTTAAGAGGTTTTTCGGCAGGCAGTTCGCTGATTCTTTTTGTGACCGCAGTTCCTCGGTCGTCGGGTCATGCAATGCACGGCGGCACTTATTTTTTTACACAATCCCTTAGACATCGAATATGTCACATACACATCAAAATCGTACGGTGCTGCGCTACTAGGTGCATTAAAAGTGTTAACGTAATATTTGCAGGAAATTCTGCGTTCCTTGAACCTGTGGAACAGCCGTACTACTACACCTCTGGAGCTTTAGAGCGCATGAAAGGAAATCAGCTGGACGAGACACGTGGCAGTGTGGGCGGTCATACATCTTGTGGGAGCTCGTCATAGTGCAAGGCGGCGCGTGACAAGGGACATTTGTCTCGCGCAGAGCTGTAATTGATGTCGCAGCCGACAGGTGGCAGGCGGGGTCTACCTTCACCAGCCACCCGCTTGATCCTTGCTCTGCACCTCTGCAACACATGTCGCGACTCTTCCACTGTACTGAGGTGCGGGAGAGATCCCTTTTAGTTTAAACTTTCAGGAGTACAAAGAGTGAGGAACGTAAAAATAGATCCTAGAACTTTTTTTTTTTTTTAGGAAGGCGAGACTTCTGTTAAATAACTACATCATACAACTAATGGCATTGTCCTTAGAACGGTAGATTCCGCTAAATACGTAGGGGTAACAATTCTTAATCATTTGTCTTGGAATGAACATATCGAGAAGGTAATTGGGAAAGCAAATCATATGCTCCAATTTCTAGGTCGTAATTTAAAACAGGGGTGTAAGGGATTGGGAGAGACTATACTAGTCTTTTCCAAGCAAATGTCAACCTCTCCTTCACGTGGTGCACCCTGTTTGCACGGACGAGGCTCTGGCGACTGAAAGATTCCCTGTATAAGGAGTCACCCACTGCTTGCCAACGGCCTCCGAAAGGAGGGCGGAAGAGCGGGGAGCGGTTAAGGGCACCCTCTTGCCCTTGGGGTTGGAAACGGCCCCTAAAGGCGGATGAATCAGAAATGATCAACGGCATGGGGATGCAGAAGGCAACGGGAAACCACTGCATTAAAGACCCAAAGGATATCCCGAGGACATGTAATCCTCTCAAATTACATATATCATGATGGCTTCTTCCTAGGTAAAATATTCCGGAGGTAAAATAGTCCCCCAATCGAATCTTCGGGTGGGGACTGCTCAGGGAGGAGTCATCAGAATGGATAGAAACATTCTACGAGTCGGAGCGTGGAATGTTAGAAGTCTGAATAGGGCAGGTAGGTTAGAAAACTTAAAAAGGGAGACGGAACAACTTAAGTTAGATGTTGTTGGGATTAGTGAGATTAAATGGAAGGACGCACAGGATTTCTGGTCTGGGGAACACAGGATAATTAGCACTCAAGCTGTCAATGGAGTCACTGGTGTAGGATTTGTAATGAACAAGAAAGTAGGGAAACGGGTGAGTTATTATGAACAATTAGTGACAGGATTATTTTGATGAGGTTACAAACTAAGCCCGTCCCAACCACATTAGTACAAGTATATATGCCAACGTCACAGGAAGATGACGAAGAAATAAAAAAAATATATGCTGAAATTGAAGAATTAATAGTGCACACGAGAAGTTAAATTCTTGCATTCAAAGCACTAGTGCATCCTCACTTAGAATACTGTTGTTCTGTATAGCATCCCCATCAAGGGGTAAATGTAGACATTGGAGAATGTACAATGAAGAATCGCCGGATTCGTGACAGCTAAATATAGCTAGAGGGAAAGCGTAAATGTGATGTTGAAGGAGTTAGGTTGGTAAGACCTGAAACACCGAAGGCGTTGCTGTCGACAGAAGCTAATTGGAAAATTTACAACTGACTTATTTCGGAAAGACAGCAAACGAATATTACCATCAGCAACATTCATACCTAGTAATGCCCGAGAAAAAAAGGTAAGAGAAATCAGGGCCACAACCGATTCATTTCTATACCTACTCATTTTTTCACGAGCGATTAGAGAATGGAATAGGAATTAATTACCGCGCGAATAATCTTAAAATCCGATGGGAGTAGTTCTCTATAAATCACTCCGGCCATCCTGATCTGGGTTTTCCATTATTTTCCCAGATCGCTCCAGGTGATGCCGGGATGGTTCCTCAAATATCCATGGGCGCCTCCTGCCATATACCGTGTATTCCTTCCAAACTGTTACACTTTAAGATGCACCCTCCGCCACCCACCTTTAGTGAATCGCCGAGTAACAACAATAATTAGCCCACACAGCTTAATATTCCTCATTTGGTGCAGCGAGACAAACACACACAACAAAAGTTCCGATAATTATGATTAGGAACGGTAAGGTGTAATATTAAGTAGGCGATAGAAAATTAATTAAGACTCTTAGGTTTGTAGCAGCGGGCGTGAGACATTAGGAATATTTTATTATGAATTCAAAGACGCTTCTGATGACGGTCTTTGTGAGCAAGCTTAAAGGCCAGTCACCCTACTCCCGAAACCAAATTTACGCAAAAAGCAAAGAGCGGTTGGATTAACTTCACGGGGCAGAAGGTGGCTGGGGCTTTCTTCCATAAGGCAGAGAGGTTCCAAACGTCAACATGAAATCACGAAGTCAATGTTGGCAGTGACCCTCTCTGAAAGACACATGGCGTTCCTAGCTACAGTTACGTGAAGAGTATTTAAGCTCCTCCTGACGCAATAGCAATCTCAGTTTGCTCAGTGTTGATTCATCGCCGTGGCTGTCAGTATCTAAAACCTGCTCGAGTTGTAAGACAATTAATTTTTCTCGCTCTCTACATCTCTGCCTGTGGCTCACTCTTACTACGGCTGATTATATGAAAGAAAGATAAATTGTGAACTTTGAAGATAAATTGTTAGTATTTATAATATTTGTTTGGAAGATTTCTATGAATGGTTTAATTGCGTACGTGTTACAATTTACCAGTTTCTGATGTTATTATTAAGTGCAGACAAAATGTTGAGATTTAAGAACTGTTGGTTACTGTACAATTCCAGTGTATTTGGTAACTGCGTACGTGTTCCAGTTTACAGTGACGACCATTGTATCCAGTTTGCTTCAACACAACAAAATATAATGTGAATTTGTATGGTTCATCATTCCATATAATATTTCTTTGTGATTGTACCTACCTTTCACCTTTTGATTAATAAGTAATTTACATAAAGTGAATGCAGTTAGTCCGGTAGGTAGAAACTAGCAAGAGTTATTAGAGGGGGAGGTAGAAAGTTTACACTTAACACAGTACAGTATACACAGAAAAGAATACAAAGAGACTAAACCTTGACCAGTATAAAACGTTTGCACCAAGTATTATGGGTGAGAGGTAACGCTCAAAACTCGCATTCAGGAAGAGGCAGGTTCGAATCCCGCTTTAGTAATTCAGATTTCGGTTTTCCATAGTTTCTCGAAAACACTCCAAGAAAATAAAAATTAGTTTTTAGTTACCAGAAGGACATTTTGTTTCTCAGCTTTCGTCGACTCCATAGTTGAGTCAGATTCAAATGAGTGGTATCATTATTTCAAATAAAATTTTCATAAACGGTTTCTTATAAATAAATTGGTTTGAAATCTGCTGTGTCTCTCTATCAAACTATGTGCATCATATTTTTAAAGTCAGATTATTGGGAACTGGTACTGAGAGGTACGAAAATATTTCGTCTATTGAAGAGGGTAACGAAACGTCGGCAAGGTTCTTGCTTAAGTATGGCGGGATAGAGTAGAGTACACGATACCATCAAAAATCCAGATGATGAGGGCGTGCAGAAAAGGATAGTTAGATTTGTGCGTGGAATTGCTAACACTCACTAACAAACGCATAAAAGAGCTGGATTGTTAGTCATTGCAAAACAATTCTTGAGAGAAAAAATATAGCAAGGAAGGAAAGTGCGGAACACGATTGTATATTAGCATAAATTTCTGGCTTAAAGAAGCGAAACACTATTTCTTCATAAGGAAGAACTTTACGGATTAAAATGAAAGTAGCAGCTGAAACAGTTCAACGTAAAAATGCTGAACAATCGTTAAAATATGTTCCCTCTTAGTTAGTTACAAGAAACACCTGTAACATATAAACACACGGCTTCCCAGCCAGTGGCAAGCGCGGTATACTTCTATGATACCCTTATTGCAAAAATTCCCAGGTGACGTTTCCTTCACATTTCTAGATAGAACGTTATTTGTACCAGTTTATAGACTCTGCATACAAGTTTTAAATTGATTAAAAAAAATCGTAGTTTTCTATCGGTACCATTATCTGCTTTTGCCGCCAAAAACTAGTAACAATACCGCAGCAGGGAGTAAGGGATACCCAACTATCGTTTTATTATATTCTAGAAAAAATTTAAAGCTGTGAAGAGTTGTTGATTAATTATAACGTTTCATATGTGTTAATAGGTAATGAGCAGTATTTCTCGATTACGTAATATTACTGGCCTTCAGTTTGGTACTTCATTTTAATTTTTATCCTGCAGGCATTTATAATGTTAATATTTAATCACATAGGAGATTAGTTTTGCTACCTAGACTTTTATTAATCTGAAGGCTGAGGTGTAAATCGAGCTACTTTTTATTCCTTCTATTCCAGTTGTATATAACCAAGAATGAAAATTATTGCAAAGCATTCACGTGGAGACCCGATCAAAATGGCACACACCATACGTGCACAATTTTCAGTCAAAATCGTTGAGCGCAGATGCGACCGGCGCCTCGCTGTTTTATTTGCGAATATCATTTACCAGATTACACTCATTATCGCCGCATAACCGTCGCTCGTTATTCGCAAAATCAGCGTAACGCGAAGAAGAAAAAAACAATCGGCAGTCGGTGTTTTGATGAGGGTGGGCGAGTTCATTATCGCTGGCCACAAGACCGTCAGCGAGCACTTAACGAAGGCGCTCATCAGCAGGGCTGCCAACCCAACAGCCGTGTGACGTCGGGGAATCGGTTTCAATGCCCACTAGCGCCTATTATCAGCACATCACAGTAACGGACAACGCGTGAAGTATGTTCTACTGGTTCCCACCTACGTCTGTTTTCAGCCAATGACCTCAGCATACTGTGTCATGGAATCTAACCATTACTCAAGCGTGGAAAGACAGTGAAAGTTTATTTCGAAGTGACTACCAGAAGCCTAAGATTAAGGAATGCATAGAGTACAAGGCCACATATCCGGTATCATTAGCAAAACCTACTTGCCTAACCTATCGCACATTCCATAGACACTTCCGAAAAGAATATGAGCTTGCAAGAGACCTTCTAAAAATCATGCGCTGGGAAAGTCATATTGACGTTCAACACTATACGCCATTTCTGCGAATATATCCACTTCCAATTCATACTGGGACTTCTTCTTCTAATAAAATCAACACAATCTTATGTATTTGCTAAACATATCTTCTCTGACCTTGCAGCTTAGCTGTTCTTGGAAGCTTTTTTTTACATCTTAAAAATGTTAATTTTCTATTTTTGCACGGACGAGGCTCTGGAGACTAAAAGATTTCCGGTATTAGGAGTCGCCCACTGCTTGCCAACGGCCTCCGAAGGGTGTGCGGAAGAGTGGGGATGGTCCAGGACACCCTATTACCCTTAGGGTTGGAAACGGCCCCTAAAAGCGGATGAATCAGAAATGATCAACGGCATGGGGATGCAGATGGGAATGGGAAACCACTGGATTAAAAACACTAAGGGTATCCCCAAGCAATGTAATCCTCTTCAGTTACATACAGTATAATGGCTTCTTCTTGGGTAAAATATTCCGGACGTAAAATAGTCCCCCAATCGGATCTCCGGGTGGGGACAGGGAGGAGTCATCAGAATGGACAGAAATATTCTACGAATCGGAGCGTGGAATGTTAGAAGTCTGAATAGGGCAGGTAGATTAGAAAACTTAAAAAGAGAGTTGGAACTATTTAAATTAGATGTGGTTGGGATTAGTGAGATTAATTTGCAGGACGCATAGGATTTCTAGTCTGGGGAACACAGGATAATTAGCACACAAGCTGTTATTGGAGACTCTCGTGTAGAATTTATTACGAAGAAGAGAGTAGGGAAACGGGTGAGCTATTGTGAACAGTTTAGTGATAGGATTATTTTGAAGAGATTAAAAACTAAGCCCGCCCCAACCACGTTAGTACAAGTGTACATGCCAACGTCACAGGAAGATGATGAAAAAATAGAGAAAATATACGCTGAACTTGGAGAATTAATCCAATATGTGAAGGGGGAGGAAAATCTAACAATCATGGGTGATTGGAATGCGATAGTGGGAGAAGGAAAGGAGGGGAATACTGTAGGAAGTTTTTGATTAGGAGAAAGAAATGAGCGAGGAAGCAGATTGTTAGAATTTTGTGAATGATATAAACTAGTCGTGGCGAACACACTACTTAAGAATCAGGCAAGAACGATATACACCTGAAAAACACCCAGGGTATTACGTTCCTTAAGACGCTACACGCGTTTGGATGAAGTTGGTTTTATGAATGCTGATAATAGCCATAAGTAGAAAAATGTGAAAAGTATGTTCTTTGTTACAGTATAACCTTAGGTAGAAAATATATAACTAAAACAACAATTTACATCAGCAGATGTAGCAGACTTTCATGTGAAAATGAAGCAAATCTAACACGTGATTGTCTAAATAATATGCCAAAAGACTAAATGTCCACAGACATAGAGACAAGACTAAATATTAAAGTGATAATACAGTACTGACAGCCAAATAGAGACTCTGTCCAAACGAAGACTTCTTCTCAAAAGCGATCACTCTACGCAATACCACTTTCGCGTAGCCCGCCATAAATCACTCAAATGGGATCAGCAAGACCATTTTCTTCCGACCGCCGAGAAAGGTCACGCTTGTTCCCGGGGGAAACGATATATCGGTTGCCTATTTTCTATGTCACAAGACAGACAATATATCAAATCCATTAAACAATTTTACATCCCACCAGGTTTATATTTTAACAGCATAATAGTTAATACGGCGTTCTCTATATCAATTTTATCGACCACATTATCCATATACTGCACACAGAGATCAGTAAGTATTGTACGGAATATAAAATGAGTTCCAACTTGTATTGCCCAATTATTTTAGAAAATCTGTTAGAGAGGACCAGTGATTCATAATATAAAGTGATTTCCCACAGGCTTTAAGGTCATTTTCGTACACTACTGAGTGACAAGTGACTCCTGCAATCATGGAATGAGCTTGCTCAAAGGCGGCAGATTTCTTTGACATCGGAATTCAAAAACTTGCTGAACTGTGTAACAAATTTTTAAATGAAAATTGAAGTTATTTAGGAAGTGTGTAGAATATTGAAATAAACACATTTTATGATATTTACAATATTTTACTTCGTATTAAAAATAACCCTAGTACCTGGTTAAATATTAATACTGAATTAAAGTGCATATTTGTCATTGTTTGAAAATTTCCTAAATAGGATATCACTCACTCCAGTGTTACAAGCTAAGTCCCTCACTGTGAGCAGGAATCTGATATATGGAAACAGATACTAAGTTTAAATAACAGGCTAGAAAGTTTTCTTTATATGATTAATCAAAAGAAATCTATTCGGAGCTACATTACAGAGAGTAAATAACCTCACCAAAGGGTATAGGTATTTAGAAGTAACTACTTTGGTAGTTGGAAATGGAATTAACACACCAAATAACACAATTTTAATTCCTTAGTTTTCAGAATCATGTCTAGCATGTTTTTTGTTCCATGTGAACATAGTCAATAGTCTTTCTATAGAATTCAGATCACAACATGTTATCGGCAATAGCGACATGAATGGTTAGAGTACATATAACAAAAAATGACTCTAGTAATGTTACAAAAGAAATTAGATTTTCTAAAGTTCATTCGTTAATATTCACCGTCAGCAAAATCAGTATTCCGACTCTGTAAATATTAGCCAAAAGAATAAATGTTTTCCATCTCATTTTTAGCCAAAAATAAACTTTTATCATTGCGTATTAGGCAAGGAAAATAGCATCAAAGATTGAATAACTGTTATACTGTAAAGTACTGTGGCCTAAAAATGGTTTAGAGCTTTAAACTTATGATATTTCTGTTTTTGATAATATTTTTATCTACCAAAGTGGAACGGCACTTAGTAAAAAGCGGATGCTAAGTTGGAAAATGTAAGTTTGGCTTTGTGGTTTTAGAGACAAGATGTTCAGCCTCTAAGATTCATAAATGAACATATTCTGCTTCAATCAACTCCATCATAACAAACTTAAGAAAATCTTCCACCATAACGAAAGAGAGAGAAACATTTACGTCAAGTGCGGTATTGTAAATATCTTAGTGATGACACTACACCAATTAGAACTGTAACAGAAATTCGCAGAGAGCATACACATTCTTAATCACTCATTGTGGCATCCTTTTCTTAGGAAGTCAGTAGTATACTGCGCGTAAACCCATTACACGACACTGATCCTTAGAGTACAATATAATGCCAATATCAATGGCAGGGAATAGGTAAGTACAGAGAGTAGACAACGTAGAAAATTATTGCTAATGTGAAAAATTCAGAGCCAGGAAAGAAAAACTAATCAGACAAACCGATCAACCTCGAGAAAACAAAATCCCACAAAAACTATTGTTATAAAAATGTGCGACTGTTTAGTGATGAAACGTTATGTGCCCTTATTCTGCGCCAAGTCTTCATAAAGTATTCACTACACCTTCTTGAAACAGAATGGTTTATGTCGGTGTTATTAATCTTGATTTTAACGATTCTATGATTTTGGCAGCCGTCATGACGTTGTAAATAACTTTTCAGACGTGTCGACCAACGCCTATGGTCTTCTTCAAGGGACAAGCCACCTGCTGCATCTACTATTTATCAATCTCACAAATACACATAGTAAAGTCTTCAACCACATCTCTTTGAAGTTCAACAAATTGTAACGTTACGGTACTTCATTGAGGGGATTTATTTGTGTGAGGTTTTTTATTGCCATATTTGGGTAGTTTAGAGTGTGGCGCAATGATATGAGAAGCTGGAAGGGGGAAAAAATTAAACCACTGATGCTTAGTGGAAGAACGACTGCTTGTGGAGGCGTCGGGCTGCATTGCGCCATAGTCAGAAAGTGTGAGATGTTATAAATACGGGTGAACTGCAAAAAGCGTGGATTTTCCATCGCCGAATGTGAGGTATACGTATGTTCCGCCTCAGGAGAGTGATAAAACCTACATATTTCAGTTGGAGTGAAACATTGTTAGTTTTGTTGTTTGCTGTCTGAAATCAGATCAACGTTTATCGGGGAGTACGTGAATCTGGTTGAGTGGTGGATTAAAGTATCGTAAGTCGCTGAGAATGTTTAGTAAGGGCTCAGAATAATAGTCTGCAGACCCAAGTTTAACTTCAGTGTTTAGGTTTTGAAAGATCGGCGTGTTGTGTAGGGCCACATAGAACTTCTGAAGTAAGAGACGATGCAGCCAAACAATTTTTATACTAACTTTATGTTAGTATACGACCAGCTAAATAGAATTACATGCAGGAATTTTTATTTCAGTTAAGAGTAAGGTGTATAGTTGTGCAATAAGCTGACATGGTTTCGAAGATATACGCAGAGAAACTGGAATGAATATAAAATAAATAAATTTGAAGGGAACAATTTTGATTTAATAACGCTTCCGTAACTTACAGCCAATAATTTTTACAACTTGTCTGTTGAGAATAGTAACTTGTAGTAAAATTTGAAATGTTGTGTTAATTTTTTGGAACTTTGTGGCGGCGGGAATCTTCTTATAATTTATATTTAAATTTTGGTCGGTGGCTTGTTTGGAGAGAAAGCATAATTTGAAATAAAATTTAGACTATTATAAACATATTTGTTTCGATTTTTCTGTCGGTAGTTAAAAATTGAAACATTTCCTATTCTGTGAAGCAGTTCTTCCTTAAGTTTAGGTTATATTGCAGCCGCCGATCGTATTTAAGATTGACTGCTCCCTCGAATACACCATTGTCATTTCAATGCAGATTTGGGGGAATAGACTGATACAATTATAGTTATAGTCTTACAGAGAATCACCACAACCAATTATTTAACTAATATTACTAAACGTAATGATCAAATGAAGTGTTGAATGAAAAAAAGAAATAACACTTCATAACTGCGAGAGAGGCCATTCCTTTTCAACTAGTGTGGTGAATACTCACTGTATTGCCTTGGTTTAGATCAAGATCATATAACTTTTTACCACTAAACAGTTACGAGACTTCACGCTACTCTTGCAAGAATTGTTTTTGTTGAGTCTTAACGTTAGCTTAAGATTCCCGTAGTGCGCCACCTCCATTTCTGAAAAATTTGTAATATTTTATAGCAGACAAAAATCTAAGGTTGGAATATGTTTTTTTTCATTTTCTTAACTAGATTATTAACATTCTGATTTGAACATCTTCTGTTATAAAAATTCCCACTTAAAATTTTCAAATAAGAATAGAAAAATCTGAAAACTATATTAACGTTAGCATACATAAAAATTTGTTGAGGGATGATCTTAAAGTTAGAGACATTTTTGGAGGCGGGAGGCAGGGGAGAGGGGATGGTAGAGGACAAGGATTAAGTCCTTCTGTCTGAAGACTAAAATATTTTAGTTTAGCATTTGGGTGGATTTCCCAATGATCTACATGACTACCATAACTATCATCCGTCTTCTTCTTGAAATGCATTGTCGTCAACACAATCGCCTTTAGTAAAATGCACCGAGCGAGGTGGGTGAGCGGTTAACACTCTCGTCTCGCATTCGGGAGGACGTGAATTCGTATAACCTTCGGCCATACTGATTTTGTTTTTCCATGGTTTTCCCAAATCACCCTAGGAGAATGCAGGAATACTTCCCACAAAAGGCCATGTGGAATTCCTTCCCGTCCCTTAACCCCAGTCCCATCCCGACTCTAATGACCTCGACGTCGACAAAGCGTAAAGCCATAATTAAAACGAAATTAGTAAAATGCGTTACGCCTGGCGTTTTGATAATTCGACAATCTTCGGTGAGTCCGATGATACCCGAAGTGATAGTTATACCGGCCGGCAACACAGCGCTGCTTCTCTAATCAAAATATTTCAAATAAACAACTACATTGATTTTATTGGTGTTTATATTGTTAAAAGGGAGTGTAAATTTCAAATAAATAATTGAATTTGATTTTATTTACAGTTTTATTACTAAAATGAGCTGCAACTGTGATGACATCTACATCTACATATATACTCTGCAATTCACAAAATTGTGGGTGGCAGAGGGTGCTCAGCACCAAAGCTAATCTCTTTGCTGTGCATTCCAATCCCTAATGGTACGAGGGAAAAAAGAATTAATATAAGAATCAATCCGGCACCTTATTTCTCTAATTTTATCTTTCCTGTCCTTCCGACTCAAATAGGTTGGTGGAAGAAGTATTTCACTACACTCATGAGTGAAAGTTGGAGTACGCATGTTTTCCAATAAGTTTAAACGAAACGTGTGTCGTCTATCTACCAGAGACTCCCAACCTAATCTACTAATCAGTTCTGTGACGCTTTCATAAGGACTGTAGCAAGCGGTCACGAATCGAGCGGCTCTTCTCTGTACTTTCTCTATACTTTCGATCAATCCCTTACGAAACGGGTCCCAAATGGCACAACAATAATCCAAATGTGGACGCACAAGAGATTTGTACGCTATCTCCTTTGTTTGTTCATTACAATTTTTCAAGATTCTACCTATGAATCGCAGCCTAGAATTTGCTCTACCTACTAAAGAATTAATGTGTATGTCCCATTTCATGTTCCTTTGTACTGTTACTCCCAAATATTTAATAGAATCGACCATATCAATAACTGTATTGTTTAACTCGTATTTCTGAACAATCGGATTCTTTTTGTTGGTTATGCTCATTGTCTTGCACTTTTTACAGTTTAGAGTAAGTTGCCACTCAGCGCACCAAGCCAAAATAACATCCAGATCGCGCTGAATTTCTAAGCAATCGGCCAAAGTTCTTACTTCCCTATAAATAACCGCATCATCAGCTAAAATGCATTTGTCTGTTCTATAGTAGGAATAAAAAATTATAATGGGAGGCAGAGATACAAATATATATATATATATATATAAGGGGCTTTGGTTTTAATGTACATGTTGTTTTTATTTTATTTACGACAACGAGCAGCTGATGTTCACGCTGTATTATTCTCTGTAGCAGTTACTGTAACCAAATGATAACATAGCCTAAGATTATTTTTATTATTATTATTATTATTTTGACAGCAGGTAACATTCAGGGAAGATTATTAAGCACTCAGGATAATTTTACACGAAATGTTGGTAATCACAACATACGAATATATCAATCAAACAACAAATAGCAATTCTTTTTTGATATTAATAATAATAATTTAATTTAATTGCAATGGAGCACACGTTCCGGTGGCAATTTCCCTACACAACCAACTTACCCCTATCCTACACCCACCTACATTTGCCCTCTACAAATTTCAACTTTAAATTCTTTTAACGTTTTCGGTATACTTCACTTAAAAACTTTTTCACAACAAAAAAATTCCCGTCATTTAAAATCAAATACAGTTATTTTAAAACATATTGGCTCATAATTCCAAGAATCTCAGAGAATCTTTGCTCACATTACGAAAAATTTAAATAAAAAAGATAATAATTAATTGTTAATTGTTTTTCCTCTAAACTGTTTCCAAAACAAAATCCTACTATCACTATGGGTAACACCAGTGATTTTTGTCGGTTGTTTAAACTAGTACCATAGTAAACTCGAATAGAAGATTCTGCAGTTAACTGACAAAACATCACATAATGATAAATAACAGGATCAAAATGGCAGAGGACTGTGAACAGCTGCAGGCTGACATGGACAGGATATCTAGTTGGGTTGGTAAACATGGGATGAAGATAAATGCAAAGAAGAGTCAGCTTATTAGGTACACAGATAAAAAACTAAAGGATGATTATGATTATAAGGTGGGGGAAGAATTGCTTGCTGAAGACTTGGAATGTAAATATCTTGGCATTAGATTTGATAACAGGCTCACTTGGGCACGACACACTGGAGAGTAAAGGTTTCAAAATTCTGCACTTGTTGGAGAGAGTGTTGAGGGGATTCACGAGAGAAGTTGTAGCGGTAGGTGCCGGGAGGGAGGTAAGGGTGAAAACCTTTTACTTCTTTTTATAATTCAAAGAAACCCTAGGCTGCTAATTTATTGGGTACTCATAATGGCGTACAGGCGAAGCTTATTTATCTTTAACATTAACACATTGAAATATTATTAAAGGGAACTAAGCAAAGCCTCTTCTTACAATTGCCAACATATTAACAAACAAACAAAGCATTAAAACATCACCACATTTAAAATTGATCTTGAAGCAAATTCCCAATATTAATTGGCAAGCAAAAAAGCTTTACACTTGATTTTTTTAAATGAAAGTTCCCTTCACAATGATTAGGAACCATAAATCAAATACAGTATTGACATTAACTGTATCCGATCTCAAATGCCGGGCGCCAGGATAATTTAAATTATCCACCAAGTGTGGCTTTAAGAAAGTCTGCCCCTGCTAGCTCAATATTTGGGGGTGCGAGAACTCCTAATCATTCAGTGGTCGTTACAGGGCTGTACCCAATGTACCACACTGCACTGTAGAAATATTACCGTGACGGCGATGTATTTCCCGCGACGGCGGAATTACTATAGCCCCTTGGCTATAGCGGACAATGCTCCACGTCCGTCAGGAAGCGTACTGGATGAGTGTACAGTGACCTCACTGTACAGGACACGCTTATCGACCCTCAGGTTCGATGCCAAGACGGAGCGATCTCCAACTTCGGAAGATCCGCTCCTTCCAGTCTGAAGACTCGGAGTCAAGTCCTCTCCAGCGTCCGCCGGAAAAAGCCTCCTCCCGTCGCATTACATCGGCATTACAAAATGCAAAGGATAGTCTCTCTCGATTGGTTCTGCCGTTTTCAAGCTCCTCCTACCGGCTGTGACGATAGGCGAACATTGTCTTTCTCGATTCGTGCGAACTCGGCATAGCCTCGGACTTATTCGTCATCTGTGACCTCCAAACTGCCCGTTCGGAGAGCTGGGGTTGGGATACGATCATTCACCCCAGTGTACAGTTTCCCAGAGCTAAGGGATTATACGCTTGACCAAATGCGTTGGAAAGGGTAGCTGGTGTCCATTGTCCCCGGCAGCCGCCGGCCTGGCGCGACAATCTGGCGCGTCTAGCTGGGAGGTCCCACAAACACTGACAATCCTCTCCGATAATTCCTTTCTTATTCTTTTTATATATAAAAATATACAAAATATTATATATAAAAATGTACGGAATGACCCATATTTGGTCATTCTGTTACAAAGTAAAGCAACTTGGTTACTAAACTTGGTCACTCTATTGCTTGAATACGTTGGTGTAGTATGAGACCCAAATTATGGGTATCAAATACTGGAGTTGGAGGGGATGCTAAGAGGGGATGTTAGATTTGTCTCTGGAAATTACCGCAGAACACAATCAGTAACATATGTGATGAAGGAGCTGGAATGGGATTCATTAGGAAACAGGAGGAGGTTGAAAAGAGTCATAGGAGTCTACAAGGCGCTCATTGGTGATGAGGAGTGGAAATATACTGATGTAAGAGTAATGCATGGAAGGGAAAAGATTACCATGACCATAAACTGGCACTCCATAGAGAAATGATGGATAATTTATCGAAAACATTGAAAGAATTTAAAGTTGAAATTTGTAGAGTGTAAAATTAGGTGGGTGCAGGAAAGGGGAAAAGTGGGTGTCTATGGAAATTGCTACCTGAATTTGCGCTACATTGAAATTAAATGAAATCACTGCAGGTAATTATTTAGATAGATAACAGGTCCAGAGGCCTATGAAATGTATATGTTTGCTAGTGTTTGCTTCTACGTAGCGTACATCGCTGATATTGAAGTGAGAGTCGTAGTCCCAGCTCTGGCGGCAGTCAGTGATGCGTGAAAGGGCAGCGCTTCGAAGTGACAGCAGCAAGCGTCGCGAGTTCCCGAGTGACGGCTGCAGAAATTCTGCTGTAATTGAGCTGAGCCAGGCCGGGTTAAGACGTCGTCAGGCGCTCCACAGCGACAATGCGTAAGCTTTCACTTCCAGCAGCCGAGCGAGAGGAACGTCTTCGTCAGGGATTCGCGACAGACACCGCGTTTCGTAATCGACTTAGGAAGATGTCGTGCGGAGGGGCCAAGTTGCTCGCTCCCAATAACTACGAGCACGTAGGCACCTTCCAGCGCGGCAGCCACCGGCGCGTAATCAGACTTCTGGGGAGAGAGAGAGAGGGTTTGGGATGCAAACAGCGACGCCGGGTATGGCCCATAACTCCCGGCAATTCAATTCTGACGTGGCGCCGGATGGGGGTAGCCCATTTTACGGATGCTGGTGGCGTCGTGTGCCCCTGGAGGCGACGCGACCCGAGCCGCTATTCGGCTCCTTACCGCCTCGCCTTGCCTCGCCTCGCAGCGCTCAAGCAGTGAGTTTAATCTGTGCCGCCAGTGGCTGGCTGCTCTGTAAAAAGACACTCCACTCCGCCGGCTTGCTTCCTTGTCCGTGCTTTGCCGCAACTCTGAGACGCACATCTCGCTGGAACAGGGGCGCCTCTGGTGTCAAGCTCTGACACCACATTACTTCCGCTACACCTCTTCTACCGAGCGTGGAAAGAGGTGGTGGGTGATAGACCAGAACGGTAAGGTTCAGGTCTATCTTTCGGAAGAAGGTGGGTTCAAATCTCAGTCCCGCCATCCAGGTTTTGGTTTTTCATGGTTTCCCCAAATTCCTAGATGGTCTTCTGGCGTGGTTTAGCCGAGTGGAAGCTATTATTCCTACAAACACCTTTTGTATTCGCTTCGACCTTCACCAACTGTAGGTGCAATCAGTTGTATGTTAAGTCATGTCGAAAAGCTTAGGTTAAACATTGGTTTAGTACCAGTATTTCGTACATTTTTTTTTTTTTTTTTTTTTTTTTTTTTTTTTTTTTTTTTTTTGTCTGCTTAACGTCTCTTTAACAGCGAGGTCTTTAGAGACGGGAAAGGATGGGAGGCAAGGAATGGGGGGACAAGGAATGAGGGGCAAGGAAAGGGAAGGAATTCGGCCATGGCCTTTTGAAGGAAGCATCCCGGCATTTGCCTGGAGTGAATTGGGAAACCATGGAAACCCCAAATCTGGATGCCCGGACGGGGATTCCAACCGCCGTCCTTCCGAATGCGAGGCCAGAACGCTAGCCGTTACACCACCACGCTCGGTAGTTCGTAAAAAGAGCTTTGCAAACAGTATAGACTATCTTCTGTTAATATAATGGTAAACATTCTGACTGAACACTTAGCATAGTTAATCTAGAATCATTCTTTGCGATCAGGCAGCTTTGAAGTAAACATGACATTTACAATTATTGGTTATATTGATTGGTAAACAATTGTGAAGGAACAAACACTGGTATAAACAATTCAGATAAAGATGCTATTTCGGAAACACACTGATTGCAAGACAATTATGACTGCACCGTTGATACTAGTTATGCATTGCGTAACGCAGGTGCTAGGCTTGTAATCGACCTATAGAATCTGTTGGAGGATGGAATGACTTAGATGGAGTAGTTCCTGATGCAATCATGACATACTTGAATAGCTAAACATGGAATATATATATATAGCGAGTAGCAGATTTCCTTAGTAAGTTGATGTTGAACGAGTCGATAGGTTGACGCCACTGGCGAGCTAATGTGCTCCCTGGTTAAGCGAGAGCGATTCTTTAGGCCCCGTATCCACTTGAGACCAATTAGGCGAATGAGCCACTCAGTGAAGCGAGCCGATCAAGTGTGGACGCCTGAGCGCGCTCAGGGCGAGTGGATCGAGTGTCGGTATTTTAGAATGCTCAAAGGCGAGCTAGTATGTGTTCGGCGCTCAGTATGGACACTAGTTTTGGCGGTTTTTACAATGAGCGCTAGCTTACGGGACAACGACGCTTGCTTGACAACAATTAATCGGTATGCATCAAAGAAGTTATTACGGGAAATCTCATACGAACAGTATTTATAATCGAAGTAAATGAGAGGATGCATGGCATGAAATCAGTGAGGTATGGTATTGATGACGTAAATAAAAAAATTAAAAAACATAAAACACTGTTTGAATATATATTGATAGTAAGAGCCTGCAAAAATTATAAATAGATACCAACCTAAATATAATTTTGGAGCGACTGAACAGTATCATCACAGACTAACGGTAAAAAACTGCTGATGCTGTTGGGTACGTTGGACATATGATGCAGGTTTGTATAGGAATCTACCGAAGGCAGGAATCTTAAAGTTATCTTAAAGTTATCATTCGGCTCTAGCATATGGGTACAGTGCTATTTAATATGAGGTTCAACTAAACACAGGAAATCCTTGACATTCTCATAAAGTTTTCAAAAGGCTCATTGGATAACAATAAAGGCCGGAGCTGCCAATACTAGTCCTTACGTCAACTAAACAAATTACTCCCCTTTTTGAACCTCAGACACAAAATTATACACAGTTTTACAAAGGTCTTATATATACGTCTACGTCACACAATAGAAGATCGGAACCAATGGAAACAGAGAGTCACTTAATTGATATCCAATTTCCATCCCCGAAATATGGATTAGAAGTGAAATTATTCTATAAATTCTTCCTTACCTAGTGCAGTAAGGAATTGAAATGCACAGAACCAAAAATTGTTTTGTTGCACAGAACACGTGCCGTCCATAGCTATCCTTAAATTGCAGAGTATTCGTATAGGTATACAATATTATGATAACCTGTACGGGAGTGAGTAAGTATTCTTATAGCCGGCAGTGCTTGTTCCTCTCTCCGTCACGTCTCGATGCATAACTCCGTCCGCAACATTCGAAGAGCTGATGAAACAATGGTCGAGCGTCCACTTTGATCGCATCGAAAGCAGAGAAGAGAGAGATTCTAAGAGGCCAACGAGCAGCCAGCCGTTAGGCCCAAGTGACCGCCGCTTTAAGGGCACAGTGGCCGGCGGCCGGCAGGCAGGGCGAGTTTTCCGATCCATTGCCCACCTCCACCACTCCGGCCGCGCTCTCTCGCAGACATCAACCTAATGGAGCCGTCTTCGCGGGTTGTTAGGCTACCCGCCGAGCTGCCTCAGCACCGGCCGCCAAGATCCGACCCGTGTAGTGTTAGTCCCGTGTGCCGAGGGTGTTTAAGGGTTGTGTGTTCAAATCGTACCCGTAATGTAGTGTCTGTAAACAGTTGAAAACAATATACTATTGCTTAAAATTACGAGTTTCGCCCTTTTGGAGTATGGCATCATCGGTGGCTATAAATATACAAAGTGTTAAAATTAAATCTGTATAAATGTTTAAATCTCCATTCTACTATGTTTTAATGTCTGTATAATATTGTGTTCATTCTCTCTATTACTATTAACGTACATAGTCTATTATTTGCTGTGCTTCTCGCTATAGGAATTGAAGGGAACATAGGTTACAGTGAAAAGTGCTTAAATTTATATTGCAATAACAGTCCAGAGAGCTGTTCCGTACATGTGATAGCTACCACAATTTTCGTAAGTAGAGAGTATCTACATAAAAACTTGTCATTCAAGCAGTTAATGCAATACTATCAAGTGAATTATGCAGGGTTATGCTTATTATACAGATACTATGTACAGTAAAAGTAATAGAGTGTATGAACATAATATTATACAGTCATTACAACATTGTAGAATTATTACATATAATATTTTATAATTTATACATATCTAATTACAAAACTTTGTATATTTATAGCCACTGATGATGCTGTACTTCAATAGGACGAAACGCTACTTCTAAAAATCGTAATAAATATGATAATAGAGGTGTTTAATTTAAAACATATGTGCAACAACTGTGGAACATGGTGAACAATAAAATTATTAATATACACTGGAGAAACTGAAAATATTGGATAATCAGAAATCACGGTTAGCTATATAGCTTAAGAGAAGCCAAACGCCAATTTTTTTTTTTTTTAACTTTAAGTACTTACTTAACCGTTCAGGGAAATTGTCATTCAAACTGTGTATATGTATCTAAGCCCAAATTACGAGTTCAAAAAATTATAGTAGGTTTCTCAAAACAGTCTTTTCACGATGTATTTATTATATGATTCAAGAAATCTCTGCCAAAAGATACATGTTTTTTTTTTGTTGTTTTTTTTTGTTTTTTTTTTTGTTGTTTTTTTTTGTTTTTTTTTTTTGTTGTTTTTTTTTTTTTTTTTTTTTTTTTTTTTTTTTTTTTTTTTTTGTAGAATAACATGTTTGCTGAAGTATCAGATTTGTTAAAACTGCACGTTTAGTTTTTTTAAATAAATTTATTAAAGATCACTACAAGTTTCTTGTAATCTTTAGAAGGCTAAATATAACTGTCATTTTGTAAGAACTTTCGAGTCAGTATTTTTTTGTATAAGGGAGGCTGTTAAATTTATTATAGGTTTTCTATAGAAAAGTCGACCAAATCGTTAAAATTTTCAGACGGTTTGTAGCCAGCTATCAATTGATACCCGTGAATATTATGTGTAGAAAGTGTTGTATTCAATCTCCCACTAAGTCCCCTCAAATTATTTTCACTCCCACAATTATTAAAAATTCTTTGGTACAAGGTGTTAAGGTTATTCACAATTACAGCCGTATGTAATTAAAACTTTCGAAGTTAAAGGATTCCAAATTTGCGTGGCTCTGACAAACGGACAAAGGAGTGATGTAAAAAAGGGTTCTGTTTCTCGTACAAAAGAAACGTAAGCTAAATGCTCTACAGGCTCTAAAGGTAATGGTGATGGTATAGTTGTAATAACCTGGTGACGTAGTTTTTGTCAGCTGTTGAATACGACCCAGTCGTAGACGCCACAACCTACCGAGTAAAGTGGAATCCAAACCACGGAAGTATTCTGGCGTGCTTCACATTACATTGATTCATTCTTAACTCCTACTGTTCACTTCATTAAAAATTAATCAAAGCAGCATTTGTTACAAGGTGATAGACCATACTGTCCTTTATTTTCGTGAGAGTCTTTCATATCTCTCTCCTCACCCATATTTTCTTTTTTTCTGGATTACAAAGATAAAATGTTTTATTTCTTCAAGCTGCTCTTCTCCACAAATAAAGTTTTAGATGCTAATTTTCAGTCCAAGATCAATCTTTGCAACAAGATTTCAATTTTGAAAC
Organism: Vandiemenella viatica; assembly: GCA_031002005.1. Lineage (NCBI taxonomy): Eukaryota > Metazoa > Arthropoda > Insecta > Orthoptera > Morabidae > Vandiemenella > Vandiemenella viatica. The sequence goes on from CM061919.1 coordinate 217,869,704, forward strand.
ATGCTCTTCTTACAAGTGGTACTCTGCATTTATTCTTGGTTTGGTCATCATTTATAATGAATTATACTGCATAGATAAAAAAACCTCTTTCTACTTCTACTAGAGTTAATCCTATTTTTATGTTTATTATAAAGTTATTGTCATCAATCCTGGTGCATTTCACATCAAGGTTACCTAATTTTGTGTGTGTGTGTGGGGGGGGGGGGCTTTATTTAAGGAGTAATAGCGCCTGGTGAATGGCTTGGATATATCGTTACCGGAAATTTGTGCACCAGAGGACTTCAATGCACGAATCGCCTCCAGTAGCTAAGTTGTCACCAAATAGTGAAATTTGACAAAACATATAATATGTCTCAGCAGGTAGAATTGAATACCGACGTGTATGGTAGCTGAATTAAATTGTCGTTTCTGGAAGTAGAGTTGTTCACTAAAAGATTGTGAGCCAGTGTTAACTTCTGTGCTTGAAATGGTCGATGAGTTGTAGTGTGGCGTTGAGGGCCAGTAAACTTCGTCAGTGATCAGCTGCTATTCAGCAGAGCCTTAATATATATTTAAATCACTCAGAAAAGATAGGTTCGCAGGGGAGAGAAAAATGAATATAGTCAGCCTGCATAACGTTAGCTACAAAACATTTATACTTCTCGCTATCGCAGTAGGAAGCGATGTTAGTTCATTCAGAAGAGTGAAGACAGAGTACAACTTTGTGTGAGGTGTAGCTACAAGAAACAAAATTAAATTCTTGTGTGAGTGGAGGCTTTCAGGGGTACTGATTCAATGTAAGCGTCACGGGTGCTCAGCCGGATAGCGTCATCAAAAGAAAAAGTTTCGACAGCTGGCTCTACTGTCGTCATCAGGTGCGGAAAGCTTCAGGTGTTGTAAGCTAGAAGTCACCGCCTAGACTGGCTTAGTAGAAGTCCGTTACCTACGGTGACTTCTAGCTTACAACAGCTCTCTATGAAACTTTGCACATGTATACTTTAAAAACAAAGAGAAAATTACTTTCCACATTAGTTTTAAGTTAGACATTATGAAATTCACTTGTGTAACGTTCGTCAGAGATTGGTAATTGTTATTAGTAGTAATAAATTTTGATGCAGCAGATATTGAATAGTAACTGTCTGTATACAAATATCATCATTCGTCCCATTTGTTTTTTTATTATGCGTTGGCCGTCATCGATAACATTTTTTTCAAGTAAATATGACTTAAACCAAAATATTTAACCACGTTATATATATGTTAATACAATGAGTTTTGTTAACTCTGTAAAAATATATTACGGATGAACAGAAATCACCATAAAAATACGGAAATTTGCTTAGATCAAAAAAAAAAAAGCTTGCTATTAAATGTGACCTCGCTCACATACCAAGTAGAACGTAAATGTCTATTGAGAAAAAAGTGACTGTGATGAAAGCCGTATGGCAAAACGGGCAGTAAAACGCGTGAAGCTGGAAGCGGACTAGATAAATTTTTCAAGCTCGCATTTCCTATCAGCGCATGCCGGAATTACCAGTTTACTGGGAATGTTAAACATGCGAGCTATTCGCCCTTGGCAAGATAAAACAGGACATAAATGTCCAATACTAAAGAATTTACGGCGGGCGCTGAACGGGTCGGGGGTGTACGGCACATCCTTTAAATCCAACGAAATTTATGAAGACTTTCCGTCGTAGAAAGGCAAGAAGCAAAGGAAATTCGTCACACTCAGACAAGTTACGGAGTCGTAAAAGTTGCCGTGAAATTTTCACTGTATCTTACCCCAAAAAAGTTTTTAAAACACCGAACTTTGTAAAGAAATGTTATACAATGCCATTTAGAACTTAATAATTACCTTCAGTTCAAAAATATAATACTGAGGCACAATATATCGCATCGCAAAAACTAGAAAGTAAAAAGTCAAATTATGTAACTTAACATGGGTAATGTATTTATTCATATACTTGGGAATTAATTTTCGCTTACTAATTTCGACTTGCATCAGAATCTAGCAATAAAAATTTTTGAGTCAAACAATATTTCGAAAATCCGTCCTACTTACCCTGTCTATGCTTAAAAATATTTCTGCATTGCAGTAAAAGAAGCCTAATCACTAAACAAATTTATTAGGCATTGGATTAACAATTCATTTTCATCATTCACAAAATAGTCCTTCAGTACAATGATTTATGTAAAAATATTTGTTAAACGAAGTGTAGTAATTGTAACAATTGTTATTGGGTAATAGCAGCATATTTTACAATTAAAAAATACTGTAATTTCGTCTTTTTTTAAATAGTTCTCATTCTTTTTAGTTGAATTTGTTGTTTTTTTCAGCTATTTTCCCATAGTGAGGAATTCCCTTTAAAAATTCTTTCAAATACTTAATATTTAGATGTTACCACTTTGTTTCCACATTTTAACCTATACGCTGCTTTTGATTAGAATCCGTCAAAATACCACTGTTATAATCATGTGTTCATTCCTTCCCTGTTTCCGTGTAACAAAACATTTTGACTATCACTGTCTTAATAATCGTTAATTCATCATAGTAGAAGAAATTTCCGAGAGCTACATATGCATGAGGAATGTCTCTGATGACATATTCTTATTGTGATGGATCTTAATGTCTCTTTGACCAATATTCGATTAATTTCAGCCATTGATTTAGGCATCTATTTAGATATACATCTGAACATACTCGCAGTTACCTCGGTAAACACTCAATTCAGAACGGAAACAACCGTTAAAAATAAGTGTTTATCGTCTTTCCAGCGACGAGGTCATTGGATACGTGAAAGGATGGGAGCAAGGAGCGGGAAGGTATTTGGGCATGGCCTTTATGAAGGAAACATCCCGGCATTCGCCTGGAGTGTTCTGAGGGAAACCATGGGATTCCAGATCTGGATGCCCGGACGGGAATTCGAACCCACGTCCTCCAGTAAGTGAGACCAAACCGTTACTGCTCACCCATCACGTTCAGTGTTAGATCCGGAAAGAACTGTTGCCAAAGAACGTCAAGGATATCGGCAATAGCGTTTACGGGGGGAATCATTTGTATGGTGTGATTAGTGGAAAACATCGAACCATAAAATCTAAAAGAACCGATCACGTGAAAAATCCTATTCCATCTGAGAGACAAATTCCAACTTTCAGCTCACTCAAACAGGCTGTGTTAGAGTAAAAATCGAAACTAAAATTACCCATCCTGCGAGGTTCTTTACTCTCGAACATGAATCCTGTCAGGTCTCGCCATTTCTGCGAGGTATCATCTTTGTAGTCGATAATTAAAGAAATCCTGGTTGGCCTTACCAATCCTTCCAGGTTCTTTTTCAATGTGTTCTATAATTGATAGCACGTTCTCGACAGTATGTTTGGCCCCAGGATATCGTCTCACACATTTTTTTTTTTTTTTCTGTCACCTCGCGGATTAAATTTAATTATTCTCTTCTCTATAAAATCAGCTACTATTTATTAACACATCTTAATTAATTCAAATACACAGACGGAAAAAAAAATCCCAACACCAAGAAAGACTTGTGTTAGATGAACGAAATTTGGTAGGCGTGTTTATACATCTGAAAGATGACATCGATTCAAATTTCACGCTTCGCGCATAAGTGTGGCGCTAGTAGCGCTACTCAGAGCTTGCAAATCAGGTTTGCTTTAAATACGCGCTGTAAAGTTTGTGAACGTTATTTACCGCTGAGATTTGACATAGTGAGTTGATGTTAGCCAAGAATGCCTTTAAGAAGACGAAGAAGCCATTATCAACAGCTCACCGAGTTTGAACGAGGTCGTGTAATAGGGCTACGAGAAGGTGGATTTTCTTTTCGCGATATTGCAGAAAGACTTGGCCGGAATGTATCCACTGTGCATGATTGTTGGGTGCAGTGGTCAAGGGATGGTACTGCCTCAAGAAGACCGGGTTCCGGGAGGCCACGTGACACTACTGAGAGGGAAGACCGCCGTATTCGGCGTACAGCTGTGGCGCATCGTAATGCGTCTGCGGCAGAAATTCGAGCTGCAGTTGGTACCACAGTGACACAACGAACTGTTAGAAATCGGTTACTTCAAGGACAGCTCCGAGCCAGGCGCCCTGTAGCGTGCATTCCACTGACTACAAGCCATCGCCGTTTGCGACTCCAGTGGTGTCAAGCCAGAGCTCATTGGAGGACGGAGTGGAGATCTGTTGTGTTTTCTGATGAAAGCAGGTTCTGCCTTGGTGCCAGTGATGGCCGAGTGTTGGTCAGAAGGAGGCCAGGGGAACGCCTGCAACCAAACTGTCTGCGGCCTAGACACACTGGACCTACACCTGGAGTCATGGTCTGGGGAGCAATTTCCTATGACAGCAGGAGCACTCTTGTGGTTATACCAAACACACTGACTGCAAATTTGTACGTCAGTCTGGTAATTCAACCTGTAGTGCTGCCATTCATGAACAGCATTCAAGGGGGAGTTTTTCAACAGGATAACGCTCGCCCTCATACCGCTGTTGTCTCGCAACGTGCTCTACAGAGTGTCGACATGTTACCTTGGCCTGCGAGATCACCAGATCTGTCTCCAATTGAACACGTATGGGATATCATTGGACGACAACTCCAGCATCATCCACAGCCAGCACTGACCGTCCCAGTATTGACAGCACAAGTACAACAAGCATGGAACTCCATACCACAAAGTGACATTCGAAACCTGTATGACACAATGCATTCACGTTTGCAGGCTTGCATTCAAAATTCTGGAGGTTACACCGGCTATTAATTTAACAGTATTTCACATTTGAAATGCATTTTCTTGAGCTTAAATTAACCTGTGATCTTGAAAATTTAATCAATTAAACATGTTAACTTGACAAATGCATTGTCCAAATTTCACTACTCTACAATAATTTTTTCTTGGTGTTGGGATTTTTTTTTCCGTCTGTGTAATTACACTTCTCGTTGATACATACATAAATCTCATATAACAATCTGCTTCTCCTTGGCTAAAACAAAACAACACAATTACAACCTGCTAACTTCAGCATAACAAAACATATTATAAAAACTTAAATTTACCCATTTTCACATACTACTATACTGTAGGGCCTTTTATTAAAATAAATACATTAATATATTCCATAAGTCGTAAAATTATTACTATTATTATTAATATTATTATTTAAATGTCTGATAAAGTGGGACCTCACAATCCCCAAGTCTGAACTGGTTACCAACCGACTGAAAAATTGGCACGGTTTCTGACTTGGGTTAAGATGATCAGAAAAGAAGGCGAGTCATATGAGAAAAAAAATTAATGTTTCAGTATTTTGTGTTCTTATTCTTGTTTAGATTTTCGGTTTTTCTGATAGTAAATGTTCCTGGACCACAACACCGACAAATGGTGCGGATAGATGAGTTTCTGGTAACACGGGTGTAGTATCCGCACTCCCAGCCTAATATACGTCCATCGGTGGCCGTCTGTGTTAATCAGGCGTGGGTAGGGTCGACCTGAGGCAGCTCTCTCTGCCTCCAACCTCGGGCCGTCCTTTTTCCGGCCAGTTTGCGAGGCGCCAACTTTCCTAATTACCGCCAATAGGCTGCGGCGCCGAGCCCCCTCCCACAGCCCTCAACCTTTCGCCCTCTACCTCGGCTCACATCCCCTCCCAGGCCTCTACTCCACAGAAAGGGAAAGTTGGTCCGCCTGCGGCCCTCCTAATGCGCTATGATAATGTTAATCACGGGAGTAACGCCAGTCACTGCGAGATGTCGTCATCTCGGCAAATTAGGAAACCTCCTCCGTGCACTGTTTACCCGGCAAACAGACGTCCTGACTGTGAAGACACAGACCTGTAGTCGTCTAAACTCAGCCCGCGGAGAGAGAAAAAGAAGGGGAAGTAACCGAGTCGTATAATTATGAAGATGAGAGAGTTTGTTCAAACGCTTAGCAAATTAAGGTCAAGAGTTGTTAAGCTGGTAGGCTGTCTGGTTAAGAGAAAGCAAGCTGAAACCAACTCTCCTTTAGAGAGGAAATTAGTAGCATAACCAAACACTGAAGGAATATTATTTAACAGCTAGTTGCTGGCAATCTATAATAGTTGCTGTACTGTATCAGCATTTAATTAACTTGTCAAAGCTGGTATGGCTGAAATTAAATATTAAACAACTGTTGAACCTTAATACAAATTTTGACGGGATTTTCGAAATCCTTTTGGTAAATTTTATCCCATTTCCACAGCATATGTACCACAAAGAAAAATCTTGACGCTGGTTTGAAAATTTACACTCTCCTCAAACAGAAAGTAATCGTCTAGTATTTCAGTTCCAGAAGAATTAACTTTGTGAAACAAAGAATATCAATAGACGCCAGTGACACTCCTCAACAAACTGTTTCAGTGGGTGCAGATATTTGTTGACAGATGGGCTGGAAATTTGACTCTATTCCTTAGAACAGCAAACATTACTCCAATGGTTCGTCTCTAAGTGTAAAAATTCTAAGAGGACGTCTTTGGAAACAGACTACAGCTGCAACCACCCTAACAGAATCACTTCCAGTTATAAACAACAGCCAAATAAACAGTGGACACACTTACACACGGAAAACAAGGGTTATTGTTGTGCTCTGACAATAATGCTATCTACGAAAAAAAATTCACATCTAAAAAAAAAATTCTATCTGCGTCAACTACGCCCATTCATTTAAAGGTGACTGTCTCAGACTGAAGTTGTGTTAAGGAATTTCCAACACAATTCTTTTCACCTATACTCCACAGGATATACTCAGTGCTTTGATTGTAAGATACCATCCTATTGTAATAGATCTTTTATTCTTCCAAAAAAATTATAAGGTTAGATCCAAGTTTCTACTCAAAGTAAATTTGACACACTAGGAGCCTTAAACAAGAAAGGTATTATTGAAAGTGATAGGTACAGAGATTAGTAGTATAATATTATCTGGAAAATTATATAACACAGTACCGAGGTAGAGGTGATAAAAAAGTATAAGATATGGAGTGTTCCGTAATACTGAAACATTACATTGTGAAAGTGTTCAAAGATTGTTGTGATATTTGTAGAGGACTGATCGGCTTTTGGTTATGATGGAGTAGCCACACCAGATGTGGATTGCGTGTCAAATCGAAACTCTGAAAGTGATTATACAACCCTTCGTTTTTTCTAGTAAATAATACCATACGTAGAATATCGAGATGCCTTCTAGATTATGTCAACTCAATGATGATAAACAAATGTACAAGTTAATTCCTTTCCAGTTTTTAAATTAAATTGTACCCTTTGATTATGAGTTTCGCATTGCCAACGAACATAATTCCTTACCAACAAATGACCGATTCCCCACTTCCCAGGTTGTGAAAGCTTCAAAAGTAGAGGTAGGTTGATTGCTGGCAGCTGTACGAAGTAGAATATTTTTCCTTAGGTTTGTGACTAAATAAATAAATTTTCTTATGTGATTTTTACAGTAAAATAGCAAAATACATCTAGATGTGTTCAAAATTCTAATGCTTTTTAATGATATTAATACAAAAATTCTTGATTGATTTACCAGCTACAGTTTTTGAAGAGACAGATTCTAACTGTCTATCTGATAGGATGTCACTGCAGTTGAAAGTAGAATATGACAAAGTTGTAACGTCATGTTTCTTCAAAAACGTCTGGAGGTATGACAATTAAGACTTCGTGGAGTATAACTACTACTAGTTTAGGAATTCTAACATAGTAGTAATCGAGAACATTTCTAGAGTAAGACCAGAAATAATAGTCGACATATATGTATGAAAGCAATTTTGATTTTAGATGTGTATTTTCTTGGAAGAGGCAGGAAACTTTACTAGAATTTATTTCGATAAGTGTGTAAAGCTTACTACACCTTAAATCGACTGCAAAAAACGCAAGACAGTGTTTTTGCCCGCGACAATTCCAAGTCTCGTATAGGAGTGTTACAAGACCAGACCCAAAATTAGAGTGGACAGTTAAAGGGATCACCCCCTGCCTGTCTAACGCCATGTTAATTTAAGCAAGTATTTGACCCATTTGTGAAAAAAAAATTTTTTTCAGCTAAATCCGTTTCAGTAAACTTAAAGAATTGATTGTTTTCGACCTGAACCACGGGGTGGTCCCCTTAAAATGTCTAAAAGTTGTTGAGTGTGTGTACAGTGTTATTTGTTACTCATTAAAAAATGAAAGAAGGAAGAAAACCGGTGCAAGCCAATACAGCCCTGCTCTTCCGAAAGACATCTAGGGGGCTGCTGAATGTTATGTCCCTAACCGACAGACGAACCAGTACGAATAGTGTCGTACACCCTCATTTCATAATCAATACGAAGATATTTGGGATTTAACCCAAAACGTTTGGACACAGTCCGGTTATTAAGAACCGTGCAACACCATCTCTCCTACCCTTCCGGCAGCTATTCAGCATTCTGAAAAAGCCACGATTCTGCGTTCTGTTTATCCATGAGCTGTATGACGAAGCTTTAACTGTCGGTTATGCGTCGACAAAGTTGATAGATATTCACATCGGTTCCATTACGAAAGCTTGAGCATCTAAAGCGAACACTGGCGGGAGGGTTCACAGAGCGGTAACCATGATCCCCTCTCAACTTGGCAAGTGCTTGTACCCCCACCAATCCTGAGAGACTAACAACGCGCTAAGAACTTTACCATTGTAATAGCATTATTCCTGACACTCACAGGCCGCGGCGTCTGTTCTTCGATATCTTCGCATCAGAAAGCTTCTCCCGGAATTAAATTTCCTCGCCTCATTATTCGGCGATGTCTAGGGTGCACCCGACTCAAGGAACAATGGAATTGGGAGAACCACTCGCTTATAACGACCCGGTCTCTGCCACCGAACCATAGATTGTGGACCCGATCGGTGCTATTTATTACTTATTTACTTTCATTTATTTATTACTATAATGCCATATGACCTTTCCAAAGAAGGACCTTTGGGATGTTCTAACGGCCCTCAGAACCAGACCTTTAATGGAATTATATTGTAAGAATTATTTGTAGCAAGCTGGGAGTTGGGTAAATATTGTTATGCATATTTTTCTTGCAAGTAACTGTGAATTTGTATAAATGGACATTGTTTTATGGAAATAAACTATCAAATACTATTTAATATGTTCAAAGACAGTACTCTGCAAGAAACATTAATTAAAAGTTGGTATTTCGAAGTATGAGGGTAATCTACGATGTTTATTGGACAATTGGTGACAATTGGGACTGATTTATGTGAATAAGTTTGTGTGTAAATATCTTAATTTTCATTTATGTGCATTTCATAATGATTGTGAATGATTTTGTATCAATTCTGATTGTTTTAATATGATTTAAATTGTTTAAGTATTGTTAGAATTTCTGAAACGTCAGTCGGATGTCTTTGTGAAACCTATATAAGCGATAGGCAGAGAGGAGTTTTGGTTTTGTTTGAAAGTTAGTTGAGTTTTGTATAAACTGCTCTCGGGTGACTAGCCGAGTCAAGAGTGCGTTGCTACACGATATTTCGGCGACTTGATTCATTGCCACCATCTTCTGGTGAAGAAGATGGCGGCAATGAATCTAGTCGCCGAGATATCGTGTAGCAACGCACTCTTGACTCGGCTAGTCACCCGAGAGCAGTTTATACATTCTCAACGCCGAGAAAGACTTCGTTCTTATATAGTTGAGTTTTGGTGTTGAAAGAGATAATGGTTGGAGCATTCGTTTAGTTTGCACCTTTTATCTTTGCAGTTCGATGTTTTAAAAGAAAATAAACAAAGTTGAAAGGAAATCTTGTTGGACATTTCATTATTATAAAGCGAGATACCTCTCAAAGTGAAACATGTCACAGTTAATATATGTACACACAAGATGAATAATATCCCTAGTGAAAAGATTATTATACTTTACAGACAAAAAATTAAATAAAAGAAAATAAAGAGTAAATATCAATTCTTTTATGAATTTTTCAAAAGTCAAATTAGATTCATAATTTTTTAAATAAAATTTCTTGACTTAAGTAAAAGGAGCTGCCAATACGATAATCTCTGAGTTTTTTTTAAATCCATCTCAATTATCTACAAGCAGTTTTATATTTTAGTAAGTTTATTAAACCCATGTTTTGCAGAATAATGAACTACTCTTTGCACCAATGACAGTGATTTTCTGTTTTGTACATGTTATATTTGTTTCTTGCATTTAATTTATGTACCTGTGAATTTGATGTTTAGTTACCATAGTACTCCGATTATTTTCAGAATTACTGGTCTAAGTAACAGGGCACCAACTGCGAGGAAACTGTAACCACGTTCAAAAGACAATTTTTCTACAATGGACATATAAATTACGGTGTGAAGGACACGTTTCTGTGTAATAACCTATTTGAAAAATAAGTGGAAGCTGTCTGTATATGAGATGAATAAAACACTTTAAAACCAGAATTTCAAAATTTATACTGTAGTAGTACTCTTCCTGCATGTAATAAACATGACTATTAATTATTAAATAATCTCATTGCCTATACGTTGGTGATCATATACATCGATCATCAAATTTCCTTAAGGCAACACGGTTGAAAGCACAGAATGGTTTTCAGAGGCTTAAATTCATTTTCATCTGTACCTTATTAACATCGAACAATCAAAGATGCCCAGCTTATAGCATTAAATTTTTCATTAGTGATGGAAGTAGATATGACACCATTAATCATTAATACAGTGCTGCACGACTACATTACATTCTGAAGTTAAAAATTTAATGCCATTCAAAAAAGGTTTTTTACAGTTTTCCATCACAGCAAAAGTAAACAACATGCAACTGTATGTCTTAAACTGCTATTTTGATCATATACGTATGTGTTAATTAAAGCTGCCCTCTAATGCTTTTCGCCATATACATGTCAATGAACCCTTTAAAACAAAAATATCAATAATAATTACTTGGTGGTCTTTTCAAATCGAACAACAACCTTATAAGTCTTGGAACACATTCGTTGGAAGTGTCCAGTGACATAAAATTAATCTGCCCATTTTATAGTGCACATTTATTATATTCTCAAAGATTAAAGTGGTATTTTTCCTCCCTGTACTTTAGTTGCAAATCTTGTGGCGATTTAGTTAGCTAGCTGCCATATGTGGTGAGCAAGCGGCGACAATGAATAGGTGTGGTTGGCGATAATACTTGGTTTGATTGTTTCTAGATTGCAGGTTCGATTTCTACTAAATCATAAGGTTACCTTTAAGTTCACATCAGATTTATTTAACAAACTCGTATGTACAATCCAAACACCACTAATAAGTCTACTTATTCATTTTGATCGCGTATAAATGCTATACGGCACTTCATCTCTTCAAACTGCAGGTTCTGTCAACGCTTTCGTTCACTTAGTCTATGCGTCACAACTCAGCTTATCAATCGTCACGAAGCTCTTTCTTTTAGTGATTTGCATATAACATTTTGTTACTTTGTACGTCTGCTCTACCATAATAGAGGGCGCGCAGCCAACTTAATACAGACTGGCGCAATCTACGATTTTTATTATCGTTATGATAGTTCCACTTCATACGTCTGCAAGACACGAAGTTCGGTTGTTAATGCAATGATCAAACACTCTGTCGCCATTTTCAAGTTAAGTGCTGACCGCGTCGGAAGCCCGAAACCGTGACAAGTCTGTCAGGTAGTCGAAATAAAGAAACAGAATAACTAAGGGATTTTTGACTACTCGTTTATTTTCTATATATGTTGATTTTAACACAGACACAAAAGCTTAACTGACGACTTGAAAGTTTAATCTTCATACAGAAAGCGTACTTAATACGCCAGTTACAATCAAATGCCAGGAAGCCCAATTAGTTTCTGCGGAGACCTACATTTTAAAGTTGGATACGAACAAAGTTATTTCACTTACATAAAATTAGTTTCACCGTAAGTGAAGTTCAGACTGAGGGCATGTATAAATTGCGACCGAAAGCAAGATTCAAATAATGGATCTACGCCTTGCAAATCGAATATTGCGCATTGTTACCAATGACTAGAATAAAATTGATTTAAATCTTGTAGCAAAAAAATTACTCTTTCTTGTCTGAAACTCTTTACTGTCTTCATACGCCGTACATTATCGCGTATATGATGCTCGAACGTAAAGCAGACGACCAAATACTTATAACCATATAGATAAGTTTTGTTTTGTTTTATACAATGAACCCCACGAACTGTATAATAAATATTTACTTACACTTCTGGAAGAATTTGTAAAAAAATAGAAAGTAAATAGTTAGGGTAGGAAATGCAGTATCAAAAGAAGTGGTAGTAAAAATGCGAGTGCCACAGGGTAGCGTAGTGGGACCATTGCTATTCATTATTCTAATTAATGATTGCGTTGATGGTTTACTATCAGAAGTTAAGCTGTTTGCAGATGACACAATGCTATACAAGAGGATCAAAACGGTAGAGGACTGTTATCTGGATAGGATAACTAGCTGGGTTTGTAAAAATGGGATGAAAATAGATGCAAAGAAGAGTCAGCTAATTAGATAAACAAATAGAAAACTAAAGGTTGATTATGATTATAAGGTGGGGAAAGAATTGCTCGTTGAAAACTTGAAATGTAAATATCTTGGCATTACATTTGATTACAAGCTTAACTGGGCAGGACACATTGGACAGGTAATAGGAAAAGGTATCAGAATCCTTCACTTGTTGGAAAGAGTGATGACGGGATGTACGAGAGAAGCAAGGGAACTGGGTTACAAAACATTCGTCAGACTATTGCTCGAATTTGGTAGTGTAGTATGGGACCCACATTCAGGAGTTGGAGGGGGTACAAAGAAGGGCTGCTAGATTTGTCTCTGAAAATTTTGACAGATAACAATCAATAACCGTTATGATAAAAGAGGTGAAATGGGATGATTTATTGGAAGACAAGAGTAGGGTGAAGAGAGTCATGGGAGTGTATAACGGGTATATTGGTGATGAGGAGTGGAAAGATATTGGTGTAAGAATTAAAAGTAATGCATTGAAGGGAAAAGATGACCATGAACACAAGCTGGCACTCGATTTCAGACAAAAGGGTGTTTATTTCGTAGGTAAGGGTGTAGGTGATTGGAATAAGTTACCAAGAGAAGTGATGAATAATTTACCAAAAACGTTGATATAATTTAAATCTGAAATTTGTAGAGGTTTAAATATAGTGAGGTACAGGAAAGGGGAAAATGGGTCCATCGCAATTAAATTAAATCAAAGGCCACATTGTCAATGGGTAGAGACCAACAGAGTCCGACTGTTATGGTTGGTAGTTCCCTAAATATAGTGACCAATTGCTGCTCCACACATTGTGGATATCGCATACATTTTCTTTCTAAATTGGTTATGGGGTTAACTGATGTTTGAGTGGAGACTTTCCTGTTGTACTGATTCAATGTAAGCTTCACGGGTGTTCAGACGGATAGCGTCATAAAAACACAACGTTTCGTCAGCTGACTCTGCTGTCTTCATTAGGTGAGGAAATCTTCAGGTGATGTGACTTCTAGGGTTACCATGTCCTTGGGTGTAGAATTTCTGTGAAAATTCATTACTTGTTTTCTTATTTTGTCTTCTGTAGGCCAAATTTAGGAGTTGTGGAGCAACGCGCTGAACGCTTTCACCAAGACATTCGCTGCATGGAAAGAAGGTATCTAGGACGTTGGTACTGTGCTATGATGGGAGACTATGTATGGGCTACAGTAAATACAGAGTGTTCAGCAAAGTATGAGATGTAAATATTTAAAAGACAATATTGATGTTTGAAGATTCAATATTATTAAATATTTTTGCACTTATTCCAATCAATTCTTGAGGATGTGTATGATAGACATCTATTCTTGTTCGTCCATCGTTACGCCCAACAGAGGAACGGGAATGAAGTTATTTAGCAGATGTATTTATCTTCTTTTCCCAGAATCTCTTCATCCTCTCGCTAAGCTCTTTCCTACGTTCTTCCGTCCAGGTGTTCCTTCTTCAAATACACTGTTTGTTGACAAATTGGTGGTTATTGACCATGCTACTAAATCTGCGTCTGTCCTGTATGATACCATCTCTGATTCAGATTTCCTGAAGATCCTTATCGATTTCAGTTAGCCTTTTCATTTTTATTTAAATGGTCAAGTTGTGAATTCTTTTGGTTATTCCTTCCGATAATATGCATGAAGAAATTAATTCGTCTTTTCTTTTTCCAAATGCTTATATAGGTCATGTGATTTACTTTGCATTAAAATTCCTCCCTAAAAAAATTTTCCCTTCTTGCTTCTCAACATCCAAGTTTTCAATGTGTCTAATGTCTCCGGTTAGATTACAGTGTTTTTTTATTTTTTGCAATCGTCAGTCTTTTGACTGGTTAGATGCAATCCTCCATCCACTCCTATCCTGTGCTAACCTCTTCATTTTTACCTACCCCTTACAGCCCACGTCCTCAATTATCTGCTTCATATATTCTAATCTCTGTCTTCCTCTACAGTTCTTACCTTCGACTGTTCCCTCCACTAACAAATTAACCAATCCTGCATGTCTCAAAATATGACCTACCAGCCTGTCTCTTCTTTCTGTAAGCTTCTTCCACAAACTTCTTTTCTCACCCAACATTTCCAAAACTCGTTTATTTCTTACTTTTTCTGTCCACCTAATTTTCAGCATTCTTCTGTAACACCACATTTCAAATGCTTCAATTTTCTTTCTTTCCGGTATTCCTAAAGTCCATGTTTCGCTACCATAAAGTGCTGTGCTCCACACAAAGAATTTTAAAAAGTTCTTTCTAATTCCTAGATCAATATTTGAAATTAAAAGATTTCTCTTTTTCATTAAGGCTCTTTTTGCTAGTGCTATTCTGCTTTTAACATCATTCCTGTTTCGGCCATCGGTTGTAATTTTACTCCCCAAGTAACAGAATTCTCTTACTTCTCCTATTGCATCCGATCCTATTTTTATATTTAATCCACTAGTATTGGTATCATTTCTGTTAAATTTCATCACTTTTGTCTTTCTCTGATTTATATTCAGGCCAAAATCTTCCTTCAGTATTTTTTTGATGCCATTCAGTAACTTCTCAATATCCTCAACCCTCTCTGCTAACAAGACAATGTCGTCAACAAATCGTAGCATACTGATTTTTTCTCCCTGAAAACTTATGCCACATGGAAATTTTTCTTTGATTTTCTTCATTGCTTCTTCTACATACAAGTTGAATATTAACGGGGACAGACTACAGCCTTGTGTTATAATGTCTTATCTTGGTATTTCGGGGTATTGGCTTTTTGTTGTATCTGTTCCAGGTGTTTCTACTGGCTTTTTCTAATTTAGATATTCTCTCCTTGTTTGTTTCACGATTTAGTCCTGAATTTAGTTACTTGAGAGATATTGCCGAATCGCGTATTCATGGGTTGTCCATCTTGATACCGGGAAGATGCTTCCTCATAGTGGGTCTTAGCATACGAGACTTGGGGACCACATTTATCTGAAATTTCATGGAGTTTTTTTAAAGCAGTAAACTTTTGTTATTGGACTCTTCTGATATCAAACAAACATGTAATATTAGCAGTTTTTAAGAAAACTGAAAAATTTATTAATATAGCCAATATATTGATACTTAAGAAAAAGTACTTGTATATTTATAATCAGCATCATCAAATCAAGCAATAAACACTACAAAACTAAGACGAACAAATAGTTGGTGAAATATTGTTCCATAGTGTAATTTAGAATAACGTGAACTAAAGTTATATTACATTTACTTCATTTGTAGGTGGATGATACCTCAACACAGAGGTACATATACCTGCTACTGAAAGCGCAGAGGAGACACAGAACGTGACTCATTATTTTGTATCAAGCTCGGAGTGGACGAGTAGTCTGGCTTCCTTTTGGGCGAGTGCCTACTATGGAACACAGAGGAGGTGGATGAATACGCGATGAGCTGCACTGACCACTTGCTGGTCTTCCTAGTTCAGTTTTGTACCCACTTCGCTTCTCATCTGCATCTAGTTATGCAAGTCTCCTTTCTGGCTCTCTTAGGGCAACGAGCTAGCCTACAGAACTGAGCAGAACTGACCAGAATGCAGTAGTATCCGGCCGTTATAAAATTCAGTGTTATTCGAAGTGTACCGTACTTTAATTGTGCAGCCACCAACAACTTGTTACCAGCTAATTTTTAGCTTAGTCTCCTTAAACTTTGTACTTCGGCTGAAAGAAACGGCTTCTTCGACTAGCATTGGTCTACTTATCAAGGTTCCTATTAAATTCGCGAACTCAACCTAGAAAAAAACGCTACATACCTTAGGGCTTAATTCCACTATCACGCCTCCAAAATACCCCCTTCGTTAGCTATACATGGATGCCAGCGCCTAATCCACCCTTCGAAGCCATTTCTGTATTTTAGTTGTAGAATAGTGTTTATTACTAACGTATTAACCTTGACGTCGTTCATGGTTTCCTCAAATCATTCCAGGCGAATGTCGGGATGGTTCCTTCAAAAAGCCATGGCCTAATTACTGCTCATTTCCTAGTCCCTACCCGCCTCTAATGACCTCGACGTCATCGAGGCGTAAAGCTATAAGCATTCTGTCGTCATAGTAATAAAAATGTCGTCCTATCAAAACTTCTTAGATGTTTGTGTAAAAAAGTAATAAATGCAAGGTTGGTACGGAAGATGATCTACAGCAGTTATTCGTTTCCTGGCCAAAAATTTCCGAGATGATAGTCCTTATTGCGCACGCTCATTGTCGTGAGCAAATTTGTATTGATTAATTTCTGGAATTTCAAAAAAGGTTATCACCGACGTTATGATTTTTACTGACGAAACTTTTTCGGTTCTGACGAATCATGTGATTTCAGTTGAGCATTTTCTTTAAGGGTCGTACTGTCATACCCAGCTTTCATCACCAGTTATTTGTCAACACAAAAAATCGTATTGCCTCTCCTCTTCAAACCCTCTTAGGTCTTTTGGTACCATTTTTGCGCACACCATGTACCTACAAAGATCTACAGTAAAAACTTTCCCGATCAAAGGTTATTTGGTCTGCTATGGTAACTAGCCAATTTTCACCCACAGTACGACGAATTTTGGCAATGTTTTTGACAATCTATTTGAATAGTTACTGATTGTATGAACCTCTCATAATCAGCTACTTGTTCCCTCTCTTCAGAAAACCGTTATTTTCATCAAGAAATTCTCTCCGCATACCTGTACTAACATTTCCAAAAACTTTACACGATATGGTCCAATTTCTCGACAAATTTTCGTTTTAGGACACACAAGTACAAATAAGAATTCATGTTTCTCGGCACCAATCCACCGCGTGTCTTAGAACATTGCTATGAGACACTGGAGGACTGTGGTTACGAATTCTCGGAGAGCATTTTTACGTAATACTGTCCTCACCGGTGGCGTGTTTACGAAAATAATTGTTAGACCTTGTAAATAATTTTATTTATTCATTTTGTCCCCTTATCACCAAGTTGTAGGTCCATTACCGTCTATGAAAATATCAATAGCATCACGAGAATTTTGCTGCTGTAGCTGCAATTTCCAGAAATGTGAAAATAAATAAATATTTCCCACCCATTACAACTTAATTACAGATATTACATTGAAAGAATGAAGGCTTTCCCGGTTTATCAACTGTGTGAAATGTTTCTCGGGCCTCCCTGGCGAGAAGATGAAGTCGAAGAGTGGCTTCAAAACGTCGCATCAGGTTAACGCGCTCCCACGGTGGGAGAACTTATCATTAAAAGATTCCATTGACACTTTAACGTTTTAGTTAAAGATGTATTTGAATTATATGGAAAACAAACATTTCTTGTTTCAAAAATAGGAATAGTATGTGACAGTTACTACGAATCGTTCAGAAGGCTCACTTTTGTTCCTTACGCATAGTATTTATGAAATTAAATTACAAATGCCTAGTAAGTGAATGACTGTTCTTGCAATCACTATTCTTAGATATTAATTTCGAGGTCAACGTAGGTCCCAGAGCTGTTTTTGTCTTTATTTGTTTCATAAATCAGCTCAGATGAAGCCCAGTCGTCATGATTTTATAATGAGAAAGACACTCACGTGTTCCTGGGTGACTTCAGACTAACGATGTGATTCCGTCATACCTGAAACACACATTAACAATTTTTTTATTACCAAATATGCAATCTCGTTGAGCTACATTTCATTCGTACAGCAATAAAGCAATATTAAGTGATAAGGAGAACTAAAAACAACTTCAGCTGAGAAGCTCATTATTTTCTCATTAGCCGCTTGGAAAGATTCATTGCATTTTTATTCCTTGCAATTAGCAGGAATACAGACACTATTCGTAACTACAATAAAAACATTATTCTAAAGTTAGGTTTCGTAATAATAGTTTGATGAAAATAAAATTGGAGTGAAAGGAAGCATTATTTGCTATTAACGCACTGATAGGGTTGAGGAGCTGAAGTATAAAGTATTGTGTTGTGTTTAAACATGTTGAAAGCAATGACAGACACTAATGTCCCGAGCATGGTGGATGAGTGGCAACGCTCTGGCCTGACAATTGGCAGGACGTGGGTTCGAATTCCTGTCCAGCGATCAAAGTATAAGTTTTTCCATGATTTCCTGAAATCACTTTAGACGAATGCCGCGATGTTTCCTTCAAAAGGTCATGGTTGAATTCCTTGCGCCCAATTCTTAACCCCCTCCAATGAACTAGACGTCAATGAGACGTAAGGATATTATAACACGTTGATAGTGAATCACAGATTCCAAATAATTTTCATGGCAAAGGCATTATCAAAACAAAAATATCCTCAGAGTACTTTATTCAAATAAACTGCTGCTACCTCCGATTTTTAGATCTCTTAATTATTTATAATTAATCGAATGTATTTTTAACTAAAATGCCTTGACACTGTTATGTGTCTTCAAATGGTTCTGGTGTTATAAACCGGTCTATCTGTCCCAAGTAGAAAGTATTTAAACGCCAAAAGCTAAATATAAGGCTTATTGATATTCTGACGTAGTTAATAGACCTCTTTGATTACTATTTTTGAAAATTCCAGCAATAAAAGAATATCTACGTTCTATATCACAATAAAGCTTTACAAGAAAACCATCACAGTCGCCGTAATACGGTGAGTAATCTTTGGAGTAATAACTGCAGATACCAGCAGCTATCCTATTCATCACAGTTCCCGTTACAACAGGTTTTAGTTCACAAAAACTTCAGATAAATGAAAGAATTGTTATAAAATATCGCTTTATTCCAGAGATGCTTTCACTCTGAAAGGTGGCCTTGGTGAATAGAGAACTGTTAGCCTGGGGACACTGCGCACACGTGACGTGTGTTGGCACAGCTGTCGCTGACCCAAATTCCCAGCGTCCCATTCAACGAAGCATAGTGGCGCAGCCTATACTGTAGGGGCTAACGGAGAGGCTCATCTCACGATTGGAACTGGCGACACAGAGCAGATATTAAAGGCCGCCGATACAAGGGACTGAGCGTATGGACCAGCCCTCAAGCGGGATCGGCCAAATTAAAACGGGTCGCCCATGCGCTTCAGTTCGTTTCATTTAATGTTGTAATGAACGGGCTCCGACCCGCGGCGCTACTAGCGATCGAATTCTGCATTCAGGGGCCGGGGGCGGCCAGCAGTACGTTTCGTTGCCACCTCTGCTTCGGACTTGGTGATTGGTTGCGACTGAATTTGAAGTAATCTCTCTGCCCTGCATGATTCATAATCTCGCAGTAACGCGATGCAGGAGACAACAGGTAGGGCTCGACTGTTAGAAATTCAGCCTGAGAAACAAAGGAATATCGATCAAGGATCAGATACGATGAAAAGTGAGGCATCTTCAGTGGGAAAATATGATAACTGATTATTCTCAATACACAGGTTGATTGACAGAACCAAGGGTAAATAAAGCTATCTACATTCCCCTCTTCCATAATAAGCATTCTGTAGCAAATTTTAAATCTATATTAATATTATACACTGATCACCCAAAACATGACCACCTACTTACTATCATATTGGTCCACCTTTCAAACGCAGCGATTCGGCGTAGCAAGTCCTTGGTAGGCTTCCAGATGTATGTGACAGCAGATTTCTACGCACAGGTAATTTTTTTTTCGCAACCTCTGCGGCTGTGATTGAAGTCCCACTACCTTCGGTAGTATAACTTCTAGGTCTTAGGATACGGTGTTTATTGTTTGGGACACTTTTTATTTCTCTTTCAGGGGAAAAACCAGGGCTATGACAATCTAGGATGGTCTTAATGGTGAAAAAACCCCTGCGGAGCTCACGTACTGTCACGAAATTCCGGGCCAGTGATTTCTCGGTGCGGGCCTGGGAACGAGACTCTCGGAAACGGAGAGGCTGGTCGGATGTTTGCGTGCTACTGTACTGAGCATTTTTTTTTTTTTTGGTCTCGACTGGTTTGATGCAATCCTCCTATCTTGCGCTAGTCTTTTCATCTCAAAATACCCCTTGCAACCCATGTCCTTGTTGAAACCACAAGTCGGTGACAATGTGGTGGACACCCACGCCACATCACAGAACGTGGTAGCCGGAGGCTTGCCGCTCTGTAAAGCAGGTTAGGAGGTGAACTGTGGCGATTTTTGTGCTCTGAAACACTTCTGGAAGCACTACTCTACCGTTACATCTGCTACATATCACTCCCTAACATGCTTTACAGAGAGGGAAAGCCTCCGACTACCGCGTTCTGTGATGTGGCGTGGATGTCCACCACATTGTCACCTACTAGTGGTTTCACCGTCCTTCAAACACTTTCCGTAGATGCTCACTACAGTAGCACGCGAACAGCCGATCAGCCAATCCGTTTCCGAGATGCTCGTTCCCAGGTGAAATGCTTACAAACCGCTGGCCCGTAATTTAAGGGAATTTCGTGACCTCTCAGTAGAAATATGGTGTCAGATATCTCTGGAAGACTACCAAGGACTTATAGATTCCATGCTACGCTGAATCACTGCTTTATTACGTTCGAAAGGTGGACCAATGTACTAGTAAGTAGATGGTCATAATGTTTTGGCTGATAAATGTAAATCCGGAAAGAAAACGAAAAAATAGAAAGATAGACACCGGGAAAAAAATTTGGTCCCAAGATCCAAGACGGCATCTGGAAGCGCAAAAGCTCAGATGAACTGTATTCACTGACCGAACGATTCATCACATTCGCACGGAAAAGACGCATAAAATTCTATAGACATACAGCACGCAAAAAAGAAGAAAAATATCCACATCATCAACGGACCGCGACAAAACAAAGCACGCTGGCTTGTAGAAATCGAGAAGGACCTTGCAGAAGTCAACATAGACCCACTGACATATGCAAGAAATAGATATAGACAAATTTTGCTTCATATAAATTTGCACTTAATAGTCCAGCAGCAAAATATCTGAAACTCATGAATGCATGGACTGAAGTGAGACGTCAAGCCCAGAGCGAAAGGATGAGGAGGTTTTAGGAAGATAAGAAGAACTAGAAGAACAATGCAAATTAAAAGTTTCACGCGCTCCTTAATGGGCTAAACAAAAAATAAAAAAATAAAATTATAAATGCAAAAGTAACTCTTTCTCTCTGTCTGTTTGCTTCCATTTCACGACTAAACGGATCTTGATGAAATTTGATAAGGAAATGTATCATTAGAAAAGACCTGTGATATTGTTTTCTGCATAAATAATCAATTTTGTCATAAGTTTTGAAAACTTATGGAACGGTGACAGGCAAGTGGATAACGTGACCGAAAGTGGTGGTGTAACGGATAGCGTTCTGGCCTCGCATTCGGGAGGACGGCGGTTCGAATCCCCGTCCGGGCATCCAGATTTGGGTTTTCCATGGTTTCCCAAATCACTCCAGGCAAATGCCGGGATGCTTCCTTAAAAAGGCCATGGCCGAATTCCTTCCCATTCCTTGCCTCCATCCTTTCCCGTCTCTAAAAGACCTCGCTGTTGAGAGACGTAAAGCAGTATTTAAAAAAAAAAAAAGATAACGTGTATGTCTGTAATGCTCAGGCTTTGTTTCTCTCGCAGCCAGTTTGTGGGACACCCTCTGCTTAATTTGCAAATTTCCTATATCCAATTCCAACAATAAAATTCTAAGGCCACGGTCAACAGCTAGCATTTTAACATTTTAAGTCGATTTCTTTACAAGTTAAAAGTGATGGAAAATTGTTAGCTAAGGTTACAACTATCACGTAAGTAATGAGACTCTAATTCAATCGAAAACTCTTTTTCTTATGCGCGTGGTGTGAACTTTGTCCTATACTGAGGGTCGTAAAACCGTAATGACAAGATAATTAATTCACTGAGAACGTATCGGGCCTTGTTTAAGTGTCCGTAATTTGCATCTAGCCTGCAATAAGTAATTCTCCTACCGTGAAATAGTAATTAGCTTTTGAACTATGCAGAAGACTTTGTCGCAATACAGTAGGCTATCGACCTTTTATTTAATGTAATAATGAATAGATTTATCAAAATGTGTCTGTGTATATCGGTGATATATATGGAGTGTCCGCTCGATTAGTCGATTCTTATGCACTTGTACTAATTTCTCAGAACTATAGTAGTAGTGGCGGGATAACTTTAACAGTGTGAAGTAGAGTTTCAGCGAGTACTAGAAGACAAACTGGGTCCATCGATACATTTTTCGTGCTTCCACGAGGCCAAAATAAACTACGGCTGTCGTCTTCGCATTATTGTGCTAACCAGAACCTATAGAACTATCTGTTTACGCGCTAGAAGAACTTTTACTGTGATTTCGAGGAGCTGTGATTGTTGTAATAAACGACAGTGTAAACAGCGGCCTAAACTTGCTTCAATTTGAATTTTTCTCTCCTAAGAACTTGCAATCTTCAGAATACCAATCTATCACAAATTATGTGTGCTTAATACCATAAATTTTCGGTTGGTGGTCGGTGTTATGCTATTTAAAACTATGCTAATAAAATTGTGTGATAACAGTCAATTTACACATGTGTTAATTGTGAGAAAATTCCACAATTAATTTATTATCTAAAAATTCTGATCAATGAATTAATCGTGAACACATTCCCCTTCCTGTTGTGGCGACCGGGTTTATATTTAAAAGATAAAGAAGCGAAGTCCCGATACCTTTCCTTAGGTGGACCAAATATATAGTAGTAATGACTGTTAGTTAAATTAAATTAAAGAGTAATTCTAGAACTTCAACAACGGTTCCTTTTCCTACAATTTTATCTTTTGTTCTAGGAAATCATTCCAAAGCAGGAGTATTTACGAGATAGCTATCGAAACATTTCAGAACACAATAACAAATTTTGAACATAATTTGAATGTACTTTGCTTGGATTGGTAATTTAAAAGTCTTAATGAAGCTAGAGTTTCCTACCAGGAAGGCGTTAATTTGAGCACTAATTACTTCAGCCACTATTACTAGGTCTAAGTAATTACTGTGCAACTTTGTTTTCGATTGACATTCAGTGAAACTAACACAAATGCGGTCTCGTTGAGACAATCCTAGGTACGTATCTCCACTTTACTAATCGGGTATACTAGACATCAGGCAAAATTACAAGTGCTCAAAGAACTCGGTGTTACTCTAGGGTAGAAAAAGGGGGGGGGGTCTGTTTCACTACCGTCTCACCGAGCGTGGTGGGTGAAGGGTTAACGTTCCGGCCTCGCATTCGGCAGGACGCCGGTTCTAATCGCCGTCCGGGCATCCAGATTTGGGTTTTCCATGGTTTCTCCAAATCACTCCAGGAGAGTGCCAGGATGCTTCCTTCAAAAAGGCAATGGCCGAATTCATTCCCGGTACTTGTCTCCAGTCCCACCCCGCCTCTAATAACCTCGACGTCGACGAGGCGTAAAGCCATAAGTAAAAATAAAAAAATAAAAAAACACTACCTTCTTAGTATTTAAATTAGGATTTAGGCAAGGAGAATAATTATAAAAATGGTCGATCTGATGCAGTTGGATAGCCACACTAATATATATATATATATTGGCTTTGCGACTCGTCGACATCGAGGTAATTAGAACCAGGAAAAGATTTGGGATAAGGAAGGGGAAAGATTCAGTCATGAATTTTTGAAAGAACCATCCCGGCATTCACCTTAATTGATTTGGGGAAACCATGGGAAAGACAAAACTGGAACCCATGTCCTCCCGAATGCGAGACCAGAGCGTTAACATTTAGCCACCACACTCACTGAGAACCTAGTACACCGAATCAAAACCCAACACAAGTTAGTGCCTCCATCCTTAATAGGAGTCTACTTTCATATACTAGTTTGACAACATGTTAGTTGCTCAGAGATGATCTGCTTCCGATTTCTGCAATGACTCTTGAAAAGTTATGAGATTCAGCGCATGTCACATTCAGAGCGAATTGTCTCCTGCAAGATGGTTCCAGCTAATCCTCCCACTGTATCATCATTCTGGGGGGATCAATGTGAGCCACTCGCTGTCCGGTTAGATGAGGTTATTATCAAGTTAGTGAGCGTTGAACGTAAGGTCACTACAATTCAAAGATAAGACTAATTTATTTTATTATTTCCTGTTCCCTGCTGTCTCCACGTTTGTTCCCAGTGTCTTATACCCAATTCAGCATTAGGCAGCATGAAATCTGAGAGCTGATCGACCACTTTGAATTTTAACAACTTTGTTCGCTACAATCTGTTGACGCATGATTCGAATTTGATCTTTAAGAACCTGATAATATTGATATCCTCGCAGTTCAACACAAGATGGTTTAGCTCCTATCACAGCACCAGTTGGTTTTATCTAGCATTCAGTCCCCTTGATGAAACTGTTCGAGTTCCAAGTTAAGCTATATTACACTTGTACATAGTTGCATTATCATGTAAACTTAAATTAAGGATTGAAACTAAATACGCTGCATCATTGCTACTCTCTGAATTCTCTTCCTCACACTTTTCATCAGAGCCTGTATTCATGGTAGGTTATTAGTAGAAATAAAGGCTATTATCGTGTTTATGTTATAAATATTAAAATTTAAAGTAATGCAACATTTTCTTTTAGTGCATTAAATGTGATAAGTATTTTTTCCTGAATTTTGGAAGACCATGAGTACTAGCACGTATTTTAATTTTATGAATATGTTGAAACAATGATCGAAAGGCGAATCTATTAAAGCAACATCTGGGGGTCCTAGATTGCAAACAGAGCAAATTCATATGTTTCCGGATTCAGAAAATATGTGGAATCCCAGAAAAGTTCTAAATTTTAACAGGAAAAAATTTCGGGATGAACAAAAGACACTTGATGGTAAAATCAACTGCGTCTCAAAAAGTACAATTTTATAGGAAGTGATTTCATTTCCATAAAATCGTTTCGGATCTCACGTATATTAGACAAATATTATACAAATATTACAAAAGCAAAGTATATCTGTTATTTATTCCTTAAATATATATACAGGATGCAAAGCTCGACCTAAAATAGAATGTATAGGCGGCAGTAAATTCATTCTGTGGGTGTAATTTTCATACTAAGACACAAATATTACGACGAAAAATTTGTTCCATAACATTGTGTTTTACATTTCTACAAGTATGGGTTACGTGGGAAATGTGTTTTAATAGACAAGTTTTTTCTTATGTGTTTTGAAAAGTCTAATTCAGTCCTATTCTAGAGCTTTGAAATACTGAGATCTTCTGTAAGACCAAACGTATTAGTATATATATATTTATTTATTTATTTTTTTTTTTTTTTTTTTTTTTTTGCTGTCGTCAGTTTTTGGACTGGGTTGATGCGATCCTCCATCCCTTCCGATTCTGTGCTAACCTCTTCATTTCTACATGCCACTTACAACCCACGTCCTCAATTATGTGCTTCAAATATTCTAATCTCTGTCTCCTCTACAGTTCTTATTTTCGACTGTTCCCTCAACTAACAAGTTAACCAATCCTGCATGTCTCAAAATATGACCTACCAGCCTGTCTCTTCTTTCTGTAAGCTTCTTCCATAAACTCCTTTTCTCACCTATCATTTCCAAAACTCGTTAATGTATTAATTTGTTTGTCCACCTAATTTTCAGCATTCTTCTATAGCACCACATTTCAAATGCTTTAATTTTATTTCTTTCTGGTATTCCTAAAGTCCATGTTTCGCTACCATAAAGTGCTGTGCTCCACACATAGAGTTTAAAAAAGTTCTTTCTAATTCCTAGATCAATATTTGAAACTAAAAGGTTTCTCTTTTACATGAAGGCTCTTTTTGCTAGTGCTATTCTGCTTTTAACATCATTCTTGCTTCGGCCATCGGTTGTAATTTTGCTTCCCAAGTAACAGAACTCTCTTACTTCTCCTATTACAACCGATCCTATTTTTATATTTAATCTACTAGTGGTGGTATCATTTCTGCTACATTTCATCACTTTTGTATTGCTTTTATTTATATTCAGTCCAAAACCTTCCTTCAGTATTTTGTTCATGCCATTCAGTAACTTCTCAATATCCTCAGCCCTCCCTGTAGATTAGTGTAACAGAAAGAATATGGAACAGAGAAAACTTTATTTTCCTTGCAATATTCAAAATTTTTAAAGTGTCATAAAAGTCAAAGAGATGGTGCAGAAATAATGTCCTTTCTGTACCAAAGAAAAGTTGTAGATATTATATGCTTTTAAAAAATGCGACATGACGAATGATCTATTCCACAGAGTAATGATCAGTTTCTATTTGTTAGAACAATAGCAGCCTGTGAACAAAACAATATAGGCCAAATACTTTTCAACGTGGACATGATTTTTTTAAATAAATTAAAAAAAAAACAACTAAAAAAGCTTGATTAGAATGGGTAGGGTCATCCCTGTAGTATACACACACATGGAGCTGGAAAAAAAAAACGACCAAACAAAACCGCGGCGCTGGTTAACGAGAGAACAATGTGCTCCACTCAAAACATTAACAGTTATCCCTCAAATGATAATTGCCCATCACTCGCAATTCGCTCGAGAGATTTGATTACATCACGTAACAATGGGGCGTTTTATACGGACACAATGACAGGTCCCATCTGTCACTATCTGCGCGGATATGCCTTCAGCCCCCTTTTGTCAACGAAAAAATATGGCGCACTTTTCGTTTTTTGCCATACCGAAAACCAATTTCAAAATTGCGTTGCTGCAGATTGTTTCCTCAGTTTATGGCGAAATCTAATACACAAACAGCAATATGTAGCAGCCTTTTAAAACCTTTTTTTTTTTTTTTTTTTACTTATATAATGTGATTCTTCAAACTGATTTATCGTTCATCACACGCTCAATACTCTAGCAGTCAATACATACTTTTTTTTTAAATATCGTGTATATCGATAACATTTAAACTAAAATAACTGCTACATTTTAAAAGAAGCAAAGCATTCAGTCAGTGGAACCTCTTACAATAAGAACAAAATAACATGAAATATATAATTCCCTACGTTTGTGACACATCTTCACTTATGACTTTTATCTGCTTTTCATTAAATACTGTTTACGAACTCTATAGTATTGGTACTTGCCATCGTCAATTATTGTAATTAGCTCTACTGACATTTTTTTTAATAATGGGATGCTAATGTCGTATTCTGTAGCCTACTCAAACTTTAGCAGCCTAGTGGTGTTTGTGGTTTTATTTCGTTTAATGTTAATTTTTTAGGAAGATTAATTTCAGTTCTGCACTGACTGAAATGAGTGAAAACAACCATCACTAAGACAACCCCCACCTTAATGTCATTATAGATTTACAGGTTCAAATCCTCGTCCAGCTATGTAGATTTTGGTTTCAAAGGTTTCCCCAAAACACTCCAGGCGAATGTCGCGATGGTTGTTTGGAAAGGCCATGGCCGAATTCCTTCCCAATCATTACACACAGTTCTTTATCGTCTCTAATAACCTCGATGTCAATGAGACGTAAACCATAAAGAAGATTATCTGTCTCAGCATAACGGTTGTGTGAATGTGTATTTTGTTATTCTGCTGAAGTCCCGATTATTTCAACATTCTTCTAGATGACAACAGAAAACACTAATCAGGACGGATCCTGCTGACACTAAATGAATTAGTTCTTCAATTAACAGCTTACTGTACACCGGTCGCCAGGTGATTTTACTTTTCACCAAGGATAATGAATAACACTTTTCATCGATCTGTTTTTATTTCGGCGAAGAAAACACGCATAGCCATCAACTTCGTCCAAAGATAATAAATCACATTACAAAATCCACTAAATAAAATGAATCCTGCGACTTCTCAAAAACAATTACCAAAAACGTCCGCGGATCGCTAAAGAAAAATCCAGAAGACAATAAAGATAGCCTGCCGACGTTTCCCGAGCGCTAACAATCACGTTGACAGTAAAATTCATACAAAAACAATTATAACTTGTACAAAACCAGTCACAATCATTATGAAATATTTCAAAATGAAAGTTATTACTGTCCACATGCACTTAATCATCGAATCACAACATCAGACACTCCGAATTGATGAAAATCGTCCTCGAAACACCGCGGCGTATAAAAATTTATAATTACAAGCATTCAGTTAATATTTCGCACATTATTATTATTCTATTCTTATTACAAACCATTTATAGAGTTTTCTTCCATAAAATCAATATTCATTCAAACGAAAAAATGTACAAATTAATCATTAGTTAACTCTCATTTCTCTATACTTAATTCTAAATATTAAAATTCACAGTAAGCCGTTTTACACTGTCTAACAAGGTAGTTACTGGCATTGGTTGGAGGCACCGTAGCAGAATCAATACAAACTTAATGAAGGTAGAGCAAGCTGTCAAAATTACATGTTTTTTTAAAACAATCCGGCGGTACACCAATGAAAATTCAATTACAGCTTCATTGCTACTCATTTTATTATCCCTCGACAGATAGTCCTCAGTTTAGGAATTGTCTTCATTTCTTTCATAAATTGTACTTTGTTTACTTCTGCTTCTGTTTGATGCCTCTGGTTCGTGTACGGTAATACCAGTCACAAGTAATTAAAAGCACACCCACAACACTACGAAGAATGGAATGCAAAATTCGCAACCACATTTGAAATGCTATGCTACATGCATTGGGCTCCAGCTATTAATCCGAATTCAAATCGTTAATTCTCACGTTTCTAAACTTCTGACAAGACACTCACAGTTCCAGCTAGAAGTACCAACACGTATCTGCGTATTCATACCATGTGATTCGCCACCTGCGCATTTGCATGTTATTGTATGTTAGAAATACTGTTACAGCCAAATATGTTAGCAGGTAACGTTCCAAGGCGCTTAACATCTTGGAATACCCCACAGCCTCTCTGCTGCCGTAATGTTCCCTCTAGCGTGAAGTTTGATGCTGTGACATATGGAGTGAGCATGTAATCTAAGTACGGAGAGTTTGTGAAGAAACGTGTAGCAGCGAACAGCAGCAGAAAGAGGTGTTCCGTAATGAGCTGTCACATGCAGCCAGAAGCAGAAAGGCTCAGACGTCGTAACCCAACAATCACAAATAATTGAAAAAGCAATCAGCATAGTCCGAATATTGCGCCTTTGCTTGTCTTTACTTTGTTTACATCACCAATAGGACAATGCTTGATAAAATCAGTGAAAAAACTCGACTATGATAAACCTTTGCCGTTAGGATAAAAGCAATGATCTGGTACAAACCAGTGCCATTGCAATATATTTCGACAGCTTTATTTGTATAACTAAAAGTTTATAGAGTACTAAACAAATTATTTGTTTTGATTCTTTTGTGTATTTGGTGTTGTTGAGAAATTTGTAATATGTTGTCAAACTAGTACTTCCTCTGATCCTATTCTACGTTAAAACAACAAATGCTGTCGTTATTTGTTAGCCTGTTGCGCTCGGCGTGTATAGACATCTCATTTAATGGATTAAATTTGGATAAATAAGCTGCTCATCAATTCTACTGCCTTTGCTTCTCGGGCTTTAGGACATCTTCCGATTATTCGAAAGATATTGAGTAATTTTTCAAAATAAGAACTTTATTCAAAAGTTAGATTTCAAAGCAGTTTGTTCCAAGATCAAAGATGCAAAATCACATTCACGTAGAAATGATTTATGAATATTTCAGACATTCTAAAGCACATAGAAATCAATGATTGTAACAGATGAGTTGAACGACATCTGTAGGTGCATCGACTGCTTTATTTTTTAACCGCAGTTTCTTGAAGGTCACTTGATACTTTTGAACTTTTAATGAAAATTCTAGTAAACTAGGCTTTCTGTTCATAAAAGTAATGAAAATTAGACTCACTCCTGGTAAGATAAATAAGTAAAAAAATAATAAAATACAGCTTTAAAATAATGCAATTATTTCCCCCGCAACGTTTCATTTCTTGACGATACACACCGTGCATAGCTCACGTCATGGGAAACACACCACAAAAACACAAAACACGTATCCTACGCCGAGTAGTTTTCATGGTAGAGAATTACTTATATTCGTTTTTAAGTGATAAACGTTTCCAGCATCATGTAATAAAATTGTAACAATTACGTCTTCATGTTTCTCTGAGATCCTGACTTATCTGTCTCCTGAATTATGATTATACATATGTAACCTAATTTATCCAGACATAGGATACAAAATCAATTTAGTCTTTCCGTAGGAAAAATGACTCCCTATATTTACATTCATAGAAAATTACAATCTTTTACTTCCAATGACAGTGTCTTAGACTAATTAATATTATCTTACTTTTACATTAGTATGTCTTGATAGTTTTTTTAACTTAGATGACCTATGATGATAGTTCTCAGGTTACAATATCCAAAATTCCTCATTTCTTCCTCTCTTATTTCTCTAATATAAAGCTTTTACATCACCCTGTCGTGCTATTTATTCTCTTACTTCAAAATATTAGTTTATCAAGCTTCCACCAAACAAACTTTGCAAGTTAAACTGAAATCCATTTTTATTATTTAGCTTTTTGTACTATACCATAACGCAATTACGAATTTCACTGATGATAATGTTTACATGATGCAATTGACTTTTCTCTTTGAGCACTTCAGTTAACTTATATATGATCGGCAACCCCCCTCCCCCCTCCCCCACGCTACAACCGCATCTTTTTTTTTTTTTTTGTGAATACTTTTACAGGCGTTTATGAGTTCGCAACTAGAATGACATCCACCTATTGTATGGGAGAAAAAGGTTATCTTGCTTCCACTCTGTTCGGTGTATTCTTTCAGGTGGAGTTCGCATCGGTCAATCAAGACAGACATTTGTAAACATTGACTCGCTCGCATTGTAACATTAGCACTGGGCCGTTGTCTGCTGACGCACTATATTGCATCAGTGGCCGAATACATCATGCGTATACACAGAATCACTTTACAACTCAAACTGCTTACTTAAGGTGACGTAACTGCAATACGTTTGCTAAACATTCGCAACGATAACGCTGCTCCATTACAGGCATATGAAGATCACAAGCTACCATAAAACGCGCAAAGAAAGTTCGGATCGTTTCGGAAAAAACCGCGGTAGTCCATTTGGTCAAATGACAAGCTATGGAAAGGGATCGGAATCATTGATTCGAATATGTTTTCAAATTCATAGCTGAAAAATGGTTGACTGAATTGAAAAAGTTCGATTAATAAATCATTTTGATTCAAGCATACCTATTGGGCACATTCATATAATTTGGATTAAATAAAAAAAGGCTTCCAGTAGGTCAGAATACTGGGAAATATTTTAGTTACATAAAAAATGATGAAAAGAGTATCAATTAATTTCGACAGTACAGTCACTAAAACTTTCGTTTTTTAAGGGATTCGGCTATAGCCATTTGAAGGAACCATTCCGGCATTCACCTGGATTGATTTGAGAATACAATGGAAAATCCAAATCTGGATGACCATGCGGGGATTCGATCCCGCATCCACTCTCCCTTGCAAAGCCTGAACGTTACAGATCACCCAATACACTCGGGTTGCTGTGGCGAGTAGAGTTTTAAATGGAATCTCTTACGATGTATGCTGGTTGTTAAAACAACATATTTCGGGATCATCAAAGACCACCATAAATCACACCAAAAATATTAAGTAGGCTCCAACGTATCATCCATATGAAAAGATTTTTTGGGTTTTTTTATATATAAAAAAGAATAATATCATTACGCACTGATTAATTTGGTTACCACCTGGAACATATCTTTTATAAAATGCCATATTTCCCTCTCAACCAAAAAAAAAAAAAAAAAAAAAAAAAAAATTGTCACAAACATTATTAAGAAGAAATTGGTTACCATTCTTCAGTCCGTTTCATTCTATCTCAGTTCGCATTAAAAGTGTTCATATTAGTCACAGACATATTGTTAACGAATTGTACTTTTTTAGTCAAACTGTCACAATATATCAATATTACAGCAAACACAAAAAGAACTTTAACTTTATTTGGACTGATTGGCAATACATGTGTGACACGGAATATGTTACAGCGAGATGAGATTAAACTCCAGGTTCAGCAAAACATATTTTGTTCCAAACAGACGAAACTACTTAATTAAACAGTTTTTGTTGGTTACAATGTGAGTAAAACAACAAAATTGTTTCTGTTGTGTGAAAAACCAGGTGTCCATTCGTCAATGGAAACATGCTTTAAAACGCCGCCATATCTCATAACAAAGTTGGGCAAGTTCCTCTTCAAACGAATTATTTGCCCTCGTTCATTGTATTGCATATGAAGTTAACAAGAAAAAAAAATCCATTCAATTCGTTTTTTGTTTATAAATGAACCGACTGGCAAGAAACTATAGCATAGGGAGGTGAAAGAAGGTTCATTGTAACATTTTGCTGTTGGCTCAGTTCTATACTAAATAATTAAAAATACTTTTTTCTAAGTGCTAGAAAAAAATCCATTTTCGATTTTTTTTTTAATGCTATCGTAAATCCTATTATGTATTTGGAAGGCAAGATTGTTAAATAATTGTTTAAAAATATTGGTTTAAGCTAGATGGTTCCTTAATTATTTATTAGTATTTGAGTTTTACACAGTTTCCGAAATCAAGTAATTGCCGCAGCAATTCCTTCAACAGGTCAAATTCATTCTGTTCCTTGGTATTAAATCTCTCCGTAAATAAATATCTGGAAAGACGTAATAATAATTCGTCAGTCTGTAAAAACAACATAAAGCAAAGCAATAAACTTACTGTATAACATAAAATAAATTAAACTTATGTATCAGACAACTGACGTAGCCATTAAAGCTTTCTAATGTCACCCTTATTGGAATCTTGCTGAAGAGCAGTTCCAGAATAGTTGTCAGAGTCAGGAAAGATGACAAAGAGTTTTATGTTTAATTTACTTTTCAGCTTCCTAGAAAGTCTACCAAGTTTAGTTCGACTGGGGAAGCAGTTCGTAATTAAATAACTATGCAAATTTCAGAAGGTTTCTTTTTCGCGAATATATACAGTTTTATGTTTTCTGTAAATAATATTTCCCAACATTACTACTCACTTTTCGCTTCATTATTTCTTCATTAGTACCTTATTATGAAGAACGATCATTTTAATAAATCGTTTCTGCTAGAGATAAGATAAATAAAAGAAATATAAAAGGAGAATACGTGAATTGGCAGATCTTATAAGATAACTTTTTACTACTCATAAAAGATCTAAGCCCGAAAAAATGGTAGTCATTTTATATTTACTGTAAGTATTTACTCAACATTGCTGGTTTCTCTGTATTTTGAACTACATCTGTGCGATGATGAGTGCTGATATTTCGCCTGTCCTCCTTTCCAAGATAAAATCCTCTGTAAACTGGACTTCTAAACATGGTCAACTCTACTGACCGATGAATCTCGATTTTTTAACAATGAACGTCTTCATCCCTCCTAGAAGCATTGTGCGGTGGTGAAAAGTTATTTAAATAAATATTGTTTAAAAACTGCTATAGCTCGAGAAACGCTTAGCTGAAAGGACAGGTTGGGATACCGTTGAACGGAGAACAAGTGCTCAAAAGATTTCCATTAAATCAAATTTCCGCATACCTCTTATATTGTCGGTGGCGTCACGCCAGCGATAGCGCTGATAACGGCTATTCAGTGTACACCTGAGGGTCGTCAGACATCACATTGCAGATGTCACCGTCTGAGATTGCTAAATGAAGAGATCAAGAGTTCAAACTGCTGGAAATAATGTTATTGAGAAGGTAAAAAAAGTGCGCGCCACATATCAGTTTGAGCCAAGTATATCTCAGTGGTGGTGGGCTCAACAGCTTATGAATATTAAACATTATGAGTTAGACTACTACCTAAAATTTTAATATGTGACTGAATACTTAGGAGAATAATTTCTAATAGTTTTTCTTACTTGTTTGTGACTGTTCTGAAGGCAAAGCAGAGAAAATTTGTACGCAAAATAATGTGTATACAGGTCCCAAAAGTCGACCAAAACAGTTAACAACTATAGAACGTGTTTGGCTTTACAGATTAAGAAAGAAATTGGCAAGCGAAATTTCACCTTCAATGTTAATAAAAAAAAAAACGGCTACTGCCAACGACCAACCGTCTACGTAGCGATTAATTCTTTTTTTTTTTTTTTTTTTTTTTTTTTTTTTTTTTTTTTTTAATGGCATTCGGCAACGGAGGCCATACAGCCAGCTCAATGTGTATTTTTTCCAATGTATGGACGCCACAGGACGGACAGGACATTCACACAGACACACAACACTTAACATCCATGCCCGCGGCCGGATTCGAACCGGCGGCCTTCGGCACGCGAGGCTAGCACTCTAGCCCCTACGCTACCGAGGCCGGCTGCGATTAATTCGAATGGTAACAAGGAAAATACAAGAAAGTATACAGTAGTACCAATGGATGTGGACGAGCATTTGTGAACTGGTTCCAATGAGTAATGAATTAACGATGTTGATAATCACATGACTATCAAAAAATCGGATTTCTCGAAAATTGGAACGAGTTGTAGTTCGACTACTGCGTACATCGATATACTTTATCCCCTGATCTCTTTAATGCTTCTAGTCGATGGTTTCTGGTTTAATCTCAGGCGTTAATGATAGCCACATGCCTTAAATTAATAACTATTTTTTCTAGGAATTTGACTTCCTCCTTCTATTTCCGTCTTTCGAATTTCCAACCAGTGGTGTAGCTAGGTCAACAAGGGCCCCGGTGCAAAAAATTTATTTTGGGCTCTCAGGTCAAATTGATGACATTTTTGTTGCTTTGTGTTGCTGGTAGGGGGCCCCTGACTTGTGCTTGGGGGCCCCATGAGCAGTGAGGGCCTCTTGAGGGTACTCCCTGTGTCTTAGGGGCCTCCTTGGACGACGGTAGAGCTAAAAGAAAGGTCGCCAGTTTGCCGTGAAGGCACGTGGGCCCTCTGAACTGATCTTGGGGGTCCCCAGAGGTGCACTTGGGGGCCCCCTGAGGTATGCTTGGGGCTCCCTGAACGTAGAGGCCCCGGTGCATGGCACCGCCTAGCCCTACAGTAGCTACGCCCCTGTTTCCAACATTAATCTGTAATAATTATTTGGCTGTTAGTTAGAATGATTGTCTTGTACATGCTCGTTGCCAGTGCAGCACTACATAATACGATGGGACGTGGTGAAAAGAATGATAGCTAAATTTTTACTGTAGCAAGTAAGAAATGGTGTATACAATGAAGAAAAAGAAACCAATGGCGTCTGAAACCCTGGGCAATACAGGTGGGCACAGTGTCTTAAAACAGAGCGGTGCTCATTTGATCACACAGTGAAAAGAACTAGTTCTTCTCTAGCTCACTTTAAATAGAATAGCTAGTTTTGTTTTGAGCCTAGTATTTGTTCGTGTTCTTAAAATTTAGACTGGTTTCGTACATTAATAGCACAGACGGTTATTTACATTTATTTTTCTATTTTTTTCTTAAATATTACCGTGTTATTTTTGGTCAGAAAAGGCTATTTCAAGGCTTTATTGAAATACTGTTCGCGTTGCTGGAAACTTTTGAGAGAGTAGTTAGATAATAATAAAGTAAAATTAGTCTTACATTTTTTTATTTATTGGTACAAACACAATCACTTATAAGATACTTTTTGCCTTAAATCAAACGCAGATTACTGTTAACAAATAATGTTTGAGTTATTTTTTTGCTCAGCAACCAACTACTTTTTTTTCTGTGCAAATTTTCACAGCTTTGGATGAATCTCAGTGAAGCGATCAGACTGTAGGTCGAGACACTTGGCCGGTACTGGTCCACAACCATACCGCGATGACACTTTTCTTATTGTTGGCGCACACTCGATTGAAGATAGTTCAAACGACACCGTGTATCGTCCAACATCTTGACCAAACAAATGGCTCACGGCATACAAGAAGACCTACCGTTCACTTTTAGTGAGCTACAGATCACTCACTCTTTCAATAGAATAGTTCAAAAGAACTGGTTCACTCGCGAACGACACATATCTAATAGGAGGTCCCAAACTTCAACGGTTATTGCTAATAAAATAAATTAAACTGCACAGCTAATTATTAAACAATAAAGGTGAAACAGGATAAATATATAAACCAAAATCAATGGAGGGAAATGGCTAAGAAGGAATTCGCAGAACGAATTTTGACAGAACGAAATGAGATACAAAGAACGGAGCCTATGAAATATTTAGAGACACTTCTGAGAAAGTGCAGAGCGTGAAATTCACATCTTCAGTGATAGATTCTCTGAAAAAGCCACAGGTAAGAAAAAAGTCACACAAAGAAATTGAAGAATACTACGAACATGGTTATGGGTGGGATATATACCAGAAGGGAAAGACTGTGGTTTCACAAAGGTACTAACAAGAGGTGTGCATTAGTAAATTGAGTAATGTACTTCGTCTAAAACCTCTGATTAATTCGGAACAACTTGAAAACTGGAAAAACTTTATTATCAGTGAACTTACTGACAGCCATGAGATTTTCCGCTTCCAGTGTAATAAGGTTTTATAACCACTGAAACAATTTAGACCTTAAAGAGGAGAACGATTTAATGAAGAACATAAAAAGCTCTACAGATGGCATAAGACATTACGTCTTTCTTCAGGCAGAATCAGTGGCAAAGACGTCTCTATTGCTGAAAGTCATATCTGTCAATCAAATTTCTGTTACCTGGGAGTTAGCTATGGAGTTGTAGCTTTAGAATGGAATTAACCGTGTCCATTATTAACCTACAGATTTAATTAAGTCAGCTCTGATTCCGTTCACTGTCAAACTGGAGCAAAAACGTTTTAGCAGTGATGCCTCACTTTTAATGAAACACTAGGTTCTTAAACTTATCAAGACCAAAGCAGTTCTGGCCTGGCATTCGGGAGGACTTGGGTTTGAATCCCCGTCCGGCTAACCAGATTTCGGTTTTCCATGGTTTACCCAAATCACTCCCGGCATGTGGCGGGATGGTTACTTCAAAAGTCCATGGCCGAATTCCTTCCCCCCAGTCCTTTCCCTCCTCTAGTGATCTAGACGTAGACTAGACGTGAAGCCACAATAGCAAAAAAGAAAAGTTCACTGTATACAACAGACATTTGCATTTAAATCTGATTATGATTTAACCAAATTATTTCTTTAAATTCTATAGTTTTAAACGTATGTTAGAGAAATTGAATTAAAGTCGCCATTTTAAACAAAACAAAATATTCATGAAGTTCGAAATTTAATATTTTGTTGTTATTCAGACTTGTTGTTGAAATTACTAACTAACATTATCCATTTATTTAACTCTACCTCATATTTGATTCTAACAACACGAACCAGGGCAAAATTGCTATGTATCAAAACGTGACCACATATACGTTTATGGAAATATCTGCTTATTAGTTCCAATTTACTGAACAGAGGGAAACTGATATATCGACGCTACAAACCTCGAAATGTATTATCAGGCTCTTTAAAATTTAAATTATTATTTGAATTTGTTGCCTATTAACGTAACACATGTCGAAAATGGAAAATCGTCAGATGCTGTTGGAACAACAAAGAACGTATTCCGGTCTGGCGTGCAATGTTGTTTGGTTGACTGGTATTAGCGAAATAGGAGTATATTAGAATATGGAACGATGGATTAATATTAAATTAATTTCTCACAAACAAGTTTGCGCAGCGATCAGACATTACTAAAACATTAAAAAACAATTTGACGAGATAATGGTATTAGACGTAATATGCAGATAAAATCAACGGTGACTACAATTGAAATGTTGTGTGGAGCGACAAACCGATCATATCTCACGATGTGTCCCATGTAAAGTAAAGCCTAGTATGGGCGCAGTGGAGCGTAGACGTTTGAGAATACTTCGGGTATGCTGAAAGGTGTGAGTTCTACATTCCGTCAGGGAAACCAACAAGAGCAGAACATCACGCAATAAATTACAAAAAGTGATCAAAACTTTGATCTCCTAATTCAGTACAGAGCCAGACCGGTGGTGAAGAAATTCACGGACTTGGCTGT
Source organism: Vandiemenella viatica (assembly GCA_031002005.1). Taxonomy (NCBI): domain Eukaryota; kingdom Metazoa; phylum Arthropoda; class Insecta; order Orthoptera; family Morabidae; genus Vandiemenella; species Vandiemenella viatica. Next base: position 217,908,110 of record CM061919.1, read on the forward strand.
TGTGCACAGTATTTCAGTTGCTCCGTGGATTTGTGCTATGTGGTACTCCTATTATCTTTCAAATGTTTCGCACAGCATAACTTTCAGTCTGTCAAAAGGAGCCCCCGATCATTTACTATTATTATTGTATCATTTTTTGAATAATTATAAATATCCTAAATAATTGTATAAATGTCTGTAACCTGTTGTGATAAATCATAGTTTCGACAGATAGTAATTTGTATTTTATTCTGGGTAGCATAGTTCGTTTATTGTCTTTAAGAATTGTAATTTAGTATCTTTGGCCCGTAACAGCTGGGTACCGAGGTTGGTGGTGTAACGGTTAGCGTTCTGGCCACGCATTCGGGAGGACGGCGGTTCGAATCCCCGTCCGGGCATCCAGATTTGGGTTTTCCATGTTTTCCCAGGCAAATGTCGGGATGCTTCCTTCAAAAGGTCATGGCCGAATTACTTCCCATTCCTTACCCCCCATCCTTTCCCGTCTCTAAAGACCTCGCTGTTAAGACACATTAAGCAATTTAAAAAAAAAAAAACAAAAAAAAACCAAAAAAACAAAAAAAAAAAAAACAGCTGGGCAGATTATTACTGTTCGCTGGCTGGCCCAGTGAGGCGGATGTGTAGACTATTGCACCGCGTAGATAATGTCACATGACGCGAGATTGTGCTCCACTGTAAGGAAGCTATAATGATTTGTTAATTGAGTTATGAAATCAGTCTGGACGTAATATGAGTGTGATTCAAGGAGAGGAGTTTATTAAATTCATTGGTATTTGATCATAACAGTGAATTTTCATTTTAATTCGTAACAATACCTTGCATTCGTTGATGGTTACGTAATTAACCATATTAATCAAAATTATTTAAGCTGACGGCTTTCATGTGTCGAGTGATAGCATATGGACCTGAATCATCTAAAAACACGCCGTCGTCACCAATTAGTGTAGCAGTATTAATAACCGATATTGTTCTTCGAGGGCAGTCTTGGTAAATTATGACTTCGAAATAATGCTAATTAGGCGGAAAGCTTACATAGTGTATAACTATTCTTCTTCTATGAACGTCTTGCCAGTCTCCCGGTATAGGCGGTTACCATAGGGGGTGGTCATCCCTCCTTTGGATATCTGTGAAGGAGAACTAGGGTGGTTTCCTCTTCCCTACCCCTGTGTAACAGTGTAGACCACAGTGCTAGTGTGCGTATTTAATGTAGAGTGTTATTTGTGTTGTGGATGAGAGATGAAAGAATGGAGACGATCAAACCCGGAGTTGGTCCATTAAGACATACTATTAGGTGTTAAGTGGTTTAATTAATATATGAAATAATTAGCCCACGATCCAGTTTAAAGTTTTAACTGTTTCTATTTCTCGAAGACATACACAACTTCCAAGATAATAGTCACATGTATTCATAAACTCCAGCGATTACATCTAATACTTCTTCCAAAGACAATGTTGCCATACACTCTTAAAGCTCACGTAAAGTCTGTCCATAAACTGTGTCGAAAAACTCTCTCTGAGTCTGCCGCTCTCTTTATATACAGTAAGCTTCATCGAAAATTCTAGAACATTACAAAGCCTTCCGACAGATATTTCTCGAACTGTAACAATACTTTAACAATTAAAAACAATCAAAATTAACACATAATCATTTACATACATTACGAAATGCTCACAAATGAAAATTAAAGATACTTAAACACAACGTAATCCACATAAATCATTTTAAACTGTAGTAAATCATCCTTTAAACATCATAGCTCATCTTAAAACTTGGAATTACAAACATTTAAATAATTCTCTTGCATATTTCTGTCCTTGAACATATTAAATAGCACTCACATAACTTATTTTCATAACACAACATCCATTTACACCGATTTACAGTAAATTGCAAGACAAATATACAAAAATAATATTCCATAAAACTCTAGCTTGCTACAAATGTTTCATAAAATACAAGTCGATTTAAAGTTTAAGTTTGAGGGCTGTTACACTACTCTTCTGCCAGACACAGATGACCGACATACTTAATGACGCCATCCGACGGACGAATCGCTATTGACAGTTTCATATTCTTTCACTGCATACTCACTGCAGAAAAGTTTGGTATTCAACCCACAATCTGATGATTAGTAATTGTGCATCACAAACTCTCCTATACTGCCGGGCAAGTGCTGATGATGAAAAATTTCTTCAGCTCAAGTACTCGAACCAGCTCACCCCTTGTGATCGCCGGACATTATCACGGTTCCGCAACCAAATGCGCCAGTGAGACAGTAGGACAATAGGACACCAAAACAATCGGATCAAATTTGGACACGTTACATAGCACACACAACCATTTTAGGTCTTCTTGAATCGCTCCAATGAGAATATTTTCAAATGCTACATAAACTTTGTTTTTAACGTACCAGTTATTTATAAATATCCATAGACTCAGCAATTTAACTGGTCTAAATAACCAATCAAATCAAGAACGTTATCAATGATACCTGTTTTACAGAGCAGTTTTGAGGCTGACACGGCAACGTTCTAATTCATCAGGTCCTATTAATAATATTAGAATATGAAGGATAGCAGAAGCCAGTATCTCTTAAGAGCATCGAATGTGTTTCACTTAACGTTAATAATTCTTACACAACGACTTTCATCACAGCACTTTATTAAGTTTGTTCCATTTTTAATTAATACTCGTAACGGGTATACCTTCCGTAGAATTAATCCGGAACCAACTGATTGAATAAATTTCTATTTTATTAATATTTATGCAGTGGTAAGAAATGTCATAACGCAAAAAATTTCTTTAGTTTCACTAATATGAAAAATGTACAAAACAATGTTATACGAGTTATTGAAAGTGAGACCATGGCTTGAAATGATTTTCCTTTATCTATATCTATAAAATGAAAACCAGATATATTTGAAGTATAAAAACTCGGAAACTACAAAGCAGATTTTGACGGTTTTTTTTACCGTTTTAAAGATTAGAATCTCAATTGAAGTGTTTGGTTAGTCTTATGCTCCAACGTAACATACCGCGGGAGCGTTAAATGAAAATCTAAACATACAGCCTGAAACAAAACAAACAAAAAATACGATGCTTACGTCATACATCGTAAAAAAAATAATAGCCATGTTACCGCATGTAACGTTTACGTTCTTAATTTTGGTTTTTAGTTTTCAAACCACATACATGGCTATATCGAATGTGAAGAGGAAACTGCGTAAAGCGGAAAATATTTAAATTAATTTTAATAATACAATGAAAGAATCTTTCGATATATTCTTTGTTTCTTGAAGTTACTATCTGAGGCCGTACTGCTACAATCTCTGATATTGTGAAATTACAGTAGGTGGCCAAATTATTATACTCGTTTGAAAAAAAAAACATTGTTTCGTGTGTTATTATACATTTAATCTACTAATAGACCTATGATATCGTTTTTATTGTTATCTTTATAGGTTTAATGAATTAAGGAAAAATAAATAAAACATAATTTAGCATAGGAATTATGTTATATTAATAGAAAAAAATATTAATCAATATTTAGTGAATCCTCCCTTTTGAGCAATCACGTTTTGTAGATGCTGCGGCATGCTGGCAATGCACTTTTTGGAAATTTCTTGTAATTCAGGTGTTCTGTGCCATGCTGTAATAATATTTTCTATTAATTCTTTTTTATTAGTAATAATTTTATCCTTGCAAATTTCTTTTTTTAGCGCCGCCCAGACATTCTCAATAGGGTTAAGGTCTGGCGAATTTCCAGGCCAATCCAAAAGGGTTATTTTTTCGTCTTTTAAAAACTTCATGACTTTTTTTGCTTTATGACCTATTGAGTATAATAATTTGGCCACCCACTGTATATTCGCTGTTGATATTTAGTAGTGCATATTTCACGGGTATGAACATGAAAGTGAATTGTTTAAAAGCTTTACTGAAGAACCTTCCGAGAAAATTGTTGCATTTTGAAATTGCAATCTTTGACCGCACAGCTACAATCTCTGATATTTGCAAGCAAATTAAATTCTCGCTGTTAATAGTAAGTAATGCGCAACTGATGGCTTTTAACATGAAATTGAACTTTTTTTGTAATTTATTGATGAGAGATTCTGTCTTTATCACATTTCCTGAAAAAAAAAAAAAAAACTTTGTTTCTTTTGCTGCACGAATTGTTATGGTTGTAATGATAAAACTTAGTACACATGTTCCTGATATGACTAAAAATTTTGCAGGAATAAATCAACGACAACCCCATCTCTTTTCTGCTACACAGGGGGTCTAAATACGTATAGAAAAGTGAGGCTACTGATATGAAATTTAATTCACAAGTGCAAAAAAACTGGCAGTTCTATCATTATCGTACCCGAAAATCTGATGATGAATCCTTATATAACTCGGCGAAAAAAAATCTGAAATAAAGAATAACATTTTTTGATATTTCATTTGGTTTTCGAGATTTAACATGTCAAAAATCAGTAATTGCATCACCAAACCACTATATCTACAAGGTGAAAATGCACTATAGGTGTTTTATTTGCTTCCCAGTGGTTGTTGTTAGGTTGAAATACAGCCTGGACCAGAAGAAACGTCACCAAAAGGACAAGGAACTATAAATGATTTTTGACATGTTAAATCTCGAAGTGAGATATCAAAAAATGTTATTCTTTATTTCAGATTTTTTTCGCCGAGTTATATAAGGATTTATCATCAGATCTCGAGATGTAAGCGAGATATCAAAAACATTTATACTTTATTTTCGATTTGTCTTACCAAGTTACATACGAATTTATTATTAAATTTGGGTATGGCGAAATTTTTCTCCTGGTCCAGGCTGCATTTCAACCTAACCACGTCAATTTTCAAGTAAGATATCTCGAGAACTAAGCGAGATATATATAAAAAATAAAAATTACTTTCAATTTGACTCACGGAGTTACATAGGATACCATCAACAAAATGCGCCGCCACGGTTATAGTAGAATACCCAAAAAACTTACCTCTTTTATGAGCTTCAATATTCTCTGTGTGTGCAAATCAATCTAGATCATACCGACCAACGCCGGGAACTCTGCTAGTTATATAATAAAGACGGTATGGGTAACGTAAACACATTCTAATCAATATCGAAGCATTGGGGGACAGTGTAGTAACAGACAAAAGAAAGGCGTAGAACAAGTAACGTAATAGCGGGGGAGGGGGAGGGGGCGGGGGTTGTTTCCCTGTGTTTGGCCTGGGGGTACACTGGCTCCGTTAATTGATTCCGGAATGGCCTCGAATTTAATGGTTTCGCCAGGCACGGTGCCATTAAATAAATGTTTGCAGCGCTATAAATGCGTTTCTATTAGGAGGCCGGTGATGTAGTTTGGGGCTTGTGTGCTCGGACCACACAGTGCGATCGCCGGGTTTGCTGTTGGATGGGGATGCGCTCGGCTTGGCAGCAGTAAACTAATGCCCGAGGCTCAGTCCGGAGCCAGGCGTGCCAACAAATCTTACATCCCACTCGTTCAAACGCCAATTGAAAGTGACAGGAATCACCTACGCTCATAATAGGATTATGTTCTGGAAAAGGTTCTAAGGAATAATTATTGATATTCTTTGTGATGTTAGTAAACTTCCTCTGATTAGATTAGCGGAGTATTTGGTCAGTATGTTTTTATATAACAGTATTTTATTTGATGAAAATTTATTAAAAAAAGTTTCTAAATAAAGGGTAATTTCAATAACGAGTAACTATTTTGTATTTTTATTTAATATACTTAGCGATTACTTTCGTTATGTACCAATTTTCTCTGAATTTTTAATAAACTTCCTTGTTTCTTTACCTTCTGTCAAAAGAATTCTTAAGTTATGTTGTGACTTCTAACTGTTACAGAGAATAATAGCGTAACCTTCGCATGTTCTTTTTCTTCCATCAATTGCTACAGCCAGCCGTCGCAAATAAACAAAAAACACATGTAAATTTAAACCAACGGCACATATATCTTTGCCTCATCATTATAATTTTTATCTCTGCTACACAGTTACATCTTCTGTTAACAATGTAAGTGCAAATAAGGTCAAATTCGATTATTTATTTGAAATTTACACCTCCTGTTAAAGATATAAGGCCAAATAAGTTGCACGTAGTTATTCACTTAAAATTTCCTGATTACGGATGCAGCGCTGTAGTGGCAGTCAGTGTAACTACACCTCGGGAATTACCGAGACTCATCGAAGGTTGCCGAGTCATTGAGGTGAGTCTAGTCTCCAGGCACACCACTTTTTATTAAATTGCAGTTATGTCGACTAATCTACAAATAGCGTACTTATTTGAATGTAATTAGTTTTATTCATTTTTAATGTTAAATAACCAAAGTAAAGCAGAATTTTATTGCTGTTGCTTCGCCATCTGTCCAAGTCTCTAACTCGTAAACGAAATAACCTGCAGACTTTACGTTAACATGTGTCACGTATTTCGGTGAGCCAAAACCGTATATCGTGTTTAAACTTTTGCTAAGTTATATCCCAGATCGGCAATGCAAGCTCAAAATAAAAGTTCTACCTATAATGTGAGGTATAGATGTGTAGAGGAAGTCAGACATGCGTCTTCTTCTCTTAAATTTTGACCATCTAAAAACCCCAAAAAGTGGTCCTGTGCATTTATCTCGATGCTTCTTTTCTTGACTTTCAGTGATTATTCATCCGTTACTTTGCTATTTCCTCCTTTCTTGGGTCCAGATGTATGTCCATGATATCTTTTTTACTTTATGTTCGCTGAAAAATAAAAAAACAACTGTCAAAGTTGGCACTATCAGAAATTTTTAAACCTACTACATTCCAAAAACGCTAATGCCTACAATCTTGAAATTTGTCCCAAAATACAAAATTTAAACATTTCTAAAATAAAAACTTATTTATAGCGTAAAACATTGTTAGAGTGGAGATTGCCGGAAATCTCGAGGAAAACCATTAGACCGATGGAACAAAATTATACGCAGGATTATTTTGTTAGAGTTAATTTTCACAGGATCAATCAAGATAGTTAGACCTGGAGAAAACTTCTCAAGTTCTGTCTGAACTCATAACTGTAAAAGATCACATCGTTTAATGATTGAACTGGTTGATCATGAGGACGATATTACAGTGTAAGCTGTGAGCGGGGTTGTTTCTTAGAGTTAGTTGGCACACGCCACACGATCAATGTCTTGAGAAAACTGCTCAAGATCTACCTGAACTCATAACTGTAAGAGGTCACACTATTTATTCATTTAACTCTCTGCCCATGATGTCAATGTTACACTGTAAGCTTGGGGGCCAAAAGATGTATAATAGTATTTATATTTTCTTTGTCAATCAATCGGTGTTAAATTTTAAATAAAGTGAAGGTTTACAAACGACTGCGAAAAGATCAAATAACGATTGCTACTTTCATTGAACAAGTGTCAACATTTTTAAGTTATTAATACTAAACCTTCCTATGTCATAATGTAAACAAAATATTTTGAAGATTATTACCGATGAACATAACAGATGACTTTAGTGAGATGTTAACTACCTCTTATCCTTTCTCAGGGCACAGAAGACATTAAGTGTCATATTTATAGAAAACTATCTTCTTTTATGTCGTTACCTACGGAACAGTTAACAAGTGTTAACGCCCGTTGCTGTTCTACATACGATACTTAGAGTAAAAAAGATTATATTTACACAATACGTAAAATTTAACATTCCTGTTATGGCTTCTTGAATTGAAACTAATTTTTATCCTGAGAAGCATACATAGGCTCCTTCCTTTTACATATGTTATTGCTTTAATTTGTGATACTTAATGCTAACTTATTGATAATAGGAGTACAAACAAAAGGTAAGTCCCATATGAGTTGAGTGAAATAAATTATTGTTTGCCTTGGAGGAGTTCTGTACAAAGATTTGATTTACTAAAACAATTTTACTTATTACGTATAATAACTCGTTTTAAATCTAGTGCACTTTTACAATCCTTGTGATAGTTAACTGAAAACAGCTAACACAGTGTAAGCTATCTGTTAAATTTTGTAACTGCATAACAAAATTTTATTCCCAGACCATGAGTTAGATTGGATAGAATATTAGTGCATTTTATTTCTAAAATTAGTTTCTATGATAATTCAAGATAGAAATCAGTTTTTATAGCTTTCAAGATAGTATTTTCTGTTACATTAGTTTTCGGCATTCGCCTGGAATGAGATTTTAATAGCTCATATTTAAAGTATTTATTTTTGGCTAAAGTATTAATGTTACGAAATTTTGTATGATAACTAAAGTTAACGTTTATTTAAAGATCTATCTATTTGCAAATTTCAGTGAGATTGAATCATTTTTATTTTCAAGGTCAAATTGTATGTCGAAACTTTTACTGACGTGCGATTTGATACCTGATCTGCCTCCCAGGAGCTACCCATGTGAATAAGGAAAAGAATCCGTTCCCACGGTTCGTGAGAGAGCAGTCGCCAGGAATCTTCGACAAGCGAGGAGCGCGATGATGATATAGACGAGTACGTTTAGTAAGTCGGCCTCAGTCTGTCACGAACCGCGAACTCGATAACAGTTAGCTGAGCAGGCCTGCAAGTGTCATATCAAGCACAACTGTGCAAGTTTTATTTTGGAATAATGCCGCTTCCTTTATTCAAGTTAATCATAATGTTGCTGTAAAATGGTATTTCGCCAAGTGGGGCCTCGGGATTGTTTGAATTTACTAAAAGGTAGAACAATGGGAGCGTGTGATTTACTTTTGTTAGCTTTCCAACTAAAAGTTTGAATTGCGAAATATTGGGGTGTGGTTAATCGAACTTACAAAAACATTTCTTTGGTAAAATTTTCTGATTGCCTGTACAGTTTTTATCTTTGTGAAATTGGAAGAATATAGTTGACCTAATGGCAATGAACTAGTTATCATCATTGAACTTTTACCTTTCCATAGTTTTTGGGTTAAAAGCAATGTGGCGACCGAGTCATTGTACTTAAGCCAGAACTGTACCATCCAAGGCTACGCACCGTCAGAGCTAAGATTCAAGCTTTATGCAGAACCCCACCATCACCTTGTTGTCTTACAACAGTACTGTAATCATTACTTACGCAGAGGAAATTGGTTTTAATATCTTCTGAAACTAGTAAGTGATCGAAATGCCGATATTTCCATTGCTCTTCCATTTTGTTGAACGATTATTTTGCCATTACTTTCCTCGAATTTAGTTTAAGAAGAGCATGCTCATCCTAAAATACAAACTAGCGGGGATACAATTCCACAGAGGAAAAACGAAATGCTGAGAACGTGTAAGAGAAAATCTGGTAAGTTTCGTTCTTTTGCTTATAGCTTTACGGTTCGTCGACGTCTAGGTCATTAGAGGCAGGAAATGATGGGGACAAGCAACGGGAATGAACTCGGTCATGGCCTTTTTGAAGGAAACATCCAGACATTCACCTGAATTGATTTAGGGAAATCATGAAAAACCCAATTCTGGATGCCAGGGCTGGGATTCGAACCCACGTCCTCCCGAATGCGAGGTCAGAGCGTTGCCGATCACCTACCGCGCTCGGTGGTAAGTTTTAGGGTAGGTGTGGTAAGTGATATGGTGCAAAGTTACGTATTACTATCGGCTTTGCTTTCGTAGATCGATAGCCTTTATTTTATAACGCGCATTTACAGCATCGTTAATTTCCTTCGCTAAACGTTATGGAAGAGTTAATTCCACTAGCAGCCATAAGTGAACTAAATTTCTTCCCTTCCATATAGTTAGTTAAACACACCTGTATAGCACTCGTCTGATGTGTTGATAGATGAAGTATACAATGTCTGAGCTACATTTCTGACTTGACTGCTTATTCAAGTTCGGTACTGGTGGAATACCAGAATTACAGGCAACATGAGAACTTTCCAGTTCTAGACACTAAGCACTGAAGGACTATTCAACCGAGAACAACGGAATGCGAAGCGTTCAACAGGGAAAGCTTCAAAGGGCCACGTATACTAGCCAGCATTCCACGAAGCGGGAAGTGACGCGAGTGGTCGGGTACCGAAACGATACGCGAGTAGCTTTAGAGACTGAACAACGCGGGTTTGTCTTGTGAGATGATGCAGTACTATCGTTTTATATGAAATACGCTACGACGGACTATTTAAAGCCGTTTCAAGAGAGATAAAAGGAAACTTCGAAAAATTGTGACACACTAAAAGTGAAATATTCTCTGGATGTTGTATGAGCGTGGTGGCAGAACTAACGTAATGTAGATAACACGGGTGGAATTGAAGCAAATCTCTTTGGAAATACGTAGAGGTGTCGGCTCTATCGATAGATCAGAAAAACGGAGTGAGAGAAAGCTTATGAGTACACGTCACCAACATGCTGCAGTAGCAGTATATCTGCTATGACGTGTTGCGCTTGGACACCAATGAAAATATAGATTATATTTCTTTATAATATATAAAATGACTGTTTCTTTGTTTATTTTTGCGAATGTTCTTCATAAAAACACACAGTTTTTATCCCATTTTGATGGAACTCTGCATATTTATAGTTTAAAGCAAATAGAAAAATACTGTTTACGTTTGATATACAAAAACCTAAACCCCCTCCTCCTTTCCCTCCTTACTTTAGTTTCTGTCAACGTTGTTCATACAAACCCACAGTTTTTATCCGATTTTGATAGAACTTAGCACACGTCTACTTAAAAACAGTGCGTTCTGGTAGCTCGGTGGTTAAACGTTTACATCCGAAAGTTTCTCTTTCCGATGACGGGTTTAAATCCCGTGGTGAGTAAGAATTTTTAGGAGTTGTATTTGATTATATGAGCTACGCCGGGACGTTCCTTAGTTCTGATTCCACGTTAAACTGTAGGCTCCTGAGGAATGATATCGCCTTCGTAACTCTGACACAATAGTTTGATACGTCTCCTTCGTTAAGATTTGACCAACCTTTGGGTGTGGATTAAGTTAGTTTCTGAAGTGAAAACTTCTTTAGGCGCGTCACCGACATGCTAGTGTTAACACTATATCTGTAGCACTCTGGTGACTCAGTGGTTAAGGTGTGTGAGGGGGGGAACGAAAGGTTCCTGGTTCGAATCCATCTCTCGGCTGGGATTTTCATATACCCTTAACTCGACCTACACCTCGGGCGCAGCTTGCTTCGTTGGATCGGATTACACGATAAACTGTAGGTCCCCTGTACCTGGTAGCACTACCGCGTTAGGTTAAGGCGGCTAAGACAGGAACGGAATGCGCAGCGAATATAAACCCTGTCCCCACGAGCTATACGTATGACGTGTTGCGCGTATGATATTCACAATTTTACAATATTTTTTATTTTTTTATTTTTTGGCTAGGGGGCATCTATAAATTACGTGAGGTATTTTTCCGGATTTCCAGACCCCCCCACCTAGAAATCGCGATCGAAACTTTTTGAAACCTTCTTTTTTTTTTTGGTCTCACCCAAAAAAATGAGGTTACACCCCCACTTTTCAACGAAATACCCCCCTAAAATCGACTTTCACACAATTTGTAGACTTTTTTTTTTAGCTCTACTGTCCCCAATTTTTTTTTTCAAAACCTCACGTGAGATTTCCGTAGACTTCCCCCCCCTGGTGAGACTTCGCCCCCCCCCTATTTCACCTCACGTAATTGATGGATAGCCCCCTAGTGGAATTACGCCTGGTCGACGCTGAAGTTATTAAATGCGGAAAAGGACTGGAGGCAAGGAACGAGAAGGACTTAGGCAATGACTTTTTTGAAGGAAGCATCCCGGAATTCACCTGGAGTGATTTGGTGACACTATGGAAAACCAAAATCTGGAATGCCGGACGGGGATTCAAACGCGCGTCCTCCAGAATGTGAGGTCAGAACGTTATCGCTCAACCACCACGCTCGGTATGATCTTGTTGGGACCATCGGTGCCGGAAAAGGAGTAACGGCGACGGTACTACCTACCTTGGATTGGCCTGCCAAGAGAAACACAACAGAATCACAGTCGATCAGCCTGCGCTATTCTGCTTCTGTAAACCTTCTCTGAAATACGTGTTGCAGCCTTTCAGTACCGAGTAAAGTTTCTATTAAATACCTAAATAAAATGTTAAGTTACAAACAATATTTGTTGTTTTTCTGTCAATTTTGCTTAGACAAACGTATGCAATTGCTGCGAGTACTACCTATCCCAATTCTTTTCCGTCTTTTTTTACTTAATTCAATATTTGGTAGGCTTAACCATTCACTGCATCTTACAAAACGTGAGTTTGAATTAAAAGGGTCTGCCTGTGAGTTAAAGCCTGGGAGTAAATTTGTTTTCGATTAATAACGTTAGATCTTTTCAGAAGTATGGTCAGGCATAAAACGTGGTATTCAAGTTTGTGCCCTCATTCACAGTATAGTGCAAAGAGAAGTATGCTTATATAATCAGTAATTATATAAGACGCATGTAAATTGAAAGCAAAGAAAAAGGTTCTCGCTGGCATAAGACCATGTTCAATTTGCGTGAAAACACTTTCGCGTAGACGTACTTTATTGGATTATAGGTTAATTATTACGGATATCTAGGAGATACAAGTGTCATGAACATTTGATATCTATCTGGGTACAAAACTCAAGCATCTCTACTTTCGGAACCTTAGGTTTGCTACGCATGGTAATAGTGCGACGACGCATCTGATGTAAATGCACCGCGCAGCAAATCTACGCTGGAACATTTGGAGGACGTATTGCGGATAATCTAAGTGATCATGTGACAGCGATACTGAGGTTCCCTCAGGGTACTTTGATACTCAATTAAGGAACCAGCTGAAGCATACGTCAGTAAAAAATTTATGTGTTAGAATTGATATGTGGCCTCGTCCCGCGTTAAATTGTATCTCTATTTATTCTTACATTATAAAAGAACAAGGTTAAGCGAAATGATTTAAATTCGATGAAAAAAGATGGAAAGAAATACGCAAAAGAGACATATAAATTGCTTGCTATCATTAGATTTTAATATTGATTTGTAAAATTCTAACTATTAAGTCAGATTGTTGAGTGAAAATTATTACCATTGTAATAAATGTAGATATTTAAATTTACACTGCAATGCAGTTTGTTTATATCACTGTTACGTGAATATATGAAACTTACTTTAACTAATATAAAAACAAATTGGAATAGAGTTGAAACCAAAACAATTTTCTCCACATTTGTAGTAAGTTCATAGCTTCTGCGGTAAATATGTGTAACCTTTTATTTTGTTCATAAGTGACAGCAGAGTCATGCAATGATGCAGAAGAGAAATGCGAGTTCGAAAAAACATCACTCATCTATAAGAGGATTGCAACTTGAATCATGGCTTGTCTTGTAACTATGCCATCAAATTCTCTGTAGGTACTTTGGCAGACACTGAGTAAAAAAAAACTAAATTATTATTGCTTTTTAAACGAACGCCGGCTCAATATGGCGTCAGGGAGTTCAAACCTCTGTATTGGAAGGAATTTTTATCTTTTGAGACGTTGTTAAAAGATAAGAAAAGGTGGTGGCGAATGAATTCTAAACACCATATTGTGTCCTACGTTAAATCCCAAAACCAGTTAGCAGTATTCATAGAACATGGGGATGTCATTCCAAATGGAGATTAAATCACCCGATGAAACCTTTAATTTTGTCGACATACTCCATTTGCATGTTTCTGAGAAGTAGGCCAGAATTCTTTAATTTCCCATCTCTCATCCACCAACACAAACATATCATTACACTAAACAGGCGCACCATCATAACCATCCGCAAGTCAACAACATCTACGATAAACCTTCTCACGGAGTAAGATAACAGGAAACCAAATTAGATACATCTCATCAGTGAGATTCTAAGCAGGAGTAACATCCACCATAGATATTATTTACATCCCGATAACATGTAAACTGAACCCTTATATCTATGTTTGAATACTTACGAATAAATATTTTATTTATGTAGATGGTTCTGGAAGATAAAAATATTAAGGACACTGCAGGAAAACCATAAATTAATATCGTATACAGCACAATTAAAAGTTCGAAGGGCTAGAGTAGGTTAAATTAAGGGACAGTTAATTGTGAGTGGGTGGATAAAAAAGATATTCCTGTATAAATGGAAAAATATACTAGAGATAAAACTATCGTGTCCCACAATCAGACTGCCAACATCCCGAAGTGATTTCAAGTAAAAAAGAATCCTGCCTCTCCTGCGAGGGCCACGGACCGCACTCTGCTATCTGGTTGGCATAAATTAGGCAGCGTCGCGTGCGGACGTGGCGCTATCTGGGACGGCTCGTGACACATGTTGGTATCTGTATGGAGATCTCGCCGCGCCCGCCGGCCAGCGTCAATATTTTGACGCGCTATTGATGAGCTGTCCGTGTCTCCGATACGACTCGCTCCGTCCCAGGAAGCTCGATACACCGGGCAGGGGCAGGTCGGCGCGCCCGCATTGCGTGGCTCGTGTCGCGCGGTGTGCGGGCGTGCGCACTTGTAGGGGTCACATAATGCCTGGTAGCTGTCTCCAGTGTCCGGACCCAAACACTGAGATCGGCCACCTAATTTCGCTAAGCGGAAAACATGTTCTCGAATCTAGTATCCGGAGATATTAAAGGGTGGCGTGAAAGAGTCGTAAACGTGGCTCTGGCACATAATACACTATACTGCAAAAAATTAGGATCGATGGCAATATTAAATTCGGAGTATAAGAACACCAGCTAAATTTTATAATCGCATTCCATTCTTTATCAGGAAAATTAGTTTTTTTACGGAGGTAAGTTTTGTCAAAGCAATTGACCAACAAACCTATTTCCTCGTTATTGTATTTGGAGATCTTTGACCTGAAACCTTCCCTACCTGCCCTGTACCAAAAAAATACGTTTGCTATACAACTGAAATACTTACATGACTCAATAAGCTAATATACAAAGACAATAGTCCAGTGAGTGTACTGCAAACATGCAGTACAATACAGGACATCTTGAGCATAATGGTAAATTACCTTGGATAGATCTGAGCTGCAAAAAATGTGGATAGCACTAAACCTGCAATGAATTTGACATGGTAAATTTTTCATTTAGAGCATTTGCTGAAATTTTGTTTCCTCGAGAAAAGTGAAAATTTTAAGGATTCAAATTAATATCTATTGTGACCGAAAGTGTCTATATACTTTTCACGTAACTTCAAGTCATGGAAATTTTAGGTACCGTCAATTTTAAAAATCTCAAACGATATTTACAACTCTCGCTATTTCAAACCCTATTTCATGTCTAATTTCATAATTAAAAATTTTCTCATGAGCTTCACTATCACTTATGTTCAATTTTTGATGTTCTTGATTTGTGGGGTTCCGTGACGTTAATGTCAGCACAATAACTCACTGGTGGAAACGGTTTTTCAGGAGTAATATTTTTCTGCATAAGCAACCAAACTACTATCTGGGCCTTCAGCGTATGAGCTTATTTGGCTAATGTTAGAATAATTGCCATACACCATATTCTTATAGTTTAGGAAGTTTAAAGTTCAGGTCTACCAGCCTGGTCAGTTCTTCACATGAAAATGGAGACAGTGAATGCCGAAGTATTGTGCAAATAACAACATGTTTAATCTATTAGTTTCACAAGAACAATATATTAATACACAACGTCGAGAAAGACGTCGCTCTCACATCACATTAAGAGTAATATTCACATAATTTCCTAATTTATTTGCTTAATATTCAGTTTAAAAATATAAAGCGAAAGATCTTAAGTAAAGGATATTAAATCAGGTGGAGACATTCAAAGAAGACCCGATAAATTAATTACATGAAAAATACAGCACATAAACACTTAATGCGTTAATAAAACACTGTCTCAATAAAAAACATTATATAATCACGCATTTACTAACTGAAACACTATTACGTGGACAAAATCCTTGGCGACTGCCAAAAAAACCTTGTACAATCTTTACTGCAAAAATTATCCATCCAATAATTCGTAGTTAAAATCATCAAGCAGAAAATATGTAGCCACATTTGTATCTTAAATAGTTCCTGTTGGTTTATCATATAAACAAAAGCACTGTTTCTGTGTATCTTAATCAAAAAAATATGTAGCATGTTATGCAGAACCCCTTTAATTTGTGGAAACAATTGTGTTCGATATTCTAAACGTCTCAAAATAATCCACGTTGTGCTATAGCGTTCCATTGACCATAAAAAAGTGTCACAGCCTTGACGCATGGTTTGGAATCAGATAATTTATGAACTAACATTGCAGCATCCGTTTCGATTTACTACTGCCCCCCCCCCCCCCAACAGATTTGTGTTGCAAGGACAGGACAGATCAGATCATGCGAATAAGGTGTCACGCTGGCACCTACAGGTAGCTATTCTATCTTCCCTTGTGATATTAGTATTTTGAGGAGAGATTAATTTTGTTGTAAAGCATATTCTTCTTGCGAATTGCATAGTATAAATGTAAAAGATTGAAATAATTACGTTAGTATGGAATGACTTAGTTTCTCGAAGATAAGGCTGGGAGACATTTTTAATAAACATATAACACTTTAAAAAATATAACAAGATTCATTCATATTGGTGCTCAGTATTTCACCTGATGTTCATTTGCGTAGCTTTAAGCGGGAAAAGCCGCTATAAACATTACTGTAAATCAATTTTCAATTCGTTCCTACTGACTGATACTCTGTGATCCAATTAAAGAACATGGATTAATTAACAAGTTTATTCGCGGATTATAAGCTTAAAATCATTAAATCGTTATTTATGTGCATGTTTACTACTAAGAACTACTAATTACAAATTTATGATCCAATTAGTTGAATTAAAACTAAATCAGCTGTGTTAATAACAGACCACACTGCATTCCCCAGTTCCATACACATATGCGTCAAGGCTCGCAGTTGGTTTTTGAAGTGTTTCTCTAATAAAACTAGCTTAACATCAATAAAATAAATGAAAGATAAACTAATAAACTCCTCTTTGGAACGTAAAATCTAATAATCAAGTATTCCTTAACGAACTTGATACTTCATTCATCTACGAAAATTAGAAGAGTTTATAGCATTTGGGTGATGTCTGTGGGCAGGTACGAAACGATATTTTCAAGGAAACAAAGACTGATTCCAAGCTGACGATTCTATGATTGCATTATTTGGTACAGTGAATTACACAAATATTGAGATTTTAAAAATATGGTGTGATATAGAGTACCACTTCCATCATGATATAAACGTTATTAATCGAATTCCAGCGTGAGGAAATGTTTAAGGTACACATAACTACCGGATACGTATAGAATCAATAAAAATTCTATCATGTTCCCAGCAATTATTTACAATCACAAAACCATAAGTAATTATTAAAGCCGGAAACTATCCCATCCAAACGCATCCTGCGCCAAATTATTTCATCCCTATTTTGAACTTACTACAACGCAGGTGCATAGATTACTCACAAATTCTCATCGATAAGGCACAGTGTAAAGCGATCCCAATGATGTTATCAATTTTCACCACGAAACTCCAAATAACCATTGATTCTCCATTTCTACTTTAGTAAGGTATTCATGTGATTTAACTTCAACATTGTATATTACCTTTACATACATTTTATCTTTTCAGTATCTTACCTAATGTAAAACACAGAAAGAGAATTTAAAAAAAGGAGAAGAAATTAATAATGATCCTGCGATTTATTTCATTTGTTGGCACGAAGATCCGTAGTCCTCAATATTTCAAGGTTAATAATTTTATATATGACATGGAAGAATTTTCGGTAACATCTAAGAAGTTTTTTATAAAATTAAATATATTCAAGTAGCAAGAGAGTAACTGTACGTTGTGGTGGTGGCTTTATGACAATTTTTAGATATTGAGATGATTATGACTTTTGATAATTTGGATAGTAAGAATCTTGATGGCTGTAGAATTACAAGTAAACAAAGATTAAGTTTTATTCCGTCTTCTGGCATTTACATTGCTGAGTATATTTAACGTTATTTCTGATACAAGATAATGCAGCATTACAAGCAAGCAATACCCGGACCTTACAATTTTCTGAATTAGAGAAAACAATAATTGAATTCTAAGTATTTCAGTTATCAAAGTGATTAATGAAACATCGTGGCGATACAGGCCGACAGTTAAATATTATGCATATACACACATAAATATTCCCAGGGTGCCATTAGAAACAAAATAAATACTATCTGAATCATGTTAAACAAGGAGCATTCAGAATTTTATGTTCGGTAAAAAGTTGCCAGCTAGCTCAGAGGATCCTCCACAGTTAGAGCTGAAATTCTAGTCTCATGTTGCGTTTACGGGTCGCTAAAGCCTCTTTAAAAGGATGAACATTGGCCTGGCGTAAGGGAACTTTACCATATGCAGACAGCCCACGATGATCGTAGCATGTCACTGTGGGATATCGATCTCAAAGCTACGCCCGCACTTGTCACTTGTCTCATCCAAGTGTCTTCAATGCTGCATCAGGCAACTGCCGGCCAAGAAGTGTCTCGATGTAGCTTCCTTTAGCCACCAAGAAGACAATGGCCGCATCTCTCGCAGTCCATGGACCATGTCACATGGAAAGAAAAAGAAGCTGTGGATTAACTTTTGTAACCCCCCGACCCTAAACAGCATTGGTGGGACAGCGTACGCCAAAATCAAGTGATATCCAGAGCACACCCTATTATCTTTTCGCGTCCACTTGCGGCAGCGCGAGTCGGTTGGACGACCTTCAACACCCTCACGTCTTTGCTTGAGAAGACAACGCCGTGGCCTTGAGCTAACGGATCCTGCGTGTCGTATCCGACACCACAATTCTGTTCACGGTGACTCCATGCCGCCAGCCAAAGGTTTTCTCTGGCCATGCAGACGTTCAGATTTTGTACCAACTATCAGCAAAATTCTATTATTTCACATTTTATTTGCTCCTTTAAATAAGCAGCCTTGTTTATTTACAAATATTTGGCCGTCCGGGTTTACTATGAATAAATTAACCTAGGACTTTAATAACAAAATAATTTGCACAGAATAAATAATCTGAAGACTATATATTCGTGGAGTATGGCATGAACGTCACATTACAACGTATATAAATGAAGCGTAATGTTTTACCTGGCGTTTGTTATCGAAACACGCAATGACTACCAAATCGATTTCACAGTTTTAAATTCGTATGGTCTATTTTAAAAACTGCGGTATATCTTATGAGTCTACGTGTACGGGGAATGTAGCAAGAAATAATATTTTATTTGTAACCTCAACAGATACATGTCGCAGATTACACTGCTTCTTAGACAAACACTCCTTTCATAACCTCAAAAGAAACCCACTAAAGGTCACACTACATCGCAATTAAAAATCTTAATTTTGGATTCTCTTAATATTGTTTTTGAATATCTATCTTTGGTTATTTATTGCTTCAGCTTTATTATTATATTGATTGTGATAATTAAACGATTTATAAACAGATTTAATCAATCATCTTCAACTACACGAAACAGTGATTTTTTCCCTTTGGGTTAATGGTTGCAAAGATGCTACGTAACAAAATAAGACAGAATACTTCCGAAAACGCACCTAGAAGAAAGGAAACGTCTTACATGACATTTACAATTTTTTCCTTCTCCGGTTTAATAATTTCTTTGGTGAAGCTACAGGAAAATGGTGGTCTAACTATATTTCACTGAACGAGATATACAACAAAAAATAGTATTTCACAAAACAACCTTTTAGTTCCATCCTTGAAAGTATTAGTTCTCGGACTGGAATATATTCTGACATCTAACGAAGTACTTGTGAATTTAAATACCCAGTGAAATACGTAAGAACTTGATACTCTGTCAATCGGTCGTTAATACCTAATGAGTTTAATTCTTCATTACACTTTCAGGTAAAAGGAATCCGTAATAACATTATTATTAAATCAAGACAACTAAGACACTGGCTGTAGTTAAGTAGCAATGACAAATCCTGGCACATTCTTAAAGAAACAAGCCATAAGAACCATGGACAATTTGAAGCTTTTTGCAGGAAAATCCTAGATTTGGTGCAGTAGCAACAACATTAATCGCGGTAAAAACCTGCATAGTAAATGGATTTTTACAAGGTCTTTGCCGTTGAACAATGCGGCCGATCACTATTCGATTCACCAAGAATAATTTTCTTTGAAACTGGACGTACGGATCGACTCCCCAGACCCACTCAGCGTGATGCGCAGGTCAATGACTGACATATGGAGCTCTACCTCCACAAACCACAGCTTGGTCCTCTGTGCTTCATCACCAACTGATCTGTATTTTTTTATTGTAATCGCGCTGATGTTTGAAACCGACAGCACAGGGAAGGAAACCCGTAGCATACCTATAAAGTAACAATGCACTGGATTCTAGAGAGGTAGACCATCATAATATGCGCAAAGAATAGAGATAAATACATTTCACGATATTTCAAACAACATCTGTATAGCCACTTTTTCTTATGCTCTCTCAAGTTACTTATCTGTATTGCATACAAAAAATCAGAATTTGAAAATAAAAGTTCTCGTATTATACTTCAAAGCAAATTACTCGCGTCATTATTCAGTTACTTACAAAACGTCGTTCTTCTCGAATAACGTAGGTATTGTAATACCATTTCCCTCGTCGTGTGATATTCTTTTCGCTTTGATATCCTACCAGGGAGAGCTTCCTTAACGAGCGCAGTGGCTTTATGTCTCTCAGCGGCTGAGGAATTAGAGGAAACAGGGAGTGTCATTATTTTATTAATAAAGTGAAACATCTTGTTAAAATCATGGAGGGTGTTGGGTAATGCAACACTGAGAGTTTTACGAGAACTATAAACCTGCCCACAAGCTTCTTGAGGTGAAATGGAGAACATATTTGTTTATTCTTTGTTAATAGTAAAGTATTATTCGAAGTAGAATTCATCAATTACACACTTATTTAGCAAATATTATACTCTTCCCTTTGTTCAAACTTAGGAAACAATTTGTATACGATATTGGCACTCATCTCGACATTATTTTTGCCACGTCTTTGTGCAATGAAAAAACGGCGGTGATTAGAGCTGTTGAGGTATGTATGGAAGGAAAACGAAGAAATTCGGAAGATTGGTGACTAGAAAGCAATCAATATTTGGATTGACGACCGAGGATATAACCCCATTCACTAAAATGCTATTCTTGATGTTATCACTCACCCATTAGGCTATGTAACCGATTTAATGTATTTTACCAGTTCACAATTCATCAAATAAGAACGCAGCCCTAAAAATATATATCTAAAATTAATATTCCTCTCGTCAGACATTAATATGGATACTTTCTTATAACGTTAATGGACCTAACATTGACAGACCTTTTTTATTCATAAAACATCCTCGTGTAATATTTAAACGTTGTCTTCAGATAATATTTAACGCATACACTGCTAATTAACTTAATTATATTTGTTTTAATTCTGTATAAAGTTTTAGTCATGTTTAGTTAATTATCTGTGTCTAACTTCTGTGCACTTGTTGACATGTTTCTCAATAATATAAAGACGGAAAAGCTATTTAGAGGTGTTTAGGGTGTCTCTTAGATTAATGTTACAGTAAGACTTCACAAACTTTAAGGTATTCAAATGAATTACATACACAGTCCAGATTTGTATAAAAAATACATAAGTATAACATTTATAAATCAATAGGTGACTTAGATATACTTGACATTACTAGAATCTTTTAATATCATTTTGTGACTATGGACCATGAATTACCAAAGTTTAGAAATGAATTCAACAAACTGACTTAATTTGCATTTCTTTGGATATTTATTTAAATACCGCGAATCATAAACGAAATTTTCATTGCCAATTCATTTTTAGGAACATATTTTACGTTTCCGTTGTTTATATAGGAAATATTTCAGAAAATATATGAATTAAACGATAATTAGTAAGGATCAGGTGAGGAATTACCAAATTAAACATTAGTACGAGTTTTACACACACACACATATATATATATATACATATATATATGTATGTGTGTTTGAATCAACTGCCTTATTCTGGTTAAATCGATGCTGGTGAGCATGTCACTCCTTAAGACTGAAATAAAAATGTTTAGTAGAAAGTATTATCACAATAAGGAAGTTAAATTGGAAGACAAGTTGAGAGGGAAGCGAGTCAAAGGAGTTTATGGCGCGTATATTGGTAATGAGACTTGATAGGATATTGGTAGAAGAATTAGGAACACCTCACGCAATGGAAAATTGACCATGATCACAATCTGTACTCGATTTTGCTCCTAAAGAAGTGGAAAAAATGACTTATGCAGGTCAGTGAGTAAGGGATTGGAATGAATTACCAAGGTAAGTGTTGAACAATTTACCACAACACTGAAAGAATTTAAAATTAAAGTTAGTAAAGGGAAAGGGATTTGCACTAAAAAAAATTACAGTTAAAAGCAAGAAATACGAAAATAATTGTCCAGGGAAATTTCCACCGGAGGATATGATCCACCGCATTAAATTAAAATCACATTGGCACTTCTAGATAACTGGCGACCGCAACGCTATCATAGTCGTAAGTTAAGCACTTCACGTGTAAAAATTTCACGAAACCCCAACAGTAATTTGTAATAAAACTTTATATCAGATATCGTCCTTATTTTAAACTGCTAATACGCCATCTTATATTCTCTTTATATTTGGTCTGATAAACGTCACAGAGTTAATTGTACAACTGAATATACGGACGTTTGGACAAAAAGCATCCCTGGAAGGAAACACTGAGTCATTTGTAGCACAATTGAGCTGTTTTCACTATTTTCGGTGAATGTTCAAACTTGTGTCTAAATATTTTTGATAGCTCTACTGGAAAAAATACATCATGTGGTTGAAATTACTGTAATATTTTTTTCTATACTTCAATATTCCTTGCAAATAATTTTTTTCCTAAAGAATGGAACTAACATGAACAAACAGATATCTCTAAACGATTCACTGAAATAAATATGTGGTAGTTAAGCACGTGGATGTTCTCGCATGTTATTACATAATCTATGCAAACATCGTTATTTCTTGTTTATTCTGCGTGGAGAATAGAATTCAAGCACAAAATTCAAACACCTTTGAAAATTTAGATACAGTTTTGTGCTAAAACATACTTCTAGCTCTTACTGTCAGGTTTCTGTGAAAGTTAAATGCGCAACACAATTCTTCTTGAAAACGATATTTATAAACGTCTGGCTTTTCAATACATCTGTTAAAGAAAAAGAGAGTTTCAACTTTTGTATCGCTCACTAAATATTTACAAACATATCAAACTCTAAAAAAGTAAAGACTGTGTTACTAAATTTAAAAAATTAAATTCATTAAAAAATTAAAGAGCAGCTGTAAAGTCTGAATTATAATTTATTAAATCAAAGCAGTAAAAATATTTTTCAGAATACTGTTTTTTTCCGATGATTTGGCCACTAACTGAAATAGTTTCTGAGCAAAATAATTTCTTCTGGCCATTTTTTTAATGGAAAGTGAGTGATTCATTCCCCAAATTTTTCCCACCGTCTCTAAAAGATTAAGTTCATTTTCAGACGCTTTTGTCCGACAATTTTGTTTCTCAACCAACCTGTCTCTTAATTCTTTCACCATTTTAATGATTTTTAAGTTTTCTTGCAAAAAGATTTTTAAAATCCTTTGTTCCTCCAAGGATGAATATCTATCTCATTCCTGCTGTAATTTCTATGGTATTTGTGGTATTTAAATATATTAACTTCTTGATTTTGTCTTCATTTTTTAATGTCATTAAAAATTTCAGACATACTATAGTTGCAAAGGCTTCCAGTAGTATTATAAAATGTTTTTGGTCTGTCGGACAGATGTGAGAAAAAAGCCGACACTTATTGGCGGGAGAAGGGGTAGTTTCTACTCTGTTCCAAATAGTATGTTCTGTGTGATTTACAATGAAAAGTCTTATTTAATAAAAGCCTTAAGACTTGTCAGAAAGTAAAAAAAATTATCACGACTAAACTACAACGCTGAACATAAAATGAACGAACCCGAATAATAATTTAAAGTGTTTTTTGCTGGCCCTAGTGATTATTAATTATGTTTCTTTTATTGAAATAATAGAAATATAAAAGAAGTTGAAGGTGAGGGAAGTTTCGCATCAGTTGGAGAAATCAGTCAACGCTTGTAGACGGTTAAATGCTAGTTTCCGTGAGAGATTGCATTACAACTTAATGGGGGGTTAAAAATCCTTTAAATATAGTATCAGCATCTCACAATATTCAAAATGCTGAAGCCTAACGCGTTATTAGTTGCTCCCTGGATCCAGGAAGTGTTTCCAACTTGCGTAATTGTTTTTAACTAGGCAGTAAATTGTAATTTAAATTCGGGTGACGTTAGTCCAAACACGCGTTCGACAAAGAGCCTGTACCTGTAACCACCGCCTCCATTTAAACTAAAGAATAAGTTCCCAAACGGGGAGACGAGCCTCCCGCCCAGGGGGGTACGATGACACGACAAATGGGGCGCGGTGTGCTTCGCCACCCATGTGGACGTTACCCTGGTTCTACACAGTCGGACTTTCCAAGTCTCATCCACCGCCTCTTAGGCTGAAAACATTTATTCTAACATCACATAGTTAAAGAGTTCTCTCTGAGAAATCAATGTTAGTATTGAGAAGTTACAACTGTGAAAATGTAAAATATCGGCAGAGCCCTGTAATTACTAAATGTAGTACCTAAAGAGCAAGCTTCGGGCATAAAAAATGACGCTGCTGCCAAATACGATTTTAACTAAATAAATAGATATCTGGAAAGGTGTGGAATTAAGGAGAAAGAAATCGAAGACAGGGAAGTATTCAGAGAAAAAATGCGGAGATTAAGGATAGGTCCGAAGAAAAAACCAAACAAGAAGAGGAGAATATTTTTCTAAAAGAAGAAAAAGCAAGAGTGAGCAAGATAATAAAGGATTACTGATGATGGAAGAAGAGAAGTCAGAAGAAGAAAGGAATTTGAGTAACCGTAGTTCATAGATGCATGAAACGAAAAGTAAATAGTAAATCGACATTTTTGGGTCATGTCCCAACACAACGTAACAAACGCTGCAACTATATTCACCTGTTTCAAGTAATTATTTGTAAGAAAAAGCTTTCTCTGCTCTTGTTGCAATAAGAACAAACTATTGAAGCAAACTCGATATTGGCAATTATTTACACTGAGCACTTTCTAATATATAACCAAGAACGAGGAATATTGTAAAAAGAAATACAAGCTTATCGTCCCCAATGATCAATTTTATCTTCGTTACATCCTTCCTGTAAATATAAGGTTTGTAATTTTTTTTTACTTTTTTCATAAAATTTATAACTTTATAAGCAATAATAAAAATGAATACATGCGATTTCAAACTTGCTTTTTTACTTATTTAATAATAAAATTATTACGGGTGGGAGGTAGGGAGTGGGAACGTTCCTTTTGACAGAATGGGAGCGTGGTGAGAAAAATTTTGGGAACCTCTAGACTAAAGGCTCAGATCTAACAGTCAAACATTGGCTTGGCAGTCCTCCGCCGAGTTTTGCCGTCTCCCCTTCTCGAGTTTTATCTGCCTCCACGCGGGCTTACGCTAGGCTCACAGAAAGCACCGCTTGTGCATAAATCGCGCCCTCCCCAACCACCGACACTTCCATCTGCGATATAAATAAGATATATTCGCCGCCTAACAAGGAAAGGGCGTATAAAGGTGGGTCGCGCCAGGAAGGATACCTTGCGTCAGATTCTAGCCCCGCAGAAGGATATCGTTGCCAAGAAAATGCACAAAACTCGGCAGTTTATATTCCTCCTACCGACGCGGCTGCTAACTCCAGGCGTCACTGAAAGGCTGCTCCATAAAACGTTATTTGTCATCTCCATCTCTCGTCTGCCGGAGAGCCGCGCCAAGCTCCTGTTTTAGAGGAGAATAATTCTTAAGAGCGCACGCCGCCGGCAACTGTTGTTTCCAAGCTGCGCAAAATGAGAATGGCGTTCCGCTACTTACCTTATTAGGGAACTGAATTGTTTCCTTAAAAACCTATTACCAGCGAGAAAAGATCTCTATGGCTTCACTGTGACTGAAGATAATAAGTAATATCCACTCTATATACAGAAATGGTCTGTTCAACGAAATAAAACACAAATTTTTGTTTTTAGTGTCACATACTTTCTGTGTGGAAAATGTAACTTTCATTTGTCTGTCTGTGACTGTCCGTATGACTGTTACACTATCATTACTTAGAATTTAAACTTTTGAATTTCAAAATGGGGCAATATAGTAGCTCTTTTTATCCTTAATAGGATTATACGAAAAATATCGAAAAATCATGGGAAGTGTGAAAATAATTCAGGTTTTTTTTAGATAGTATCTGAATAAATGATTTAATGCAGATATTTTCCATGGGTGTCAAATGATTTGGATAATAAAAAAGTCGTGGAAATTCTTCTTTTGAATTTGTCAAAATTATTCTAATTTTTTTCTCTTTGATTTGTATACATACCATTTCAAAGACAATTTCGTAATCATCGTATCATGAAATTTATTTTTAGAAATTTAATATTTTTCTTTGTGAATTCAATTTAATTCGTAACCTTTGTAGAGAGCTCTAAGAGCGCAGAGCATATTTCCTGATTACATATTTTAATTCCTGATATTTGCATTTCCGGAATAATATAAAACTACTTAAATACACATAAACTGACATAATTAGCCGGTATGAGAACGTTATGATACATAAAGATATTAATGGTCAAAGAAATCAATCTCTTTACGATTTTAGGTTTTAAAAAACTGTTACTTGTGTTATATAATATTTACGTTAGTTGAAGCCATCTTATTAAAATTTTCGTTATTCAGTTTACTTCAATATATTTAACATATTTTAGTTGTAATTGTTTCCCTAAGCAGCCTACATTTAATGCCAATAAACCGTAGAACATTTGGCATTGCATCAGGAACCAAAACGCGGATGTGATATAAAAAAAAAAAAATTTCAGGTACAGCTACGTTTCAATAAAATATAAAAACATTACAGGTAATACAGGACGTTTGATTCTATTAATTAAGCTACTTTCGATCGAATATAATGCTAAATTTTTGTTAAAATCAGAAGATTATGGTTTGAGACGGTGTATCTTGTTTGAACTGAAAATATTTTCATAAAGTTCGCAATATGTATCTCTGGGACGCCATTTGCATACAAACAATATTCTATGATTAAAATTATTTTTATGTTAAATTTGGGAGAGCGTAGAGCAAATAAGAACGAACGTGGTGATATAGAACAATTATATCGATAATTTAAACGACAACATTAGGCGCGACATACAATGCAGGCCTGTTTCAAAATAGAACCCTCAAAACTAAAACAAGGAACCCCGTAACATGAACTTGTTTAAAGTAATTTCTGTTCTGGAAAAAAAAAAGATAAATAGCACATTTTCAGAAGGAAGAGCTTGAGGAGGAACAATGAAACGATGCGTGGACACTTAGAAAAGTGACAGACCATTTGCCTGATCGATTAAGCAAAGACAAGAAACCTAAGACCTTATGATGAAGAGGAAATACCTTCTAAACACATTCAGTTTTTCGAAATTGTTGCGCATATTTATGTTCACTGATGCGAATATCACCTGCCGCGTTGGTGTTTAAGCCTCCTCCATAAACAAACCTGCCAGAACTGCAATGTGGCGTCAACAGTGCATTTGAACAGATTGGTAGTGACTTGCTGCACCTGAGTGTGGCAAGAACTCGATTAACGACTTGATGTCTGCAGCATCTGTAAGGGAACACATATAGAACACTTGTAATACGTTGAAAAAACTTCTTGAAAAAACTAATTGGATTTATCTCAATGATTGTAAAGATTTGTGAGAATATTTCATACTACACTGAATTATATCCTCCTACCATGGAGGCGAGGCTTGAATCGAGTACTCTCCTAATGAGAAGCAGGCGCGCTGGCACTTAGCAACGGGGGCCGGTTCACATGAAGTTAGCATTTTTTTTTATTTATTTTTTTGGTATGGCATTCAACTTTATAGCCATTGAGCCAGCATGTAAGATTATAACTATTACAACAATTTGTAACAGTCCACTCCCTAAAATCTGCAAGGCGCATTCAAATGCTTTCAGACAGTGGTGAATTCGAGGGAGCAGCTAATCTTAAATGCTATCGGCGGACGTGATATAACATAAACTTCAGAGAGAACTTCAGCCTCCTGTAATTCTGATTATTAACACAAGAAATAGTAAAGATTTCTTTTTCTTATGCAATTACAAAAAAAGAACTAAGTCTTTCTCGGCGTTGAGAATGTTCTCGGGTGACTAGCCGAGTCAAGAATGCGTTGTCACACGATATTTTGGTATCTTATGAAGATGGCGACAGTGATTTAAGTCGCCGAAATATCGTGTGACAACGTATACTTGACTCGGCTAGTCACCCAACAACATTTCATACGTGTATAAACTGCTCTCGGGTGACTAGCCGCGTCAAGAGTGCGTTGTCACACGATATTTTTTTTTATTATTATTATTTGGTTATGGCTTTTGGCAGCTGAGGCCATACAGCCAGCTCACTGTGTTATATTAAAGCTTCCAGTGAATCAGTTAAATCCAGTGTTTATATAGTCTTCAAAGTGCGGACGCCACAGGACGGACAGGACACACACACAGACACACAACACTTAACATTCATGCCCGCGGCCGGATTCGAACCGGCGACCTTCGGCACGTGGAGCTAGCACTCTAGCCCCTACGCCACCGAGGCCGGCACTCACACGATATTTCGGCGACTAGATTCATTGCCGCCATCTTCTGGTGAAGTCCTTATATAACATTTCATACAATGACAAAAAAGTTTATAATATACTAAGACTTTATTACAAATTATCTTTTCCTTCAAATAAGCCACCGACCGATATGTAAATTTTCAGAAGATTCCCGCTGCCACAAAAAAATAGCACATTTAAATTTTTTTATCATTCACAGTTTCAACATTAAGGTCCAAAACCATTTGCAGTAAGTTACGGAAACTTTTCCAAATCAAAAGTGTTCCTTTTAATACATTTTAGATTCATTCCCGTTCACTTACGTTACATCCTCAATACTATGTCAGCCTATTGCACAACTTGACATATCAACTTAAATGAAACAAAATTTCTCTATGCAAATATATTTCGCTGATCGTGAAGCATACACAAATTTAAAATTAAAATCGTCTGGCTGAATCGTCCATACGTCTGGAGTTTTCTAATAGCCCTACACAACATTTTATACTATCTGCGCCCTTTCAAAACCTAATTACTGAAGTTAAAGTTGGGTCTGCAGACAATTATTCTTAGCTCTCACTAAACCTTCTCAGAGACTCACGACACAATATACCACACTCCACCAAATCAGTTACTCCCCAATAACAGCTGAACCAGATTTCAGTTACCCAACAACAACGCTAACAATGTTTCACTCCTGTTTCCTTTTCCTGTGGGCCGAAACATACGCTCCCACTCGGAGATGGACAGCCACGCTTCACCCAGTTCACCCCTACTTATAACATCTGACTATGGCGCAACCCTGGCCAACGCCTCGATAATGTACCGTTCTACCACTAAGCACCAATGATGCAACTTTTATCATTCGCGCTTCTCAAACCATGACTCCACACTCTGAAACAGCCCAATATGGTCCAAAACGCTCAAATAAACCGTAAATAAACCACCATATTGTTACAAGCATCTGTGTTTCTTTTTATTTTTTATTAATTGTATTGAACTCTGAGTAACTCTAATGTTACAGATGATCACAGGTGAAAGGAAAGAACACTTAATTAAAACCATCCATGCCCTGCGCCAGCAAGTTAGTATCAGCGACGTTCCCTTCCAGATCAAGCCAATCGGCAACATTATCACAAACGCCGTAGGTCGCCGCGACTCTGTCGGATGAGGAATATCGATAACGTTTGGATTATGCAGTGCAGAACAACCACCAGCCACGGTCCCTGCGGGGGAACGCTCGAAACACACGCGCAACTGTGCCACACTAATTTTGATTCGGGACGAATCTGAGCAGCCACAGTGGTCCTCTATTTTATTACAGGACGCCGCAACAACAGATAAGCCGCCAACACAGTCCAACAACTCCGAAATGTACAGGTTCTACTACGCAGCAACTAAATTTGCGGTTATTTTTTTATTTGTCAGCTTGCGGTAATCCCTGGCTAATGACTCTCAGCCAGGATATTTGTCATTTAGGTATTCGCTATCTGATGGTGGCGTAGATTAGAATGTAACATCCAATGAGATATTTTCCAAGAGCCTCTAAATTTTTAACCCACTGTTCTGAGAAACACAGTACACACCAAATAATCACGAGTTTTACTTGTTATTTATCCCTTCTGATAAAAGTTGTCACCTCTGTGACCTGAGAATAAAACACAAATGTATGTTGGTGCTTCCTATCATGTGTTAATATACAATTAGGCACTTAAGTTCTACTTTGACTAATTTTCATACCGTTCGAATAATATAAAAATTACAGAAAATTGTTATTGTAAACTAAGTTTAGTGACTAATTCGGGTCACCAATGTCTTAGAACGAAAAATAAATTAATGTCATTTCTCAAAAAACTATTTTCCATAGCATTTTGTAGGACGCGGTTTCAAACTCCCGTTGAGCCATCCATTTTTTATATATTATTTTAACTTGTGACTTTACGCCTCGTCAACGTCGAGGTCATTAGAGGCAGGATGGGACTGAGGACAGAGAACGGTAAGGAATTCGACCATGGCCTTTTAAAGAAAACATACCTGCATTCACCTGGAGTGATTTGGGGAAACCATGGAAAACCCAGATCTGGATGCCCAGACGGGGATTCAAACCGGCGCGGCGTCCTCCCGAAAGCGAGGTCAGAACGTTAACCGCTCACCCACCACGCTTGGTTGGAGCCATCCAAATTCTGGTTTTCCACGGTTTACGGAAATCACTCCAGATGAATTTTCCTTGATGAGGCCATAGCCGAATTCCTTCCATTTTCTCAAACCCCATCCCCTTCCATCCTTACTGAAATCGATATGACGATGTGTAAAGCTATGAAGGGAAAAACACTATTGTCCTTTCGTTACACGTGCTGTAGGCCATCAAACAAAAGGTTTAAGTCAGCAAATAACGGTGACATGAGCCTACGCGTGGCCTGAAATGTCATCTGTTCCCGGCAATTTCCGACCATTTCTAATAATAAAATGTTATTTAGAAAAATTAAATTCACAACTATTTTCTATTCCTTTATCTTCAATTTACTATTCTTATAGTTCATATTCTTTGACAAAATACTGATTGAAATTTACTACATTTAATTTCATAAATATTTTACAAGTAACACATTGTTAATAAGCCAAATGTATCCATTAACAATTTTTGTTCGATTATTGATGTTTTTTTTTTTTTTTGGTGTAAATTTTAGATACTGCTAAGACAATAAAACATATACATATGTGTCTGTGAATATTGTAGCAGATCTAACACCAAATCCTATTCCCACGTCCGCGAAGGCGAAAGCAGAGTGGAATTGAGGCAGTGAATCCCTTAAGGGGGTACCTAACACCGAGGATAGATGGCGAGTTTCAATACCTTAAAACTTGGACCTAAGAGAGGGAACATCCTAAAATTAATCTCCGTCTCTTCATGTTAGGTGCTGGACGGATGACTGGTGGCCCCTACACATGAAAAATCCTTTACCCCTAATCTTCACAAAATAATGTCGGTCGCAATGAATCGTAGATAAACAATAATTACCACAAAAATTAAATATAAATTAGAAAATTCTAACCCAGAATAGTCCTTTTTTAGTTACTAATCTGATAATTAGTTTATAGCAATTCTCCACGTATGCCGCTTTTCTGTCTTTCTTTTTAATTCTATATAGCTGCTGCATTTCATGTCATTCATAATCTCATTGATACAACTTAATCTTCCTCTGAGATTTTTTCCTTGTATCTTTCTGTCAATAATGAGATTAAACAAACCATTTTGATACAAAACATTCCCTATCATCTGGTCTCTTCATTTATGTAGGTTCTTCGAGAATCTTCGTTCCTCTGAAACTTTTCTGCATGCTTCATCTTTAGTGCCGTAATCCATTCAGCTTATCTTCAACATTCGTCTGTATCACCAGACCTCAAGTATCTCCAATCGTTTCATTTCTTCCATCCCAATGGTCCACGATTCACGTCCATATAGGGCTATGCTCCAGACATATATTCTCTCGCTTGACAGGCTGATGTTGTTCGAAGTTAAAAGTTTCTTTATTTCTAAGTGATTTGTGACAGATCATTTCTGCTACAAAGTGATGAAATGTAGCGTAAATGATACCAATCGGAGTAGATTAAATATAACAATAGGATCGGATGCAATAGGAGAAGTAAGGGAATAACAGCTACTTAGGGAAGCAAAATTACAAGGGATGGCCGAAACAGGAATTATGTCAAAAGCAGAATAGCACTAGCGAAAAGAGCCCATGAAAAATAGAAATCTTTTAGTTTCAAATATTGCTGTAGGGATTAGAAAAAACTTTTTTGAAACTCTACGTGTGGAGAACAGCACTTTATGGTAGCAAAGCTTGGACTTTAGGAATACCAGAAAGAAGGAAAACTGAAGCATTTAAAATGTGGTGCAATAGAATGATACTGAAAATTAAGTGGACAGATAAAGTACGAAATGAACGAGTTTTGCAAATTATGGGTGAGGAAAAAAGTTTGTGGAAGAAGCTTACAGGAATAAGAGACAGGATGGTAGCTAGCTCACATTTTGAGACAAGCTGGATTGGTTAATTTTTTAGTAGGCAGTCAAAGGTCAACTGTAGAGGAAGACAGAGATTAGAAAATATGAAGCAGATAATTAAGGGCGTGGGTTGTAAGGGGTATATAGAGATCAAGAGGTTAACACAAGATAGGAAGGGATGGAGGATTGCATCAAACCAGTCTAAAGACTGATGAAAGCAAACAAAAAAAAAAAAAAAAAACCAAGATGCTTCATCACTTACTAACAAATCCACAGTGTTCCATCCAGGCGATAAAAATGTTTAGTACCACAACAGATTCTTACTATCAGTGCACCAGAATGTGTTCAGAACTCTTCAAGATAATTGATTTATTTTTATATCGGTACTGGCGGATCGCGACATACTGGTACCTCTGCACACACGTTCGGTGTGTAATTATGCCATGTGCCCTACCCGTGATAGAACCGGATTTGTTAGATACGGAGCATTAACACTATTGGAGAAATGTTCTGCTGGCACCTGACTGGGAAACGAGGAATTATGTGATAAGCATATTTTTGTTTGTGAAATGTGTAGTTCATGTGGTGGATATCTGGACCACCCCAGTATTCTCCATAAAACATCCTAAAAACCGCAATCACAACGGCCAGTACGCGGCAGGACTCGAACCCGGTTCCTATCCAGTGTGGTGGCGTCTTAAAGCGCACAGCCACACTGTCGGGTCTACTGAATATTTTTTTTTAATGTTGACAACTTTTAATATGGAACTCCTAAACACTTTGCCCTGTATCAAAATCCATCTTGCTATTTAACATGAAATCGAAGTAACTTCCTCAATGAAATAACATTTTTTTTCTAAAGATTATCCACATCAATTAACGCAAATGGACATGTATCCAATACGTGCTTCAAACCTGCGGTATGGACCGACAAGCCACCGAAACGCCCATGGCACAGATGAATAAATGATCCACCGTACCGCGCTTCACGCTCCATTAGAGCCCTCTCCACAGGTCACAGGTAATTGAGGTTATTTATAGTTAATGAGTTAAAGTATTAATGACAAATATGATCGAGCGCATGACAAACGAGCATATTAATTAGTATTCTGACGTAAACTTCAAAGTTCCGAACTAGCTCAACCATTGAATCAATAACATTCAAACAACTTTGACCTTTCTTTCTTTCTTTTTCTTTGTTTTTTTTTTTTTTTTTTTTTTTTTAAAAAAAAAAAAAGGTCGTTTCTCCTGATAATCGCCACATAGCTACTTATCAATATACTGTTTTCGTGGATACCACGTGCCATAATGATTACCATAATGAATTATTCAAATTTTTCGGCTGTAGGGCAAATCATCCTCGTCTCCTTCAGACCTAAAACTAGATAATGTGATCTATCGCCTGACATTTGTTTTGTAACGTTTCCAGAAGATAATCGTTCGCAGTGATGATGTAATGTCACTGATCGCACGAAATTATTATGCTACGGACTGGCCTTCCAGTTTAATGGAAAATAGACGATGATGTGTGAAACGTAGTTGAAGAGGCCTCCAAATAGCACTTTGCTGTCTTCTCCGGTTGTCAATTAGTAATAAGCTACCAGACTTTTTCCATACTTGAGTAGCGATCGGTTAACGTGAAAAGAACTTTAATATCAGACTGAACAAGTATTAACGTAAAAAGCAAAGAAAAGGTTGAAATCAATTTTCAGTTTCCACAATCACCAAACAGAGATCTCCAAAAAGTTCAAAAAATGTTTGCTGAGCGTCAATCTTTCAATATATAAGTAGATTCAGACCTCTAAAGACCTCTAAAAGCTTCCTCTAATTGGTACAAGACGAACCATCGCATTCCTAACCACTCTGTCAAGAGAAACCCATAAAAGACAACAAACATCAACTGCTTCAATGTAGGAGTTTCGTTACAAATACAACGTAATATTGGTCCAAACCGATGAACAAGACATTTTTCTGAATACGAAGAAATCAAAAAATTTGGGACTCCCGGCAGCCTGCTGAAACTGTCCAAATTCCCGCAACTTCAATGAATTTCAACATGCCGCCTACGATTACGTTGATATTGCAAGATACTGGGTTGAAGGATTTTAAATACGTACACGAAAATCTAGAGTAAGTTATCTAATAGACAAACATGGGATTTACAGTAACATCTGTCTAACAACGAATTGATTGGAATACCTTGGTTTGATGGATCGCTAAGGCATTAGTGTACATTAAAAGAATGGTGAAATGAAAAATTTGTGCATTAAATAATTTTTGCTAGTTCATTCTTACAAGTATTTACATAATGCAAAGTTTCCAGATCAGCCAGAACATTGTGACCACCTACCTACTATCAATACAAACCAGTCCAGGCGATGTCAGCGTCAACTGACGAGGAATGACTGCCAGTCAGACACAAGCACGGTGGATGTACTCGTTATCAGTGAGCGTGCTATTCATGTTTAGAATGGGAAAAGCGAGCGATCTAGCTGAGTTTGACCGAGGGCAGACTGTGATTGCCCGAGTATTTCTGAAAATGCACGACTTGTCGGGTGTTCGAGGAGTGTTGTGGTGAGTGTCTTCAACAAGTGGCGAAACCAAGGTGAAACTACGTCCAAACGTCGAGGGGTTGGGCGGCCACCCCTCATTACAGATGTCGGACGTAGTAGGCTGGGCAGACTGGTAAACAGGACAGTTGGCGAACTGTGGCGGAACTAACATCAGATCTTATTGCCGGGCAGAGCACAAGTGTGTCTGAACACACAGTGCTCCGACCGCTCCTAACGACGGTCCTCTGCAGCCAACGATCCATCCATGTGTCAATGTTAACACCACAACATCGACTGAAATGGACACTTGATCATCGTCACTGGATGTTAGCACAGTGGCAGAGCATTTCATGGTTTGATGAATCCCGATACCTTCGTCATCATGCGGATGGGGGTGTGTGAATCCGTCGTTTCCTAGGGGAGCAGCTTCTTGACACCTGAACTGCGGGACGGAGACAAGCTGGCGGCGGCTCAATTATGCTCTGTGGAACATTCACGTGGGCATCCAGGGGTCCAGTGGAGCTCGTGCTACGCACCATGACGGCCAATAAGTTTCGTACACTGGTTGCAGACCACGTACACCCCTTCATGACGATCATGTTTCCCAAAGGCAGTGGCATTTTTCAGCAAGATAATGCGCCATGTCACAAGGCCAGATGTGCGATGGAGTGGTTCGAAGAACACAGTGGCGAGTTTCAGTTGATGTGCTAGCCCCCTAACCCGCCAGATCTGAACCAGATCGAACACATCTGGGCTGTTATTGAACTTGGCGTCAGTGCTCACCGCCCCCCTCCCAGGAATTTACGGAAATTAGGTGACTTGTGTGTTCAGATGTAGTGCCAAGGCCTCATTGCTTCCATGCCAAGATGCGTCACCGCTGTTATTAGTGCCAAAGGCGGACCTACCTGCTATTGGGTAGGCGGCTATAATTTCTGGCTGTAAATCACGAGCACTTTATCTCTAATAAGACGTGCTGGAATAATCTTAATTGGTTTGTTCAGTGGTTTTAACTTTATGAGGAGCATACATCAATGCACTTGTATCAAATCTTTTTAGGAACTGGATTGGGATTAATTAATTAATTATGATAGGATACGGTTGAAGAGAGTATTTAGAGTGTACAAGGCGGATATTGGTGATGAAACTTGGAACTATATTGGTAGAAGAATTAGTACTAACGCATGGAAGGGAGGAGTTTACCATGACCACAAGTTGGCATTCTTTCGCCGGCCTCGGTAGCGTAGGGGCAAGAGTGCTAGCTCCGCGTGCCGAAGGCCGCCGGTTCGAATCCGGCCGCGGGCATGGATGTTTAAGTGTTGTGTGTCTGTGTGAATGTCCTGTCCGTCCTGTGGTGTCCATACATTGGAATAATACACACTGATAGATACAATAATTACATAGAGCTGGCTGTATGGCCTCCGTTGCCAAATGCCATAAAAAAAAAAAAAAGTTGGCATTCGATTTCAGACATATTTTCTTTTGTGGTTAAGGGAGTCAGGGATTGGAATAAATTACAATGGTAAGTGCTGAGTAATTTAGCAAACACACTTAAAGAATTTAAAATTAAAATACGAGAAAAGGAAGTATGTAGGGAAATTGTAACTGGAACATTCGCTCCACTGC